>CM028678.1:2508333-3762500 GCA_016760335.1 Gastrodia elata | reverse complement strand
GTTGGAGATAATGCCAACTCAAAACATGGTGCATCTTAAATCTGACCTCTATTGTTTGGTAGAATTATCATTGATTTTTTAAAAATAAAATTTACCTCCATTGGTAAATTATCAAATGCTATATGTTGTCGTTCATATTCAAGATTGTGTTAAATTGCAAGATGGCTTGCCTAATGATTTTCTTCAAGGCTTAGCTCTCAGCCCAAATATATTTGCTTTAATTATAGATATTCTTACTAAGCACATTCAAGAGAAGAATCCATGGTGCATATTATTTGCGGATGACACTCTTTTCATTGATAAGACTAAGGATAGAGTCAAAATAAAAATCAAGTTGTGGAGGGATATTTTAGATTCCAAAACTTTTTGTCTTAATAGATCAAAAGTAGAATATATATATAGAGTGGAAGTTCAAATGTATTAGAAACCATAATCTCATGAACATAACTATTGAGGACCATGTGATCAAGATGAGCGAGAGGTTCAAGTACCTTGTTCAATTATTCAAAATAATGGCGAAATAGATATGTGATTACTATGATTCAATTTGGTTGGATGAAATGAAAGAGCACTTTTGAAGCATTGTACAATCCAAAAATTTCACTTAAAATTATAAGAAATTTTATAGGTCGGCTATATGACCTGCTATGTTATAAGTGGCTCAACGTTGACAAAGAAGAAACTTATCGATAAATTAAGTGCTGTAAAGATGAGGATGGTTAGGTGGACCAGTGGGTAAACTTGTAAGGATAGAATGAGAAATGAGTTTATCCATAGCAAGGTTGGAGTGGCTCCAATAGTGAATAAGATTAAAGAAGGTCGTCTTAGATGGCTTGGGCATATTAAGCATAGATTGTGCAATGCCCTTATTAGAAAAATTGAGTTTATGGAATTCACTCGTATTAAAAAAGAAAGTGAAGGCCAAAAAAGACAGGAGAAGAAACTACTAACATGACTCTCTAGTTGGAACTTATGGAGGGGCTTCTATTTGATTGTGCATAATAGAAACAAAGGATTCATGTAGCCAACACCATTTAGTGAGATTGAAGCTTGACATTGTTGTTAGTGTTGTTGTTGTAATAAATTATCTAATGCAGATGCCAATAGAGAAGGGCTATATCAAACCCATCACCCCATACTGAGAACGAACAGATGAAAATATAAAAAAGGCACAATTGAATGCAGAGACAAACACATGCTTTAATTGCACATTGCAACAAGAAAAATGTGCATTTCTTTGTGCATTATGAAAAGGGATTAAAATACTTTAATAGTAACCGATTGATTGGTCAAACAAGAGCAAGAACTGCAGGAATTTCCACTTTCTAGATTAGATTGTAGAGTAGATTCTTCGTGAGATTAGTTTGGATATATATAACCCAAATTCACCTCACCCCGATGGATTGATAGAGCTTCTTTAGATCTAGGGTTAAGAATTTCCTATGGAAAAACTCCCATAGTTAATTAAATCTTCTAGTCATATGAAAGAACTCTCGACTAACAAGTGTGCAGTGGTTAGATAAATATAAACTTGCATATGGGTAGATGGAGTAAACCAAATCAAAATCCCATTATACTGTGAGCCCACGTCGACTTGCAATTCAATAAGCCAACATCAAAAATACTTTTTATTTGCAGCATCCAGAGATTTTAAATAGCATTTATAGGTCACCCCATCTCAATATTCCATACAGAAAATTCGGTATTTACTAAGAACTCGATTATTAGGTTCAACATCAACTCTAAAATGACAAAAGGTTGTTCATAATACTGTAATCATTAGTTTGATGCTTCAAAAGCCTAAGCGCTAGAATTGAGAAGTTTTGGACAAGTTCATAGTAGCAAAATTATAGAGTTTACTTGGGCCCTCAGCTTGAATTTATAGACAAAAATTTAAACACTATACTTAGGTTATAAAGGTAGTTTTTGTTTGGGTTTAAAGGCTTATTAGCAATGGTGATGGTCTTAGTTTATACAGTGTCAGAGTTTACACCCATTGGAAGGCATATGCTCAGATTTAGGACAAGACTTGTAAACTTTGGAAAGCTCAAGATTTTAATCTGTCGATGCTTATATCTATTAGACACAAGATTAGCACATCTTATAGTCTGATCATTCAGACAATGTGTCTCAAATTTATGTTGGGGTCAAGGATTACACTCATTGGAAAGCCAAGAGAAGTGTTTATAGCCATACCATTTAGATGAGATGGCCCAAGATGTGTATCTCTTAATTTGTTGAGACGGTATAAACACTACAGCCAGGGTTAACAATCATGTTATTGTAATTGTTGAAAGAGCTGTATATCTCATAAGAGGTTGAATGCGATTAAATGCAAGAACACAATTTAAGATTTAAATTTAATTTAAAGATTAATTAAATTAATCATTACTATTCATGATTAGACTTCTTAAGCAATCACCATGGAAACATCAAGCTCTTCCATGAAAGACGGCCGTAGCCCATGCATATATCTATATATATATATATATATATATATATATCAATAGTCAATCACAGTACAAAAAACTCACCCGGGATCACTCCACGGTGTCCAGAGCAAGGAGATCAAGTAACCTCCCGGGGAGCACATCTCCCCTAACAAAAGAAAAATTGTCCTGACGGGCATACATAGCACAAAAATCCGCCGCCCGGTTCGCACCACGCGACCGGTGGGGAAAAATAACACGAGGTACATCGAGCAAAAAGGCTAGGTGGTCAGCATGTCTCTCTCCGCCTCGTGAAGGGAGGGTCCTCTCCCAGAGTCTCCTGAGCCGCCGGAGCGCTCCCAAACAGTCACTCTCAATGATGACACCCTCCGTATCATGCTCCATGACTGGAAGGGCCTGACGCAACAGAGTGATCGCCTGTATCTCAGCCTGTAGCGGTGATCCTGCCTGTAAACTCGCACCAACAGCAGCCAGAAACTCCCCTGCCGAATCTCGAACTACCGCAGCTCCAAAAGCAATCGGCTCACCATAATTGGAAACATCAAGCTCTTCAACCATCTAGGGTTTCGTTAATGCGAAATCTGAATTTTATTATTAAAAATACTGAATTAGTAAAATTTCTTTTAAATACAAAAGATCCAAACAAATGGGCAATCCCAATCGTAGATAAATCTACAATTTAGAAAATCAAAATACTTGATTTTAAGGAAAAATCTTCTATAAAAATTATAGAAAAAATAACTATCATTAATAGTAATGAAAAAATTATCTTTTGATTACAAAAATTGATTTAAAAAATTATAAAGATAGCAACAAATTTATTCATATTGGTTTAATGCATATAGACTTTAATTCTTTACTGTTAATGATTTAAATGCTTCTATTGTACTCAATCCCATATGAGCCATTGAGATCAGCTTATGTCTAGACTAATCTATTTTAATACATTTCCAAACCTTGGTTTATCTGAATCTGATGCTAATATTTTGAAGCTTGCAAGTTGCTGTTAAAACTACATGGTTATGACTTCATATTAGAATAAAATACAATTGCTTTACTATATCATATTCATTTCAAGGTTATGAATACATTGAAACCAAAAATTAGGAACATTAATATAACAACAGATCAAACAATGCTTATAGAAACCACTTTAATGGCTATATATAAAGCTATAAATAAAGTAACTAGAAGGCACAAAGTAATATTCCCAAAACATTGAACTTTGGCTAGAGCCATTATGCCAAAACCGATAAAAGACCAAGATATAGATCAAATTTTTCAAAATGAAGATGATGATATTCAAACTAAGCTTATGCCTAGACGATCAATAATTGTTCCCAAAATTAGTATCCCTATGACCATTCTTCAGAAATTTCTTCAAATCAAGAACCACAATCTGAAAAAAAAAACGATAGAACTGCCGGTAAAAACCATTAGAAGATCAAAAAATAACGTTTTACATCCCAATTATGAAGATGAACAATTTTTCTATTTTCAGTCAAAACTTAACTTTAGTGTTGTGAATTATGGGCCTAAAAGCAACATTCAGTGCCAATCTGAATTTTCAGTTGCCAAAATGTCAGAAATTCTATAAATGGTATACAAAAATATTTCTTAAGACTAGAAAAAAAATACACAGAAGAAAGTACTTAAGAATAAACATGAGATTGGAAATATTATAATTCCATTTGTAATATGATTTACAGAAAGATTAATAAATAAATTAAATATGATCTAAGAAATTTAAAGACTCCCAAAAAGATATATAATAAGATCTATACATATCCTCCTTTGCAGCACACTTTTATTGAGAAAAAAAAATTAAAAATACAAGCCTATCATATCTTCTATAATAAAAGTTTTCTAAACTACTGTAAGACAATTAAATTTTACTAATAGTGTTGAGATTACCTTCTGAATTTTGTTTTTAAATTTTTTAAACTTTAATACATGCCTAAAACTAAATATATGCAATGCAAGTTTAATCATAACATAAAAAAATCTTGTTTTAAGCAGTTTAATGATTAAGATCAAATCTATTAAAAACTAGTAATAGCTCAGTGAATCATAAAAATAAAGAAACAATAGTCATATTTGTAGTGGCCAAGATGAAAATGTTTGACGGATGCTCGTACCCCTTCCAATATAAAAAGCTCTATGACGGAAGCTCAAAAGGCGAAAGACTTGTGAACAGCAACAGAACTGCAAAAACCAGCGTCGACTTCTTCACTTTGCTGCTTCATCGTCCTCTTCATCACGAACTCCTGCATCGCGCCGATGCATCGTCTTTGCCAGTTGATCTTCATTGCAAACTCCTGTGTCGACGTCAGCGAGCTCCTCCACTGTGTTTGTCGCAAAACATGAGCTGCAGGTCGCCGTCATCATCTTCGTCGCAAAGTCCTGTGTCTACGTCGGCGTTGACGAGCTCCACCGTCTTCTTCGTTGCGAGCTCCGCGTAGGCGCCTTATTCCAATGCATTGCCAAAATCACAATTTAACATGCGTCAAGAGTTCCACATAAGTGAAAATTGCCTTATTTGGGGTAAGAAAAATTATGACAGGCTACTTCTAGTTCAGTAAATATTTTACACACTTATTTTACTTAAAACTATAAATCTCACCTATCATATACATTAAATTTATAATTCCTATTTCTTTACACCCATCAAACAACCCTTAAATCATTAAAACATTGCTTGATGGCAACTAAAAAAATTAACAAGACTTGATATGAATTACCAAAGCTTTTACCATATATTTAAAGGACGAAAAATTATGACAAGCTACTTCTAGTTCAGTAAATATTTTACACACTTATTTTACTTAAAATCTCACCTATCATATACATTAAATTTATAATTCTTATTACTTTACACCCATCAAACAACCCTTAATCATTAAAACATTGCTTGATGGCAACTAAAAAAACTAACAAGACTTGATATGAATTACCAAAGCTTTCACCATATATTTAAAGGATGCTAGTCCTACTTATTATAGGATGCTAGTTGTGATGATTATAGGATGCTAATACTACTTATTATAGGATGCTAGTTGTGATGATTATAGAATGCTAGTCCTACTTATTATAGGATGCTAATCCTACTTATTATAGGATGCTAGTCCTACTTATTATAGGATGCTAGTTGTGATGATTATAAAATACTAGTCCTACTTATTATAGGATGCTAGTTCTGATTATTATAGGATGTTAGTCATACTTATTATAGGATGCTAGTTGTGATGATTATAGGATGCTAGTCCTACTTATTATAGGATGCTAGTTGTGATGATTATAGAATGCTAGTCCTACTTATTATAAGATGCTAGTTGTGATGATTATAGGATGTTAATCCTACTTATTATAGGATGCTAGTTGTGATGATTATAGGATGCTAGTCCTACTTATTATAGGATGCTAGTTGTGATGATTATAGGATGCTAGTCCTACTTATTAGAGGATGCTAGTTGTGATTATTATAGGATGCTAGTCATACTTATTATATGATGCTAATCCTATTTTATTTTAGGATGCTAGTCTTATTCATTAAAAGATGCTAGATATATTCATTATAGGATGCTAGTTTCATTTATCATAGGATGTTAGAATTGTGCAGTGAATTACTTATATAAAATGCTTGGTGTATTTTAAATCATTTATTTATAATTCAAGATTTATAAGTTATGTAAATTAGCACAAATTACATTGATCATAAGCATCTTTAGGATGAGTCTCTTTTTATTATGTTATATGTATTTCTTATCATTTCTTTTACTACCCAACCTTGTTATAGCAAAGTTTGGAAGTGTGTGTTTACTTCCATTGTTGATTAAGCTATAGACTCATTGTTTATAGCTTTCCTTTTTATTTCTTATGCTTTGTCGCACCTAATGGTCATTGCTTAGTTGTTAAATTAATGGTGACATCCAAATGAACATAATAATTTATCGACTTAAAATGTACTTAGTTATTTTGTCTAATTAGATTCTTTTTCTTTTGTTGGCTGGGGCTCTATCATTGTGAAACTGACAATGGTAGACTCTGAGCTATTTAAGGTTTTGGAGCCTTCTGAAGACCAGATTCAGGAAGATGATCGAGCTGTAGAAGATCATTAGTTCTTTTTCCTTTCTGCTTGTGAGGATGATTGTTGTTCTTTTTCAACTCTTTCTTTTAATAATGATGTAATAATAATATAGGTTAATTTGTATTTTCTTTTACTGCTTTTATTCTAGGATGTATGTTCTTACTGTTATATTGTGATGGAATGGATGTTATTTTATTTTTTCCGCACTCTGATTTCATTTATATATCATTTAGTGAATGTCTATTGTAAATGACAATTTCCTTAATTATAATGGGTTAGGATGTGTGCCTAATCTATTCATAAGTGAGGAACTTGTCATTTGGTGACACCTCCACCAAAATCATGTTAACTTAATAGTTAACAAGACCACGACGGGGATGGGCCGCAACAGTTGGTATCAGAGAATTCCATAAGGTGTCAGATTAAAATTTGCATTCCTCTCTACCTAATGGATTGTTCTTCTGCCACATAGTCACTAAATGAATACTTGAAATAACATCCATATTATCATAATCAAACACTCAGAATGAAAGGCATGAGATGGAAAATACTTATATAAATAGTGAAACCTAAGTAAGGATTAAATTAAAAAAGTGATAAATGGTTTAATAACCTAAATGATCATTCATAATATCTCTAGTATTAGAGCAACTATAATGTGAAATCTTAACCTTTATACTAAAAAATTTAAGTTAATATTAAGAATCAAATCATAAGTAGATCAAAGAGATATATGGGAACTCAAAATTTATGTGCTAAATAAATCTCTTCGGTACATTAGTTTAGTTTCAGAAGATTAAATCTTTCTCATTTGACTAGATAGTGACTTAAAGCATGTAGAACCCATCTTATAAGAAATTGAGTACTTCGATCACACCTTTGTTATAATTGCAATATCTCTTATGGAATTATAAACGTTAATCTAGTCTCTGTCTAGTAGTAGATGCATATAATCTTTATCAATTCAAGCTACCTTGTTATATTTAATATTTTTATGAATGAGATTGTTCATTTAATAATGAGAAATCAATAAATATTTTTCTAATGTTAAAGATAGTTGTTTTTATCTTTATTTTCAAAAAATAAATCCCGCTACCTCTCCTAACCACACTCCAATCAATGGCGTTTCATCTTCTAGTAATCCCCCAAATAATGATGTTATGATACCTAATGACAATAATGTGGAGGAATCAGTCTCTTTGAGAAGTGTAATGAATACACTGAATCAATAGGCATTAGCCATATAGAGGTTGGTATCTGCTCTTCCGTCTGTTACTGTCAGCACCTCATCTGCATCTTCAATTGCACACTCATTTAATCCCAATCGATCGTCAGGCGATGGGATGCTACATAGCTTCCTGAGATTGAGACCACCAACATTCGACGGAACACTGTCTCCGATAGACACAATAGCATAGCTAAAGATAGTTGAGAAAAATTTGGTAAGTCTGAGCTGTCCAAACTATCAAACTGTGCGACTGGCTGCACATCTGCTTCAAAGCGAAGCTGACAATTGGTGGGACAATATAAGAGAAACTCGCTTCGAGGAGTATGAATTAGAAGATATTTAGTGGGATTGGTTCGTAGAAGCTTTCAAAGAAGCCTTCGTACCTCCATCTTCAAAGAATATCATCGGTGACTTTTAGTCGTCACAGGTCCAATCAAAGGTGGGCTTATCAAATTGAGCCAACCTAAATTTCTAAGCAAGTTCGTGAATGCAATAAGCCTCATCCATTCGGCAAATGTTATCATTTTGGAAGAGGATGTTTCACCTGTGGACGTCGAGGGAATGGATATCAACGATGTATAGCACAAAGGACGATAGATGGAGTCTTGATTGATCATTCCAATTGTCTTGATAGATGGATATCTTGATTGAGCACAAAGGACGATAGATGGAGTCTTGATTGATCACCAAAATTTTAGAAAATTTAATTTAAAGATTTACTAAATCTTATTTGAAAGAAACCCAGTTGTCTGCTAATGATCACTAAAGGTAAGCTATGCAGGGATGGCATTATAAGGAAATATAAATTAATTTTTGTTAAAATTATTACAAGTGTGTATAATGAAGCTACAATTAGTTTTAAATAAAATTGTTTGATGAAGGATGCATATCTAATGTAATCAAAATGGGATGGTGTCCTAAATATTTCCCTAAACAAATAGATTTTCATAAGAAATATTTCTTTTGAATCAAGTTATAAGAAAAAAAATCTGTAGATAAATGGATTGGGTTTAGCAGAACAAAGGCTGAGTACAAAATACAAGTTTTTATTCATATGAACTTCATAACCAAAAGTCGATAATAGATCTTGTAGATTCCTTAGTGTTGCAAGTTAAGGAACTAAGATCTATTATAAAAATGAAGGCTTGGATGGAAACATCAATTATAAATTTAAATTTATGTCAACAAAAAAAATGTCATAACTTTAAATTATTGGTGGCGTGCAAAATTGCAATTAGGCAAGAATGTGTCAAGGGTTTGAAACTTCAAGTGATGGGAAAAACTCATGTCTAGTAATAGGCAAGATGAGCACATCGAAATATATATTTATAAGAGGTTATATATATGACAAAACTGTTGGATAAAGTATGATAAATAAATTTAAAGGTGACGTGCAAAATTGCAAATAGGAAAGAATATGGCAAGGGTTTGAAGCTTTAAGTGATGGGAAACAACTCATCACTAGTAATAGGCAAGCTAAGTGCATCAAAATGTATAATTATGAGATGTTATATATGGAGAAACTATAAAAGATAAATTGAGAAACATGTTATAGAAATTTTGGTAATAGCCTATATATAAAACATACTGTGAAAATATAATTAGGTAATTTGGGAATCTAAAATATAGTTTAAGAAAATGCATCAATAAAAGAAAATAAATAAAAAAGGATAAAGGACTAAGAAATGATTGTATAATAAATACAGTTATTTTCTCATTTTGCACTCAATAAATGAATAGGAAAGCTAAATTAATAAATCCAAAAATAGCTATGTCGTGGCTTAATGATGATAATTATAACAACGAAAGGAGCAAATTCAATAAAAAGATAATAAAATTAATAAAAAGTTAATGGCATATGCAACTTGACAACAGAAAAATAAGCCCCAATTTAGTGCTGCCTCTAACTAAATTACAAGTTGAACTTATATGCATAACTATGTATACCGCAAAAATCAAAATATATAACCACAGTATACAACAAAATGGGCTTTGAATGATAACAGTATGTATTGAACCGAATCATAATGTAAGCACTTTGATGAAAATAATAGTAATACGTGGGTCAATACATCTCCCATTATCTCAATTTTTTCTTCATAATTAGGGTTTCAATAGTTGCTCCATAATCCCCAAACATGAGGTCAGCATTGGAAATACTAGTTACTACAACCACAATATTAATATTGCATTATCATAAAAATGAATCTTATCTAAACTATGTTAATTTAATTTATGCATTAGGATTAAATAACCATTGTGACCTGTTTTAAAGACCGATTTTTTACAAATGCCACCCAATTTTTTTCTACTCGACATATAAAATATGCTAACATAACAGTGCCCAAGCAGCTGATATTTTCGTCTTAGTCAACTGAAAATCCGCATTTCCCCTGCTTACATTGCTCCATTCCTAACAAAACACTTCTTAAAAAGAAGATTAATTTAAGTTAAGAGTAACTTAAAATTTGCCTAAAGTTTAGAGTCTGTCCACATAAAATGCTATTTTGTTCAGATTTTTGTTTGACTGATGGATTAACTAATCCTATTTGGCTTTAATTTCATGAATCCAGCCCATCTTACCATTGTACCATAATTAATTTAATGCACGCATCATGGGATTAACAGCAAGCATTCTTGTACAAAGTTAAACAAAAATACTTATATATTAAATGAAAAAAAAGCAATCATTATTTAAATCTATAGGATTATGCATTTATTTGTATCAATACTAATTAGAGTATTGTTACACTACCTAAGAGCTCCCAAAAGTAAGCCCTTGATGAATTGCAAAGCAAAAATTAAAATAGGGATTGGTTTCACACACTTTTGTTTATGAAACCAGCATAATATCCCTCTATATTTTTCACTCTCTCTTACATTTAATAGCACGTTTAGAAATAGACCAGCATATTTCTATTGAGTACCTCTTGGCTCAATCTAAAAGGTTGTTTGGTTTGCAAGGAGTTAAATTCTGGTCATGCCCCATATGGCCTCACATTTGCGCATACAAATGTCGCTCAACATCAAGCAACCACATTTTCAAAGAATCGACTCCTTTGCCTCATTTGTGATTGATTTGGGGTTTGCCGTTGAAACTGACCCTTCTATGCACCTAGTTGCAACAACCACTCGACATTTTGCACTCTATCATCCCCACCATTTTCTTTTGTTTTTTATGAGTACTTCTCTTAGCCCCTTTTTCTTCTTTGACAATTTGTGAGATTGCAATACAACAAAGATAGCACTGGATCAAACAAAAAATATCCTATATGGGTTGTTTGATGGCATACCATTTGAAATATCATTAAAAGAGCATACTATTCAGATAACATATTATGATAATAATTGCATTTAAATAACAGTTTATTAGTTCAATAATGTTTATATTTGGAAAAAGATAAACTTCCAAAAAATTAGCTAAAAAAAGTATCAAGTATTTTTTTTTTCAAATAGGCCCACAAAATTTGAATTCCACCAATTATATGCTTAACTCATAGGGCTGCCACTACTCTTTATATTTAAGTATTTTTATATGATGTTCAGTTAAAATTAGCCGTTTTTTCCTCCTTTTTTTTTAGTATTAGTAATGTTCCGGGAGATAACGAACACCAAACAAATGTGCGCCGAATAGACAGTTGACAACGACAATGAAGAAGACAACAAGCAGTTTATCCAACAACGAAGAAGTTGATGCTAAAAACTCCATGCCCTAATCTCTCAAAAATCACCAAATACAAGGTGAAGGAGGCAATCGGTGTTATTAAATCGTATAACAGTATTTGCATTCCTCAATAATCGGATACAATGGCAATTTGTTAAATTGTGTATCTTAAAATAACAGTGCAGCAAACCATAAAGCTGTGATCTGCATCTTATTAAGAAATAGCATAGCATAACATCAAGTCGAAAGAAACCAAACAGCACCTTAACATATTCATACGAAACAAGCGAGACACTGACATCTCAATAACACCGCATCTCAATAGCGCTACTAAATCAAACAGCACTAAACTCAAACCCAGAAGCCAAACGAAACTAGCAAAACAAACTGTGATCAAATTACCTGCAGAAAGAAACTTCTGAGATTAATTTCACAGCATAACAGCTGCATAAGCAGAAAGGAAGGAACCATAACAGACAAAAACATATGATTAAAGTGGTCAACGACTCCCCGCACATTATATGCAGAAAGAACACAAACAATCCAATTCTATCAAAACAAATTATCGATATTCACATTAAAAGTGACTGATTGAGATAAAAGGTAAAAAGAAAAAAAACCTGAGAGTACCCAAATTGCGGCAATGATGAAGAGGGAAGAACCCAAATAAGGCAAAATGATCTCAAGCTGATTTAATGAAATGGGGACATAGTCAGGAAGGCTGAGATCTTTGGGAATGTAGGGATGTTGGTGGCTCGTCATCTTCTATCTCCCTTCTTCCGGATGCAGAAACCAGAAGCGATGACTAGTAAACTGAATAGGCAATCCAGTTGACCTGTAGAAAACCATTTTTCATAAAAATGTACTTATGAGAATTTTCCTTTTGCTGGCTGGAGCCCTATTATTATGAAACTAATAATGATAGATTTCAAACTGTCTGAAGAGATAGAGCCTTCAGAGGAGCAAATCCAGGAGGAGATCTAGGTTGCTGAATATCCTTAGATTATATTGTTCTAGTTTTTTTATACTTTTACATTGTGAGGATGAGAAATATCTTATTTCAGCTGTTAACTTTAAATGTTTGTAATAATACATATTTAATTTGTACTTTTCTTTTTCTATATTTTATATTATGAGTTGGATGTTTCTCATTTCATTATGGATGAATGGATGTTACTATAGTTTGTTCATTTTTCATCCGCACTCTGATTATGTAGTTTAAGTGATTGTCTTCTTTGCTCTATTAAAAAGGGCACATCCTTCCCTTAAGATTGGATTGAAGTTTTAATCTTCCAACCTAATGTTAAGCGAGGGATGTGCTAAGTGACGACCAGTCCTTAACCTCGGATAATTAAGGGGCGGCCGCCACAGTTGGTATCAGAGAACTCCATAAGGTGTCAGATTGGAATTTGTATTCATATCTACCTAATTGATAGTTCTTCTACCATACAATCACTAAATGAATACTCAATAACATTCATATTTCCATCATCCAATATTCAGAATAGCAAGAATAACATACTTAGAGTAAAAACACAAAGATACTCAAACTCATACATTAGGAACTCTAAAACAAAATGAATTACTTAAGTTAAAATTATTATGTATGATCAACTTGTAGGATAAGTAGATACTCAAAAAAATGTTGATCATGGATTACTTCAAAAGATTTGAAGCCATATGGGAGCTTGATTTCCAGTATGAACAAAGGTATGGGAGACATGTGGAAGATGTATAGAGGATTTGACCTTGTCCCTTTAGCCAAAGAATGACTGAAGCGTATAAAACACACTTTTGCCGCCATGGATTGTCCCGATGACATTAGAGTATCCATAGTGACACTCTTACTTCAAGACCAAGCAGAAGATTGGTGGCATGGTGTTCTACTTCAACTAACACGTAAACTAAAGAGAGAGAACAACGAGAAGTTACTTTTGAAGAATTCTATACTGCTTTTTCAGAAGAATATATAAAATGAATATCATGAATATGTTATAAAGCTCTTTTTTGTATGTTGAAATAATTGAATAAAATACTCTTTAAAGCTGTTCTCCTAAAAGAATTTTTGTTATTAAAATTCAGGTGTAAGAATGAATCCTGATCAGTCTTCATCCACTCTTGCTGCATCAAGCAGTCGTTCATCTGAGATTAGTGCATTGCTAGAGATAGTTAAAACCCTAGTATATACAAATACTAAGCAGTCTGAGAAAATAGAGAGATTAATAGATATGCAAAATAATCCCTCTCCTGCATCGGTTAACCCTATACCTTACTATCCTCTCCAACAATATCAGCAAAATCCTAACGAACTTCTTCATAGTTTCATTAGACTGAGAACTCCGGTATTCAATGGAACAATGTCTGCTATGGATACGGTTAATTGGCTTAAAATAGTCGAGAAAAATCTTACCAGCCTAAATTGTCCTGATTCTGAATCAATCTGATTAACTACCTATATGTTCCAAGAATAGGCTGAATACTGGTGGGATAACATCCGTAAGACGTTATTCGTCGGATATCATATTGAAGAAATTCCCTGGAATGACTTTGTGGAAGCATTCAAAGCAGAATATATCCCTCTTTCTGTTCAAAACAATTTAGGGGATATGTGTCTTAACCTCAAGCAAGGAAATCGAACCTTAACTGAATATGAAGCGGAGTTCAGGTGATTGGCTAGATTTGCGCCAATCATGGTTCAGACAGAAGGAGCTCGATGCCACAGATTTCTATTTGGGCTATGAGAGTCAATAAAGGATCAAGTTATTCCGCTAAGACTATCTAATTTCATGGAACTGATCGAGACTGCCCGAGTCATTGATCGGCACCAATCCCAGAAGGAGAGTAAGAGAACCTTTAGTGTATCATCGCAAAGGAGCAGTGATCCCAGAAGGATTAGGCTTCCCTCGGGGAAAGTCTACCAAATTGAAGTTGAAGTTCCACCATAAGACCTTTATAATGGGTGCACAAGAATACACCCATTTGGGAAGTGTTATCACAACCAGCAATGCTGCTACACATGTGGCAGGAAGGGAATTTCTACCACCAGTGCAGATATGATGTAACTATCGATGGTGCTCATATTGATCGTGCAAGGCGCAATCAGGTATTGAATCCAACTCCGATCAACCGTCGGAATCAACCATTAACTATTATGCCTGCTCAGCAAACTACAAAGCCTATTCTGAGGAAGGATGGAGTAAACTCAAACTAACTTGGCACCTCCAAGGTCCCTCAAAAGCAAGTTTTTAACAAGAGGCCTGCAAGACCTGCTAGAGTATACACTCTCACTTTTGTAGAAGCTACCGAAGACAATAATGTGATATCAGGTATGTATACTTCATATTGTACTTTTATTCCTCAAGCTTTTAAACAATTTTAATTAATTATCATTGAATTTAGGCACCATATGTGTTAATGATCGTCCATATAAGATACTATTTGATACGGGAGCTAGTCATTCGTTTATATCCGAGAATTATGCTAGGAGTTTGAATTTGTCATGCTACAAAATGGTAAGAACCTTATCAGTTGAGCTTCCATCTAGAACTCAACTTAGTACCACTCAGTTTTGTAATCTCCAAGTACCCTTGAATAAGCAAGTATTTCAGGCCAAATTAATAATTCTACCTATAGTAAATTTCGATATAATTTTGGGTATGAACTGGCTTAGTGCCCACAACTTAACCATAAATTGTCAACAAAAGAAGGTAACGCTTCAATCACTAGATGCTACAGCAACCTTCGTAGGAAAGTTTAGTACCTTAAGTTTATTAATCAATGCGATAATGGCAATTAAATTAGTGAACAAGGGCTGTTCAGCATACCTAATTACCATGCTGGGGGATAGTAAAGAAGATATTCCACTTTCTGAGATTAAAATTGTTAATGAGTTTGCTGATGTTTTTTCTGATGAGTCACCTAGATTGCCTCCATCAAGAGAAATTGAATTGGCAATCAATCTAGTTCCGGGTACCCAACCAATTTCCAAGGTTCCTTACAGAATGGCTCCTAAGGAACTTCCTGAGCTTAGTTCAGGAAGTTCTTTTAATTTCTCACTAAGCTCAGGAAGTTCCTTAGGAGCCATTCTGTAAGGAGCCATGGAAATTGGTTGGGTACCCGGAACTAGATTGATTGCCAATTCAATTTCTCTTGATGGAGGCAATCTAGGTAACTCATCAGGAAAAATATCAGCAAACTCATTAACAATTTTAATCTCAGAAAGTGAAATATCTTCTTTACTATCCCCCAGCATGGTAACTAGATATGCTGAACAGCCCTTATTCACTAATTTAATTGCCATTATCGCATTGATTAATAAACTTAAGGTACTAAACTTTCCTATGAAGGTTGCTGTAGCATCTAGCGATTGAAGCGTTACCTTCTTTTGTTGACAGTTTATGGTTAAGTTGTGGGCACTAAGCCAGTTCATACCCAAAATTATATCGAAGTACTATAAATAGAATTATTAATTTGGCCTGAAATACTTGCTTATTCAAGGGTACTTGGAGATTACAAAACTGAGTGGTACTAAGTTGAGTTCTAGATGGAAGCCCAACTGATAAGATTCTTACCATTTTGTAGCATGACAAATTCAAACTCCTAGCATAATTCTCGAATATAAACAAATGGCTAGCTCACGTATCAAATAGTATCTTACATGGATGATCATTAACACCTATGGTGCCTAAATTCAATGATAATTAATTAAAATTGCTTAAAAGCTTGAGGAATAAAAGTACAATATGAAGTATACATACTTGATATCACATTATTGTCTTCGGTAGCTTCTACAGAAGTGAGTGTGTATACTCTAGCAGGTCCTGCAGACCTCTTGTTAAAAACCTGCTTTTGAGGGACCTTTGAGGTGCTAAGTTAGTTTGAGTTAACTCCATCCTTTCTCAGAATAGGCTTTGTAGTTTGTTGAGCAGGCATAATAGTTAATGGTTGATTCCGACGGTTGATCGGAGTTGGATTCAGTACCTGATTGCGCCTTGCACGATCAATATGAGCACCATCGATAGTTACATCATATCTACACTGTTGGTAGAAATTCCCCTTCCTGCCACATGTGTAGCAGCATTGCTAGTTGTGATAACACTTCCCAAAATGGTGTATACTTATGCACCCATTATAAGGATCTGATGGTGGAACTTCAACTTCAATTTGGTAGACTTTCCCCGATGGAAGCCTAATCCTCCTGGGATCTCTGCTCCTTTGTGATGATACACTAAAGGTTCTCTTACTCTCCTTCTGGGATTGGTGCCGATAAATCACTCGAGCAGTCTCGATCAGTTCCATGAAATTAGATAGTCTTAGCGGAATAACTTGATCCTTTATTGACTCTCGTAGCCCACATAGAAATCTGTGACATCAAGCTCCTTTTGTCTGAACCATGATTGGTGCAAATCTAGCCAATCACCTGAACTCCGCTTCATATTCAGACAAAGTTCAATTTTCTTGCTTGAGGTTAAGAAACATATCCCCTAAATTGTTTTGAAAAGAAGGAGGGATATATTCTGCTTTGAATGCTTCCACAAAGTCATTCCAAGGAATTTCTTCAATATGATATCCGACGAATAACGTCTTACGGATGTTATCCCACCAGTATTTAGTTAATCGGATGGATTCAGAATCAGGGCAATTTAGGCTGGTAAGATTCTTCTCGACTATTTTAAATCAATTAACCATATCCATAGCAAACATGGTTCCATTGAATACCGGAGTCCTCAGTCTAATGAAACTATGAAGAAGTCCGTCAACATTTTGCTGATATTGTTGGAGAGGACAGTAAGGTATAGGGTTAACCGATGCAGGAGAGGGATTATTTTGCATAGCTATTAATCTCTCTATTTTCTCAGACTGCTTAGTATTTGTATCTACTAGGGTTTTAACTGTCTCTAGCAATGCACTAATCTCAGATGAACGACTGCTTGATGCAGCAAGAGTGGATGAAGACGGACCAGGATTCATTCTTACACCTGAATTTTAATAACAGAAATTTTTTTAGGAGAACAGCACAAAAGAGTATTTTATTCAATTATTTCAACATACAAAAAAGAGCTTTATAACATATTCATGATATTCATTTTATATATTCTTCTGAAAAAGCAGTACAGAATTCTTCAAAAGTAACTTCTCGTTGTTCTCTCTTTAGTTTACGTGTCAGTTGAAGTAGAACACCATGCCACCAATCTTCTGCTTGGTCTTGAAGTAAGAGTGTCACTATGGATACTCTAATGTCATCGGCATCCATGGCGTCAAAAGTGTGTTTTATACGCTTCAGCCATTCTTTGGCTAAAGGGACAAGGTCAAATCCTCTAAACAAGGCGTGATGTAACATTTTGTCTAATTCTAGGACTCTTTGAGCAGATACATCTTCCACATGTCTCCCATACCTTTGTCCATACTGGAAATCAAGCTCCCATATGGCTTTAAATATTTTGAAGTAATCCATGATCAATATTTTTGAGTATCTACTTATCCTACAAGTTGTTCATACATAATAATTTTAACTAAAGTAATTCATTTTGTTTTAGAATTCCTAATGTATGAGTTTGAGTATCTTTGTATTTTTACTCTAAGTATGTTATTTTTGCTATTCTGAATATTGGATGATGGAAATATGGATGTTATTGAGTATTCATTTAGTGATTGTATAGCAAAAGAACTATCCATTAGGTAGATATGAATACAAATTCCAATCTGACACCTTATGGAGTTCTCTGATACCAACTGTGGCGGCCGCCCCTTAATTATCCGAGGTTAAGGAGTGGTCGTCACTTAGCACATCCCTCGCTTAACATTAGTTTGGAAGATTAAAACTTCAATCCAATCCTAAAGGAAGGATGTGCCCTTTTTAATAGAGCAAAGAAAGATAATCACTTAATGAGCATACTACATGACAATCTAATTTAACTGAGAATTTAGACTTCATGATATAAAATCAACATATAACATTAAATCAAGAAGAATAATATGAATTAACTTTAATAACTTCCTTAACATTTATATTGCTTATTTACAATTTATATTAAGGTCTATTTGGAATTATCCTAGCCTTAAGGATCATTGATTTAACATTCTATGCAAGAACAACATTTACTTTAACAATAAAAAATGATAGCATTATATGACTTAATATGCAAATGATAGCTATATTGAACTCAGCATTTATAAAGTACAAGTGTAATCTTGAAGTATTAACACATAGGACAACAACATACATTTAGCTTTGTGAAATGTTGCAATCATTAAATTCAACAAATATAGAATGCAACAATATTAATACAGCATTTCAAATATTACAATATTTAATCCGCATTGTAAAGTTATTAATATATGACTTAATGTGTAAGGAATAGCTATATTTAATTCAGTATTTGTTGAAGAAAATGGCATGACATTGCTATAGACCACATTATTTAAAGAATCTTATAAGATGGAATAATGAGAACATAGATGGCTATGACATATGCATAGTGTAAGTATAATCATAATAATAGTTATATTATAGAGGATATGACACAACCCATATTACCATGGAGAATGAGGGATTTAATTATATACACTCATGTAATATAATGATGAAATCAATGGTGATGTGACTAATAGATCCAAGCAAGTTGCATGAAATAATGCGCTTCTACGCATTATGCGATAAAAATCTAGCCCAAACTCAAAGGAAAGTTTGAAGTACAGCTATATGATCAATGATACTATATGGAGCAAAACAATGGTCTACAAAGTGGAAACATACAAATAAATGAGTGTCATGGAGATGAGGATAGTTAGGTTGATGTGAGTATGCACTTGTATTCATTTATAAGTAAGATTGAGAAACACCCATTAAGGATGGGCTCAAAGAACATTGCCTAAGACGGTTTGAACCTATTAAGCATGGGTTATTAAATGCCACTATAAGGAAAGTTGAGTCAATGAATATTATTCATGCTAAAGAGAAAGAGAAGAATACCATAAAAAGGATAATGCAAGAAACTATTAGAAATGGAATCACATACTTGAGACTTAAGAAGGAACTACTACTTCATAAGGCATAAATGGAGACGAATGATTCATGTAAATAACCCTACCTATTGAAATTAAGGCTTAGTGGTTAATATTGTAATATTAATATTTAAATTAAGATTCTTACATACATATCACATATATCTTTATAATAATGTATTTGACATTGAATCTCTTGTATTTATAAAAAGAAATTTTCAGCTTATAATTCTTATAGTTATGTTACATCTCATTTTTTATATATAAAAGGTCAAATATAAATAGAATGATAGTGCTTTTTATATAAATATTAAAGTTCATGAGCTTTGTGTAAATTATATCAATTTTGACATCCAAATAAATCTTTTGGGATGATTATTTGTATGCAATGCAAAAATATGTATTTATATATATCTAACACTAAATTTTTATATTTACAAAACTAGCATCTATACTTAATATTTTCTTAAATTTATTATCAATCAATTATTGAGCAGAACATCAACAAATATGTTTTTGTTTGTGTTTGGTTTGAGCTTCAAATATGTTCAAGCTTTTGGCTATTAATTTATCGCATTGAATTAAAGTATATTAAAGAGACAAATAAACATTTTCTCAAAGAGCAGGCTTTTATTTTAATAGCTCTTAAGCATGGCCATCAATATTTTCTAGGGCAAGATCTCTATTTTGTTATCTACATGTATGTTCGCAAAACAGAAAAATAAAAACAAAAAAATATCTTTTATATCCGCCTCAACCATCTATCTTCCATGAATTCCCTTTGTTCTTTTCTCTCATGCTGCATTAGGCCAAAGAAATTCATCTCATCGGGTTATTCTAAACTCCATTTGATTGTATAATCATCTGAATGCTTTCAGCAAGAAATCGCAAGGGATCTGAATTTAAGAAATCGACGGGTGAAGTGAAGTACCTTAACAGCGCCGAATGGAGGAGAAGGCGAGGATGAGGGCTCGGCTGGGAGGGGTTCTTTCGAGCGAGGAAGACGGCGCGAGGTATAGAGCTTCGGCTTTAATGGATAGTAGGAAGGCGGAGGTTGCGAGGAGGTGAAGGCATACGCGTGTCGCAGCACGAGGGAGAGGAGAGGAGAGGTGAGGTGTCGAGCGAGAGGAAGGGAGGTGTCGGCTGATCCTCTCTTGCGTGCGAAGGCGAGGGCGGCATTAGGACACGCGGCTTTCTTTTTAACATTAGGAATGAGGGAATATATATAGAGAGAGTGTTAAATAATTCATTTCTCAATTATTTTTATTAATTGATCTTAGTTAATTAAATGATTTTCAAATATCATCAAATATTCACCTCTATGTAATTGAGAGGTGAGTAACGCAAGGGTGAAGTCGGATTTCGATTCCGATGAGTATTTAATTTTCTCAATTTCGAGTATTTAAATAATATTAAAATATTTGTCAAAATTTCGACGAATTCCAATTGCCACCAAAACCTCACCCCTAGCTAATTTGGGGGCAATGAGCGCGATGGTGAAGTCCAACTTTTGATTTGAGGGCAAAATGATTAATTCAATTTACAGGGTTTCAGGATTTTCCCAGAAGTCTGAATTTTATCCAATTTATTCCAGAATGAATCTAAATGTTAATGATTATTTCCAAGTGATTTAATCAGTGTACTGGAACTATAATTAGGACTTGAATTAATCCTGAGTGACCTAAGTAACAACCTGGGTTGTTACAATATGGAAGAAGGTGCAACACTTTACTCGCTTGGGTGGAAACTAAAATCGTACAGCTTTATGAGTCTGAATAAGCCGAAGAAATCAACAAAAAGGTTCATTCAGCAGAGGATTCTTGTAGTGTAAGATCGTCAAACCAAATATCATGATGCCATGCATCGTCCTATGGAGTTCAAAGTTGATGATTTTGCTTATTTAAAAGTTAGTTCGATGAAGGGTGTGTTCATATTTGGCATAGTTGAGAAATTCAATCTTCGTTACGTCGAACTATCTGAAGTATCAGCAAAGGTAGGATCTGGAACCTACAAGTTAAAAAATTCCCAGAAAACTTCTCAGTAATTCATAATGTATTCCATGTATCATCGTTAAGAAGATGTCTTCGAAACCCTTCTCATATAATTCAACTTTCAGTCGTATTTCTTCAGCCTAATCTTTCCTATGTGGAAGAGCCGATTAAAATCTTAGCTTGCAATCAAAGGCATTTAAGAAGTTGATCTATTCATATGGTAAAAGTGTAATGGAAAAACCGTAGTCTCGAAGATTTTGCCTAAGAGACAGAGGCGGATATGCGTCAAAAATATCCATAACTATTTGAGAATCCAGCTACTCTTCTTTTATTTCCTGTTCTTAATTTCATAAATTTTCTACAATTCTTACCTATGATGTCGAGGACGATATTATTCTTAAGTGGGGGATTTTGTAACAACTCGAGGTTGTTATTTAAGCTAAACCCAGCACAATCAGCTTAGAACCTCTTTAATTAATCATTAATCATCATTGAGAGCAAAATGTAACAGCCCAAACTTTTAAGCACCAAGGTATTGTCCGCTTTAGCCTAAAAGGTTTCACAAAATTTTCCTCAAAAGATAACTTCCCAGTAGACACCCATCGTAAGAGTGCTCCCATATGAGCACGCTTAACTTTGGAGTTCTTATCAGGAACTCCACCATTATCTGAAAAGGCGTCTCGATATTTAAGAGTTTCACTTATTACTACTTAAGTGTGTCTTTACACAAATTCAAAGTATTGGTTTGATTTGAGATCCATCAGACCGATCAATAATTTTAGCTAAATTATTTAATTAAGAAAATAAAATAATGATTTTGACTTTGGATCAAAAATTCAATCGCATTCTTAGATTCATAGCACCAAAATTAGCTAAGTGAATTTTTGAGATTTTTTTGAGTCCATTTGGTCGAAATAAGAATTTTAAATTTTCAAAATATATTAAATATTATTTAATTAAAATCTAAACATCTCTTAACCATTTTAACCACCACCTTCCGTCTCCCAAATCGCGCAGTCCTGTTCATTGCCACTCCTCAGCTTGGTAAGGAGTTGCTTTTCCATTGAATCTAGGAGGTTGAAGTTTAAGGAATATATGCATGTATTCATTTACTGCTTTTCTCTGAATATGATTTGGATTCTGAATTTGTTGACTGTTCATGAATTGACTCATTATATTCATGAACTGGAGCATCTGATTTGCTCCACTATGATCAAAGGGATAGACTGCTTCAACATTAGGTGAAACAATCTCATTGTGACTAGGAGTATTTTGAGGAATATTTTCCTCCCGATATTGATTATTGTTGTTGTTGTTTTGACTATCCATAATTTGGGAAATAATAAACTATACTTAGTTGGCTCTCCAACTTAAGATCTAACTTCTAATATTCTAGTAACTGTATTCATATAGTTGGCTCTTTTAAATGAATTATTCATTAAATAGTCTCAAACTTCGCTTTGATACCAATTTCTGTGGCGACCGGGGATCGAAGTTTGAGAGTCTTTAAAGAACAATTCATCTCAATTGAAAATATATACATTTTTATAATTTAAAAAGGACATAATAAAATAAAATAATAATAGTCCACAGCCCTTTTATACATAGAGCCCAAACATATATAAAAAGTTACAGTTTATACTTTACAAAAATAAAATATGAAATATCTACATTCTTCTGCTTCTTTAATTCTTCTTCTTTTAATTTGGCAGATCTTCTAAGCTTTTTAATTATCAAAACCTGAAAAATTCAGTTTACCAATCAGGTAGGAGTACGCAAATTATTCTTATAAGAATAAATTTAGCATCTTATAATAGGTATGAATCAAGTATGAAAATGACTGAAAGACTGCATATAAAGTAAAGCAATTTTCAAATTCAATTTTTGCCCTGTAAATTAGCTGTAAAAATCAACATATATGAAATAAATTTTATCAAAAGCATTTGTAACAATAAGTCGAGTCCATAGACTCCTGAGCCCAAATGGGTAAACCCATAGGCATAACCTATAGGAAGCTTATCTCGCCACCCGTCAGTAGCTTACTCAAAATAGGAACTGAAGGTGTGTCTTTCCTCTGGATTTGCCTACTTCCTACAAGAGGCTAAATCCCTCCATATAACTCCCAGGGGCTTACTAGCTAGCCCAATTTGTACATATTCCATTTTTGCATTCCATCCTCCAAAGATAAATACCACAATATATATATATATATATATATATATATATTGTGTTTTATTCTTTTTGTTACATGCTATTTGATATAAATATTTTGCAGATTAAAATGCGGTAAGTAGTGCAAATAATACTCAAATGAAAAATGGCTCAAATAAGAATATTGAAATAAGACTTATAAGTAAATTTGCGTACCTAACTATTTTGACAAAATATCAATCAACTTTAATTTCTCTGATCTGCCAAAATAATTTAATTCATTAATTTAATATTTTATATTTGGTAATATTAGATTTCCTAAAGTGATAATAAAATGAATATTTGAATATTTTGAATTATTAAGCTATTTAATTATTATGCCTTATAAGATCAAATTGGGAATTTGACCTTATAAGGGCATTTTAGTAATTTAACTCTTAGTAAAATATAAAATTCATGTTAGTTTATTGTAGATTATGTTCTAAAATTTTTATAGAACCTAAAATTATTCAATTCTGATATAAATTGGCTAAGTTATAGCTAATCTAATTTATAGGGTTAAAGGCTTAATTAGGGTTAGTCCTAATTATGATTAGTCTCAATTTAATCCAAATACTAAAATAAACACTACTAAAATATTTCTTAGGTTTTTTTGAGTATTTTAAGACCCATATTTGATATGTTTGGGGTAGTACACTTAAAGTTATGACTAATCTAAGTTTTGTATTATTTTTGTAATTATTTAAATATTCAAAATATCATTATGTAAAATATTATTCTCACTAAAATTTGGATAGTATTAAAATATTCCTTAATTTTTACTGATTAATTTAATATATTTAATTATATTATTTAGATGTATATTTTATAAGTTATGGTTTTTTAAAGTTTTAAGATTTTTATTTAATTAAATATATTATTTAATTAATCTATTTAATTAATTCTTATTAATTTTAAAGAAATATTTTATCTTCCGTTTTTATTTATTTATATTAAAAAAAATTAGTTATTATTAATATATATATTATTTTTGTTTTTCTGATTTGATATATATATATATATATATGTATATTTATTAATATCTATTTAATATTATAAGAATTAAATTAAATGTTTATTAATTAATATAATAGTTATTATTATAAATTAAATTTTATTTTGTCTGCAGGAAAAGATGTCTGGCGGTCCTCACGTCCACGTGGCGCTTCGCTATTCGTCGAGGTTCAGCAGGTGGGCCCCACGCGACAGCAATCTGGCTTCTAGAAGATCCACGTGGCGTCTTCTTATTCGCACGGCCGCTGGCGTGGGTCCCGCGTACTCGAGTGTCCGTGGAAACGGACAAAAGCCCGTGGAGATGGGTCGGGCCCGGGTCGACCCGGCCCGACCCAAACCTTCCTTCTTCTTCCTCCATTATCGACCTCTTCGTGCAACGACACTTAAGGCTTAGGTTTTCGCGGTCTTCTCGGCGGCGTTAGGCCCTGCCCCGCACGGCGTTAGATGGCCACTAAAGAGGGCTTCCTAATGGTGGTTTATTCAACGGCTAAAGAGTTCTTCATTGTTGGTAAATCCTAACCTTAGCATCCTCTATCGAGACGAACGAGACGGGTTTCACGGCGGTAGATTTTAAATTAAACAACAACCGATTGCTTAAATTGATTAGATGCAATAATATAACAACTCATATATTGATTTATGTGAGATGATTAGTAGGAAATTTGAAGGAGTTTAAGCACCTGATATAGTTAGAACGATGTACCGCCGAGTGAGGTAAGAAATTGATTTGGCGAGATTTAAGTTCCCAGGTGGTTTTTGAGTGAGGGAATCTTCGATTAAGACCTCCATTTGAATTTTTATTAAGCTTTGGAAGCGGTGGATAACCTTTCTATCGCGACCTGTTAGCGAGGTTGCAGGCACGACTTCCGCGTGGCCCCGATCACTCCACGCGCCAGATGCGTGGGGAAGAAATGAGTGAGCCGTTCGATCTTTTGATCGAACAGCTCACAAGAGCCGTTAGATGAGACGGCCGCGGACATAATTAATGGATGGCGTTAAACATAAGTAAACGACACCGTTAATAAATAATTATTTAATTCAATTTAATTAATTTAATTAATTAAACTTAACTTAATAAATATATTCCAAAAATTTAAAAAAAAATCTTTCCTAGCTAATTGAGGTCTTTTGAACCCAATGGCATACTCGGATTTTCAATCCGGCGAGTATTTAATTACTCGAATTTTCAGGTATTTAAATAATATTAAAATATTCGTCAAAATTCAGCGACTTCCTAATGCCTTCAAAACTTCACCCCTATCTAATTTGGGGGTGGTGAACGCAATGGTGAAGTCAGATTTTTAATCTGAGGTCAAAATTATTTAAATATTAATAAATAAATTGGAAAATGATTTCTGGTATTTTACATTGTTGTGTAGTTCGACTTCACGGATCGAATGGCCCGCGCTACTTTGACCACCCAATCCAGATCCAACTGTTGTATCAGAGGACATATTTAATAACCAAAATCATTTTTTCCATTTACTTAAACCTTGGGATCATATCTAGGTTGTCAGATCTGATCTCGCAGCCCAAATCGATAGGGTTGTGCCCTGTTATCTCCGAGCCGCTAGCCAGAGCCTCGTGTGCACGCGCATTTACTCGCATTCGTTGTAGTCTCCCTTGCCACCTTGTAACAACTTATGTTGTTACTTAGGTCAATTAGGACTAATCTAAGTTCTAATTATAATTCAAGTACATTAATTAAGTCATTAGAAGCCTATCCTTAAGATTCATATCAAATCAGGAATCAAATGGATCAAATCCTAATTTTGGGAAATTCCAGAAATCCTAAAATTGACCTATTTAAATTGACCTCAAATCAAAAATCTGACTTTGCCATTGCGTTCACCACCCCCAAATTAGCTAGGGGTTTGGAGGCATTTGGAAGTTGTTGAATTTTCGTCGAATATTTTAATATTATTTAAATACCACAGAAAATCAAATAATTAAATATTCATCGAATCAAAAATTCAATTTCGTCGTTGCATTTCTCATCTCTCAATTAGCTAGGAGTGATTTATTGGAAAATTTTGAAATACATTTAATCAGGTAATTTTTATTAATAAAAATTAACTTAAATAATTAAATAATAATATTATTAATTAAAATGTATACCGGCGCCGTCAGCATTATCTTCCATTGTCTCCATCTATCTGATTTTCCTGTTTGAACTAATGGATCTCCCGTGCCGTCCGATCGGGAGATTGTCTCCCTCACGAAACCAGGGCTCACAGCACGTGTCCCGCATTCGCACCCGCGTCGGCTACCTCCGCTGCGTGGCTCGGTCTCGCTGATCCAGATGGTTGTTGTTGAATTATTTGACCACTTTAGATTTAATTTAAGACCCCAGACCATCCTTTGCCTTGGTTTCACCTCCTTGAATGCCAAAAGGCGATCTAAACTTCCATAGCAGAACCTCAACCTTCCCAATCTGCTCAATCAAGGTACCTCCCGTAACCATCTTATCCTCTATAAGCATAATAATTGTAGATTGTTAATCATTGCGGGCTCGATCCCATAAAATTCGCGATCGAGGATTTAGGGTTCATCGTTCGCCTAACCCTAGGAGGCGGAAGGCGAAGGGTCTCGATCGCCCGGCCCGAATCTATCTGGACCGGATTGTAACCGTCCGGTTCACATCGTCATCAAACCGGCCACGCGTCAGCCTTGCGTGAGGCAAAGGTGGGTCCCGTAAGCTCCGTTGTTGTAACAACCCGAGTTGTTACTTTAGTCAATTAGGACTAATCTTAGTCTTCAAATTAATCTTAAGTGCTAAATAGGTCATTTGGAGTCAACTACCAAGATCCAGTCCAAACCAGAGGTCAAACGGATTAAATCTTTATTTTGAGAATTTCAAGAACCTCGAAAATTGACCGATTTAAATTAACCTCCGATTGAAAAACGGACACCGCCATTGCGTTCCTTGACCCCAAATTAGCTTGGGGTGAAGTTTTCGTGTCAATTGGAAGTCGTCGAAATTTCGACGAATATTTTAATAATAAAAATATCATGGAAATCGAGATATCGAAATACTCGTCGGATTGAAAATCCGACTGCGCCATTGAATTCCTTGACCCCAATTTAGCTAAAAAAAATATGTTCAAAACTTTCTGGGAATTTTTCAAAAAAATAATAATAATAATAAATAATAATATTTTAATACTTAACGGCGTGCCGTTAAGTATTTAACGAACCCGTCACTGTAGCTGACGGCGACGTCAATCTGGACGGCGCCATCCGAACCGTTGGATCGGTCCAGATCCAACGGCTGCGTAGTCGTCTTCCTCGACGACTCCGCCCGCGTGACACGCAGCGGCCCGTCGCGAATGCTGGCCAATCCGGCCGCATCCAGACCTCGGCGAGGTCGCCGTCCGGTCTATAAGACCTCGGCCGACCCATAGGCTCCGAGTTTGCAAAAATCGGAGCCCGGATCGAGCTGAAATCAAACCCCGAAGTCAGCCCAGATTTTCCGCCAAATCCCTTCGCCGATCCGACCTTCAGGTACCCCGATCTCCCTCGTTTACCGTTTGATCATTACAATAATTGTAGGATATGTATATTAGGATGTCATCTACACATCCACCGTTCCGATCGGGCTCAAACCAACCCGATCGGGTGCACCAGACCCACGAAAGGGTCGGGGTTCGGTCCGCCGAACCCCCGGAAGGCGAACAGACGCGCCTTCGAGCCGGGCCGGGTCGACCCGAGCCTGACCCGCCCGGGTCGGGTCCACGTCAGCACGTGTGGGGCCCACCGAGCCACGTGGCAGCCTCTGGGCCCTCCATGTGTGAAGTGGGGGGCCCACAGCCCCATCACCCGAGCTGCGTCTGCAGCCGTGGGACCCATAGTGCCACGTGGCAGCCTCTGGCAGTGCCACGTGTCTGGTGGGCCCACTGACCAGTCAGCCGTGCTGAGTCAGCAGCCCGTGGGGTCCACTATGCAACGTGGCAGCCTCTGAAGGTGCCACATGTCAGTGGGCCAACTGTTGATTAATTAGAAATTAATTAAGTTACTGTTAATGTTAATTAGCTCTAATTAACTACAGCTAGTATTAATTAACCCATGATTAGTATTAATTACTTTTGAACAGTATATTTGATTAATTAAATATAATTATATTATAATTAGTATTAAATAGTAATTAAGATAATTAATTAAATAATAATTAGCTTAATTACTTTTGAACAGTAAAATATAATTAAATTAATTCATAATTAATAAATAATTAGGACTAATTAAAAAGTAATTAGCACTAATTACTTTACTACAGTAAATGATATAAAAATCAGAAATATTAAATTTAAACTTTAGGAATGAACTGTAAAATAATACAATTTGAATAAATGAATAGTAAAATAATTTAAATTGTATTTTTGAATAGTAAAACTTAAAAGTTTAATAACTTTTTGTAGGATGATCCAAACATAGCCAATATGGGTCTTAAAATACTCAGAAAAGTATTTAGGATCAAATGGCGTAATGTAAAATTTTGTTTTGGGATACGCATAACGAGGTAGCCTTTTGAGGCCTCTTTAAGACCCCATAACTTTTTACCCGATTATCGAAACATAGTTAATATGGGTCTTAAAATGCTCAGGAGAGCGGCCCCATTACTGTGGTAGTATTAGTTTTCCCATTTAGACATCAGGACAAAAAGTCAACTCTAGAATTTAGAGTTGACTTTAGTGAAAAATGACCAAAATGCCCTTGGACTTCAAATGGCCATAATTTGATCAATTTAACTCTAAATCCAAAAATTCAAGAAGCTACCTAGTTTAGAATTTCAATGTCATCATTTTCACAAAAATAATATTTAGGATTTGAACCCTAAAATTTAGGGAAATGACCAAAATACCCCTAGCCTTATTTTAGCCATAACTCGGTCGTTTCTCATCCAAATTGGACGTACTTACTGTCTATCTTCAAGCTAGACAGTAAGGAATTAGTTGGAGAAGAGAAAACTCAGTTTGGACCCCTAAATCAAAAGTTGACTTCTTGACCCTTAAAGTAGGGGCAAAATAGTTATTTTACCTTAAAATTGGAAATGCGCAATTTTAGCCCTTAATTAAATTCTTAGGATACTAAGACTAATAATGTAATCATACTAGTACCATATAAGTAAATAAAACAAGTCATTAAATTGAATTCCAATAATTTTTTCTAAGTCTTAAGCACCCCACCTTAAGGACCTTTCCTGAGATTAGGACTAGATCCTAAGTTAGAGTTTATTCATTGGGTAAATTGGGTTACCCTATGGGTGAAACCTTGGTTTTGGTAGTTTCCAGATATTATTTTGTTTTACAACCTATTCTGATTAGTTTATCTTTTTGACTTTAGATTTAAGATAGGAGATTCATCCTATTAAGTTTGATTACTTAATAGGATTTACCTTAACTAGTAGATCACGTATAGTATAAAACCTAGAACTTAGGTCTTACTCAGTTTGGATTATGTGATTAAACCTAAAATCTCATAGTGTTTAATCCATAATCTATAGTTGTAGAAGATCTTTATCAGATCTTAGTTAGAATCTCTAAATTCACAGAATTAGGATATATGATTTATTTGTTTAATTCATAATCATATATCTGATTGATCTATATTAGAACCTGATTAGTTCTAATCCTTTTAACTTATAAGGACGAGTTTCCAAATTACACTCGATAGTAGGAAAATGGTGATCCTGAACTTGTGTAATTTGGAATAGTTAGAATGGTTAAGTAGAAAACAAATGATATCACCATATATAGTCGAGTCTCTTGCTTACTTGTTATTTGTTGCTACGCATACCTTGTATTTTTGTGCCTTATATTTTCTTTGAACATATCATATAAGACATTTGATGCATAAATAAAATGTTAAGAAATTATGGATGCTCCCTAGATTTCTTATGAAAATATTAAAGTAAATAAGTGAAATTATAATGAATTGATGTGATTGAGCTGCCTCTCAGTGTTCTTTTGATCATACCAAATGTTGCCCTAGCCGTATCGTACTAGGAGTTGCCCTAGCCGTACTGTGCCAGGATATTTCGGTATGATAGTTGGTGACCTAACCGTATCAAGCTAGGAGTAGCCATAGTCGTATCGTGTTAGGGCCATATATGTGACTATTGTTGGCTTAGTCGTATCAAGCTAGGAGTAGCCATAGCCGTATCGTGCTAAGATCTTCAGTCTCTTTTGGCGAGCTAGTGTAGCTCTTTTCTGTATGGCAGTTGATGTATTATAGTTTTATATGCAGTTGTGGTTGTTTCAGTATATTCTTTTTCGGTCAGCTATTTCTTTGTACTGCTTTATATATATTAGAATCTTGCTGCTATATGTATATATCACTGCTGAGTTATTCATATTAGAATCTTGCTGAGTTATTCAACTAAGTTCCAATCAAAAGCATTAATTTTCCCATACTTAGGAAAATTTTAAGTACCCTTTTTATAGTGTGAGATAAATCTCACTTCATCTTCCTTCCTTAAGCCTTTACCTCTTTCCATTAATCCTCCTTATAACATTAGTTAGGATTGGAGCTTGAGTGTTCATCTTAGTGTTTAAGAGCTCAATTCTTAGGAATTAAGATTAGCTCTTAAGTTATAATTTATTTATTGAGTAAAATTGGGTTACCCAATAGGTGAAGTTTTGATTTTAATAGTTTATAGATTTTTATAGTTTATTATTGATTATTCAATCTCTTAACTTTAGATTTAAGAATAAAGATCCATCCTATTAAGTATGACTTCACTTAATAAGATTTACTTTAATCTTAATCAATGAGTTTGGGTATCAAAACCTAGTCCTTTAGAATCATCTTTTGGATTAAGTAATTAAACCATAATATTTGGAGTTTAATTATTAATCATTTCATCTTGATTTGGCTAATCAAGATGGCTTGGGATTGTTTAAATTATTAAAAAATAGGTCGATTGAATTATCATTTAACTTATATAGTCGACATCGATTCAATTATAATTAGGACCTAACTATTCCTAATTATTTTCAATTTATAAGATCGTGAATCTGAGTTATATTCGATAGTAGGAATTGGAGATCCTGAACTTGTGTAACTTAAAATATATAGAACAAATAAATTAGACAATAATGTATATCACCTGTGTTTTAGTAGTCTCTTGCTCACTTTGAAAATTGATGCTTTGTTTATCTTGTTTTGGGCCTTATTCCTTGTTCACATATATTGGACATAAGATACTTGATAAATATATCTCATTTTTGAATTTGCATAAACAACATTTGTATGTTATCGGTGCTTTCAGTTAAGAAGAGTGTGATCTAATTAGCCTGCCTCTCAGTTCCACTTATCTCATCTTATACTTATTGTGTGGCTGTTGGCCAGGCTCCGATATGGTAGTACTAGTTTTAGGTGTACTTCTACTCGATGTTTCTGCCTCTCAATTCCTCTTGCCTGAGATTGGACTTCTTGTGTAGCTGTTGGCCCAATTCTGATATGGCAGTAAGTTCATATATTTTCCTTTCAGTTGACAAATTTGGTCAGTACAGTTTTTCAGTTTATACTTACTATTTTTAGTTACTTTCTTCATTCCGACACTTTCTTATGTACTATTTTACTGTATTACTAGTTTTATTCATTTATAAGTTGCTAGTTTTACTCGTTACTTATATTTTATAGGGTGCTAGTTTTGCTTTTAGTTATTTTATTTGTCTCGCATGTGCTTTACTTTAAGTCAATTAGCATTAGTTTTTTTTTTATCATCAGCATGTTTAGGCAATTTTCTTTTCAGTTATATTAGTACTTAGTCTTTATTGTATAACTAACCTTATTGCAGCTATATTTGGAGGTATGTGCTTATTTCTTATTTTGTTAAGTTATAGACATAGGGTTTGCCTTTCTCTTTCATATGCATTCTACTCCTTTATTGCTTGTTTTTAAATTTAAAGTATATGGTGATATCTAAATAACATAATAAAATTTGCAGCTTAGAATGTACTTAGACATTTTATCTAACTAGATTTTTTTTTGTTGGCTGGGGCCCTATCATTGTGAAATCGACAATGGTAGACTCTGAGCTTTTTGAGGTTATGAAGCCTTCTGAAGACAGGATTCAAGAGGAGGTCCAAGCTGTTGAAGATCCTTAGATTTCATTTCCTGCTTTGTGAGGACGAGTGTTTATATTTAGATTTTATTTCTGCTTAATCTTTTAATTTCATGTTGTAATAATACATGGTAACTTTATTCCTTTTTACTACTTTACTTATTCTGAATTGGATGACTTAATTTCTTTTTATTGTTATAAATGAATATTTATTATTTATGTACATATTGTAATTTATTTTTAATAGGTACAGTACTTGCAATTGCTCAACATATATATTTTGTTGATCCTATTTTACAAATTGCACTTACTTTTAGTATTTTTATATGTATATACACGTGTAGTGACAATTTTTGTAGGTTATCTAGTTTGGAGATATACAATTTTTGTACAATTTACAATTCTTCAGTTCTTTTATTTCATACAATACTTTTAGTATTTTGCACATGCTTAAATTAATTATTATTAAAATATGATATTCCAAAAAAATAGTAAAAACTTAAAATGTACTTAAATAATTTATCTAATCATATTTCAACTTTTTTTTTACTGTACCTTGGCTTATGTTATCGATAAGTCAGATCAAGAGCTTCGGGAATATCCCACATTCAAGGAGAAGCTCGAGCACGAGGATGACCTAGTTGCATAGATTTACTTTTCAGCTTTAGTAGCTTTTACATTTATGTAGTCTAAAGATGAGAGTTTTTATACAATGATGTATAAACTTATGTATCTTGAAGGTTTTCTTTTATTTTCTTAGGAGAAAACATTTTTTTTTCTTTCTAGATTATAATTTAGATGCTATGATTTTTTTTTTTGAGTTGTATGTATTTAATATAATGGTACATCTCAACAGAGCCTTTGTTAAATGTGACATATTATATTGGGTTAGTACATTTAATTTAATATAAAATATCAAAGTAACACATATGCTTATTTTGCCTATGATGATAACTTTAATTTTTGAGAGTAATGTTGTCTTCAACTGGTTATTCGGTATGTCTATCTGTTTATTGAATGTGCTCTATTTCTATATTTTTTTTACTGTTCATTGCCTAATTTTCAACATATAAAGCCTTGAATAAAAAAAATTGAGTTATGTGCACAACTGTCACTATAATTGTATTTCTTAAATATTGTTAATTAGTTTTTTTTTTGAAATATCATTTAGTGATGAAGAAAGCAAATAAACTTTTTTTGTGCATGATAATTTGAATTGGCTCCGAGTCAAGTTCAAGCTGAGTCAATTTACTAGAATTCATGATTTTCGAGTTGAGTTCTAACTCAGTCATCAAAATATTTTGATTTTGAATTTTAAGTTTCAAGTAATGCCTATTTATTTCTATATAAGAATTATTTATAATAAAATTAGCTTTCAAACTGGCAGCGCCAGTAAGTCAGTGGCAAGATCGTCATTCTCCTAAGAAGAAAGTCGTAGGTTCGATTCCTACCTGGTACCAACTTTTTCTTTTTTAATATTTTGAGTTTTTCTTTGAAAACTAGTTAGCAAAAGCATAAAAAATTATAGAAAAATATTATCATTACACAAAAATATATACATTAATAAATATTTAGAATCAATAATTTTTTTTTTAAATTTTTATATAAAAACATACAAAAATTTTATTTAATCAATAATTTACTTACACATTAAATTGATATATCAACTATATATATTTTAACATATATTAATTTATAAATGTAACAATACTTAATATATATATATATATATAGAAATTGTTTAAATATTTTCTTTTATATTATTTTTTAAACATATAAATTCTATTAATTTATTAAAAAGCAACGAAAGCTAAAATAATACCAAAGTTTTATAGAAAGTAGTTAAAATTATTCTTTAAATTTTGGCATATTTAATTTAATAAAATTATAAATATATTGGGAAATATAAAAAAATAATTCTGAATATTCATTATTTTTTTTGTTTTTATTTATGTGCTTTTAATGACTGAAAGTGTTACAGCTACAGACTTCACATGTTGAAACATATTTTCCTATATCTCTCTTTAGCCAGCCAACATAAAATGGGCTATCTTCATACCTCTTGAATGAATTGTATAACTTGAAGGATGAGCCTTACTAAATTAGTTGCTTTCAAGTATTTTGGACCACTGAGCACCCAAAATCTAAATCCAGAGAGCAAAACTTCTTTTGAATTGTGATTTGCTATATTAGCATAGCAAATTGAATTAGCTAAAGTATGGTATTCTTGATCCTTCTTTTAGGCAATTTTATTTGTTCATTCAAAGGCAAAGTAAATGATAAAGGATAACTAAACTAGAGGGTGCAGCATGCAACTTCTCTAATTCCATTTTCTTCATTTCCTGTACAAATGTGTCTACTGTGTTGGGATCAGTAGGGTTATAAACAATGCAGAACAAATGCTTGAGAATATCGAGTAAATCAAAATAAAGCAAGAACAATCACATGCAATCACAAGCACAGCTATAAGAAAATGATTTACGTGGTTCAGTGCTAGCACATACGTCAACGGGAAGGAGAGTAAAAATTTCACTATATAAAGAGAGGGGATTACATTGATTTTAGGGTTTACAAACCTTTACCGCCTCACGGAATTTCTTCTTCCTTACAAAAATGGAGCATCATCCACACTAAAATCCAAAAATAAGGGCTAAATGAATCTCAACAAACTTAACCCTAAAAACGTGTTAAAAATATATAGACTGCTCAAAACTGGGGAAAATAGGTCGCGGGAGCTACAGCGCACTGTAGCGCTTGCCTCACGGGCTGGCGCCAGCTGCGGCGGGCCGTAGTGCCAGGCTCCCAGGCTGGCGCCTGCTGTGGTGCGTCGTAGCGCCTTCCTCCAACCTACTTCTCATTTTTCCTTTATAACAATCTCCACCTCAGCTCTCATGTGCTCCACATGAGAGCTCTCTTTTAAACTCTATATCAATGTAGCTGTACTAAATTGGTTGCCTACGTATCCCCCTCCCAAGGGAATCAAGCGGATCAAAGTTCCAACAAATGAGAAGCCTATAAATACTTCTCCAAATTCATCAAGGTTTTGCAATGGTTGAATTTTTGAACTGTGAGTACTTTTGTCATCATATCCGCGGGATTATCTTTAGTATCAGTCTTCTTCAGTAAAATCTCACATTCTTCAATTACATCTCGGACGAAATGGTGTCGGACATCAATATGCTTTGTGCGAGTGTGACAGACCGGATTAGTAGCCAAAAATACAACGCTCTGGCTATCATAGTGAACTACTACCTCCTTTTGCGTCGCACCCAAATCTTCCAACAAGCCTTTCATCCAAATAGATTCCTTGAACGTTTTAGTAACTTCCATATATCCAGCTTCTGTCGTATACAGGGCAACTGTAAACTGAAGAGTTGAGATCCATCATACTGGACCTCTTGCTAGAGTGAATACATAACCAGTTGTTGATCATCTTTGATCTAAATCTCTGGCATAGTCAGAATTCACATATCCAATGCATAAGTCAGCTATTGAGGACTGCTTCTCAAATAATAAACCAACACCAATTATGCCTTTTAAGTATTGAAAAATCCCAATCACTGCTTGCCAGTGATCCTTCTCAGGATTGTGCATGTATCGGCTCACAACTCCAATAGCTTGAGCTAAATCTGGTCAAGTGCAAACCATGGCATACATCAAGCTCCCAACTACACTAACATATAGCACTGTGTGCATTTCTTCTTTTTCAAGATTTGTGTTTAGACATTGCTCTGCAGATAAGTGAAAATTAAGTGCTAGAGGTATACTCACAGACATTATAGTGTATTCAATTCTAAACCTCATCAGCATCTTCTCCAAATACCCCTTTTGGGTAAACCAAATCTTCCACACTGTTCTGTTCCTATAGATTTTCATTCTCAATATTTTCTTTGCCTTTCCCAAGTTCTTCATTTCAAAATTCATTGACAGTTGATCATTCATGTTATCCATCTTTGCCTGATCTGAAATAGCTATCAACATGTCATCGACATACAATAATAAATAAATGAAGTTACCTGGAGACAACCTCTTGAAATACACACAATGGTCAAACTGGCTTCTTTGGTACTCCTCCTCTTGCATGAACTGATCAAATTTCTTGTACCATTGCCTTGGTAATTGTTTTAGCCTATAAAGAGACTTGTCCAGTTTGCATACCAAGTCTCTTTTTCCTGGCTCACTAAATCCTGGGGCTGAGCCACAAAGATTTCCTCCTCTAGTTCTCCGTGTAAGAACGTTGTTTTAACATCAAGCTGCTCAAGTAACAAATCAAACTGTGCCGCTAAAGTTAGAAGCACACGGATCGATGAGTGTTTGACAACTGGGGAGAACACTTCATAATAATCAGTCCCTTCTTTCTGAGCAATGCATTTGGCCACTAATCTTGCTTTGTAGCGCACATCAGATTATGAGTACAATTCTTTCTTCACATACACCCACTTGCACCCAATAGCCTTTCTTCATGGAGGGAGTTTCTCCAACCTCCATGGTTTATTTTTGTGAAGAGACTCCATCTCTTCATCCATAATTTGCTTCCATAAATTTCCTTCTAAGCCCGTCACCGCTTCTTTGTAATGGGAGGGAACCTCATCTTGCAATATGGATAATGCATACGTGACGTAGTCTCTGAGCCAGGCTGGCTGCTAAGGTGCATTCCTTCTGAGTCTATCTCTAGCAAACTCATGAACTAGAGCCTCACTATCAATGTTAGTTTGTTCTTCATCATCACCAATATGATCTTCATCTGTATGAGTATCCTCGATGTGATGTGAAGTTCTTTATGGAACAAATGAGGTTGCATCAAAACCCACACTCTGTCTTCTTGTATGAGTCTCTGTATTATTCTTCACCTGATGAGAACTCCTCAATCTCAATAAAAACTCTTCATCAAAGGTGACATCTCTGCTCACCACAATCCTCTTATCAACTAGATCATATAGCTTGTAGCCCTTCAGTCTCTGCCGAAAGCCCACAAAAATTGCTTTCCTAGCCCGCGGTTCAAGTTTATCTTTCCTTACATGATAATAAGTTGGGCTGCCAAAAATTTTTAATTGATCATAATCTGTAGCAGGATGTTCAAACCACAACTCAATTTGTTTAGTACTGCTAGTGGCAGATGATTCACCAAGTAGCATGCATAGTCTAGGGCCTTCGCCCAATAAACTCTCTCCAACCCGGCATTGGACAACATACACTGCACCTTTTCCACCAATGTACGGTTCATTCGCTCTGCTACCCCCCGTTCTGCTGCAGTGTTTCTCTTACCGTGAAGTGACGTTGAATCCCTGAATATTGACATTCTTTTACAAAAGAATCAGATGTAAACTCTTCGTCATTGTCCGATCGGATCATATTGATTCTCTTGCCTGTTTGATTCTCCACCATCTTCTTCCAGTTTATGAAAACCTCCAGTACATTTGCTTTGCTCTTCACAGTGTACATCAATACAAATATGGAGTAATGATCTATAAAAGAAACAAAATATCTTCGACCACCGAATGATGCAGTTTTTGTTGGTCCCCAAACATCTGTGTATATATATTCTAATATATCTTTGGTGTTGTGGAGGCCAACACCAAAGGACTTGCGCGTTTTCTTGCCAAATATATAATGTTCACAAAATTGTAATTTGCAAGAATTCATACATTTAATGAGTTCATCCTTCTCCAATGCTCTCAGTGAATGTTCCCTTGCATGTGCTAGTCTCATATGCCACAATATCATGACATCTTTAAAGTCTTCAGCCACAGCCACTGAACCTGTCACTGTGCTTCCCTACAGGTAGAGCACCCTTACCGTTCTCCAGGATCCCTGCCTCAATCACGAACTTGAAGCCCTTAGCTTAAAAGGTTCCAATAGACAGTATATTCTTTTTAATCTCCGGTACATGTCAACTACTAGACCCATAGAAATAGCAACAAGAGATACATCTGAGTCTGAATCCTCCACCACATTATGAATCAAATTTGCCTTAGCCTCGAAAGATACACTCGTCCGCTGCTTGCCTTTCAATTTTGGGCAATCCTTCTTCCAATGTCATGTTTCCAAACAGAATGCACACTGATTGCGCCCATTGCTTCGGCCTCTAGACTTGCCTATTTTCTTGAAGTCTGCATTTTTCTTTGGCCATTGCTTCTTTCTCTCTGGTCTTCCTCTTTAGAGTGTAAGAGCCTCTGCCATATCTGATTTGGTAGACTATTTATCTCTTCTTCTAAACTCATGATTCACCAGGATTGTTGTCGCCTCCTCGTACTTCAGAACCTCCTTCCCATAGATCAAAGTCATGGTGAAGTGCTCATACTCATTTGGCAATGAGTTCAACACTAACAGGGACTTATCTTCATCCTCCACTGCCTCATCCAGATTTAGCAAATTTGTCAACAATTTCATGAACTCGTTTAGGTGCTCATCTATAGAAATTCCCCTTCTCATCTAAAACCTGCAGAGGCGCCTTTTTATGTGGAGTCGATTCTCCACGCTCTTTGTCAGATACTTGGCTTCTAGAAATTTCCACAACTTCCACGCCGATGTCTCCATCATGACTGCATATTTGATCTCCTGATTAAGCAATTGCGGATCAAACCACATGCACAGTAGTTCATCTTGATCCAATCCCTCTCTGAAACTTCTTCCAGTTTTTCCTCGTCGTCAAGAACATGCGTCTGTCACCTCGCACCGCCACATACCAAAGTTATTCTTCAAATCAAATTTGACAACATCTATTTTCGTTGGATGTGTCACAACTTGGTGGAGATACCTCTCCACCACCGACGACGACGAAGTTCCTTCAATCTCTTCTCCTCTTTCTGCCATGTCTTTCTTTTGCTTTAGAAAACTCAAACACAAAAATAACAAACGGCTCAACCAAAATCCTATCCCTCAAGAACAAAAGCAACCTAGTTCTGATACCACTTGTTGAGGTCAGTAGGGTTATAAACAATGCGGAACAAATGCCTGAGAATATTGAGCAAACTAAAATAAAACAGGAACAATCACATGCAATCACAAACACAGCCACAAAAAAATGATTCACGTGATTCAATGCTAACACCTACGTCCACAGGGAGGAGAGCAAAAATTTTACTATATAGAGAGGGGATTACACTGATTTTAGGGTTTATAAACTCTTACCGCCTCACAGAGTTTCTTCTTCCTTACAAAAATAGAGCAGCCTCCACACTAAAATCAAAAAATAAGGGCTAATTGAATCTCAAAAAACTTAACCCTAAATATAGGCTGCAGCGCCTTCCTCAAGCCCGCTTCTCCTTTTTTCTTTATAACATACTGAGGATACAATATGTAAAGTTCTCGTTGTCTTCATGCCTCTGGATGTCATTATATACTCAAGTCATCTTATTCCAATCACAATATGTGAATAGGGTCTAAGTACCAAATCCCAAATAGAATTTTATTCAAATAATTTAATTTCTTTTACATAGTTATATTCTATTTTTTATCAATTTGTGCTTCCTTGTTATTCTTGGGTTCCGCTGGGTTCTGCTAAAAATGAATAATGAATGATTGATCTCATCCTTGATAAATCCTCTAGTAGTATGAATGCCTTGAGAAATATCCCCTATGATCAATTTTAGACGACACTACTACGCTTATATCTCACTCCCTTGGCAAATCATCTCTAGATCCAAAAGGTCTTTTAAAATCAAATCGTTAAAATTATTTTCTAAATTATCATTAAAATGTCTTACATGAGGTTGGAATTTAGATCCATCAAAAACCATATTGATTGATACCTCAATTTTTATTTTCCTCTTAATAAATACAGCATATGCTTTGATGGAGAAAAAAATCTAACAAGTATTGCGTATCTTTTGATCGAGAGTCAAACTTGTATTCATTAATTCTAGGCACAAAGCTTCTATATCTAAGAACTTGAAAACATGCAATCATGCATGCTATAAAACGATCCAAAAGGTCTTTTTAAAGTTTCTGTTTTCATCCTTTTAGCATCTCAAATGGTGTTTTCCTAACATTCTTCCAAACATAAACTCTATTCATAGCATACCATGTACTTGGATAAGTGGTACTCAAGTAATACGAACTTAACTAAACTCTATTCATAGCATACCATGTACTTGGATAAGTGGTACTCAAGTAATCCAAACTTAACCATCTCGCATAAAATCCTATTTCTAAATTCTGCTTGCAGGATCTAGGTTTGAATTTATAATTATAGATGATCATTTAATCATGGTTTCCTATGGGCATAAAAAATGTTATAATTGATTTTATCCTCAAATTCACCTTCATGGTCATAATCAATAACTGAAATCATATAATGTGTTTTAAATCCAATTTGTAAATCCTCAAAATTCACTTTATATTTCATTCTTATATTTTAAGAGGATAACTAACTAAATTTAAAATAATCATCTATAATTATAAATTCAAACCTAGATCCTCTTACGCTTGCTAAATTTACTGGACTAATTAAACCCATATATAAAATTTACAGTCATGTAGTGCTTTCCAATGTGATGAATGAAAAATAATCCTTATTGGGTTGCCAAGCTAGCAGGCATCACAAGATGCATATAAGAGGGAATTGCAGATCCAGCTCGTAGTTACCAAACAGTGTTCATTAACAAAATGATTAGATGGACACCAACAGCAGCAGGGAAGGAAAGCTTGGAGTTAAAACAATGGTTAACAAACAAATGTTGACACTGTTGGGAGAATGAGAACCTTAACTTGTGTGAGTGTATGGTGTAATCAGTAGGGTAATTTTATAAGAGTGAAGACGCACATGATAACAATAGAGAAGGCACACTCAAATTTTAAATTATAAAGAGTTAATGAGGTTCAACAAATAACATGCATGCTATGAGAAATGATCTTTAAATCTATAGAAACATGATACAAGTAGAGCTGAACACTTACAGAACGCTAGGGTCAGGTTGAGTTGCTATAAGAGCAAAGGCATCCTATCTTTTATCTCTTCATCATCATCACTGCGGCCACCATCTTCAAGCAATGCCGGCTCACTCCAACAGGCAGTTCTCAGAAGGCTGAGCTTTGATCGATCGAAGATGGTCCCTTTAAAGCCCGTTGTTCTTGAAGACACCATAGGCATCGCAAGAACAGATGATGCACTAATTGACTCTTCACTTAAACCCAGTGATGAAGAGAAAGTAGCCTGAAAAGAGAATAAAATGCTGCGTAAACTGCAACAAATCATGTTTAGTACCAGAGATGGATCGGTTTTGAAGGAAAAGATACCTTGGCCTTTGCAAAGACAGTTCTTCCCTTTGCCGCAAATGATTTCGGAAAATTAATTTCGGCCTCCTGTGTTAATGTGGATTCACTGGAATGGAATTTTATTTTATTTTTAAGAAAATAAATCCACATTTATAAAAAAAATGGCGAAGAGAAATCACCAGTTTATATTCAGAGTGAAGCTTTGAGCAGACGAAGAAGTCAAAGAATAAGAATCTGTCGTTTCACCACCTAAAAGAACTTTAGAGAATTAAGCAGCGCACAAGCAAAATTCGCTAGAAAGGGATAATTACCTGAAAAGAACACAAAATCTGTGTTAAAACTTACTATTAATCATACTCCTTTCTCAATCTTGAATAAAAAGAAATGCTAAGATGATAATTTTGGTGAATAATAGGGATTTGGGGTGATAATTTTGTAATATTTAAGATTTCATTGTTAGATATGTAAATAAGTATGATATCCATGGTATGTACCAAATGATTAATGATTAAGTACCTTTGGAGCCATCAGGCGCCAGTAAGATTATGCCTATGAATACAAATGACATGCCAAATACAAACATTGTTATCCGCAATGTATCAAACACCTGCATTAGATAAGTTCACTCATACCTTTGTATTATGAAATGTTAATAGACGTCATGTGTAGGTTTACCGACATTTCTAAAAAAATAAAAGGGTATTTATTTGCACATATCCAACCAAATTTTAGAATTGACAAACAAAGTGCAATCATTTCACAAATCTAAGAATCTTTTAATTATAAGTAGATAGAGTGGTCAGGCACTTTATAATTGAGGAAATCAAGGTTTGTTTCTTTTAAAATTGAAATTTGGGTGTTCGATATGCATATTATATAAGTTAAGGGTGTTACGAAGGTAAGAATCCTAAACTAAGATATACAAATTTGATTTGTATTCCATTTTGCCGACATCTCCTCGATTCGGAACTCAGACCTGAGGAACATGATTTGAAACCAGCGACAATAAGATTCAAGATCCAGCAAGTTTTGGAGAAGAGGATTTTCATCATATGACTGAGAAATTTGAAGAAAAATGGGAGCCCGCGGAAGCACATGAGGTTTGGGGTTACAAGATGTATTAGTCTTGGTTTAAGGGTTTGAGTTTCAGCTAATATAAGATATTAGTCTTGGTAATGGTAGTTTTTTGGAAGACGTTGTGGTTAGTAGAATTTAAGCTTTTAACCTGCCACAACGATAATATTTTTGGAAGAAATTGTGTGGTAAGCAGAATTTGAAGGCTTGACAGAATTTTATCTCTTGGGCCACCTAAACTAAAATCCTAACACCAACAATTTTAAAAAGCATTGACATCTTTAAATAGCACTCAAATCTTAGTAAAAGTGAACAAAACTATGTTTTCATGTCTGGGTAAATAATAAGTCATGAACGTGATTTAAGAACGCTTACTTGATATTCTTGAAAATATATAAATCCTGTACAGATGGAGAAGAAAGTCCATGCAATCTGAAACATGGGAACAATAAGGATTGCATCGAAGAGTGACAATCCTTCATTTAATCTTGCCATCTGAGATAAAAGAAAGATCAAACTAGATAAGGCACAAATAATTTAGCAGATTGTTGCTGTACTTGTTTATACATAGCACCCAAAATTTTAAAATATACCTATTTAATAATTAACTTTTAATATTTACAAACAAAGCACTATTGATTCATCAATCTTAAAATGCTTCTAACAAGTAGATTTGAAGTCTTGAGTCATGTTTGACTCAAGTTATGCTGAACTTAAATTTAAAATTTTCAAGTTTAGCTGAACTCGAACTCAAAATTGTTTCAAGTCAAAATGACTCAATTTCGATCCAGCTAAAAAAATAAGATTTTAAAATTTTTTACTGAAAAGGAAGAGGTGAGATTCAAACCTGGGCGGATTGGTAACATATAGCGCAGCTCAACCATTGTTTCAAATGATTCTTATGAGTATATAGTATATAAAAACAGTTTTGTAAGAAAGTTAACGAGTCAATCTATACTTGAAATTAACCCCAACAAAATTGAAATTCAAGCTTTAAATCACAATTCAACTCAAATTTTTTTTATTCAATTATAAAATCAGATTTCAAGCAAATAATCTAGACTTGTTCATGCGGTTTAGGTATGGGGAGATGATTATAAATATTAAAGTTTGGGTTCTATAATGCATTTTATAAAATTTAAAGTGTTTATGCAAGCAAAAATCCATAAAATAAATTACCCAAAATCCGGCGGTGCTAAAGAACATCAATACAAGCGAATATGTGAACCAGCTATGCAAATGATAACTGCTGCCTATGGCTAGCCTAAGCATGTTAGATCTGTAAAATAGTGGAAGGAGTCAAAAGGAATTTATGAAATAGGTCCACGAAATCAGAAGCCTACAGAAGATTTATTTTTATTGCTTCCCAGTTTTAGCAACTTACAATGATTTTGCAAACAAAACTGAACAGGATCCGATGGCACCAGACACAATGGCATAGGAGAAGGGGTAATATCAATGTCCAAGAAGGATTAAAATCAATCCCAGGTATTGAGACACTGGCCTCACCTTTCCTAGATTCACAAATCAATCATAGTGAGTGTCAAGCATATTTATTACAAAGCTGACACAATCCAAAGCTATCTCGATAAAACAAGTAGAAGGTGGTTTACCTGTAAATATATTGATTAGAATAATCACCACGATCAGCATCAGACAATAGAGAAGGAACACGAGATTGTAGTACTTCTCTGCAAGTTCTTCTGGAGTGTATACTGATAAAAAAAACTATCAGATAATTTGTTAATCAGTTCCCAATACATGCATCCTTTTGAATAAAATATAGCACTAGATTACTTAATAAGTGATATATATATCCACACACACACACACACACACACACACATATATATATATATATATATATATATATATATATATAGCTTGTAACAGAACCCATGAATTAATAAAACCAAAGCATACATTTTATATAATAGTTTAAAAGTTAAGTTGTTACCGGTGACTGATGATTGCCAAAGGAAACTAGGAAGATGTTTCCAGAAACTATAAAAACTGTGGCCACCAGTACCCTGCAAACAAGGGTTATGATTAAATTTTAGCAATTACTTATTGTCCTTAAACAAGGTTTCTTAAAGGCATCTAAATGATAACATACTTGATAGTTACCGTCTTGTTCAGTACAAAGCAAGAAAATGTAATGTTAGATACAAACTGAATTGATCCCAAAGCTGCAAGAATGGACTGCAAAAAAGAGAAGAACGGAAACAAGAATGCAGATACAGACAGTTAAAAAAATAGATAAATAAAATTAAATAAACAAATAAATCCTCATAAATTTACCAAAACAGTCCCCCTAACTATTTCAAGTCAATTAAGTTAGCCATTTGTTATTCAACATGCTCAATTTAATCCCAAACTATTAAATTTGAATCCAATTTTGTCACTTGTTAAGCTTTCAGGTTACCCTTATTTTTGGGATATATATATTTGGGAATGGTAAGCAAGCAATTGAGTAAACTTCAGTCCGGCACTATTGGAAGAGTTTGATACTTTAGATATACCTTTGGTTTGTAATTGATAGTTTTAAGATTATAAAATATATTGTTGATCTGTGCTTTAGCAAGAAAATACAATTTATGTATACATTTTTTTGAACTGCAGTATAGTTGCAATATAGTTGTGCTTTGATGTATATTGGCTCCCTTAGATCTATGGCCTTATTATTCCTGATTTGATAAATTTTTTCATCTAAATTCTAGATTTTGAGAACCAGTTTTGCTGGTCAATGTTCCATTGTTGAATCTATAATTCTCACATTTGTCCAGTCCATCTCAGTGTGGTATCCTCAAAGCGAGGCCAAATAGTAGTGTCAGTATCTGAAAGCGTGATTTTTAATTTATGTAGCCAGTAAAACGAATTTGCCACAGTAGTCGCAGCACTGTGGCACACTTGCCGAAAGTTGGAATTCACAGATCGCTTAAATGGTTCATTGTTCCACCAGGTGCAGCATTGAGCAGTACTTATAGTTGCCTCAATGCTTCAATAAGGTTTTGATGAGAAGCCTTTTTTTTTTTCCAGTGAGTTGATAACACTAAGCAATAACAAATTCAAAGAATTAATTCTCTATCTAGGATTCAATTCTACCACCATCTATATGACAAATGTAGCTAAGCTGGCAATTGTTGCAAATTTTGCACTGCTTCAACTCCTTTGCATACGCAATCATTACATCTTGTAATGTCTCCTGCACCCATACAGACTCAAACTAAACCAAGAATAAAATATACTGGAGAACTATTCAAATTTAAACTGGAATTATATCTTATTTGTGCGTGATTTCGTACCAACTATTATATAAAAGGTTATTACTCATATGATTCAGGTATTTCATCAGTATAAGTGAAGTCTGAAATTTCTAAACCAACATCGACAATGATAAGTTTGAATACATTACAATTACAGAAACTCCACATAAACGGAAGGTAGTATTTATGACAGTCCCTTTACCTTTTTTTCCCATTTTACGTAGGGATTTATGAAGCAAATCTTTTAATAGATCATGATCATCTCGTAGTTGGAGATGATTATGAATATCTTTGTTATACTATGATTTTTTTCAATGTGCAAAGACTGTTAAATCAACGCTTAATTGTAGTGTCAAATATACAATGATTCTTACATTATGGTTGAATGCATATAAATCACCTAATCTCGATAGTTAATTAAGAATAGGTAGTTGGAATAGTAGAACTATCACTAGCAAGCTTTTTGAGTTAGAAGAAATTATGATTAAAGGAAGATAAATAGTCTTAAAGAAACAAAATAGCTAGAAAGGAAGAAAATGAAATTGATAGTTAAAATTTTAAACTCTATTATTATAACAAGAATTGTCATAGGAAATATCGTGGGTATTATCATGGATAACTTAAAATATAATGTAGTGGAAGTTATAAAGTTTGAGATAGAATTATATATTTAAAAATCATAATTGATGGAATAACTTTTAATATTGTATATGAGTAAATTAAAAAATTTGACATGATTTGGGAGTTAATTAAATATATACAAAAGAAACATTATTTATAGAAAGAGATTTAATAAATATGTTGAAAGGATGCCTCAAAATTTTAACAATATTCAATGGTGATTTTGATTTTAGAAAAAATTAATAAAAAAAGAAGAATAATTTATCAGCTTATAAAAATAGAGCTTCCAAAACTGAAGTTGATTATTTTTAAAGAAAAGAATCAATTAATTATATTATAGGGATTGTAAGATTATTCCAAATAATTGTTTGACGACCCACAAAGAATATTGGTTTAATATTTGAAAATAAGGAGTAAGAAAAAGAACATTAATCTATACTAAAACTATAAAATAAAACCTAAAGAAAGATAATATGAATATTTTATTAGTAGAGTTTTAAAACTTGGATCATGTGATTTTGAAAATGAAGTTAACCTCATGTAGAATTTATTGTTAGTTGTATTTATAAAATAATTAAAGTTATAGTTAGTAAATCGAAAAGGAGAACACCTAATATAAAGATGTATGTGGTGAAAATAATCTATTCAATTAAATATAAAGAACAATATATAGCATACAAAATGATTTTAACATAAAAATAATGAGAATTAAAAGAAATATAAAGCAACCTGTGTAGTTTAAGAACAACTTGTGTTGCTAAGTAGTAGCTCGTGTTGCTAAATAGCAGTATGTGTTGCTATAATTGAGCATTCGATAGTTTAAATGGTAAATTAGAAAATGCTTAAGTATATATATATAAGTTAGCCAAATTAAGAGATAAGAGAACCAAGAACTTGATTAACAAAAATATTAAAGATGATAATAAAATTTTTTTAGGGATGACGGTACTTAATATAAATGGATGGATTATTTTATAAAGCTCTTTAAGAAATATTGTATCAATACAATTAATATGAGTAAACTTAACAATTATGAAATAATAACAATAACACTTTCATTCAGCAAATTAGTGAAATTAGGATTATGAATGCTTCAAAAAGGATAAAGAGTGAAAACATGGTAGGAGCAGATAGCATCCCAATCATTGTGTGAAAAGACTATGCAAATTATAGAAGAATAAAGTTAATGAGTTATATGTTGAAACTTTGAGAGAGAATAATTATATATAGACAATATACATGTATTTCACAAAGTCAATTTGCTTTTATGGCTAGATATATCATGGAAGCCAACAATTACTAAGAGAACTAATAAGAAAAGTTTGAGAAAGAAAAAAAAATCTTCATTTAATCTTTTATTGATCTTGAAAAGTGTTTTGATAAAGTAGCACCAAGAGAAGTTCTGAGGAGTTTTTGAGAGAGAATTAGTGGCATATATTAAGATGCATAATGAGGCTAGCATGTGCTCGATCACAGGGTGACTTGTTTAACAAATTTACTGCTATTATCAAATTACATAAAAGATTTGCTCTCATTTCATACCATTTTGTTTTAATTATGGATGTTCTTATTGAACACATTAAAAAAAAAATTTTGGTGCATGTTATTTATAAATGATATTCTATTATTTGATAAAACTGGATAGAGCCAAAGAAAAACTAAAGTTGTAAAGGATTATTTTAGAATCTAAATGTTTTTTGTTAATAGATTTTAAAATAGAATATAGGGGGTGTAAGTTTAATCATAATAAAACCATAATATTGAGGACAGCTTAACAAGTCATAATCAAATCAAATTTCTAATATTTGGAGAGATACACTTTTGGAACTATTGAGGATCATGCGACCAAGAAGAGCAAAAGATTTAAATACCTTGGTTAATTCTTCAAAATAATGGTGAAATAGAAAATGATGCGATTAAAAAAACCAAGCTGGATGGATGAATAGAGGAGTTCTTCTAGAATATGTGCGATTAGAGAATCTCACTTAAAATTAAGAGAAGATTTTATAGAGCAGCTATACAACTGGCTATATTATATGGAACTGAATGTTGGCCAACAAAAAAGAAACTTAATGATAGAAAGTGTTGTAGATGTAAGAATGCTACAGTTGATGAGTGAGCATATTTGAAAGATAGAATGAGAAATGAGTTCAATTGTAACAAGATTGAAGTGGTCTCAATAGTGAATAAGATTAAAGAAATTTGTCTTAAATGGTTTGGGCATATTAATGGTAGACCATCCAATGCCTTGATTAGAAAAATTGAATATATGAATTTTGTCCATGGAAGTGGAAGACCAAGAAAAACATGCAAAGAAACCATTACAAACAATGGATTAACGTTGGCCAACAAAATTCATTCTTCTTCTTGGTGTTCATAGTATAGTTTGTTGTGATATGGCTCTGTGATTTCTCTCCGAACTTAGAGTTTTTTATATAAAATTTGTGTGCTTGTAGTTTGCTCTATTTTGCCATGTTTTTTCTGTTTTTGTTATTTATTTACTTGTGCTTCTAAAGGTGATAAAATTGAAGATCCACTTGGAGTTTTCCACTGCAACATTGTCATTGGTACTTTGATGAGGTCAAAAAAGGGTGATCAAAATCCCTGACATTGCTTTGAGTATAAACATCACATTGAGTAGATGATAGATTATCAAGTCCTAGCGGATGTCATCACAATCATCCAAATAATAATAATAAAATAAAATTCTTAGCACTATTCAAATTCAATATAAGGTTTTAAGAATTTTATCATTGTGCTCACTCTCAAGAATACAAGATACATTTCTACAAATTCTTGTTATTCTAAGTACAGAGTATATCTTCAAAAGTCTTATCCATGAGTTCACAAACCCTCAGCAGCATAAGCATATTTGCATTGCCTTTGCTACTACATTAGCATCTTATTCCTAATTCTGCTAAGCATCTACATTTCTTCACCTGCAATCTGCACGCAGACATGAAACAGTCAATGCCATATGCACATGATGAATAATAAAATGTGTATAAAAAGCTACAAATAAACTGGAAGAAGTAAAATGCAAGTGAGTAACACAAAAGGAGCTTAGAGCATTTAATGCTTAGCAAGATCTAAATAGCCCTAAATGAATCATCCTAGGTTAAACCATAAAATTCATTATGGATCTGTGTAATCTTAGAATGAATTTAAGTTCAGGCGTTTGATATATTAAATAACTGATTAAATTAATCAGACCACCATGAGCCCAAGGTGCACGACTGCTAGCCGATCTGCATGGTCCTAATTGAGTTATGCTTAACCAAATTACTTGATTCCTCATAAACTTAACAAGCCATAATCAAATCAAATAAAGTCAAAATGATCTAGTATCTAAAGAAAAGTTAAATCATATGATCTAACCTATGAAGATTTAAATATTTGAAGTATATATGCATTAAGCCACCTTGCCCAAATGATAAGACTGTAAAACCCATAATCCCGGATAGATGTAAGCCACCTTTTCCAAATGATAAGACCGTGAAACCTATAATCCCTGGTAGATGTAAGCCACATTTTAGAATTAAACTCAGGCATTTAAATAAGCGTAAGCCCTGCCCTAAAGTCAACTTTGGGCAATCCAACGGAGATAAGCCCCATCCTAAGCATATGTCTAGGCTTTCAAATAGACATATAAGGCCCATCATAAACCTTAAATTGGGAATTCTAAAATAGATGTAAGCTACATCTTAAACTTAAGCATAGGCATTATAAATAGATGTAAGCCCCATCTTAAAATCAACCTTAGACATTCCAACAAATATAAGCCCCATCCTAAACACAACATCGAGCATTCCAGCATATATAAACCTATCCTAAATCAAATTCGAACACTCCAATAAATGTAATCTCAAATTAAAACATTAAAACTTAAAATTTAAGCTTTTAACAAATATTACATAGTCTACTTGAGATTCTTAAGCTGCGGTAACCCGTGGTCGCTAATCAAAATCTCCAACAATTATAAATTGAATCATAAGTCAACCTACGATAATAGAACCATATGATCATAATTATGTCTTTTACCCCTATTTTGCAGTTTGCAATGAACAATGATAATCCTTAATCAAAAGTTCTATCTTAAATAACTAGTGATAATTAACTATAGAGGCTTGCACATATAGCAAATCCTCGACCCTAAACTCCAGAACCAAGAACCATCCATCAGGGGAAATTTGGGTTACAACTCAAATCTACCATGCAAAAGATTTACTCCTGAAGCCTAATTTAAAAGAGAATATCACCACACTTTTCAGGGCAATTAATATATACATTGCAACATCTCATCTCCATAATGGAGAACTTATAAATTAACTACAAATGTCAATTTTTCCACTCATGCCAATTTCAAGGGCTGGAGCAACATAGCCTTTGAAGGAAGCGTTATTTTATTGAGACATTTTAAGAATACATTGTGAAAAGTTAGGTGAGCACGAGAGGACAAAAATTTATGGCATAAGGTTCTGAAGACCTGTCATAATACATTATGTTGACAATGTTTTGTATTCTAGTGAAATTAAATGAGATGTCACGAAGAAGCACTCAATAGCATGTCAAATGGGGTTAACAAGGCATAGGATAACTCTTCTATAGTGTCCGCCAAGGTGAACAGTCTTCAGTAGACCTTACCTCTCTTGACTGGTTACCAGAAATTATCCCTTCACCAATTATAAGCTAGACAATAGAAACATGCAATGTTACATCAATCAAAATATATTAGGAAAATTTACCAAAATCAAATCCTTTATCTATTTTAATTTGTCCAATTTATCCCGAACTACTCAATAACTCCAATTTAGTCCCTCAACTAATCATTTTAAGCCCCATTTAATCCTTGAAATTTAAGGATTGAATTGGTCTATAAATGAATAATTGAGCAACTAGATTATAAATTTAATAGTTGAGGGATTAAAATGAACATATTTAATAATTTTTTACTAAATTTGTAAAACTAAAATAATTGACTAACTATTTTGACAAATTACTCAAAATATTATAATGCTTAACATATGCTTCCTATTGTATTCTAACAAGCATATTATTTAAGCCTTTTTATAATGGGGTTTAAGATTTGTTCTCTTTTGCTTCTTTACTTTTCTCTTTTTTAAAAGTTAAACACTGACTTTTGTTAAATTCAATAGCTGACCAAGATATGCGAAGACAACAAACCACATGATTGTTGTGTAAAACAAACATATTTTTTAACTACTAAAGATTAAATCAAACACTACCAGCATTAACAATCAAGATAATGATATTACATCTCCTGTTAGATGCTTATGCAAAATAATTTAAAACACGCAAAGAAATTGAAGACTCATAAATATTAATTTTATTTTGCAAATTAACAATTGAACAAAGCAGTAATCAATTCTTGAAAATCAACAAAAAGTTTAATTTTAATGAGTAAGACTAACCTGAGCGGCATATGCAAACGATAAAAAGTTTAGGCAATTTCCAAGAGCAAATAAAAGGATACCTACACAGACTCAACATCTAAGTGATCAAAAAAAATTACCCACAAGATAATCCAATGTATGAAAGTATAATTGGTTTCAAAATAAGCTTATTAGATCCATCATTGCAGGCTGTTGAAAGTCTTTCTCTCTGCAAGTATTCAAATTTAAGCCATTATAATGTATAATCAGGTGAGAAAAAAAAACAGAAAAAATCTAGTAATGCATAACTTGTTGCAGCAAACATGAAATGCAAATACATCCATAATATACTAAAGTTAGCATTACATGAAGACATTAAACACCCCAATTTTTTTTCAACTTTCCCAAACACTCCAATCTAGCGATGCACAGTATATGCACGATAATTAAATGACTTACAAACTTCCTGTTTGACAGAGACTTATCTATATAGATAGGTACAATTCAACGGTTGCATCTAAGGGTGAGAAGCGGTCTAGTTGATCCACATGCCAACCTACACATAGGATTGTTCTACAGTAACAAAGATTTATAAAGTTCTAGTATTGAATGACTAGGTTTAAAATATTTTGCAAGGTTTTCTTGTTGTAAACATCATTCTATAATGATCAAAATCTGAAAGCTCACACTAGTCAGAAGGCAAGCTCAAAAAATGAAGGAGAAGCTCACATTTAATTTTAGGAGTATAATTTTTTAGGCGGATTTAGATATATTAATTAGATTTTTCCCAAAAATAGAGCAGGGTGTACTTAGATCCAAAATCTATGACTTTCAACGGGCTCAAGCCTCTATAATTAATTACCATCCTATACTTCAGAGACCCTCATGATTATGGAATTTGCCTGAGACTTACAATTGGATTTGGCTTTAAATGTTCATAGATTAAAAATGCAAGAGAGTGTATTTTTGGGAAGATAAAAATTAAATCTGATTAAGATACTATAGTTCCATCGCCCCAATTCAACTTATATTTACTCTACTAACTTTAAAAGGCATTCAACGTTAATGTTTTAATATTCTAATTAACAATTATGTGTTAAATCTAAAATATCCCATATAGATTGGGTGGAATATGTTAAAAAATTATTCTATGGACTCAACATTGGTTCATAAAATAACAAATGAATGATGCCGATTTGAATAGTTAGTTCAAAGGCATAAAGCATGATTACTAGGATTCAAAGTTTTCGATATGATTGCTAAAGGTTCAAAAGCATGACACAACTAAAAGCCAACAAGACTTTAAACTAAACCCTAAATTATGAATATAGAACATACAGGTTAGAGATGTATTAGATAATTACTATTTGGTTAGAGAGCTTCCTAGCAATGGCTAGCCCAAGTTTAGGTTGGTATGGGGTTCACATCTCTGGAATGCCCACAATTTAATTTATGATAGACTTACATCTATTAGAAAGTTCATGATTTAAGCTTATGATGAGGGTACATCTATTAGAATGACTTAATTTATTTGATTTAGAGAACTTAGAAACAAAATGAGTGCATAGAGTTTTAGGACCTTGACTTTTCGACAATGTGACCTAAACTATAAATGTCATTTGACTTTTTAAGGAGTTTCCAGAAATTTTTAGATGAATAAAATGAATATATATATTTCAAAAATTATCAAAATAGACCATTGACTTTTGCAAAGTATTCAAATTAGTCATTAACTCTTATAAATAGTTTTTTTTCCCCTGACTTATCTTTTAGTACTTTTTTTAATCATATGCCATTAATTTGGATGAAAACTTTTAAATTTGAAGAATAAATTTGTCCTTCAGGTTTAGCAAATAAAATTTCACATGGTAAATTAATTTTGATGATTATGATACATATGGTAAATATTTTATTGTACAATTTAAAATATATAATTTGCACTAAAACCATTGCTCACAATGCAATACATATTTTAAAGAAATGTGTCTAAATTTTGTGAACATGCGAGTTATGAGATTGCACTTTTTATAATTTCGACTTCGTCGTAGCGTTGAACTTGCGATTTTGTTTTCTTTGTAGAGTGAAACTTTCGATTTCGTCTTCTTCGTAGCGTGAAACTTGCGGTTTCATCTCCTTCATCGCACTGAAGTCACGATTTCGTCTCTGTCATCGCGCCGAAGTCATGATTTCGTATTTGTCATTGTGTCGAACTCACAATTTCGTCTCATCACCCATTGTCGTCTCGGCTCTATTCATCTCCTCCACAATTTTGCCGCCATTGTCGCGCCAAAGTCGTGATTTCGTCTCTATCATTGTGTCAAACTCACAATTTTGCCGCGATTTCGTTAGATCACCCATTGTAGTTCGGCTCTACTCATCTCCTTCATGATTTCATTGGAGTAGTCGTGATTCATCTAAGCTGTGATTTCCTTTTTTTGTGATTTGTTGAGTGTTATCCCTATGATTCATAATTCATAATTAACTTACTTGGCTCTTTTCACTGTACGCAGTAGACCATTGAATAATTAGAGCTTCCTTGCTATAAGATGAACAATAATGTATTTATCATATGTGTATCATAATAATCAAAATTAAATTACCATGTGAAATTTTATTTGCTAAATTTTAAAAGGACAATGTATCATTCATATTTAACCATTTCCATCCAAATTAACACAGCACTGAACAAAAAAAAAGCACTTAAATAAGTTAGGAGACTAAAAAAATCATTTGCAAGAGTTAAGACTAAATTAAACATTTTGTAAGAATCAAGGGGCTATTTTGATAATTCTCTCTTTCTCTCTCTCTATGTTTATATATATATATATATTTGTGTAATATATATATATATAGAAATATTTAGATATATTTGTGTATGTATCAATACATAGTTTGATTTAACTAAGAATTTAACTAGGGATTCCTTGATAAGACTAAGTGGAACCAAAATACATCTATATATATACATCTATATATATATATATATATATCATAGATCAATTAGGGATCAATGCATAATAAAATTAAATTTAATTCACTAAGAACTTCAAAATCTCATAAGGATCAAAATAACAACATATTGAGGTTGGCAATGAATCAAAACAATAAGTAGGTGTGATTTTTAATAAGGAACTTTTAGATTTTTCAAGGATAGAACATTTTAACAATACTGCAACTAAATAACTCAAATAGCTCAGATCTACTATGAATTAGATCAATTGAATTAATTTGACCTAGACCATCCAAATATAACTTAACGAGAGTTACTTGATTTAGATTATTTAAGCTAACATGACTTAGCTAGAATTACTTGATCTGATAGCAAAGTAATGCCTCAATCTTTACTAAGCAAAAACTTTAGTTGGACTCATCCCATTCTAAGGTGAACCACACAATTTTATCGCATAATGATAACTTTTAAAAACACCAAACTTAAAAATGCTCTATCACAAGAAACTTAACATTATAATACTTTTAAAAACACCCAACTCTACAATTATCTCAAAAAAAACATTACTTAATTTTTTTGAGTTTTTACATACAAAGTTTTGAATTATTTTCCTCTCTAATAAACATGAATTCAGTTCATTCTTGCCATCATTTTCTCCTAAAAGCCTGCCCCACGAGTCACTCGTTTGAGATGCGCCTTACTCTCGAGCTTCCATGCTCAAACAGTTGTTCCTCACTATTTAAATTCAAGTCATCATAGGCCCACCAGCTTCTTGGTTTGCCCAAAAACATATACATTACTTAAAACGATTCAACTTAGATACTAATTATAATAATGTAAACTATAATAAGCAAGGTTGTCCACTATAGTTTCTCCCATACTATCTCAGGCCAGACATCTATAAGTTTCCCTCATATGATAATATCATAATGATAACTCATCCTAGAAATATTCCACTGCAAATGCAAACTCAACTAACTTTGGAGCTCTGAGAACAAAATCACAAAATTATCTCTAAAAAAGACTCGCTTAATTTTGTCTAACCTTTACTTGGATTATTGTGAATCTTTTCCTCTCCATCTAATGTGGATTTGGTTTTTTGCCTCCACCTATTATCTCCTAGAAGCCTACTAGAGATTGCTCCTTGTACAAGGCTTGCCTTGCCCAAAGACTTCATGCCAAAGGATACTACCCACTTTTTTGGATTGAATCATCATAGGCACAATTAGCTTGTTTAACTTTGAGTTGCTTTGAAAACTTTAAAGTTACCTCAAAACACGCATTGCTAAGTATAGTATACGTGTTCTAATGAAACAGAGCATTTAACTTAGTATGACTCAACCAAAATCACTTAAATCTATTAGAAATTCAATTATTTAACAATATAAATCAATTAGGGCTACTTAAATCTACTTGAATTTATATCATAAGTAAGCTTGATTCAATCAGGAACACTTAAATTTATAAAAAATTAGAATATTTAACTTAGCCTGAATTAACTAAAATCACTAAGATTTATTAGAAATCAAATTATTAAACTTGACATAATTTAGTTGGAAGCATCTAGATCAATTTGGAATCAGATCATTCAACTTACTATGACAGCTAAAATCATTTAAATTTACAACTAATCAAAACGATCTAGGTCATTAGTTTATTTTTTGGCATAATCAATTAGATTACTTGTTTGTTTACAATTAAAGTATTTATTTTTTACATATTTTTTGCACCCATATCTTCTTATATTTGTTAATGTACTGATAGTGATTCATTGAGTGTGTGCAAGTGCAACTTGCAGGGAGGAGAATGAGCGCTTAGCAAATTGGAGGATCAAAATAGACGTTCAAATGGATAATGCTATAGATAATGTTGTGTTTGATTAACATGAGGCATTTGTAATATATAAACTTTGTAAATAATCAGAAAAGTGCAAACTCTTCTCCGCTTTTTAGTAAAAATAACAAAAACACCAACAATATTAATAATATTACATTATTTTTATCAAAAGAAGCAATACTTGTGATTGTTTACACATCACCTAGATTTATATGTATATTTTAATTTCTCACAAATAATATTTACCAAAATAAGCACTTAAATGAGATCAAGCCATCCTCTATACTAGTAATGGCAAAAATTAATTAAAGCATCTCAAACAACAAAAATGATTGTTTAGCATGAGGTAAAGGCAATGTAAAGTAAAAAATTTTCGGATAAACTAAAATTATCAACGTTTGGCATGAAATAAAACAGATGAAAAACATTTATACTATAGTTCAATTTTGCGTTAAAAAATATAGCAACAAAGTAAAAAAATTATGCCCGAATCGGACGTATTAGCCGAGCAAGCTAACAAATCAGCGAACGAACGCGTCCTCTTCTCCGACGAATTGTTCGTTCAAAACGAATACTAAGAAAATTTCGAATCGATTCGACGAAATAAACTGTTTGAACGATTTGTTTGGACAATCGTTCAACGTTCGTTCGGATGATCGTTCATTCGTTCGAACGATCGTTCTTTTGTTCAGACGATCGTTTGTTCAAACAATTCATTTGTTCATTTCGTTTGAAAAATGATTTGTTCGTTTAACGATTGGTTCATGCGTTTCGTTCGAAAACGATTCGTTCGTTCGTTTCGTTCAAACAAATCTTGAGAAAATTTCAAATTGTTTCGACAAAATGAATCGTTCAAACGATTTGTTCGAACGATCGATTTGTCGGACGATCATTTGTTCGGGCGATCATTCGTTCGGACGATTTGTTTATTTTGTTCGAATGATCCACTCGTTTCGTTCCAAAGAATTACTCATTTGTTTAGTTTGAACGAAATCCTAAAAAAAATTAAAAAAAAATTTTGGGAGTAATTTTACCACCTAATTTACTCAAAACCACACTCATAGATTACTTCATTTTAAACATTAAATTTCCTGTAATATGATTATACGGTGATCATATTTCATTGTAATCAAATTATTTTATACTCAAATTTCTAAGATTTTCTCATGCTAAACATCCCCTTAATTATTTTTTAATTATGTAACACTAAGTTTCTTTACACAAAAACTATATGATGGGGTGAAGTGGTGAAAGAGGATTGCATGCGAGAAAATGACTATTCAACTTCAAATGCAGTTTGGAGAACTAAACGAAATCGGAATGTTATAAATTTTAAAATGTTGTATGGATAGATGTTGAAAAATTGTATGCGTTGATTTCAAAGGAATTAGTGGAGGTTTGAGAGAGATATGATGATTGGAGGGTCCAAACGTCACGCTTCGTACAATGTCCGTAAAGTTGTCAATTGAATGGGAATATGGAGTTAGAATCGAATGAAACAGGATGTGTTTCAAAGCAAACATAGGGCACTTCGAAACACACTAGAAAATCACAAAAAAATAAAAAAAATAAAAACAAAGGATAACTACCAAGATTATCCACACTTTGGTCCTTCGAGATTGTACCCACTTCAAAGCTTCGTCGGTTGTGTTCACAAAAACTCAAGAGTTTAAGCCAAAATTCAGAGAAAAATAATCATTAACCATTAGAATTCATAAGCATTACAATATATAGATAGCCCTTGCAATCCATAAGGCCAACCCTTGGTCAAATGACCACAATACGCCTTCTTAACACCCTTTAGATTCCTAAGTGACTCTTCCACTCCTCAACATTGATGGAGGATGACCCAATGCATCATGACAACATTAATCATCAACCCCATACATGAAAATATAAAAATAAAACAAAATAAACAATCGGGTCCACCTGATTAACCTAAAAATTCAAAACATGATCTATTCAATGAACCGATGCAACAAACTTGATCCACATATTTATAAAAATAAAAATATAATACTATTACATGAAATTACTCCTAAATCTCCGAAAAATAAACTAAAATTAATTCTTCAAATATTCAGCAGCTCCTTAACATAAGCTCGCATCACAATGCGGGGTCGAGCCGATAGTGGTTGTGCTGCATCATTTCCCCTTGCTAAAAGAACTTTGCTCCGCGGAGTTGAAATTTAGGTAATCATCCAAAAGATCCGATTTCAACTTTTGAAGCTTAATCTTTCTCACTCACATGTCCTCATAAGGCGGCTTATTCTTATACATAATAAAAAACATGTGATCTCCATGTATGCCTGCATCAACCTCATTAGTAACAATATATTCAATCTCAAATAAGGTGTAGGAAACTTAAGTGTAGGTTTGTTGTTATTCCTTACAATAGAGTCAAATCCTGCATCTTTTGAAGTAAAATCAAAAGAAAATGAAATCAAATCTTTAATGTTAAATACATGACTAATTAGCATGTCAGATGGCAATTCCAAGAGATACGCATCAGGTCCAATTTTCCTACTCACTCTGAATGGACCAGTAGCTCGTGCATGTAGTTTCTTATGTTTGGTAGTGGTATACCTCTAAGGGTGAATGCGTACAATGCATAATCTCTATTTAAACTCTCTTTCAGTTCTTCTTGCATTTTTTTTTTTAGCATATTTAATGTTTGAAAGTTCAATTTGTGTTTTAACTTGATCATGAAACTTTTGAAATTCAGTGGCAAAACAATATGTAGCATCCGAATATGGGTGATTGGAAAGATCTAAAAGATCTGCAAGCTTTCTAGATTATAACCATATACAACTTCAAATGGTATTTTTGTGTGTAGTTCTGCAGATAGTACTATTATAGGAAAACTCTACAGCAGGTAGGTGAAGATCCTAGTTACCTAAATTCTCCCCAATCAGACACCTCAACAAATTCTCCAACTCCTATTTACTACCTCAGTTTGGCCATCAGATTTGAGGGTAGAAAGTAGAAGAAAACTTAAAGGTAGTACATAATAACTTCCATAATATTTTTCAAAAATAAAAATAAACTTTTTGTCATGATCAGACACTATAGTGTTGGGTACTCCATGTAGCTTAACAATCTCTCTAAAGAAAAATGTAGCAGCGTGAGATGCGTCTATGGTCTTAGAACATGAAATATAATGTGCCATTTTGGAAAATTTTGGAAAACCTATCCACTACCACAAATATACTATCATGTTGACGCATCGTTCTAGGTAATCCCAATACAAAATTCATCGATAGATCCTCCCATGGTCTATATGGAACAAGTAGGGCCGAATACTTACCGAATTTCTACTTGGTCATTTTTGCTCTTCTAAAAATAGACAGCAAGGTACAAATCTACCCATGTCTCTCTTTAGTGATGGCCAATAAAACTTCTCCTCAATAAGATGGATTGTTTTGTCTCACCCTAAGTGTATGCAACTCACTAATTAGAAAAATACTAAGGAAAGTCCTACGGATACACAATACTGATCCTCTAAATAAATACCCTTGAACAATGTGATACTCAAAACTAGTGAGCAACAAAGTGTCACTTGTTTGGCTATATATGATATGGAAATCAAGACAACACTCGTAATCATCATTCAATCTATCAAATCCCACAATCTCACTCGATAAAAATGATACCACTAAAATTACCCGAGATAACTCACCAGCAGTCTTATTCTCAATACCTGGTTTGTGTTTTAGAACAAACAAAAAATATTGTAGATATTATATCCATTTGGAGTGCTGATGGTTCAACTTTTTTTGCGTTTGTAGATATTATATCCATTTGGAGTGTCGATAGTTCAACCTTTTTTGCGTGTCTATGAATTTCAAAGCTTGGTGATCTGTGTGCAGAATAAGCTCTCTATGAAATAAAAATTGTCGTCAGTGCTTGAACGACAAAATGATAGCATAAAACTCTCTATCATATGTGGAATATCGTTGCTTAGCCTCATTCAGCTTTCACTAAAATATGTGACAGGATATCCATCTTGTTGCAACACTCTGCCTATGCCAATCCTCGAGGCATCACAAGCAACCTCAAAAATCTTTCCAAAATCAGGTAGCAAAAACAAGTGAAATTGTCATTGGCTCTCATGATATAGTAAAAAACTTTATCAGCATTATGGGTTCAAACAAACTTATCCCCCTTCAATATCTCAGTAATAGGGGCCACGATATAGTTAAGGTTTCTAACAAATCTCCTGTAAAATGTTGCTAACACATAAAAACTTTGAATGTCAGTGAAACTTGCAGGTGTCAGTCAATTAACAATTACTTGAATTTTTTACAAGATCACATTTGATTCCTAAAGATGATACTATGAATCCTAGAAATACAACCTCAGATTGTATGAAAGAACACTTCTTATTTATGAACAATTTCTCTGCTCTAACCTTTTCAAAACCATCTTTAGATGTTCTAGGTGTATCTCCTCATTCGTGTTGTAAACGAGTATGTCATCAAAATATACAACCACAAATATTCCAAGAAAATGTCTTAACATAATATTCATCAACCACATAAAAGTGTTTGGTGCATTGGATAATCCAAATGGCACAACAAGCAATTCATAAAGTCCTTACTATGTTTTGAAAGAAGTCTTCCATTCATCTCCTAGTCTTATTCTAATATAATAGCCACTCTTGAGATCAATCTTGGAAAATAAAGTGGAATTGGCTATCAGATCTAACAAATCATCTAAATGAGGATTATAAAACCTATACTTAATAGCAATTTTGTTTATAACCATATTATCAAACACACATTCTCTAGGTACCATTTTTCTTCGTAGTTATTAAGATGAGCACAACACAAAGTCTTAAACTTTCTCTCAATAAAATCCTTTTGTAATAACTCATCGACTTGACATTGAGACTCAGCTTGTTCAGTGGGATTAAGTCGATAATGGGGTAAATTTGGCAGTTGAGCACCAGGAACCAAATCGATAGCATGTTGGATATTATGAAGCGGCAATAACTCATTAGGTAACTCATCCAAGCTTGTTTCAGGAAAGTCTTTAAGTAATCTCACAACACATGATGGCACAGGCACACATGTAAAATGTGTATCACTATAGACTCAACAAATTCTTTCTTCAGTCTCTTCAATCCAACATACTCAACATGAAGGTATGCAAATTGTGCCTATAGCTAGAAGTGGGTAGTTAATAGATGGTGGAATAGATGGTGATATGGGTGATCCGTTGTAATCTAGCTCCTTTCATTACTTTTAGAAATGGTCTCACACTTGAAGGCTGACTAGTGGTGGGTTTGGAAGGCACAGGGCCTACAGATGGTACAGATGTTTGATGTAGATGTTGCACTAGAAGTAGATAAATGTGGTGTCCAAACCATTAATTTCATGGGATGCAACTTGATCGTCTTTTGTTTGGATTTGAACACATAAGTGTTTTCCTTCCCATAGTGAATCACATCCATGTCAAACAGTCATGGTCTCCCTAAAAGTATATGAGCTATGTCCATAGAAAGAACGTCGCACCAGATCTTATCTTCATAACTTCACATTTTGATGGGTACTAAGCATCTCTAAGCATAAAGAGAGATGCTTGATTGACCCAATTAACCTTGAATAAAACTGGGTGCGGTTCGGGAACTTATTTGGCCTTAGACAATGTGTGTGTAGATGTTACGTTCATCGCACTACTTCCATCAATTATCAATCTACATCCCACCCCATTACATGACATAGACACATTAAAAATATTCCTCCTCCAATCCTCCTCACCAATAGAGGTGCTCAAACAACAAGTTACACCCAAAGGTGTATCTTCATTGAGTTCAATCTCTTCATCTTCAAACTGATCATCCCCATGGGAAGACTCATGCTCTTCTTCCTCAGAGTCTTCTAAAATTGTTGTAGTCAAAATGGCCTTACATTCATGCTTCAAATGTCCTTTCTTATTACACTTATAACAAATAATATCCTTGAGTGTTCTGCTAGTCTATGCTACAGGTGCTTTTGGAGCAGGAGTAATATGAGTTGCCATTGGCTTTTGACTAACCTTGGAGTTGGCATTACAGCCCTCTTGGATCTTGATGATGATGCCTTTGATTGGGATTCTAACAATAAAGCATCATTTACCTCTTCTTCTACAATTTGTGGATCCCTCAACTCTATTTGATGTTTAGATCAGTTCTTAATATTCATTCATGATCCCAACACAAATTTATTAGCCAACTGCCAGTCAAGATCTTGACAGTTAGTCCTAGCTACTAAATCCTCAAAAGTCTTAAGATACTCAATAACACTCATGAATCCTTGTCAGAGTGTCATCAACTTAGTATGTAGTTGCTTATGGTGATAACGCAAATAATACTTGTCCCTAAGCACTTCCCTCATCTCAAGCCAACTTAATCCTTCTTCTACCTCCCCTCTTTTCTTTTAATAAAATTGTTCCAAAATTTCTTAACTTGACCAATTAACTTCATCCTCGCAAAAGTCACCTTTGATAGCCATCCAACTCATTCAACTTAAAGAGTTCTTCAATTTGTATCAACCAATCAAGAAATCTATCAAGATTCTGTGAGCTATCAAAAGTGGATACCTCTAATTCCCTCAGTGTGCCCCATCAAAAGTGGTCTCTTTCCATACTTCCTCTCCTAGCAATACATCTAAACTGCAGTTCAACCCTAGGCCTCTCATGAAATCTCTACGACTAGCAGGGTAATAACTTCCTTTGTATCAAACTTCAAACTCACCTAAATCAAAATCGTCCCTAGGAATGCTTTGTCTCCTTTAATTGGGGTTCCTCCCCATGTCATATTCTTCATGTTCCTCTACTTCCCTCAGTGTGCGGGTGATGGACCTTGACGGTTTTCTCTAATTGCCATATTTAATTGACGCAATTCTTCCATTACCCTCATTGAAGTGGTTTCTACTTCTTGCACCCTAGTTTTAATTTATTTCTAGGTGTTCTTGGGGAGTGTTTTGATCATTCATTGCTGCAATTGTCTTTTATCACACGCTTTTACAAGTCAATATAGTAAAACGCAAATCAACAATCAACTTCAAATATACTAACCAAAGCAAATACAACAATAAAACAAAATGGATTGTTTTAAATCAGCAAGTAAAATCGTGGTTACAACCTTAGGATGGCTCTCTTCTGGTGGAAATGCTCCCTCACAAAGGGTCACTCAAATTTGGCTCAATAGGTGTGGGGAAATAGGCTAAGTTTGGTGGTGGACTCACTAATGAACCATAATGCAACATCAACTTTCAAACTTACAACAAAACATGCAATCTCCAAGACTCAACAAGAGATTCAATTAATAAGTTCAAACTGATTTTAAAACAAAAAATTGCAAGATCATACCTCCGTGCGGGATGCATGGTTATTGTCCACTAAAAGCTCCTAGCATACTTCTGAAGATGATTTTGAACTTTTGTCACTTCTAGGTCGAAGTTTGTTCTACCACAAATCCAACACAATTTTCGGATTGCAATTCTAAGTCCGATGAGTTCGCAGCGCTTCACGAAAGTTCGTTGTGCAAATTTCTTCAAATGGATGTTTTAAGTGACTTGTTGGATCGGTCGCCAGAAGACAGATAACAGGCTTAAACCAGCTACCATGCATTTCGGGAATGGAAGGAGATTGCCAGTGGCAGCAGAAGGTGGTGGCGGCGGCCGTTCCCAGTGAGCAGGAGAGAGGAAGAAAATATTTTTAAAAATTCAAAAAAATTGTGTAGATAAATTTCAACGTTTCGAACAACTTTTACTTCTATATCGAGTCGTGAAACTAGGCTCTGATACCAAATGATGGGTGTGACGCGGTGAAAGAGGTTTGCGTGCGAGAAAACGACTGTTCGACTCTCGAACAACAGTTTGGAGAACCAAACGAATAAAAATGTTATAAAATTTTAGAATATTGTGTGGATAGATGTTGGAAAATTGTACGCACTGATTTCAAAAGAATTAGTAAAGGTTTGAGAGAGATATGATGAGTGGAGGGTCCAAACATCACACTTCGTACAATGTTCGTAAAGTGGACGATTGAATGAGCAAACAGAGTCAGAATCGAACGAAACAGAATGTGTTTCGAAGCTAACATATGGCACTTCAAACACACTAGAAAATCATAGAAAACAAAAAAAAAAAGGAAAACAAATGATAATTATCAAGATTATCCACACCCTGGTCGAGGTTGTACACACCTCGAAGCTTCATCGATTGTGCACACCAATGACCGTTCCGGTTGTCCACACCAAACTTAAAAGCTTAAGCCAAATTCAGAGAAAAAATATTCATTAACCATTAAAATTCAAAAACATTACACAATATATAGCCCTTGCAAACCCTAGGGCCAACCCTTGATCAAATGACAACAACTCCTTAACACATTTTAGATTCCCAAATAACTCTTCCACTCCTCAACTTTGATGGAGGACGACACAATGCATCATGACACCATTAATCATTAGCCCCTATATAAAACTATAAAAATAAAATAATAAACAATCGGGTCTACCTGATTAACCCAAAAATTCAAAACATGACCCATTCGATAAACTGACACACAAACTTGCCCACATGTTTATGAAATAAAAATACAATATTATTACATGAAATTACTCTTAAAACTCCAGAAAATAAATTAAAATTAATTCTTCAAATATTCAGCTCCTTGGCATAAGCTCGCATCACAATGCGAAGCCGAATCCATAGTGGTTATGTTGCATCACTATATATAAAAATTTAATACCAAATTAATTTTAATTAATTAATATTTTTTATTCAAAATTTGAACTGCATATCAGCATATTTTAATTGTATGAAAGTTTTAAGAGCAATTTTGGCAACATCTCAACACTCAAAATTGATTAATAATAGCTCCCTATATTCAAATCAAAGGTTAACAAAGTAAATTAATCTTTGGCTATATTGAAGATCATAGATCGCAAGGGTTTCGAATAAATTCTCCAACGAGTAGAAGAACATCTCATGGTCTTCACTTGTTGCCTGGGAAAATTCTTCTAAGGCTCATAAGCTTTAGAGTAGTTATATATGCAGTGGGAAAGGCTCTGATATTTAATAAAATGGAAGAAGGGAGTTAACCTCATTGGCTATATAGACCATGACCTACAACTCATTACACAAGATTCTTCTTCTAAACGAACAATTAAGAGTCAGAAGAGGCTAAGATTGTCCAGTTTAGTATGCATTGTGATTCTTGTACACAAAGGCGCCATGTCATTAATGATAACACAAGTAATATCAGTCATGTATTTACATATCTACCATGCTAGTCTACTTATGCCTATATATACATGTACTATCTCACTATGTAATTTTTACTTATTGAATGAGATCATTTTCCTCTCTCCTTCCTACATTTTCCTTGTTTCCTTCGGCTTCTACATGGTATCAAAGCAAGAAAACCCAAAACAACTCCTCTTCACCTAGCCGCAAGAATGCTCTCCAACAAAAGGTCTCTCCTCCTTCCCAAAAACCTACAGTTCAAGAATCACCTCTCAACCCAAGAACTCTCCTTAAGAACCGTCGACCAGCCAGCTAGCTAGCCACCCTATCTCCAACCTCAGCATCAGCCCTTCATGCTCACACATCTCAAGATCCATCCTCTTCAAACGCTAACCGAACTCTTCAAGATTCCATCGTTCTCAAATATGTTCTCAAGCCCAACCGTACCAAAGACCCTCAACCTTTTCCTCCTTATTACTTCAGAACCCACCAAGAACCTTTCACCACCTTCAAAATCTTCTCAACACCCATCAACCACCTTCAAAAATCTTCTCACACCCAGCCCCTCCACCCCCTCCCTCCTATCACAATCTTTCCTTACACCCTCAAGAATCTCCCTCACCCCCAATCAAGAAATTCAAGAAACCCAAAAAATCATCTATTCTTACACACTCCCGCTACAAATACAATCACGCAGTCCCCAACCGAATCTTTTCCACACAGTGAAAATTCCAGCACCTATCAAAGCAGCTCTGGCAACTCATCGAACGCTGAAAACCTCAAATTCTTGATATCAAATATCAAGATCATCATCAACAATTCTCTTACCTCTGAAAATTATCCCATTTGGCATGCTCAAATTATCCAAATATTTAAGGCAAACAACCTATACCACCATCTTAATGGAACCGAACCTGCACCCCTTATTGAAAACCCAAATCATCACTATTGAATCTCCAGCGATCATCACCACCTAATAGCCGTGCTATACTCAACCTATCACCCACCATACTTATATCATCAAAGCTGATTCAAACGCAACAATTTGGCTCACTTTGGAAAAATGCCTTCAATCCACAAACAGATCCAAAGTCATTCAACTCAAAAATGAGCTACATAACGTATCTCTTAAAGATAAATCAATTTCAAATATCTATCTAACATCAAATCCTTGGTGGACAAGATTGCAGCAACGGGCTCCAAAATCACTATGAAGGAATGCAGTTTTCTCATCCATCTACTCCAGATGTAGATTTTCGACTACCACTATATTTAGCACTACTCTGATAGTAGTCATCTTCACTACTGGAGAGAAGATCTCGCTGTAGTCCACACTGTGCTTTTGCTAGAAGTCTTCAGCCTTGCTTTGTAGCATTTGCTACCATATGGTTCTTCCGTCAACCTATAAGCCTATTTGTTCTGAAGAACCTTTTTTCCTTCTGGAAGTCTAGCCAACTCTCATGTCTCATTTGACATGAGTGACTTCATCTCATCATTCATGGCTAACTCCCACTCGATTGAGCCACCATCTTGAAGCGCTTTCTCATAACACTCAGGTTCACCAGAATCTATTAGCAATAAATAGTATAATAGAGAGCACCTCTCTGTAGGATATATCTGCTCTCCAACATTATGAGGATCTGGCTGTACCTGCTCATCTTGCTCAACGTTATCATCCAGTTCAATGTAATTTGGCACACATCTAAAATTTTATTTGTCCTTATACATCTCATTTTCATTGAATGTGACGTCTCGACTTCTGATAATTTTCTAATTCTGATAGTCCCAAAATCTATAGCCAAATTCTCCCCCTCCATAGCCAATGAATGTGTCCTTGATAGCTTTTGAATAAAGCTTGCCTCTGAAACTTGTATCAATGCGCACATAGGATGAAGAGCCAAATGCCTTTAGGTGATTCAGTTTCACCTCTTTGTCACTCCACACATCCTCAGGTATCATTTCTTTCAAGGGAACTGAAGGACCCCTACTAATCAAATATGTGGTTGTATTTACAACCTTTGCCCAAAATTGCTTGGGCAACCCAACATGTATAATCTTGGCTCTCTCTATAAGAGTCCTATTCATGCGCTCTGCAACATTATTTTGCTGAGATGTTCCTGGAACAGTGAACGCCTTATCCAATTCAAAGCACATAATTTTTTAAACTCTTTGTCATAGGATTCCCGGTGTCTAATATGAGGCACTTGAGATTCAAGCCTGTCTCGTTTTCAACTAAGGCTAATCACTTCTTGAACAATTCAAAACACATCAAATTTGAGCTTCAAAAAGTATAACCAAACCTTCCTAGTATGGTCATCAATAAAAGTAATGAAGTATGTGGCTCCACAAAGAGAGAATGTGGGAGCTGGTCCCCACACATCTGTGTACAAGCTCAAACTTCTGAAACTTTAAGTCTATCCCACTTCTTGAGAAGTTAACCTTCTTATGCTTGCAATACACACAATCTTAACACAATTCTAAGTCCACGGATTTCAGCCCTTAATTCTTTCCTCTAATTAACATAGACTTCAATTATTTCTCGCTCATATGGCCGAGCCTTTGGTGCCATAGACGTGCATCAGGTTGTTCTGTTGTTGTAATAGAGTTAAACACTTTATTGATCAAGTAAAGTGTCTCATCTATACTACCCCGAACAACTATCAATGCGCCTTTGATCACCTTCCAAGAATCTCCTGTGAAGCTCGCGTTGTACCCCTTGTAAGCTAACTGGCAGACAGAGATCAGATTTCTTCTCAGAAAAAGAACATATCTGACATCCTTCAACTTCCACACAGACCCATTCAGTATCCGAATTTCCACACCTCCCTTTCCAATGATGTTGCAAGCTTTGTTGTTTCTCAACTAAACTTTTCTCAAATTACCTTTGGTGTAGTTCTTGAAAACTTCCTTCCTTGGAGTTACATGAAAAGAAGTACCTGAGTCCACCACCCAGGACTCAGTGCTAACAAGGGACAAGATCAACGCATCTTGGTCTTCATCTGCTAAAACATTCACGGAGGGGTTCTTGTCCTTACCTCCTCCTGACTTCTTCAAGGCATAACAGTCATTCTTGAAGTGCCAATATTTCCCGCACTTTCAACATTCTGCCTTTCCTTTAGCCGGCTTTGATTTTTCCCCCCTTGACTTAGACCTGCTTCTGTTGAGTTTTCGGTTTGCACTTAATGCTGAAGTAGTCGCTTCACCGTGTGGAGCATTTCCTTACTTCTTCAATCAACACCAGCCCTACAATATCATCGAATTTAGCTTGGCATTTTCAAAAGAATTACTAACTGCAGTAACCATTATATCCAAGCTATCCGGCAAAGAAGAAAAATCAACAAAGCTCTAACTTCATCGTCCAAAGTTGATTTCCACTTAGCTTAATTGGCTTGTTACAGTGTTGAGCTCATTCAGGTGTTCTGTCACTGAGTCATCATCTGTCATCTACATGTTAAATAACTTCTTCATTAGGAATACCTTATTGGAAGCTGAGGGTTTCTCATACATTTCGGTGAGGGCTGCCATGAGATCGACTGTAGTCTTCTCATTCACAATATTAAATGCAACTGACAAGGATAAAGAAATGCATATCAAGCCTAATGTCGTTATGTCAAGGAATTTCCATTCCCCTTCCGACATAGTTTCAAGTTTCTTATCAATTCCTTCTAATAGTAAGTACAGCTTCTTTTGGTAGAGCAAATCCTTCATTTGCATCTTCCAAAATGCAAAGTTTGTTCTATTGAACTTTTCAATCTTGTTTCATTTCATCAGCCATTGCTCTCACTCAAACTAACAAATCACACAGAAATAACGCTCTGATACCACTTGTTGAGACAGCCAAGAGATTTTCTACTCTGAAGAAATCCCTATGATCAGGGTTTGATCGCTAAGAACACCGAAGCAAACACGAAAAAATATAACAACACAATATTGAAAATCTAGCACAAGTATTCACAAACACACAAGCATACAAACATAAGAATTTACGTGGAGAACCCAAGAATAGAAAAAATCATGGAGCCACACCACCACAAGAAAATCCACTATAATAAAAAGATTACAAAATTACAGAGAACTTATCAAGCTCCTTGAGGAAGAAGAAACTCACTACCAGATTTCTCCTTGTTCTCACTCTAGGGGGGTTTCAAGCCTCTAAGTCTCCAAGAGCTTTCACAAAAAATTAGCACACCTTGAACGCTAACCCAACATATTAGAATTTATATGGGATCCCAAAACAGCCCTCAAAGTGCGCCAAGGGCACGTCACACCCGAGTTGGAATTTCAGCGAACATTTAGGCGCCTAGGGAACGCCTGAGCGCCGATGCACCTGAGCGCGCCTAGGCGCCACTTGCTGTTGGCTTCTATAGATACATCCCAGAATCCACCGAAACACCAATTGCACTCCCCTTGATGATCCAATTGGTCTCTACACCATAACAATTTCATTTCTAAAGGAGTTGAGGATGTTGTGACCTAACACCGCTAAGAAAACCTTAGTAAGAAGAATCTTAGATTTGGTCATGAACCATTTGCAACAAGCTCACAGATTTTGTTGGGTAAAGAGAAGACAATACAACATATAAATATGTGCAGTGACAGTTGAGACATATGTGGTTATAGATGAAGAACCAATAGTTGAATGCAAGAGTTTGAGGCATGCGATGTGGTTGCAAAGAAAAGTTAGCATAGATGTAGAAAAAGTAAGGCAGGGGGCCAAAAGACAATCAACAAGTAGATAGGCTTCAGCAAGTGAAACACAAGCAATAGAATGTCTACAACTGAACAGGTGGCAACAAAGTGTGAGCGATTGAAGGAAGATCAATAACTACAAATGTTGTGGGTGATGGGTAGCAAATGAGTAAATAATGGGTGAAGCTATGACAATGAATGAGCAATGGAAGCAATGAATGAGTAATGGCAACAAGGTACAGCATTTAAGTGTAAATCAGGGGCTATGGGTAGCAAGATGTAAAAGATGGGGCAAGAACATTAGGGAAACATCACTCTAATACCATGTTAATTTGACAGAAAAGTAAATTGTCTTATTACTAAATAATGAGGGCCTACACAGCGATTACAACTGGCAAAAAGAAAAAAAGAAAAATAAATAAATAAATATTCCGATGAATATAAAATAAAGGACCTATAAAAAACAAATAAAAGGCCCTGATAAATATGAAATTAGGTGCTTTAACATAACAATTGCCAAATACTGCTAATTACATAAGAAGAGATTCATCATCTACCAGGATTTCTCAATAGATCATATGAACAATAAGCTGATTAAAATTAATTGTACTCCTTCAGCAAATAACAGCAAAAGTAAACCTGATCATGTCCCAGTTTAAGAAGGTTTGTTCCAAAATTTATTGTAATGCTCCCAACTATGTTGATTATTGCTCCAATAACCCACTGTCCCATGGATCACAGATGCTAGTATATCCTTAAAAGAATTTTGATGGCATTCGACTCATGGCCTGATTACTGTATAATATAGTCATAACAATCATCTTCTAAATTATGACCCTTCATCCATCATAAGAACTTTGCTTTATCTATAAACTCCAAGCACGTACTCATAACAGTCCTTAGGTGCAAACATAATTACAAATGCTGCGCACTGAAAAACAAAAAAATTGAATTAAACATCATGCTTTTAAAACTTCATTTAATAGAAGGTAGATGATGAAATTATAAAAAATGAATAAGCTATTTACTACAAAACAAAAGGGAATCATTTAATTATGAGAAATTTTGGGTAATCACAGCTAAATTTTTAGCATAAATAATGTGTCTTCAAAAACTTTATTTAATGAAAAGAAGAAGATACAGGAATATAATGTGTCTTCAGAAACTTTATTTAATGAAAAGAAGAAGATAAAGGAATTACATGAATAGAGTAGTGGATTAACGATCGAACAAAATAGATAGGGTTATGCTTAAAAAAATTCAATTTATCTTCGTAATAAAAACATATCACAAGAAAATACAAAATACATAAGCTAAATAACAAGCTTTCACTGTTTTTCTGTAACCTTTGCCAAATGAAGTAAAATCAATTCCATTCCACCCATACTTTGGTAAAAAACGACTAACTTCATTGAGTAAATATACATCAAAAAAATTTCTACTAACGAACGGTTGTCTTTTCCCTACATGTTCCAAGTCAATCTTTCAACAGAGTATAATATTTTCATGCCATGCCAATTTTACAAAATATTTTGCATTTGCATACTCCAAATTGATTAATTTACAGGTAGAAAGACTCTCATCCTATGCTTAAAATATGATATTCTATGAAAAATCTTATGCTTATTCGTCACCTAATTTATATGAAATGAAATTTTAAAGCAAAGGTGTATCACTCCCAGTTTTAATTGGACCCACCTAAGATAGTATTCCCAATATATGTTTTTGCATAGATTTACGTGGGGAGTGTATGATGTAGAGGGTTTCACGAGAAAATTGGCATAGTCTAATATTTTTATGCCATATGCATGCCAATTTTACAGAACATTTTGTATTTGCATGCTCTAAATTGATTTTTTTCCAAGTACAAAGACTCTCATCCTTTGCTTAAAATATGATATTCTATGGAAATTTTATGCCTTATCATCACCTAATTATGTGAACTCAAAAAACCCTTTTAAGGAAAAAGTGTATCGCTCCCCATTTTAATTAGACCCACCTAAGAAAGTGTTTCCAAAATAGGTTTTTGCATAGATTTACGTGGGGAATGCATAATGTATAGGGTTCCATGAGAAAGGAAGGAGAGGGAAGCCGATCAAGAGGAAGGCTTCTTGTGAACGAAAACCTCCTAGACAAAGAATAATAATTTTCTAGGCAAAATTTTGCTGTTCTGAAAATAGCTTTAAGAAGAAAATGGGCTTTTACAGGAGGAAAAGTAGGGCTGGTATGTGGCTATTGTTTCTAAAGCACAGGAAAAAGTTGTGGAGTGGAGATTAGGAACGAGAATAGAGGATTGAGGTAATGTAATAAGAAGAGGAACAACTATGGATGAGAAAATTTAAAAAGAGGAACAGAGGAGGTGAAGAATTTAAGGTAACAGATTTAGGTTGCGAAGAGGTGAAAAGGGAGAATGTGGTTCCTTTCCTTCAACAATGAGGAGCAGAAAGCTTTGTTAACATGAAAGGAAGAGGAAGCCACCATTCATACAAAAAAGGTAGAGGAGGGTTTGTGGTTGCATTGTTAATAGATGAGAGGAAGATGATGGGCTGTTGCTCCTTCCTAGAAAAAAGTAGAGTGTATCATTGATAGTTTTTATTTTTAAGAGAAAGAAAGAATATGGAACCTTTCTAGAGAATGAGAGGAAGAGAGGGGGAACCAAGAGAGGAAAGGAAAGATAGGCTCACTCCAGCATAACACACGCACAGACCACAGCAGGCAAGTTAAATTATTAACCCATTCTAGTTTATATAAATCCCAAGTTAATAACATTTATATTTTATACTGCAATATCAATTCAAAAATTGTACGAATAATTAATCATAAAGTTATTAACACAAAATTAAAATACCACAATAAGGGAGGAGCTAGCCACTTAATTTGGAAGTCACTTTTGAATTTCAAAAGAACCACGTTATTACTCATTACCCCATACTTAACTGCTCAACTATTCCCCTCCAAAATTGAAGATAAATTATTTGGTTCAAATGTTAGTGAAAAATTATATTTAGAAAAATGGCAATAAACACCCAATCCATTACTTAGTATTTCCCTCAAGAATAAACTATCAAAATTTAAATGAATTTGAAACTTTTAGCAAGAAATTTTCATTTTCAAAATAATGTGTTAGAAGAAGACTAGATTGGTTCTACGATAATGTAATAGGTGCTCTTTTTAAATATACTTTGGTAAAATTTTAATGTTTTATTGCATCAATACTCTTGGCTTAAATTAACTTAATGAACAAACGTTTAATAAAGCCAAGAACCAAGTTTTCAAAGTTTTATATTGGAAATTCATTTAAAGCTTCAAAGCGTTATTCATGATTCTAATAAAATGGGAATAATAGGATTTTAATGCACACTATTGTTATGTAATTGTCACTAAGAAGGTTAAGGCTTCATCACACCCAGAGCAAACGCAAGCAAAAACAAAATTACACAACTCAAGAGGCACAATTGCATAGATGCACCGTTTTGCCTGGGTCTATTGGATAGACACGTCTAGGCGCATTGTTTTGGTTGTCTAGGTGTGTCGGTTCAGCGCCCATCCGTCTGGGGGCACTAACTTCTAAGTTTGGGCACACTAGCTTGTGCGTCTGGCATTCATGTGTTGCACCTGAGCTCCTGGCTCAATCAATGTGTTGTGTTCATCGCATTAAAGGCTCCACACACTCAACAATTCTCCCACTTGGAGACTAAGTGCGAGTCTGCTTTCCTTCTTCAAAACAATATGTCCAATGTGATGTGATGTGGCTCAATTCATTCTTTTCTTTAAGTACCAATATCAATTAATTTTAAGAAAAGTTTCAATCACGATCTTCATCATGTCCACAAGATTATGAGAAGTGTGGATATTCTCTAGAATTAGACGTCCCTTCTCCAGAAATGATAATATGAAGTGATATCAAAGCTTTATACGCTTCACCCTAGCATGAAATACTGCATTTTTAGCTAGATGGATGGGACTTTGACTGCCACCATGCAGTTTACTATTCTCTTGCCTTTTACCCAGTTTTGTGATGAAGCTCTGCAGCGATATCTTCTCCTTACTTGCCTTTGTGATGATTAAAGTATTCCGCTTTTGTGGTAGAGAGTGCTACAATCTTTGGTAGCATTGATATGCAGCTTACAACAGTGCCCCTATGGTGAAAATATATTATTTGGTACTTTTTTGTTGTCCACAACTCCTGCTAAATCATAATCTACAAAACCTTGCAATTACCTTTCAAATCTTTCAAAGCATAGAGATTTCTATTTTGTCCCTCTTAGATATCTAAACATCCACTATACAGCTTACAACTCCATAACTCTCACTCTCTTAACCACATTTCTACATCCTTCTATCACCCTTTCTAATACTCTCACAATTATCCTAGCATACAAAACCCAAATTTTTCAAAAGATTTAAGAAAAAACACTCAAATACTCAAAAATCAAGGCCAAAAACTGCACTAGAAAGAAGTCCTAGCTCTTTATATTTTGGCCACAACTTTCTTGTTACTTTAGACAATACTTGTGTACAACCTATAAGAGATATAGATCTATAGCGTTGATTCACATTGCATTACTTATCTCATCATCTTCACACTGAAAAAGATCAAAATTTAGGAGGATACATTTCTAGACTACACTTAAAATTCTTCTTAGAAACCTTAACTCCATCATTAAGCCACTTAAATCTATGTATTTAATGATAATTGTTATCTCATTATATTATCTCTCTTGTGGTTTTGAAAAGGAAAAAATTTATCTCTTAACATCTAATATGGAAGCAAATGCCTAAGAATTAGAATGAGATCAATATGGCGTTAAGAACTTTAGATTTTAAGAGATGTAGATGAATGATTATTATTATCGATAGAAACTTCGTGAACATTGGATAAGGCATAACTATAAGATAGGAAATTGCAAGATTTAAGCACTTTGAGTTGCTCACTTATCATTTAAGCAATATGCAGATTTCAAGAATATTAATGAAAATATCACATTATATTTTACTATAGCATTATTGAATGCATTCAAAAAATCATCTCTGGATAAAGTATAACTCGTGTATAACATTCTTTACCTCAAGATTGATAATTTTATAATTAAAACATTTTCAATTAGATATAAAAATTAAAAATTTTAACATTAAAATTATCCAAAATTCATCTTGAGCATAGGGACAAGTACTTATTAATTTGTAAAGTCAGTTAGTTGATTAAATGTTTAATACCCATTGTATTCCTCAAAACATATAGGTGTGCTCAAAGTAGTTGCATTTGCTAAATGTGGTTTTCTTTATCAATCCTTTTATCAAGCATGACATTACAAGTTAGAAAATTCAAAAATATTTATGGACTTATATTATGCATGCACTTCAAAATAAATTTAGCATATTTTTCATCCATATAATTCTTAATAATGCATGCAGCCATTCTATATTAATTGCAAACATAATCTTCATGTACCTTTCAAATGGATACACTCCACATCAAAATAATTGAAACTCACTTAAACCATTGGTTTTTCAATGATAGAGAAACATTTTTATGGCATAAACGCCAGTAAGGATCTAGCAAGTTCTTAGCTGACAAAGAGCTACTGCTTGACCATCTTCATCCAAGATCCTTAAAGTCATCAATTGAGGACAAATTTATGGCCAAGAAAACATTAGAAACAACCCATCTTACAATCCCTAGCAAGTCCTCTACTATCAAGATTGTTAATGTATCAAGGTAAATGTGTTCAATGACTCCCAATAAGGATCTCATTGGTATTAAAACTGATCAATTGTGCAAATTTAGTGGGTATGTTTTCCACATATGAATCCAATAATGTTCAATGTTCCTTCATGATTTAGCAAAGGTGACCAGACACATTGGCTTTCCACCATCAAGAACTATTTTAATTATTAAAAATCAGCAAGTTAGAACAGCTTCTCGAGGCTCCCATGCATTTGTGACGGTTGCACCTGCAGCTAGTAACAGTTGGAGATTAATCAAAGATGATACCTCTTGGTTTAACTTCATTGACAAAAAAGCAGCACTTTATGGAATTTTTAACCAAGCACCAACGCCACACCATTTACTTCAGCCATTAGTCATCCACAAAGTCAACACACATCATTAGCAACTAAAATAGAGTCAATAGTATCTGATATCAAGAATGATTATTGCAATACAAAAACAAGGTTAGAATAGTCCTACATTAAGCCACTAGTTCATTTCAAACTATTTGACAATGTCAGCATTCAAGTCAAGATCAATAAGAAGCTCAACATTTGCTAAATGCCTGTTCTCCTATCAATGGAAAATTGAATCATTAAAGGACAGCCTTAGCACTTTCATTGGCGAATATTTGTCACATATTTTACTCAATAGTAATGGCATACACATATTCTATTTTGTTGGGTCAAGCATATATTTATTTATCAATTTCATGGGTTCCAGGGCAATCTCATTGATGAAATTTACCTACACAGTTGATTGTTGCATGTTTTAAAATTGTTCCAATGTTTCATTTTTTCTTTACTTTTTTTCACCACATTGAGGGCCTTTTGAAGGTAAAATAATGATACAATAGATTTGGGCATACAGGAGGATTGTGAAGATGGCATAGTTGTAGCCATATATAATGCTAAATATGTGTTAGGATCACAACAATGTTCTCGAAGAATAATAAATTCAAAATGAACCGTCGAAGCGAAAAATTAAAATAAAGTAAAAAAATTCACAAATTCACAAGCACAAACCACAAGATACACAAAAATTTATGTGATTCGGTGAAAATCACCTACATCCACAAGGATGAGAGAAAATTTCACTATGTACGGAATAAGATTACAAATCTCTCAGTTGTCTCCCTTTGAACTCTCCTAGCCTATTTATATAAGATGTGGGCATACATGAGGATTGTGAAGATGGCATAATTGTAGCCATATATAATGCTAAATACGTGTTAGGATCACAACAATGTTCTCGAAGAATAATAAATTCAAAATGGACCGTCGAAGCAAAAAATTAAAATAAAGTAAAAAAATTCACAAATTCACAAGCACAAACCACAAGATACACAAAAATTTACGTGATTCAGTGAAAATCACCTACATCCACAGGGATAAGAGAAAATTTGACTATGTATGGAATAAGATTACAAATCTCTCAGTTGTCTCCCTTTGAACTCTCCTAGCCTATTTATATAAGATGGGCATTTAATCTTCATAGATGAGTTTCAAAAAACTCCTACATTAAAGCTCCATAAAATAGCTTGGAGTTTTAAAAAGCTCCATGCTGGAGTTTGGAGTTTCCAAAAGCTCCATAAATGAGTTTGGAGTTTCAGAAACTCCTGCAAAACTTCCTAAATAAAATTTTAAAACTCCCAAATTTCACAATTCTCCACCTCACTCTTATGAATATAAGAGATGCCTCCAACAGCCTTCAAGGGTAGCGACTGCACCTTAAAGGTTGCCTGAGTATCCACCTCCCAAAAAAAATCAAGCCGCACATAATTCGCCATAAAAATGAGATTTTAGTAAGACTCACAAATGTTCGCCAATTTTTGCAATCCTTGAACTTCAATACTGTAAAAATTTTGGTAAGCATATCTACAAGATTCACTTTAGTGTCAATCTTCTCCAACAAGATGTCGTCTTCTTCAAGCAAATCCCAAATAAATGATACACACTATCAAGATGCTTGGTTCGAGCATGATGAACTAGATTAGTCTATTGTCACAAAACACAGCCAAACAATCTTGTTGCACACTAAGATCATCCAATAAATCTTGCAACCATAATGCTTTCTTCATCGCCTCTGTGAGTGTCATATGCTTAGCCTCAGTCGTAAACAATGCCACTATAGATTACAATGTAGACCTCCAACTAACTGGCCCTCCTTCCAAAGAGAACATATAGCCAATCGTAGATGATGCCTATCGAAATCACCCATAATCAAAGTCTACATAACCAACACATAAGTCATCAAGAGATGCATGTTTATCAAATATCAATTCAACATCGACTGTACCCTTTAACTACCTCAAGATTCAATTCATTGCCAACCAATGAGCTCTATCTAGGTCATGCATGTACCGACTTATCATTTCAACAGCAAGTGCCAAATCGGGCCTTATACATACCATAGCATACATCAAGTTTCCAAATGCACTAGCATATGGAATTAACTTCATTGCATTTCTATCTTCATAAACTTTGGGACACAACTTAGCACTCAATTGGAAGTGAAATGCTAATAGAAAGCTTACACATTTGGTTGAATCATCAACCCCAAATTTCTTCAGCACCTTTTATAAAAATATGCTCTTTGAAAGAGCCAAATTCTTCCAACTTCCTTATTTCGATGAATCTCCATACCAAGGATTTTATGAGTTTCCCCTAACACCTTCATTTCAAAATATAATGATAATTATTGCTTCATAGTATGAATTTCATCAATACATGATGAAGCAATCAACATATCATCAGCATACAAAAGCAAGTAGACAAACTCACCATTGGCCAATCTTATAAAGAAAACACAACGATCAAATTGACTCTTCATATAATATTGTCCTTGCATAACTGATCAATTTCTTGTACCACTGTCGTGGTGATTATTTCAAACCAAAAAGTGCCTTGTTCAGCTTGCACACCAAGTCCCTCTTGTTTGTGGCATAATACCAAGAAGGTTGCCGCATATAGATCTCTTCTTCCAATTCCTCGTGTAGGAATGTCATCTTAACGTCAAGTTGCTCTAAGATCAAATCAAATTGCACAAGTGCTAAGAGAGCATTGATAGTGGGATGTTAAACAACAGGAGAAAAGACTTCATCATAGTCTACTCCCTCTCTTTGTGCAAAGCCTTTAGCAACAAGCCTTGCCTTGTGGCGCACATCAGCAATTCCTTGAGATCCTTCCTTTTTGGCATACACCCATTTGCATCTGATAGCAATCCTCCCTGGAGGAAGCTTCACCAAGTTCGAAGTTGCATTCTTATGAAGAGGCTTCATTTCTTCATTCATCGCCATCTTTTTAATGCTCTCTTAGGACCCTCCATAGCATCCTTATAGCGGCATGAAATATTAGGCTCTGAAATTGATAATACAATCCAATGTAATCCCTTAGCCATGCTAGTTTTGGGACATTCACCCCCCTCTTAATTCTGCCGCACTGAAGTCTCTCCTATTCTCACCTCCTCAGCAACAACGCTTTGCCCATCATTTGAATTAGCCTGTCCAGTAACAGCTAAGGAAGTAGGAGATTGTAGAGCAAATATAACTACTTCAAGCTCCACCTTTTACAATTTTTCAATAGCTCTTGTAGGACGCTCCACCCTGTTCTGAGCTCCTAGGCCTCATAAGAAACTCCTCATCAAAAGCCACATCCTTGCTTATCACAATTTTTTTATTATATATATCATATAATTTGAAACCTTTAATTCCTCATCTATATCCAATAAATACATTCTTTTGTCTCTTGGTTCAAGCTTACCATTCTTCACATGATAATAGTAAAACACTCAAAAGCTTTCAAATTATGATAATCAGTAGCAAGTTTACCTTATCATAGCTCCATATGAGTCTTCTTTACAATAGCTACAGAAGGCAAACGATTGAAAATGTGACAGGCATAGTCAAGGGCCTCCACCAAAAAACTATCCATTCCAGCATTTGATAACATACACTGAACTTTCTCCGCCAAAGTTTGAATCATCTGCACTGACACTCCGTTCTATTGTAGTGTCTCCCTCACTATGAAATGGTATTCAATCCTAGGCTTTCTAGCACTCTTGTAAGAATTCATGTGAAAGGTACTCGCCCCTGCTATATGATATGATTATTCATCTTCTTGCTAGTCTGATTCTCCACCCATTTCTTCCAAATCACGAAGTATTCCAACACTTTGCTTTTACACTTTCATGATGTGGCAGAATATCATTGTTCACCAAATGATGTCTTCGCAGGACCCGAAACATCTGCGTTCACATAATCGAGTATCCCTTTGGTATTGTGGATGGCAGCTACCAAAAGATACACGTGTTTTTCTTACCAACACGCAGAGGTCACAAAATTTGAGCTTGCAGAAATCAGCTCATTCAATCAAGTTTGCTTCTTTAAGGAAACAAGTGATGGTTCTCCCACAATGTGCTAGCCTCATATGCCACAAAGTAGTAGCCATCAACTGGTCATCAGCAATAGCAACTCCACCATCTATTATACTTGTATATAATACAGATTGTGTTGTCGAACTCCTTTCATGTACATCATAGCTCCACGACTGATTCTTAGAACGCCTTGCCTCAATAACAACTCTAAAACCCTCATTTTCAAGAGATTCAATCGACAAAATATTCTTACAAGATATTTGAAAGATGTCGCATATCCTTCAATTCTTTAACTGTCCCATCATGCAAGCGCACAAAAATGCGACAAACAAGATTGTTACCCATCGTCACAACACAAATCTCCAACACTTTGAAGTATAAAACTATTGCGTTGTGGACAAATATGATAAGTAACTCCCATATCCATAATCCCACACAAGTCATCTGTGTACAAGCATTGGAACACAACTGTAAGAAAAACATCAACATCATAATCAATGTAGTTCACATGTGTAATGTTTGCTTCAGTATCTGATGAATCCTCTCACCTGTTCTTCAATTTCGATTAGTCCTTCCAATGGTCGTTCTCCCAAACAAAAAGCACACTGATTGTGTCCAAGATTTCAAACCACTAGTTACCACCACCATTCTTATGTGTGCTTCGGCCAATTCTAACTTTGAAGACTCCTTGTCTCTTAATCGAAATTCTTATTCAGCAATGTCGTCGTCACTTCATCATACATCAAGGCCTACTTTTCATAAATCAGTGTCATGATGAAGTTTTCATACTCATTCGGGAGCGAGTTCGATAGAAGAAGCGTCTTGTCTTGATCCTCCATGTCTTCATCAAAATTAAGAAAATCTGCCAACAATTTAATGAAACCATTTATATGCTCATAGACTGAGATACCTCTATGCATATGGAATCTATAGAGCATCTGCTTCATGTGGAGTTGATTCTCCGCACTCTTCGTTTAGTACTTGTTATCCAATGTTTGTCATAGCTTCACCGTTAAAGTTTTCGTCATCACACAATACTTGATGTCTTGCGTAAATCAATTACAGATCAATCTGCATGAGCTCTTGTTCATCTTGCCCAATCCTTTTCTGACATATTATTAGGCATCCCATTGTCTTCTAGAACGTTTTCAAGATTTATGGCAACACAGCATATCCATAATCTTGCAGCGCCACATCCCAAAGTTATTCTTCCCATCAAATTTAAACAGATCAATTTTTGCAAGATGCGCCAAAATTTGATACACGAATCTTTCAAGCGCAGCATTCGCTGAAGAAGTTTCTCCTTCTCCCGCCATGATTGCACAATAGAAATTTGTAGAGTTAACAAAATTTTTGCATCACAATAACCTCTCTCTGATAACCACTTGTTGGAATCACAACAATATTCTCAAAGAATAATAAATCCCAAACGGATTGTCAAAACACAAATTCACAAAAATTCACAAGCACAATCACAAGACACAAGAATTTACGTGGTTCTGTGAGATCACATATGTCCCCGAAGAGGAAAATGAGACTTTCACTTATATATGAAAGTATATTTCAAATGTATTTCAATTTCCTCCCTTTGAACTCCCCTAACCTATTTATACTAGAGGGGGCATTTAATCTTAATAGACGAGCTTCGAAAAAACTCCTACATATATGCTTCATAAAATAATTTGTTGTTTCAAAAAAGCTCCATGAATAAGTTTGAAGTTTCAAAAACTCCTACAAAACTTTCCAAATAAATTCTTAAAACTCCCAATTTTCACAATAGGATTGTTGTTGTGTCACCATTTTAGCTTTTGATATTGGTATTTGGATCTATAAATAGATCCTATGCTCGTATGTTGTATATGAATAAAATGAATCTAGCCTCTCTTTTATCATGTTATCTTCTTTATATTCTCTTATGGCTCTAAGTGAGCTTCTCATTCTAGCTCTTCCTAATTCTCACCTAACGTTGATCACAACCAGTCCCTGACATCAATTCTATTGCACTGCACCATGCTTTTATTTCATCCAAAGACCTCCCATCCAGATCAATTCATAGACTAACAAATATAAACATGTTAATATTTACAACAATAACACACACCAAGCTTTAGCCCCACTAGAAAATAAGAGTTATTTGTTTCAAGAAAATGATTTTGGGTGCATAATCAAGATAAATTTTATATTAGTAAGATAGTATCATTGCTTTGATTCATTTGAAGCAATAATCTTAAATTGAAGTAAATGAGAATAAAATTCATTGGATTTAAGTATTGCAAAAACCAGAAAACAGGAACTATTGAATTTGTTGCTAATACTTTTTTTAATTTGTAGATAACAACACAAGATAGAAACAATATTAGTTTCTTATCACATTAAATCATTCCGCATCAACTAGCTAAGAATCAACGATTTGCAGTTGTAGGCTACATATAATGCCATTGCATTGCCGCCACACACCCAACAGAGTTCTAGAGCACTTTGTAAACTAGATCCCAGAAATTATCATCTTTTCCGAAGGCAGAACCAACCCTAAACCCTCATTGGCAATCTCCTCGTGCATTCAAACGGGAAAGAAGTCATTCGAAGCCTACATAAAACGAATATATATATATATATATATATATATATATATATAGAGAGAGAGAGAGAGAGAGACCCACAAACACACGCACATAATACAAACACTAAGAAGCAAAAATCCAAATTTCCCGATCTAGCCACAAGAAGACACAAGAGCACAGATCCAAAGTGGCATTGTACATAAACATGTTAAAAGAGAGCAAAAAAAAAAGCATAGATCTGGATTTATTTATATTTAAGAAAATTACCTCATCACATTGAACTGAAAATTCAAGTTAAGAGATGCCCGACTCAAACAAGAAAAAATTACTAGTTCTCCAATGTTGCTCGTGTCCAAGCAAGCAGCTTCCAGATCAAGAAATCCGGAAATGTAGCACATGCAAGAGAGGCACCGATCGTTCTTAAAGCCAGAGATTGAAGGAAGGAAGGATAATGTACAAATTCTTCGGGCCGCTTTCTCGATTATTCCGATTATTGTCATTGAGACCTATACGCGCAAAAATTTTAAAAAGAAATTTTTTTATATTTTTGTGTAATCATACCATCTTTCATTATTAAATTTCAAGTATTTTCGTGTTCAATTTATAAAAATTTAAATTTATTACATAAAATTAAAATTATGATTATAACTTGAATAATTTTAATTGAGTATATAATTAATTTATTGAAGTTTTAAGTTGGTTTAAAAAACGAGTTTAATTGAAATATATTTTTGTGTCTGCACCCACAAAATATACATTTTACATTCAAATACAAATTATAGTAGTCATATGTTAAAGCCCATAATTAATGGGACTTATTTTTTGTACGAACTCATGCAAATATATATATAAAAAAATGAGAATTTTATTGATATGATTAGGACCGACAATTTGACCCGAAACTCGAAATTTGAACTCGAGACATTTTAACTCGACTTGAAAATTTTTGAGTCAAGTTCGAACATACGTCTCGACTCGAACCATATTTAAAATGATTCAAAATAACATGAACTTGACTCGAATTCATCTTGGACTCGAACTTGAACATAATATGAGTTGACTGGACTCGAAGTCAACCCTTATCATTGATTCTTTTTTAACTAATTATTTAAAGGTTTATCATTTTCCTATGTAGATGATCTTGTTTTATATAAAAATATATTATAATAATTTAATTTTCACAAATTATATAAAAAAAATGATATATTTGCACAATAATATACATCAAAAAGTATTCATAATTAATAAAAAAACTATTTAATTTTTGTATATAGATCTCATAAAAAAATGCATTCAACAAATAATCTATTTATATATTGAATTGACATATCTACCATATATTTTGATATATATTAATATGTAAATATAATAATACTCATTATATAATTATCTCCTTGAGACTTAACTTCCAAATTCCTTGAGAAAACAGTATATAGAATCATTAATTAAATTTACATGTGAAAAATTAATATTATTTAAATATATGGGCCAAAAAAAAAAATAACAAACAAAGAATAATTAATTTTATATATACAAAAATATTAATATTAAACTTTAGTTTTACGGGGTCAGGTCACCTAAATTATATTAAGAAAATGGTAATTTAAGAATATAAAATAAATAAATGCAATTAAGAAGAATTTAATGTTGATTAAAATAGAAATTAAAGTATGGGTTAAAATGTGAGGGTAACCTAAAAGTTAAAAGTAATTTTGTTTTTATTCACCGTCACCTTTTGATAGTGACGATTTTTTTGTTATTTTTGAAAAAAATTATTTAACATATTTCCTTTACAAAATTTGATTATTATAATTTTTATTATGAATTTTGCTAATAATTGAGATTTAGTGTTTAAATGATAATAATTAAGATTAAATAATTATAATTATGGTTATAACTGTATTAAAATATGTTTAATTACTATAAAAAAGCTGAAATTTAAATGGAAAGGAAACTATTATACTTATATAAAAATATACATAAGAAATTATTAATGATCAATATTATTTTTTTATTGATACATATAAGCTTAAACAAAAATATATTGCATCAATTATTTGCTAACATAATTTATATATATATATATATGCAATTTCATTAAATACATAGGTACACAAAATTTCACATTTGACCTAATCATGTGCCAAATATTCCTTAGACATCAACACTCACTTGTCACCTAATCAAGAACAAACACCCAAACCCTTAACCCTTATATATATATAATAGTATAAAATAATTATTTAGATAGTAAACTATATTTATATATACAGTCCTTAAACCTTGATTTGTAAATATCCACTGATGTATTAGAAAACATGGCATGCATAATTACAATTTTATGACTAAACAATAATAAACTTTAAATATTTATTTTTATTCTCTATGGAAAGCATAACAAATATAAATATATCTATATATATATATATATATATATTGGTAAATATATAATATAAAATTGTTTATGTATTAGAAAACATGACATGCATAATTACATTAAGATAATAAATATTAAAATAAGCCCATTTCTTATCTTTTTTTTTATTCTCTATTATTTAAATTTTTTGAGGTAAATATGTATATATATATATATATATATATATAATGAAGAGATAAGGCATTGGAACAATTAAAAATAAAAGCTCTCGGCTGACTTGTTGAAGCATTGTAGATACTTTTCAAAGGCAACTAGATTGATTGCAATATTAAAATATATAGATGATGTGTCAATTTAATATGTAAATAAATTATTGATTGAATATATTTTTTTTTGTATAATTTGTATTCAAAAAAAAAAAAAAAATTATTAATTATGAATATTTTTTTGATGTATAAGTCTTCCAATAATATTTGTTTTCCTATGATTATTTAAAAAAAAAAGACAGAAATAATTATGGGCACGTCTCTCTGCGTTCCCGCAACATTCAGCAAGCGGACAAACGCATGTTCCGAAAACGTCCGATTAACATCAACGTCTGCATTGCAGAAATATATAAAAAACATACTGAGGAGGCATTCAAATGAATAAATATTTATTTGTTTATATATTTCATTTTTGTATAATACTATTACTTGTCCTTTTTATATGCCTGGCAATGTTCGGACCTCTGCAATTCCTGAAATGTCTAATACTGCATCAGAAGTAGAAGCAGAACGGAACACTGCAGCAGCTGCGGCGCCAAAGAAGAAGAGGAATCCCCCAGGCAATCCAGGTTCTATGATGATTAACTTGTGATTAATGATATAATCTAGGGACTGTTTGGTTCACTATGTCGGTGAGAATGGAGCTGTTTGATTCAATGCTATCTCCTTAATGATAACATCGCACAGCAATCTATCGCTAGCGATAGAGTTCTTTGCGTTCGTTCTCCCGAAGCCTGCCTCCGCCGGCGCTCTTCACCGACACCTCGCCCGACGCGCTCGCTTCGCTGATGCTTTCGCCCGACGTAGATCCCCGCAAGTAGAGGTAAAAATGTGTGATTGCCGGGGTCCGGTGATTCGTTTTTTAAATGGATGTTTTTTTTTCTTAAAATTTGCTTGATATTGCCATTTGATGAATAATTCAGGGTTATATTCGTTTTATGATTTTTTAACCACTATTAGGGTTGATTGATTTAGAACAAATTTCTAGTACAAGTGAGTATGCATGATCAGCAAATAATGATTCTTTCTTAGCTGCTTGTGATAAAATTTTATGCTCTTTTGATAATTTTTAATTATTTGTTGTAATTTTTCAATTCACATTTCAATCTGGGTGTGGGGGTATTGGGGGTAATATAATATGAATGCCAATGGACTAATAACATACATATGTTATTTAAAAAACACTGAACCAAACAGTCCCTCCTTTGTTATCTGAATAACTCTGTTATTTGAATAACGTTTCACCAGACATTCAACCAACAGCCACCTAGTGATTAATTTGTGAGATTTTGAATGACCACACGCAGATCCAGCAGCAGAAGTTATGGCTCTTTCTCCAAGAGCACTTCTGGCAACCAACAGGTATGTGTGCGAAATTTGCCACAAGGGGTTTCAGAGGGATCAGAACCTGCAGCTGCACAGGAGGGGGCACAATTTGCCATGGAAGCTGAAGCAGAGGGGCAGCAATGAAGTAAAGAAGAGGGTCTACGTCTGCCCAGAGACCGGCTGCCCTCACCATGACCGGAGCCGGGCGCTGGGAGACCTGACCGGGATCAAAAAACACTACTCTAGGAAGCACTGCGAGAAGAAGTGGAAATGCGAAAAATGTTCGAAGAAATATGCCGTCCAGTCGGACTGGAAGGCACACTCCAAGATCTGCGGCACCAAGGAGTATTGCTGCGATTGCGGGACTATCTTCTCAAGGTACGGCAATAATGATAAACGTTCTCTTATCTCGAGTGAGGGCGGGTTTAGTCCCATATCGTGAGTTTGAAGCTGTGTTGGTATGCAAGGAAAATCTGCCAAAAATAGGCTCTAATTATGCATTTTGAGCTCTTTAATTGAATTGTTAAGGGTCTAAATCATACAAATTCGATAATCAGGGACTAAATTGGTCAAACCAAAATTCTGAACGGAAGTCTCACTTTAAGGGGGGCTGTTTGGACTGAGATAAAGGTGGTGTAAAGCAAAACTGAACTTTAAATGTATTGCTTTACAACAGTTTTACAAGAAACTATTACCGGTTTTACAGTGCAGCTTTTATAGGAAATTATCAACATTTGGTTTGCAGCCGAGCGAGCGGAGGAGGTCTTTCTCTGCCCATGACAAAAATTTTCTGAATCGTTCATATCGGCTTCGAACAAAATCAAACGAAATCAATATCGTTCGAATCGATTTCGTTCATTTTGTTAAACTAAAAAAAATTAAATAAAAATTGGTGTAATTTTAACTCTCAATATTACATAAAATACTGTTATTATATTACTTCATTCCAAACAAAAAAAATTTTAATTTCCTGAAAAATTATCAAACAGCAATAAAATAATCTCATTACAACTATAATTAGATTAATTTCCTAGTTGACAAACAACCCCTGGATTATACAGTAAATGCGGCGCTAATGCAATACAATTGTGCGTTTGTTTCAGGAAGGATAGCTTTGTCACTCACCGCGCCTTCTGCGACGCTCTTGCGGAGAACTACAGGGCTAATCACGGTCTGACAGGGAATTTCCATCATAGTCAACCACAGGACATGCTTCCAAAGATAGACTGCAAAATGGCCACATCAGACTCTGAACAAAACACAAACAACACTTTGAAATCTATAACCCTTAATCCTATGGCCACTCCTGATATTCTCTCCAGTAATAGCAGCTTTAGAGTGTCAGGAAGCATGCCTATAAGCTCCTCATTCATGTCAGCCACTGCTCTGCTGCAGAAGGCATCGGAGATGGGAGCCAGGGACAGCGATGAGTCCATTTCACCCCTGATTTTAAAAGGGTTTTCAGATTTCTCTAGCACCTCCAAAACAGCTGGATTTATGCCGAACAACGAGAGTAGATATGTTAATAGCTACGCTAAAGAGGTCAGTTCTGAAACAGGGATTACGAGGCTTGTTAGCTCATCAGTGGGTGTCAGTTCGTATGTCCGAACTCAGACAAGCTCAAAAAGAAATGATGAGGTGAATTTAATTTCGAGTTTTAGAACAAATGGTGGAGAGAGTGCAGAGAGGAAGAATGGAAAGATGACTCAAGATTTCTTAGGATTGGGCGCTTCTGGGAGTACGAGCGTTGGGAGTGCTGGGAATTCAAGCTACAATGAGGATGAGATGTTGTACTCCTATCATCAAATGTCCAATGAACCAGTTATATTGGGGAAGAACTTGTGGGATTATTAGATGGTTGTTTTAAGTTTCTTTGATTTCAATTTGTTGCATGAGGTTTATATAGAATAGATGCGTGTAAGAAATGTATTTCATGGCAGATGCTTTGATGCAGTAAAGAATTCAATCATACAATTCATATTTTTGGTTTTAGGGCAGAATAAATGTTTAGCTTGTACAGAATCTGAACTTAACGATTCCTTTTGTTGCCTTGTGCAGAATTGTAGTCCTCCTGCCACATGTTAGTACATGCATGAACACCTGGTGAGCTTCCAGGTGTTATCAATCATTTAACATAGTACCCCCACTTGGGTATTTCCACATGAGATGTATTACAAAAGATTTCTTAGTTTTCTTGAGATTTGGGACATATATGAGATGGAACCACCCCTCCCCTGTCATTACTAAACTTAAATACGTGTCATTAGACTAATCAACCTTGCTAAAAAACTCCACAATGAATTTCGAATAAAATTATTAAATGATTTTTGAAATTTTATTAATTTTTTATTATTAACAAATAAATAATTTTTTATTTTATATCATAAAAATAATGATATTTTTAGATTAATATCCCAAATTAACTAGAGGTGAATATTTCATAAATACAATTTAAATATATCAAATTAAATTATCTATCAGACCTTGCAGCCCGATGGGACCCCGTACCTTGAATAGACGTGGTCATTGTCGTCTAATTCTTTTTAAATAGAATCGGGTGGCCCGTTTTTAATCCAGAACCGCGGAGTCAGATCGGGCCGCCGAAAGCTACATCCAACGGCCCGGATTATTTCCAGCAAATCCTTCCCGTTTGTGATGCACGCACGACGTGCCATCGCTGTGGTGCATGGCAGGAGCCTCACCTGGCTTCTAGCTGCCACGGAAAGGACCACACTGCAGTTCGTGTGCTTGTGTGGTCCAATCGAGCCAACTACGAGCTCTTGAGAGCCCTCGACTGCGGCTGGCAAGATATCCCATGGCAAGCAAATAACCCTAGCCCTAGCCGCCGGCCTACCCCGTCCCAGCGGCCGGGGCCAGCTGCGTCTAGCCTTGATGGGAGAAATAGTGTGACTATTGTTCCAGTGTTTGAAACATGAGCTGCATCTAGCGTATGGCAGTTGGTGGCATAGAACTCTTCCCAACTGATTGCAAATAGGTAATTTGTCAAATCTTTTTTGTCGTTGACTCCTGCATCAACATTTTATTTCGGTATTTAAGACGAATATTGCAAGCATTACTTTTCTTTCCTCAGAACAAACTAAGCATCTAAAATCTTTTTCATCTTCATAGGCCAATCATCATTTGCAATTGTAAAGTACTTATCCACTACAATTTCAGAATTATGAATAGCTTGAGGTCGATGATTCAGCATGAATTAGTTCATCTGCCCATCATTTTCGTGAAGACTTCTGCATTCATTGTCCTAATCCGCTAGTTCCAATTAATACCAATGTTTTACTTGATTCCTCTTATAATTTTTTCAACTTTTTCATCAACCATGCCCTTCAATTTCTAGAGAATCTCTAGACCTACATTGTATTAAATTCAAGTATAAGATCAATAACTCTAAAAAAGCATAAGATCAAATTCACTCTATGGCTCTTTTATTTAATTCAAAGCTTTATCCAAACATTGGCTCTGATATCACTCTTATCACGAAATAAATGAAATAAAGACTTGACAGCAAAAACATAAACTTCACATTTTTATACTTCTAACAATTTCACAAACCAATTGAAAGAGCTACTACTTATTCGGTAAATGTTTTTTAAATGAACAAGTGGCATCAAATTTAACCAAAACAAATAAATCTAAGTGTACCTGCTCAATGGATTCCCTTTGTATCGATAGACCTCATCATCTCAATCTTTTTCCATCAGTCCTATAACTTGAAAAATGATGGTGTCTTGAGCGAGCTACAATATAACTCTGTGTATCCCAATTCTAAATAATAATAATGCTAAGGAAATGAAAGTAAAGAACAAGCGAGTTTAAAATGCTGAAGACCATTGATAATAATATTTATAATTAAAAATGATAATTGTAATTGAGCTTTACAATAATTCTATTACTAATATTTTTGCACACTTGAACTTTCCAATAGTCTTAACGATTACAATAAACCTTACATTTACTTGTTACTCAAAATAAATGTGCTTATCAATTTCAATAGCATTAATAATAGCACTTAACCTTTATCATAATAGCATCTCATTTTACCCTTTCCCTTTTTACCAAAATATAGCAAGCCACACTATCTTGTGACAATTTTAGGAGCTAGCCATAAGAAAACCATTACTTTTATCATTTCATTACCAATTCTATTATCATTTGATTTGCTATTAATACAACATCGTCAGCTAATACTATAAGAGCTTCTCGACAGTAACACATATACACAGACATCATAAATAATAACATAGCTTTACTTCGCTTAAGTAATCTACGCCTTTAATAAGCTAATTTAGAAAAATATTTATGAAATAATTTTGTCATAAATAGTAATACTTAATTAACTATGCTAACACTCATGCAATAGCATCAATCATAATTAATATTAATTTGGATGTAACTATATAGTTTTTAATTTAAATCAATATGTGAGCAATATAAGCATTATTTTCTTATATATTCATTTTTAATCTACAATATTTATTCTTCATATATATATATATTATATTTCTGTATTAAATGCATTAAAGTTTAAAAGAGAAAATTAGCACCCTAAAATAAAAATGTCTAATACCCACTTTAATCCCTTTTGAAATCATTGATTCTTCATGCCTCCAATTGCACTCGTATATATCTCCTTGTTGCTTGCACGAAAAAAGATCTGCTAACCCCTCTAAATCACAAAACAATCTAACATAAACCTAAATCAAAACTAATCATTCATTAAAGAAGCCTTCATATGTTGATATTTAAGAAAAAGGATAAAAAGAAAATATTATATTGTAGATTAATTGTAGGAGGCATTGGATTTTTCTAGGGTTGACATTGACAAAGTGGTCATTGGTTAAACTCTATTATCGTCACTTGATGTTTTGGGTTTGAGTTGATGGTCGGCAGAAGTCTAGCTGAACTTAGTGAAACCCTACGATTGCTTGCTGAGCATGAGGATGTCCTTGGCAATACAAATTGATTGAAGGAGATAACAAAGGAACTGTAAGAGGGAGAAGGGTCATCCCTAGATAAAACCTCCGGCAATCAACTTGTTGATGATTTCAACAATCAAGCTGAAGAGGTGGAGGATGTGACAATGAAGAAACATTAAAGATAATTGAAATCAATTAGTAGCTGGGAATGTTCCCTTGATAGAAAGCAGCTTCGCATGTGAGTGTGAGACGCTGTAATTGTTGTGTTCAGCATCAGGGAAATAAACAAGTAGAAAAGATGGTGAAGGAGGGGAGGAAGGAGAGTGCAGCGACTTCCTACGACTTTAGAGCTACTTCTACAGTGCGTCAACGCTTGTGTGAGAGCTGTACGGATTGGAGAAAAATATAACTGTCATTTTAAAAATGAGAAATGTTATTTAGACCCGCTGACGTATCACCCAAAAATAATATTTATATTATTTTAATACAAATTTTAAAAATAATATTTATATTATTTAATATAAATAAATAAACATTAATGAAATGAAATCCAAATCTAATTGGATGAGTATTTTTGGGTGCCACGTCAGCGGATCTAAATAGCATTCCTCTTTAAAAATATATAGATTATTATAATTTTTTCAAAAGGAAGTCTTAGAAATTCTAATTAAATTCCAAAAAAATATTTTTTACCAAAAAATCTTAAGTATGCTAATATTAAAATTACATTGTTGCATTTAAAGCTGCAAATTTTTGAAATTACCCCTTAAGTGCAAATTTGTAATTTGCCAAAATGCAAAAATTATGTAAATATTGTATACAATAACTAAGGATAGTGTAACAACCCAATGTCATTACTTTGTAAATTAGGCCAAATCCCGCCTCATAAATCAGGATCTCAGGGAATTTCAAATTAGGGCAAACAAAAAAACTCTTAGCTGAGAATAAATTTTTAGATCAAAGTACCTTAATTTAAGGAAATTCAAATAACGTAAACTCCACTTTATTTTTTTGAACTTTTTAAATTCATTAAATCAAGAACATTGAAATACATGTCCGAATTTATTGATTTTCGTGTCATTATGTTAAGTACATTATTTAAAAGCTGCTCATGAAGATTTATCAATTTTGGATTGTCAGTTCGACCTAAATTAATTTTTGAAGTTTAAAACTTCAAAAATAAATTAAAAATATAATATTTGTCCGAATCGAAATTTTTTGGCGCGAGAGTGTTCATTACATCGTAAAACACCTCAGTGTCAAGCTTCGTTAGTTTTGGATCCCAAACGGCGAAAAAATGCAAAAAATTTAATTTTAAGTAAATTTCTATTATTTCCTTAAGTTTCCCTACCACCCTCGATTTTCCTTCGCTCCCAGGCGGAAACTTCCGCCTATTTCAGCCTGGGAGGGCCCCACTGCTCCCGTCGCTCCCTCTTCCTCTTTAAAATCCCCCCTCACTCCCTTACCTCCCCACACACCAGCCAGCCCCCTCTCCCTTGCTGTCAGCCCCCTCTCCCTGCTGCCAGCCCCTCCCCCAGGCAGCCGCCAGCCACGGTAGCCACCCAGGCAGCAATCTCGGCCACCCTTTCAGACTCTCCAAACCAGCCAGCTAGCTCCCTCTCCAGCCTCCCCACTTCGGCAACCCTTTCGGCTTCCCTCAACCACGTTCGGCCTCCTTCCTTTTTGCGGTGGCAACTCTAACTAAGGTAAAAGGAGATAGAAATGAGGAAATTTTACTATTATATATTTCTTTTTATATACTTAATATTTCATTAGCATGAAAATAAATATGATAAAGTTAGTCATTAACATTATTATTGTTATCATTAATCAATAATGATAACAGTGCGAGTGTTATAAAATGACTAATATCTCTATTTTTGTCATTAACATTATTAAATAATGATAATAATAACGCAATAATAAATATTACTGCTATCGCAGTAACTTAAAAATCAGACTTCAATCATAATAAGAAAACGAAAGAAGAACAGAATCGAAGTGAAGATAAAGTTACTCCTAAAGTAATAGATTAAAAAGCTAATTTAAAATACATAAATTTAAATGCAGATCCAAAATTGAACTGTCAAACTTTGGATCTTAAAGAACAAAGGTGCCCAGTATATGATATGTACTATTTTTTATAATTTGCTGCTTAGCTTCGCTTATTTGCTTTGAGCCAAATTCATTTGAAACTTGGTTGGTTGTTCGGAACCAATATGATAATATTTGTGGGTTACTGGAAAATAACATTAGTAACATTAATGTTTGGTTGGTTGTTAGAAATCAACATCCATTTCATTCGTGGGTCACTGGAAAAATTATATCAGTGGCATTCGTGGTTGTTACTGGAAAATGACATTAGTAATATTTGCGGGTTACTAGAAAAATGACATCACCAACATTCGTGGATCACTGAAAAATGCATCAGTGACATTCGTTGTGGGTTGCTGGAAAAATGACAGCAGTAAATTACATTTTGTGATAATACTTGTTGCAAGAAACTTTTATTCATTTTGCGCTATTACTTTACATTTCCTGCATTTTTATCCTTATATTTGCTAATCGCATATTTAATTTTATAAAAATGTAATATATATTGTTTACTGTACTACTTTGAGTATTTACTAATTACTGGGATTTCCAATCTCAGTATTATTTTCTGAACAATACCAGATCAGACACTTCTGGGGGAGCTTGAAGAAGAACTTTCAAACTTAAGTTATCAATTGGCCGTTGGATTGGTGGCGCAACTTTAACTTTTATTTATCGTTTTATTTTCTCTTTACTTTTAAAAGGTTGAACAACGTTCGTAATGTACAATGAAGAATTTTATAATATGTATTTTGAAATGAATGAGAAATATCTTTGGCTTTTGTATGTGTATTTCCTTTTCTCTCAAATTGCTCAATATGATCATACGGTAAGTGAATACCCGAATGTTGGGCCATCATAGATAGTTATAGACATGTCAAGAACTTATTATGATCTAACATACTTGAAAGAGAGGAAGAGAATATTAGTAGAGAGAGCATAGTAGATCAACCCCACTTAGAAGATTAAGATTTATTTTGTTGTTTTGTATTTATATTTCAGCCTATGTATGGACTGAGAATAAAAATAGATTTAATGTGGCATTATAATGGATTGAAATTTGCTTATTAAAATACAACTTCACAATTTTTATGTAAAAAATTGAGGGTGTTTAGTGGGAGTGAAAAATCTTGTGTTAAGTCATTTTATAAGAATTAGTTGTAAATTTACAAAAAAAAATTACAAATTAACGCCCATATTTAAATATTTACAGATAACAATGATTTATTTGCATTTATATATTTAAACCGATTGCGGTTAAGTTGGTAAGTAGGCCTCACCCATTGTTTAAAGTCTTAATTACAACTAAATGCAAATTTGAAAATTATATTAGACTTAAAAAACACTTAACATAGGATTACTGATATACTTTAAGTCCTCCTAAGCAACATTCTTCAAAAGCATATTTGCTTAAAAGTTGAAAGGATTTATAATTAAGTCCTCCTAAGCTTAATATATTAAGCTAAGACTGTGCAAAGATTAATATAACAACCATAACAAAAATAATTAACTGGAATAAATAAAATTCTAATGCTTAAAACAAATTGAACAACCAAATCTCATTAATTAATTAGATAAGTAATAAACTATATTTAATGAGCTTTTAACTATAATAGTGATATTTAAGCATGACTGAGAAATTAATGATGATTAGTCCACAATGCACACAGGTCCCCAAATATCCATCAAATTTGTTTTGAAAAGGAATTATAGTGTAATTTCAGGCCATTTTGCCATTTCGATGTACCATGAACATGTTTGAATAAAAATTGAATGCACTTATTATTCCTTTTCATATAATATTTAAATGCATTAATTTGAAGGGTTTTTCTGCTTAATGAGCCATTATGACTACTGATGAACTAATTCAGCATAAAAGTACATTCTGTATCTTTAAAAAAGTGAGCAACTGTTTCGAAGGCACTTTGAAGCATGTTTTCATGTTTTGAAAACTTTTATAACTATTATAATAAAAAATCCTGTGTAGAAAAAATAAAACAAATAAATCAAACATCAACTCTTACCATAGCAATTTTTAATAAACTATGACATGAACAAACATTCAATATATTATGTCATTCATTTTAAATTAATCAGCAACAGATTAGGTATATATACAGTGTAAATATGCATAAAAAATACCTTGCCGATAAAGAATCATCATCTTCAGGTATTTGGCCAATTAGCCCAAAAAATGGCTAGGCAAAGTATCATCATTTTAAACACAGCCCTTTGTAGCAGACATCTGCTAATTTTTTATACAGTTGAAAATTTGCTCATGCAGATGCATCTCCCAAAAATCCCACTTCCCCATTCCAGTCAATAACCGTTGAACTAAGATAGAAGTTTCAGGGAAGGACTTAAAATTTCTCTTCATATTTTTCAAACTTTATTGTTTCAGTAAAGCCATGCTCCATTCCAAACTCGCCAGTCAGAGAGTCTAATAAGTTGGGTGCGATTTCCCAGTTTCCTTTGTAACTACCCCAGCTTGAATGTAGGGTTTGTGTGCCAGATAACTCCAATCCAGTCGGACAACTAACCTGGCTCTGAATATCATCAAATTCATTGGCACCCACAGGATGTTGCTTCCTAGCCATCTCCAAGTCAAAGCTATATTTGCGGATACCTGAACTCATCATATGTTGTGCGGAAGAAGCGGGGAATATGCTTATATTCTCCCTAACCTTCGCACGAAAATCAACCTTTGAAGACGGAATCCTGGAAAAGAAAACCTCATTGACATTTTGGCCACATCCTTGATTGAATGGATTCGTTTTATGACCATAGCGATAGCGAAATTTTTCATTAGTAGTCTGCACGAGACGAAGAGAAAAAATGAAATAAAAGGTTATGAGGGGTCAGTGCGTTAGAAATGCATTAAAGAAATGTCATTTATTAATGATAAACAAAAATCCAGTTTGGTATTTCTCGTACTGAGGTAATCTGAATACCAAGCTGAGGGGGCTTGGTTTGACTAGAGTTAAGGAAAGAAATTTGTTTTGCTTGCAGGTTAAATGCTCAGGTGTTTTGCTTCAAGTAATAATTTAGGGAAACAATTCTCCCTATACTCAATTTTCACATAGAAAAAAATTATCCAAATCAGGAGATTTTCTTTAACTCCATTGATGCAGGGCAACACTAGGGTTTGGTGTTGCCAGGCTCTAATGCAATCCTAGGATTTATGAATGCTTGTGAATGCAGATGTTTTTCTTTAAGATATATTTGAAACTTTAAGCACTTTTCGCGCAGCCGCTTTAAATCAATTAAGCTTCAGCATTTACCTGCGGAAGATTTCACAGTAATTTGAAAATAACTTTCGTTGGCAATGGGGTGTCCTGAGCCACGAACAGGAAGAGCGGTTGGCACCAGTTCCGGATCAAAGGAATGGCTCCGGTCCGGAAAGGTAACTCGCACTTCGAGTTGTACTTGCCATGCGGGTGTGTTCGGAGGCGTTTCCGTTCCGAAACCACTCGCAGCGACCGGATCTAGATTTGCGCTCCTACAAATAATTTCTACCCCGAAAATCGCACAAGAAATTAATTGAATAAATTCAGTTTAGGGTATGGGAAGAACGAACACACGCCGGTTTAAACCGGGAGCGAGAAGGGGAATCCGAGTAGATTTCTTGCAGCGGCTAGGGCAACGACGGTTGGGCAATGGAGGCGGCTGGACAGCGATGGCGGCGGCGGCGGCGGCGGCCAGGGCAGCAGCGGCGAGTGGTGGCCGGCAGCGACAGCGGCAGCAACGGCGGCGGCGGCGGCTGGCAGCAGCGGCGACGGCGGCTGGCAGCAACGGCTGGGCGGCGACGGCGGCTGGCAGCAGCGGCTCGGCGGCGACGGCGGCTGGCAGCAGCGGCTCGGCGGCGACGGCGGCTGGCAGCAGCGGCGGCTAGCAGCAGCGGCAGCGGCGGCTGGACAGCGGCGATCGAGCAGTGGCGACTGGGGTGGTGGCAGCGGCTGTCCTGCAGGGAGAAGTCCGAAGGCAGCAAGGGGAGGGGTCCGGAAGGTGGCGGCTAGGGTTTGGAGAGGGAGGATTTGGAAACTAGGGTTTTCCGGGGGAAACAAGAGTCGTTCTCGCTGTTTGGAAAAAATTCAGAATTTCTATTTATCAAAACTGAAATTAACATACACATCTTGGGTATTTATAATACTCTCAAAGCAATCTAAACCTTAGAATATTTTTAATAAACGATCGGAAGGCTAATATTCGTCCCTCCGATCAATACATGAAACGGACAAAAATAAATGCAAAAATAAAATTGAAACGGACGAAAATAAATGCATAAAAATAAAACTGAAATATCAAAGCCAGTATGGGTCCGGGCAGGCTCGGCGGAGGGACCCGCGTCGAAGATGGTCCCCATCATCCATGTTGTCCGTGTGAGCGTGCATAAGAAATTGCGACTCATTGCTATACTGCATGCACAGGCTCTCACTAGCTGGCTCCTACCAGCAAGACAAAGCCCTATGCGAAATTGCATCTGCCAAACTATAATGAAATTTCCAAACAGGTAGGACCCGCAGCCCTCACTGACGACACCCTATGGACCCTCTCTCCCCATAGACGATGCCCTATTTGCATATAATTGAAGTTCCCAGAACAAACACGAGAAACTAAAATTCAAATTTGCTTCTGCTCTAAACCAAACACACGTTGAAGTGATTATTTTGTAATAATTTATCTTCATTTTACCTAAAAATACATTTTTAACTCAAACAAATTAGCACAGTTGTAAAGAATAAGGTCATTTAAATAAGAACCAAATCAGCTATACTATTATCGAACATATCGCTTCCTTCTTCAAACTGGATGTGTTAAAAAACGTAAGAAATGTTTCAGAGATAATAATAATATCTAAATATATCTGTATCAAACAGGCAGTTAAAAAATTTTGTTCTAAGAGAACTGTTAATTATTCCTTATTCAAAATGAAGATAGCTACCTGATTGGTGCAAATCAAGTACACGTGAAAAACTGTCAATCCCCCAATAAACCAACCTACTACAGAGGTGTAGATAATGAGGATGCCAGAAACAGGTGATTTCATAAATGCCACCCAGATATTACACTTGCAAGTAACCATGATACTCACAAGACTAACACAGCAAAAAGCAAGAACATAGAGACATAGAATTGTTGTCGAAAATAGAAACATAAAGAAGAAGCGATAATTCCTCTGCAAAAAATAAAAAGATTGAATCAGAATAGAAAGCTAGTAAGTTATAACTGAAAGCAAGAACATCAAAATTGAATCAGTAATTATCAACCCAATCTTTAAGAGCATATAGGCAATCAATTTGTCTACTATCAAAGTAAAAGGATTCTATTGGTACAATAAATATCTGAAAAGGGAACAATTTACAGTTTGTTTTGAATATAAAAGCAAAAAAAGGAAAATATAGAAAGCACTGACACTTCAAAACGCCATGCACATCCATCTTGAACATACCAGGCACAATATACCTCTGATGTGTCCCGAGACTTATCTTGCAAGCGAACAATTATTTCTTCAAATCAAAGGAAATAGAGCTGTCACACTTTGGCACAACACGGAAAAATGATATGAAGCTGACTCGTTTAAGTTTTGGTCAGTTTCAGGTTCAAGAAATAGACTCGTTTAAAAATTCATGTTGGTTTGGATCGACTTGAATAATCCAAAATCAACCCATTTTGTCCCATCTAGACTACTAAGCTTTTAAAGGATCACAACTCTCAATGTTCGTTACTACGCATAATAAATTAACGGTGAAAATACCTAATAAAAAAAATCACGAGAAGATCTTTGACAACTCTCCCAATTCCAAACTCCCGTCTCTTTTCCACCCAGCTGTCAAATTCGTTGTCTCGGTGTCTTCAATTATCCATTGTTGATGACTCAAGACGCCTACCATCCTCGACGCAATCGACAACACAGCAGCACGTCCAACAAAGTCATATACGGGAAGTTTAGCAGTGTTACGCGATCTATTGCTTTGAACCTCTGGTGATGAACATCTTTGCAATAAGGCATAAGAAATCGAAGATTGACTTCTTTAGAAAAAAATAGTTGAGTTGTTTCTTCATTTTTGTTACTCCATTGATGGATCATGTGTGTTAGTTTATGGGTTTTTTTTTATTATGCTTTGCTTATTAATGTTTTGAATTTAACCTTTTTGCATTATGTGGATCGAGTTTGGGTAATCCGAATTAGGGATGGGGTTTGGGTCCACAAAACTAACACAGTTTAGCAAATGAATCAAGTTCGAGTTGGTGTTTTTCAGGTCGGGTTGAACTTGAACCCGATCCAATAACCCGTTTTGACACCCCTAAGAGGAATGGTGGGCATGAATGCAGTGGAAGAAGACGCTGGCGAAAAACATGATCTTCAATTTCTTGGTTCATATGGCAGTTGGGAAGGATTGAAGACTATCATTAATAATATAGAATGGAAAAGCTTAAATACGGCTTTGGGGCAAATGCTGAAGCGTTGAACGAAGGTGCTTCGGCCATGGCTAATACCGCAAGCCAGCAGGTGCTAAACAACCTATTGAAGTTAGCAATGGTGGGCATGATCTAAGTCAGAAATCTATCTATGGAACTGAATGTCAATGGTAGCTTTTTTTCTTTCCATGGGTGGCTAGAAAAGTCTCCTAGAGTCAACAAAGTTTTTATCCCATTCACCAATCTAGCAGCTACTGCTCGCGCACACGGTGCTCCATCATATGCGACAATAACTAATAGTGCTCAGAACAGTAGCAATAATAATTCTCCTTGGAATCGCAAGCAAGCAAAGAAACTTCTCTCTATTGATAATTTCACGAATCTTGATGAAGAGAATGAACATAAACATAAGTATGAAGATGCCTAGATTGTCCACTGGTTTGATTTTCGCATTTCTTTCCATGTTCTTGAGAGTAATTTGAAGCAAAGACCATTTCAATAAGCTTTAATTTTTTGCTCTTGACTTTCACAGCTAACTGTTTATGTTCCAAAATGAGAAGGCTTGAACCAAAATTCACATGGGCAGGCCTTCGTTTATTGGTGGTCAAGTCCTTGTGACCCGGACTTTGTCCCTAGTGATAGAGTTGCCTTCACAATACCGGTGTGGAAAAGATTGATAAAATGTTAGGAGAACAACTTTGGGTGGATGGACCAACATTAGCTGGAGGCAAAGGATCATTTACCCGCATTTGTGTAAAAGTGAATTTGACGGTCATTAACTGTGAGGGCCCGATGCCAGTTCGGTAGAAACTGTTCTGGCATTGGATAACTGCTCACCGCAGGATCATATCAAGCAATTTGAGAGAAAAGAATGCGCATATAAAAGTAAATTATATTTTTCATTTATCTAAAGTTCTTATTACAAGTTCCATCATCGTACAAAACAAAAAAAAAGAAAAAAAAACAAAATAAGCATTTCAGCGCCGTTGTTGATCTTTTGAAAGCTAAGGTTCTTGTTTAACCTCTTCTAGGAGCACCTGACCTGGTATTGTACAGAAAATAATACCGGGATTTGAATTCCCAGTAATTAGAGAAATACTCCAAGTACAGCAGTATACAACAACAAATTAATTTACGAAAACGCGTTTAGCAGAGATAAAAATGCAGGATAGGTAAGGCAACTGCGTAAAATAAGCGAGTAACTTCCTGCAACAAGTATTTATCATAAAATAACGGTTACTGATGTCATTTTCCAGTAACCAACCCCGAATGTTACTGATGTCATTTTTCCAGTAACAACCCCGAATGTTATTGATGTCATTTTCCAATAACAACCCCGAATGTTGCTGATGTCATTTTTCCAGCAACAACCCCGAATGTTACTGATGTCATTTTCCAGTAACAACCCCGAATGATACCGATGTCATTTTCCGGTAACAACCCCGAATGATATTAAGTTGGTTCCGGACAAACAATCAAGCTTCAAAACGAAATTCGGCTCAAAGCAAATATGCGAAGCAAAGCAGTAATAGAAAAATTGCAATATGTAATGCAAGTCATATACTGGGTACCTTTAGTCTTTTAGTTCAGAAGTTCAACAGCTCGTATGAGTGACAGTTCGCTCAATCTGCATTTTAAGTTCCCGATATTTTTAAGTTAGCTTTGATTCTTTTATTCTGCTTGTCTTCTTCTGCTTTTGAAGTTCATTTAAATTAAGCTGCTGTTAAAGCAGTTGTTAAGATGTCTTTATGATTATCATACTAATGTATTACGAAAAAGTCAGAATAATCGACGGTATTGACAAATAGAAATTAGTAGTCATTTATAACACATTGAATCGTTCCCATTATTAATTAATGAGGATAATTCTATTGTGTATGACTAGCTAAAAAAATTTGATAGTGAGAATAATTAAATTAAGAGAAAGCGAATGAGTTCTTTCAATTTTCTTTCCCTTACCTTAGATTTAGGATTGCCGGCACACGAAATGAAGCTGGAACGGGTTGGCCGAAGGGTTGCTGGAGCCGCTGCGGGGGCTGCCGGGGGCTGCAGGGCTGACGGAAGGTGCTGCCGGGGACTGCCGGGTTGCTGGAAGCTGCGGAAAGTGGCTGTAGAGGGCTGCCGGGCTGCTGGAAGGAGGCTGGAAGGGCTGTCGGGGCTGCCGGGATGCCGGAAGGAAGTTGGAAGGGTCTGCCGGGCTGCTGGAAGGTGGCTGGAAGGGCTGTCGGGCTGCTGGAAGGAGGCTGGAAGGGCTGTCGGGGCTGCCGGGCTGTCGGGCTGCTGGAAGGAGGCTGGAAGGGCTGTCGGGGCTGCCGGGCTGCCGGAAGGAGGAGGGTTGGCTGATTTGAGGAGGGGAGAGGGGAAGAGGCTGCTGAAGGTGTGGGGAGAAGAGGAGAGGGGATGGGGGGTTTTATAGGCGCACGGAAAGGCGCCACAACGTGCGCCAATTGGCGCCATAATGGCGCCAGGTTGGCGCCTGGCGCGCGCGCCAGAAGCTCTGGCGCGGAAGCTTCTCCCGCCAGAGGGCGGGAGTGGGGCCGGGAGACAGGGTCGGCCCTCTGGGCCGACAACCTACGCCAAAATCGGCGCAGGCAGGCGCCGAACATGCGCCAGGCTTCCGCCTGGTGCGGAAGCTTCTCCCGCCTGGCGCGGGAGAAATGATCGCTCCGTGCGATCAAAAAAATAGGGGGGGGCGTATGAAGAAAACAGAGGAAAAAAATAAAAAAAAAACTTAAATTTAAAATCTTCTCAAATTCCCGTTGTTCGTCATCCGAATACAACGAAACTTGACACCGAGGTGTGTTACAATATGACGAACACCCTCGCGCCAAAAATTTTGATTCGGAGCAAAATTTTATTTTATTTTAATTTTAGGGGTTTAAAACTTCGAAAATTTACCACGATCAAATCGATGCTCAGAATTTGATGAAACTTTCTCGAGCAACTTTTAAATAATATACTTAACACGTCGACACTGAAAACGATGAATTTGGACACGTATTTCAATATTTTTGATTTTCAGAAATTAGAAATTTCGAAGATAGAACGGGAGCTTCTGTCTTCAGGATTTCTCCTTAACTAGGGCTCTTTGATCCTTAAAGTTGTTTCTATCAATTGGTAGTTTTGTTTGCCCTAAAGTGAAATTCCCCGGGATCCTGATTCCTAAGGCGGGATTCTGCCCTAATTTGCAATACAACGGTTTTGGGTCGTTACATTAACCCTTGAAATATCAAATTCAAATGTTCTAAAGGAGTGATAAAATCAACCAATCCGTCTTAAAAGTTTCAGTCCTCTGCTTTGTTAATGATGAAGTTGGCCACAAAAGTGGTGAATGTGCAGGCAAACCAACAAAGACCGAGCAGCTTGTTTATATGAGGAGGCCACCAATTGCCAAACATCATTGCTAAAACTGAAGCTCCAAAGTATCGAACCAGCCAAATATTGTTGTACTTGCGAACCAGTTGAATGCTGAAGGGATTGTTGCTGGTCCTTGGACAATGGTGCAAAGAAAAAGATCAATAAATAATGTAAAAACAAATGAATGGATCAAAGTCAAGAATGCAACAAAATAAAATAGCACCTAACCGAAACCTGGAGCCAGCCTTATTAAAGTTTAACAGCAGATCAGCCAATGAATAGTTAAGGAATCGAGAAAAAATAGGATCCTTGGCCAGGCAGCCATTATACGGTTAATATAAAGCATTTTGAAAATGTATATTTCATGTTGACTAATTTATAAAATGAATGTGTCATAGACATATCATATCCTGCATTTTATAGTTTCGTGTGGCATACCGTGTCCTTTTTTTATGTTTTTATATATGAATTAAAGAACCAAATACTGAGGAACTTCTCTGCTGGGCTCACATGTCATAATCAAAATTCAGTGACGCAATTTTAACAGCATCATACAAAGGTTAATCCAGAAAATAAATGTCCCAACTACGTTGAAGGAAATTTTTTTTAAGCTGAAGACCTATTATTCCCAAGCTTTTGTTCTGCTATATTTTACTTGCTATTAAAAAATTTTGTTGTCAACAGATGATTTTAACAACTAGATCTGTTAAGAGATTAGTAATGTACGATAGTTTGTCAACTTTTTTTAGCCTATAAATTTTAATATTCCCACCGGAGCTTCCAACAAAAAATATTGTTCCCATTTGCAAAACAGCTGCAGGCATACAAACAAACCCAAATATATCTGGACGAAAATAGTCATGAAAACAAAGAAAATTCTACTTAATATAAGCAAATTTGTAAAATGCCATTAAAGGACATGCAAATTTAATGAAAAATAACATGCAAACAGATGTTCAACCTTAACCAATGCATTTGACGTGCTATATCAGAATCAGATTTAAGACAATCTTTAATTTACTGAAAGTATTACATACAATACAGCAAAAACTCACCTTTCCTATACACTGCCCCACCCAAGGACAGTGATGATCAAAGCGATCAACACAGTTATTGCAAATAGAGCAATGAGAACACCGTGGAGGCCGGTATAGCATACAAGTGTGACAGTATTTGATCCTGACTAGAATTCCATTAACAATTATATCTTTAAAATTTGGAATATTAGAGAGTCCGCCATGGCTTCCAGTCCAAGACAAATTAAAAATGTCATCATTTTCTGGTTTTGGAGGGCATGTGTTACGCGGAATAATACCAGGATCTCTGCTGGATGTCAGAAAAAGAAGAACAATGTCCTGCAATGGTAGTTTCACTCTAATTGTTGGATACTTAGAATACTTCGAATGAAAGAAAATTATTGCCTATTAAAATGTATGGCCGATATGTAGTTCATTTTAGAGAAAACAAATTTAGTTGCATGAAAAAAAAGGCGCAAAAAACTGACATAAAAAAGAGACAACTAGACTTAGCACTTTGAGTCAATAAAAATCCTAGCCAAATTCATAAGAGGCATTGTTATGATCAACTTCATGGATAAAAAGGGGATAGCCATTGTGAATGAAAAGAGAAGTCTTCGTGGAAGTTCATTGAAATTGAAAAACTTGGTATGATCAATCCTCAAGGAAGTTCCATGCATGCAACAATGTGAAAGCTCTGCTAGTCCATCTAAGTCTTGAAAACTTCACTCAGTGGAGTTATTAATCTATGACAGGAGACATTAATTCAATGATCAAGATCAAAAAACACCTTATCAATAACAATAGTAAAACTAAGAAAATGGCAAAATAGATGGTGTAATTATTAATTAGATCCATACATGTTGGATTGAACAAAGGAGAACTTTAAAGGGGTTGTGCAAAATAAATAATATAATTCAAAGTAAAAGTTTCAGTAGAGTAACTATAAAACCAGTAAGTATTATATGGTGTAGAATGTTGTCCAGTAAAGTACAATATACTAAGAAAATATTTATTACATAGACAAGGATGCTATGGTGGATGAGTGAATATACAAAAAAGAATATGATGATAAATGAGTATGCTTAGTCATTGCAAGATTGGAATAACCCAAGTTAAGGATGAGCTCAAAGAAAGCCAACTTAATATAGGCTTATTAAGTGTAGATTGTCAAATATTGTAAGAAAAGGGTTATTAAAAATTGCTGTTGTTAACAAAGGAAGAGGAAATATAAGATGGTAAAAAAATATAAGGAACGGTTTCACATAATTGGAGATTAGGAGGTTTTGACTTAACAGAACATGTTGGATACAAAGGAATTATACAACAAACCCTACTTAGCGGGGTATTAAGGTTTGGTTTGTTGTTGTTAACTACAAATTATCCAAAAATAAAAAATAAATTACCCATGATATATTCTTTTGCCTATTAAATAGAAAGAAAAGTAATGCATAAATAATGTGAAATAAAACAAGTTTTTATGGAAACATACGTGTAGATCCCTATCAAAATTTTCATACATTACAAAATTAAGCTTCAAAAAATATAGTAATCGATATAATATATCTCACCAATAATCAAATTTTCGAAACTCTACCATCAACAGTGGGTACAATCTCACTGTTAAGAATAGCTAGTAAATCAAATGTGTAGTGTTAACTGTTAGTAAAATACATGTGGGTACCCAAGACAGTGACACAAAAGAAGAAAATTTCAAAGCATTGACACAACTCATGCTACAATATGTAACGACCCTTGGTCGTTACTAAGAAAGGCGCTAACGTCCCCGCCAATCCTAAATGTTCGTTAATTACCTGCTATAGTATTAATACCGGTAAATTTCTGTTTTTTGATAGTTTTTCCCTCCGAATTTGGTTTTGACTTGATAACCCGCCAACATATTTCTATGACTGTTATAAATCTAGTTAAAAAAAAAATTGTAACGGTAAAAAAAATTGTAACTCTGCGAACGAAGCCGCAGCTCAAGGGACTCGTCGACACAAGCAGAGACGCAGTCGCAACTCAAGGAACTCCTCGACGCAGCGAGGACCCAGCCACAGCCCCGAAGGTCTTCGACGCTGCTCTTCGATCCTACCGCTCCGAATCGTGCCAATTCTGTAACCTCCTCTCCAAGTCGACGACGCCAGCCGCAGCCTTGGGAGGATACGCCGCAAGCAAAGACGAAGCCATCCCTAGTCGCAGTCTTCGAAGCCTTCAATCTCTCTGCTTCGAAAACAAGAAGGTTCATCTCGACTCCTTCACCTGATCTTTGTTCCTCCAAGAACGGCTTCGACCCGATTCCATTCATTGAAATCCACTCAACGTATCCAAGCCGTTTACTTTTCCTTCTGCTAAGTTCTAGAAATGCCCGATTGCATAGGTACAATGTTTATTCTCTGTTTATTTTCTAGTTAAGTAGAATAAAAGTTGTTATGAGATTAGGCATGATCGATTATAAGTAATGAGTTGCTAACTATAAACTTTTATGTGCTGTTTAATCAGAGTTTGTTGAAATCTGTAAACAAACAGAGTAACCATATAAATCTGTAATATAAATCTATTGCAGTACGTAGGGATTAGTGTTGACGGAAGCAACGGGTTACTGTAAAGGTTTTATCCCTCTTTAGAATAACCATCTATCAATAATGGTTGTTATAAACTATATTTATATGGTTAAGATTCTCACCATAGCAATGAAGTAAACAAGAAATAGTAGGCTAAGTTCGTAAGATTGAAATTGATTGTTATGGCAATAGAAAATATTTGAAATATTTGCTGAACTTCGTTGAAGGATGGACAATTGTCTACTTCCTTGCATGCAAATTGACCTTAGATATATCATGATTAGCTCACCACTCTATATATATATATATATATAATTAGACAATATATCTCTTTGACAACTTAAATGGACGATTCAACAAGTTCTTAGATTTACCATAAGCATGTATTATTTTTTATATTGCAATAATTTACGAATGGGTATGTAGAGAATCAGTCTTGTAAAGAGGGTTTATAATGAAGATCCTTAGATATCGATCTCAAACTAACTTACGTTTATATTGTGATTTATGCACTTAATAATCAATCAAATTTCAGCAATACTAAAGAAAATGTGGGGTGTTCCATTAATTAAATGAAGAGGGAAAGAAATGCTAAGATAAGATTAGGATTAGTCAAATAAGTGAGTCAGATACTTTTATGTGATACATCAATGATGGCTCATTTTTAGTTCCTTAGTAAAATGATCACTCACCCACTATTTTCAAACATGATAAAGGATCATATAGAGAACCATTGCTTTATAAAGCATTAGAATTTAATGAAATAAAGAATAAGAATTTTAGGAAATGCTTACATAAGTTTAGAAGATTTTAAAGAAATCTTAAAGGGGAAACAACTCTAAAGAAAATTAAAGACTTAGGAATAAGAATTTATATTTCATTATTATACATATATGGGTCATTTTCAAAATCTAATAATATTACAAATATAAATTTTACAGACACAGCAGATTGTTGAGTAATTTTCAACGTATTCAAATACCGAGGTACATTGATCTTACTGTTTACACTTAAATGCTTTTAATGCCGCTTTAGCACCGCTTTGAACTTTATCCTGTTGATAAATGAAATGCTTGATAAATAAATGCTAGAGTAATGTCATAAATGAAATTTGCATGTTATATCTTGTGAATGTATGCAAAGGTTCTGAAATTGTGGTTGATTTCCTTAGGAACGGGGCTAGTTGTAATGACCCAAAGTCGTTACTTTGCGGTTTAGGTTAAATCCCACCTTAGAAATCAGAATCCCGATGAATTTCGAATAAGGGCAAGAAAAAAATACCATAGATAATAATAATTTTAAAGATCAAATTGTTCTAGTTTGGCTCCCATTTTATTTTTTGAATTAATTAAATTCTATAAATAGAGAACATTGGAATGCATGTCCAAAATCATCGTTTTCAGCATCATTATGTTAAGTTTATTACTTAAAGGCTGCTCGAGAAGTTGCATCAAATTCTGAGCCCCAATTTTATCGTGATTAATTTTTAAAGTTTTTAAACTCAAAAATTAATATAAATAAAATACTACTCCGAATTGAAAATTTTCAGCGCAAGAGTGTTCGTTATGTCATAACACACCTCGATGTCAAGTTTCATTGTATTTGGACACCAAACGATAGAAAAATACGATTAATTTAAGTTTAAGTAGTTTTAAGAATTTCCTTGAGGAATTATTATTCCCCCCTTGCGATCAGTCCCGTGCAAATTCTTCCGCCTCTGGCGGAAGAAGCTTCCTCGCCAGGCATTCAATGAGCAAGGGGAATGTCCCCTGCGCCCCTATTACCCCTCCTTATTCCTTTCTTTTATTTAAGAGGCCTCCTTTTTACTCCCCACACAGCCAGCCTTCTTCCTCTCCAAATAGCCAGCCCCACAGCAGCCCCCCCTCCTCTTCTCAGCCCCACAGCAGCTCCTCCCTCAGCCCACAGCAGCCAGCAAGCTGCCAGCCCCTCCTCCTCAGCCCCTACCAGCCCCACAGCAGCTTTTCCCTCAGCCCACAGCAGCCAGCAAGCTGCCAGCTTCTTCCTCAACACCTACCAGCCTCCAGCAAGCTACCAGCCCCTCCTCCTCAGCCCCTACCTGCCTCCAGCAGCCGCTGCCAGCCAGCTCTCTTGCTGCAGCCACTCCGGTCAGCTGTCACAACCCTCAAACCTTCCTCACCCAGCCAACTAGCAGCCTTCGGCCTCCCTCCGTTTTCCAGCAATTTTAATATAAAAGGTAAGAGATGGAAAAGAGGAGAAAAGAAAAGGAATTTTCATTTTGTTATTTCATTCTGCGCTTAATAAATCATTAGTATGATAATAGTATTATCATCTCAAATACATCGTTCACATTATCATAATGGATAACAGTGAAAATGTAATAAAGATGTTTATTATTTCTAATTTTCAAATCAGTCATTTCCATTATGTCTTTTATCTTTCGTACATTATAAATAATAATGTTATAATAAGTATTACTGTTATCGCAATAAACTTAAAAAAAATCAAATTTCAAACAAAAAATAAGAAAGCAATAGTAGAACAGAATGAAAAACAAGATAATATTTATTCCTAAAGAACCTTGGCTAAATGCTAAAATATCAAAAACTTAAAAAATGCAAATTGAGCGAACTGTTACTCATCCGAACCTAAAGAACGAAAGATACCCAGTATATGATAAGTATTACATTTTTATTGTATTTTTACTATTTCGTTTATTTGTTTTGAGCCAAATTTCATTTGAAGCTTGGTTGATTGTTCGAAACAAATGTGGCAACATTTGTGGGTAATAACTGGAAAGAAGACATCAATAACCTACAACTTTGAGCTAATATCTTTTGCAGGAAATTAATTATTTCATTTGCACTTTTACCTTATTATTTTTTCTGCATCTTTTTCGCAAATTGCATTTTTGCTATTATAAAATGTAATACTTCATTGCTTACTGCAGTACTTAGAGCATTCTTTAATTGCTGATAATTTCAATCATGGTATTATTTTATGTACAATACCAAGCCAGATGCTTCTGGGAGAATACACGCAATAACCCTAATGCTTAAAATATTCAAACTGTTGATAGATTCATGGCGCTATTTTGCTTATTTTCACTTTTGTACGAGGAGTGCGATGAAAAGATCTTGTAATATGAACTATTGAAATAAATGAATAATATCTTTGGTTTTTCTTTGTCTCTTTTCTTTCTCAAATTGCTCAATATGATCATGCAGTATGTGAACACCCGAATATCGGGACATCATACTAGTCCATCAGGAGTTATAATGGTGCCATCTGGAGCCTTTGAGGGACTCAGGTGAAGGAGTTTTTTTATTGAACCCAGCCTCATAGTTCTGGATTTGCTAAGCAAAACTGCTAATGTTGATTCATGAAATCAAGATATACATACAAACATGTATGAAACTTATTATATGTTGATAATATGACAGGTTACAATATTATTGCAAGAAAAATATTTAATTTGCAAGATTATGTATTTTGCTCTAACCTTTGATTTCCTGCAAAATTATATATTTTCCGCTTCCCGCATTTGCTAAGTGTAATATTTAACATATTTTGTACTTAATATGTGTATTGAGGCATTATTCTTATAATGCCAGGTCAGAAGCATTTGGAGGAAGTTGATATAGCTCTTGGCGCATATAGCTTTGATTTGCTAATTAAACATTTAAAATTGAAAGAAGACATTTACTTATATCATTTTTAATTTGTAATAATCTGGATATTATATTCTTTAATTTGAATCATTGGCAAGTTTATTATGTTATATGGCTCTATTATTTAATTTATGTCCAAATATTATTTTTTTCTTAACTGCCAATATGATCCTGCAGGAATGTACCCAAGGATAGTTCGGTTGATACCTAACCTAACTCTAAGGTCATCACACAATATCCCACCATTCATGAAATCTTAAGTTTATATGTAATATTTCCAATAAAATATGATTTAAGAAAATTGTCTTCCCTTGCATTTAACTTCTCAAAGGTTCTAAATGAGAGCATTTCCTAAGTTGCATAAATTATCACTTTATGAAAGCATTCCACTCTGAAACTTCCCATTCCCCTCATTATTAGATTCACATTTTTATTGATATCAAAGTGATGTTTATAATTTTCCATTATTAATCTCTAATTCCATGTGAATATCTCTATGTATAGCTTACGCAAATAGTATTCTAATCAATGTTTTTTAAATTAGACCAGCTAACTATTTCAACTAGCATGATTAAGGATCAATCAACCTGTTGGCCCAATTAAGTGGTTGCTTCCATAATTTTTAACCAGCCTTAATTGGTCTAACACAATCGAACCACCTAAGAGGCTAATCCAATTTAGTTGGATCAATTGATTCAACTTTATAATATTCCTTCAAATCAATAGCTAAAGAGAAAGTTGAGACATAAAATGAACTCCTAGGGTAACAAATAATGATTCTAGAAACATATGAACTAATCTACAACTTAGAACACTTCATAATTTTTCCTCACTAAAAATTATCATAAGGCATTCACCTTGACTAAACACTTCTATTCATATCCCCAAGCATCACAGAGAACTTTAAATATCACATCAATATCAAGTAGCCTAAGCACAGTGCTCAAATAAATTTATTCTAGATTTCACTAAAATTTCATTACAAATTTTAGTGCATCTGAACTAACTCTTTCTTAGAGCAATTAATGTAGGACTCTATTTAAGAACTCATTGATGATATTTGATAAAAAGTGGTTAGTAAATTAAAATTGCTAAAATCAATAGCAATGGTGTTTAACAACTTTTATCAGCATCACAGCTAGCTCAATTTTTGGCACATAACTTCTAAGAAGACATCCAGAAGAATAATAATACAATGATTCAAATTGAGATACATTATCTTATCTTATCCATTATTGGAGCCACTAGAAGTATTAATGCATCTAAACAAACTATTTCTTCAATCAATTCATGTAAGGATTCTAGTTAAGAGCACTTTGATGAATAGTTGATAAAAAGTGATTAGCCAATGAAATTTTCTAAAATCTATAATAGTAGTGTTAGATTACTTACATCAACATTACAACTAACTCATCTTCTAATACAATAATTCCTAATTCTTCAAATAAAGATACATTCTCTAATCTCATCTATTGGGGCGACTAGAAGTTTTAATGCATTTAAACTATCTTTTTCTTCAAATAATACATGTAGGGATTCAAATTAAGAACTCATTGATGAATATTTGATAAAAAATGGTCAATTTATAAAAATTGCTAAAATCAAAACTAGTACAGTTAGTCAACTTTTATCAACATATTAAGTGTGGCTCCAATGGTGAATAAGATTAAAGAATACCATCTTAGATAGTCTAGGCATATTAAGCGAGGACTATTGGATACCCGTATTAAAAAAATTGAATATATAAAATTAGTTCATGTAGAAAGAGGAATAGGAAGACTAAATAAGGCATGAGAAGAAATTCTTAGAAAAGATTTTCTCTATTTAGAACTTAGGGGCTTCTATTTCATCATGCACAATAAGAACAAATGATTCATGTAACAGACCCACCTAACCTAATGGGACTAAGGCTTGGTCTTGTTGCTGTTGTTATTGATGATTCAATTTAAGAACAAAGTTAATGCTCCCAACTTTTTATTGGTGTAAATATGGCCACTATGACATAAGAGCTCGTTTCAACGTACCATGGTTAATCGATTTCATCTTATAAGCTAGTAAGTTAGTTTAGCAAGTTTTGTTATCAAATCAATCATATGTTGAATATCTCTATTCAGAAGTAGCCCATTAAAAAGCTCTACAAAATAAATTTTCCTCTACCCTCTCCAATCCTCTTGCAAAATCAAGTATTTAGACTAATTAGTTAGCTTGATAGAAACCAAAGTCTTGCTTACCCCCTTCTTGCTAATATTTCCTCTCAAAAGCATGTTCACTCAAAATATGCATCAACTTCTCTTACTTCATCCGTATCACTAGACATCTAGATGTATCATTTTGGCCTTTAGATTTGCTAAGTTGCAAAGCTTCACCTCTCTTGTTGAATTATTAGGTGTATGTGTTCAACTTCCAAAATGGGTGACATTTAAATCATAAAACAAAGATACAGCATTCATGGATAAGATGTCAAACTTATATTATCCATGAATGTTGTGCCTTGGACATTTGCATTTGATATCTTGGTTTTATGATTTAAAGGTTGGTGAATTTGGTACAAAACATTTATGGGATACTCATATAAACATTTTATCTACCTAGGCTACTTTAAAGGTTAGTAATTTGAGGTTTTGACTCAAAATCATATGAGTTATAGTTACCTTAGATACCACATTCAAACAAACAACTTGTACTATTATTGATCAGCATACATTGCCTCTTACAGTGTTTATGATATGTATGTAAGATGGGAGTTACCCTCTCTCCACTGTCAACTTTGAAATAGCATGGCATGGAAGGCATTGTCAGCATCTTCAGATTCACAAATCCACCTTCTACTTTATGATTATCAACAGTATCATAGTCATCATCTTCCACTTCTAATTATTGTTTATCAGTATTTACTCACAAAATGATCAGTCTAATGGCACTTAATATAGCTTCTAACCTAATTTTCAATTCAGTTACAAAGTTCTTACACTTAGCATCACTATTTGCAGTTGTGCTACAACCTTGATATAAGATGGGTGCAATGAAATGGGTCAAAGCTGTTATAATGCACCAGCGTAGAGTTAGAGTAGGCAATGACTATTTTAAACACAATGGCCCTTAAAATTTTCTCATATCTAGTATATGTTGGAAAGGATTCACATTTAATATAACTGATGGTCATCTCCTGCTTAACATAAAATCTTAACCACGCTTAATGTCAAAACATAAATAAATTCTAACAGTTAGATAATGGAGCTGAAGGCGGTGAGGGTGAGAAGCAGAGGAGATGTAGATAGAGCAAAGAGCAGCCATGCAAGATTTAACTACCTAGAATTTAATGTAAACATTGAAATTTGAATTTTGAATTCTGCGGAGAAATGTCTTTTGGCAGGGTTTAGGGCCTAGTTGTTCCCACTTTGTCTTGCGTAGCTCTACTTGGTCGTCAGCTTTTCAAAGAGATAGACAGTGATTGGAATTAAACAATAAGAAGATAATTGGAATTTAAAAATAACAAGCCGAAACAAGCAGGAAAGAGAACAATGAAAATTTAATGAAAAAGAGATGAGAAAGAGACCCTATAACAAGATTCCATCCATCATAACATTTACAATTACATAATTCCCTTAAATGATTTCAAACATCCAATGAGAGGGGAAACTAATAAATATTATAATTTAAAATAATATTAAATATCCTGAGATACAAGGAGAATTTAAGACCCTCCTAACTATTCCATAATGCAATTAAAAATACAAATAATTTTTCTTTAAAATTCATATTTTAATTTCAAATTTTTCCAAAAATATTTACATGTAAAATAAAGGCAAATTAATGCTTAATTTTGCAATTATTATTACTGTTATTTTAATAATATTAAATTGATAATATGCCAAATCATTATATGATTTGTTTACTACGAATATTCTTACCACTTATATTTCCAGATTTAAACATGTACCGTATTTATATACAAAGCTATTAAATCACCTACTAATTTCGTTTATATAATAAGTAGACGTTAACAAAAATATATAATCCAACATAAAACGAAGCATAAGCATAACATTATTTTAGGTGAAATATTGATGTGATATTCAGTGAAATGCATCTGAAAGGGATTTAATCTCCCATTATTTTCTCTATTTCTACACTTGTGTATACCTATTTATAGGGCTCATTTCTTTACTTACGTGTTCATAGGCTTTCCCTCGCTTTTTCTTATAACAGCCCTGTATGGTGGAAAAAAAAAACTCCACATTCAATGAGCAACAAAAAAAACCAAGCACCTAAATGAATGATTTTTTCTAAATAGATTGCAAACAAAGTGTTATGTGCTTTCACTTCAATGAATAAGCACCGTCAAACATGTCCGAAAACTGTTCTAAGCAGAAATCAAAAAGGCAAAAGGGATAATCTCAAACTTTTATTAAACTGCAAAAAATAAACACTTCAAAAGATACAAACGGCAAATACAAGTAAACGAAATTTCAACAAGCTAATAATGATTATCTTTCAGCTTGCTCTCTTTTTGTAGTCCTGAGTTCAATCAAGTTATGGCAAGAAAATAAATTGTAAAGTAGCCCACCTCTTTGTGGGGCAGTTCAAGGAAATGAAAAAGAAAATATTCAAACAATCAGCTAAGTAGCTTCGTACTTAGCTTCTCACCTTAATTACTATCATGGAAAAGTGCATTTTCAAGGTCGAAAAGCTGTTGAATTAAACATAAAATATCTAGGTGTATTAAGATAATTTAGATTATTAAACAATCAATTAAATAGATGTTGTGCTCACATAGAATGCAAAGCCAAGTGGTATACCCACTATGAGTTCCGCAAGTTGATACTGGAATACATCAGCCAGCCTCTGTGAAACAAACACTACAAAAAGAAGCACTGGGCTTATAATTAGAAACATGGTCAATACCACAGACCTCGCATCAGGGCCAAATATGAGCCTTCCACCAAAGAAGAATCTCTGCAATATACATTAGAAAAATTGAATTAGTTCCCTTCAACGAAGCATATCTAGCAAGTACATGAACATTTAACAATCATGGTGATTTGCAAGACAAGAGATCTAGTGAAGAAGCATTCGTATAATTAAGTTAAAATTAATAAGCTAAAAAATTTCACCACAACAAAATCATTCCGCTACCTAGCACTACTAGGTCAAAAATAAAAAATTATAAACATTACGCTAACATTAATACTCAAAAATAAAAAACTATAAGCACTACACTAGCATTAATACTAAGGGAATCTCCATAAAATAACTAGAAAGAAGGTCAATAAATATACTTTTGTTAAATACAATTTCTTGTGATATTTACATTTAGAATTAAACTTGGAGGATCTAGCTTAAAAATAGAATTTACAAATAGCCTACTATTTCTGGCATAATAATAGTTTCTATTTCATCAACATAATCTCAAGTATACAATACATATCAATAGCTTCAATTTCCATTTGAAAACCAAGTAGTTATGGAAAAGCACGTGGTGCAGCAAAAGAGACCATGATCCAAAGTGAATTAATCTCATCAACTAACAAAAAAATTAAATGTACATGATGGTGACCTTGTGAATTGCTATTGTAAAATAGAAAAAAATATGAAAAAAGGAAGCATACATTGCTGCCCTTCCATACTTGATATACTTTCTTCATTTGTCCAATTGCACTTATTCTCTATTTTGAATCAGACAGACAGAGCTGGAGCCAAAAAATATTATTGGGAACACAATCAAACAATAATATCAAAAATAAAATCATGATTATAATGGAAGTAAGAAATGCAATATTTATATTTTTATAAATTATATTGTATCTATCAAAAATTTCATATTTTGAAAACATTAACAATTCTCTCATTACCAATACAATTAAATATATTATTTTCAATAAATATTACTAGGCAATCATTCATGCAAAAATTCAGTATGTTATTGCACAAACAATTTTATAAACATTTCATTGAATTTTTTCTTAATAATTGTTGTGCTGATTAGCAAAACTAATGCTAGCATGATTAATTGAAAAAAGAATGTATTAATTAATAAAACATTCATGCTAGTGAGATTGCACTTTCCTTTTAAGTTCTAAAAGATGATATTAAATTTTATGAGAACAATGAAATTCTCAAGTTGATGCTCTAATGCATTAATACTAATCTCTGGAAAATCCAAAGGAAAAAATTGTGCAAGTCAAACCAATCATTTTTAGTCAAAAGCATAAAAAGAGTTGGCACAATTAAAGCATAAAACACAAATTAATAAATCAATATTAATCTCATCAAATTTAAAACATAATTTGCACGCAAGTAAACTACCTATACATAATTGCACACAAGCCGAGCAAGCTTTGATTTAGAGCAAAATTTTGGAATAAAAACTGCACATAAGCTAAATACAAATAAATTGCACATAAGCAAACTATTCTCAAATATAGAATATTAATTGTACATAAGCTAACTATGCTCATATTTGGAACATAAATTGCACATACGCTAAACTACACATGAATTTCACATAAGTTAACAGGATCAGATTTGAATAAAAAAAGCCATGCTAAAAAGGATCAAATAAGGCATTAGAGACATTGTTATAGAAAATATAAAGCATGAGTATTCACCTCAAACTTTGATGCAAGAAAAAAATTAATAAGTATTCACCTCAAACTTTGATGCAAGAAACATTGATAAACCTCCTAATCAATATATTGGTATCTATCACTCAGGAGACCTAAAATGGTCAAGGTATTATTGACATTATGCATATAAGTTTAGCACATAAAATGGGAAAAAGCAATCAGACCATGAATTGAGCTTGAATATTTTATTCTTAAGAGCATTTAAAAATTCAGTTTGAATAAAATTTAGCACAAACATATTTTGTTGTCATTCATAATAAAATACGCTACAATTATAAAAGTCAATTTGAATACTCTTTTTCTTACAAACATCAGAATCTAGTATATGTTTGATAAGACAGTTTCTTCTGTAATCAAGTTCTTTTAGAAGCTATTTGGTTGAAAGTCAGGTGCAAAGGGACTGTTTGGTTCAGTTGTCAATATTTATTAGATGTATGTTTTTGGGTTTATTGTCATTCATGTCATATTACAAATGAGGTAAGATTACCCTCAATACTGAGATTTAATAATAAATTGAAATACAACAATAAATACCTTCTTTTACTATAGATTTGTTCTAAATTAACTCTAATAAATGCTAAAGATCACAAATCACAAAAAAATTTAACCCTGACTGCGTTCGACGAGCCTCTGCGTCAGACGAAAGCTGTGCGCCACGAGGCGTCAACGAGGCGAGTGCGTTTGGAGGAGGCGAGCGCGTCACGAGGAGTCAGCGAAGGCGGAGGCACTTCGCCGGCGCTGCGTCTGGAGGAGGCGGAAGCGGACGCAGCTTATTACCAATGGCATTTTTTAAAATTTAATTAATGAGCTAACGTTGTACCAAATAGTTCTAATCTCATGAAAATGCTGTTAAAGCCAACTTGGGAATGACATATCTTAAGAAATAATGAATTGTGTTGCAACGAAAACTATTGCGAGCGATTACGACATAGGAGTCACTTCTGTATCTCCAATTCCAAATCTTGTGTAGTCATATCCAACACAATGCCTTCTATGTAAAATGAAATTCTCAAGTTTTCAACTCAAGAGTACCTAATCCGATCCGTGGAGAAGAGAAGAACATCAGCCGTCGACGTCTCAGTGATTCTCGTGCAAAAATGGTTTAAAAGGGGTATTCTCCCTTTTTTTGTGAGGCGTGATGAGGGGGCATCGGCTGCCTGAGAGATTTGGCTTGAAAGCACTACAAATATATAAACTTTATTAAAACTAAATTTATAAAATATATTTTTATAAACTCATATAGATTTAATAATATTTTTTTATTCTACTTAACTTTTTCTAAATTCTAATCATTCATATTTTTTGAAAAATATTTAAAAAATATGTAGCAGTTTGATGCATTTCAATCATATGTATACACATAAACTTTTATTTTTATTTTTAATATTTCATGTATTAATTTTTTAGAGATTTTGGATAAAATTATAAATATCATAAAATTTTCTTATGTTTAAATAGTGATGTGATATTTATTTGCCTCAATACATTACTATTAAAAAATAGCTACAAATATATTATAGCAATAATTTACAAACTAAATTAATCATTATTATTTTGTTCTCACTTAAATTTAGCTCTTAATTGAATAATTATTTTTAATTAATTTTGTTCATCAAATAAAATATATAAATTTAAACACTTTGTAGGATAAAATCACTTTGTCGTGACCTCATATTTTGTTAGTAAAATTAATCCAATATTAAGCATACTTCTTCTGTATAATCCTAATATTTTATTATGGACATACAAAATAAGTATTATAGATATAAAAATATCCAAAATAATATAATCATGACATTCATATTTTGAAATAAATAAATAACAAATTGACCATCACAATATATTTAAATGTAAGGGTGTTTGAATAATCGTTAAGTAAATTGTTTAATTATAATTGTTATTATATTAAAATAAAAATATTTTTTATATTTTTAAATTAATTAAGTAATTATTTGTGATGCTTATATTATTATTCTAAATCCCGACTACAGTCATCGACAAATCATATGACGTCACCTCAATCCCCGCACCCCTGCTGGAAACTACGATTGGGGGACATCATAATTATTTTTCTTATGATTGTTAATATTACATACTAGCATTTTTTATCGATACTTGCTTACAATACAATACAGTCAGTTTAGCATATGCCCTTTGATCATATTAATATTAGGTTTTATGGCGCTCTATTATATTATATGTTTAACTTTTTTACGAAGCTTGCATCAAGTGAAGTATGTGTTTTACTTACCTCATTATGTTTAGTCATATCTTTGCATTGTTATGATTTTCCCCTTTTATTGTATAACTTTATTGTACTATTAATTAACCGTGTAAATGCATTATCCTTAAATTTAAGAATCCACTTAGTTAGTTGAAGATGTACTCACAATATTCCTCATTTTTGGCTCAAGCCCTGCATGTGAAACCGACAAGCCAAATGAGGAGTTGTTCGTGGAACCAACCTTCGAGGAGAAGCAGGTGTCGCATATTCTTCACTCAAATTGTATAACTAAAGCTACCATGATGTATTTCCTGTTTCTTTTTCAGATATGCATTTTTTATTTATTTATGGATGTATGGACATGAATAGATGTTTATTTTGCTTCTACATGTATGTTATTACATTTAGCTATTGAAAAGAAATAATATTCAGTAATCAACCGTCTATCATTTATTCGATTAGAATAAGCACTAACCCGACAACGGATAGGGACCATCATAGCACATTAGGCGTCTGGCAGTGTGATCAAATTAAGTAAATTTTTATTTAGACTTTATATTATTTTAACTCAATCTCATAGTTGGGCATCTTTATACATATAAAAACTATGTCTAAATTCAATGATAAAATTCAAATTATAAATAAAGTATCTTCTTGATTTAATTGCTCACCACCTAGCATCATTTGATGTTCAAGTCAGTATAGTGATTGTTAGATGCATCTTGTACAATTAGATCATGTGTTGCTAACATAGTATGTACAAGGAAAATGGGTGAAGGGCTATGAATATTTTTGTGGTGGCATATGATGTAATGTTGTATAAGATGATCCTATTGTTTCATTGATTTATGTTGCAATGTTATAATATAATATTTAGATGAAAATAAGATGTTATATTGAAAGTTTATCAATATGTTTGAAATTTATTTTTTGGACAATTTATGAATGCATTTTTTATGAAAACAAATTTGATGTCAACATTTTGTATTGATCATAGAAGTGAAAGTAAAATTTGTATTTGAATGAATCTTGGCTTTTATATTCATTTAAGAATAAATAGCAAAAACACAAAATTTGCAAAAACTATAATTATTCAGATCATCATACTCTTCAAATTATATCATTCCAAGCAAAAAAATGTTGGCTCCAAGTAAACTATTTCAAAAAACCAAGCAACTGCAAAGTAATTTGATTATGTTAAAATCAAATTATATTATAATCTTAACATATCAAATGACCTTCATTTGCTGGTTTTTTGCAAATGTTAAGGTGTGCTTTAGAATTAGTCCTGGCCTAATCTTTCTCAGCCCTTCAATCACTGACTCATTCTCACATGAGCAACAGGACAAATCTTCAAAGTTCCTTGCTTTACTAATTGCATTCTACTTCTAAGGCACAACAAAGGTTCATTTGATCACCAAAGCCGAAAATGAAGCTCTCGCCAAATTCATTAACAAAATCACAAAGATCCACGAGAATTGAAGACAACATCAGCGCGTATTTAGCACAAATACGATTTCACATACTCGAATAAAGCAATTCAGGTTGACTTCATCCCAACCGCATCACAACTTGTCGATGCACTTGCAAGCATGTGTTAAGACCAAAACAATACTATTCTACATAAAAAGTAAAATAATTTTTGGAATAAAAGCTGTTCATACATGTTTGTAATCTGTTCCCGGTATAATAAACCTGATGCAACCTCGAATGAACAAAGGAAAAAAAAACACATTCAGTTGCTGCTGTAATGATCTTACTGCACTATACCTTGCCATATCTGAATGCATTGAAGCATATGCTCAACACTTCTACGAAAATACGCTGCTTGCGCTTGACTTCCATCAAAAGCATGAAGCAAGTTTTGCAGATTAGCATCACAGTTTTGCACTAAACAATATGGATTTACATACATGATGGCAACTGCAATGAATGAAAAAAATGAGATAAGCAGAAATGACAACAATGAAGATGCATATTCCCTCAACCGAACGCAGATCTGCAAATGAACTAAGTTAAGACAAACACTATATTCTTTAAGTTTATTTGTTTGTAATTTTAGAGTTTGAGATAAGAGAACATAACTTAATTTCTTCATCAAATTCCAGCAAAACCATCAAGCCTAAATATATGCAGGCTGTTTTTTAAAGATAATTTTCTGGAGATACATAAACCTAACTATTTAATATTATACACAAATTTTATTAAATCTTAGCCCTGCACATGGCCCACAACTTGTGGTTTTGATGATGACATCGTAATAAAATCACCTCCAACCACTTTGACGATCATCAGCTAATGCAAAATCTGTTGGCTGGCACAGCTGAACATTCAGTTTCAATCTTCTTAGAACTGAGTATATTTGGCAGCCTCCTTTTGCATGTTTATACAACCGATTAAATGACAGTTATTTAATAATAATCGCATATCTTCATTGGTTAAGTGGTTCCATAACTAAAACAAAGTATCTCTATGCTCATCCAACCACAAGGTGACACATTAAAGATGCTGTGGCAATTTATGTGCTATAATTACCACCCTTGGCTTCAATAAAGGGACTTCTTTTGAGGGCTTCTTCCAAGCTTTTCACTTATATTTCAATTCTTAGTAACATTATAAAGGAAAGAACCTCTACAATTCTATTCACTTTAGCAACACATTTTACTTGAAGAAAAACTAAACCCACTTCTCTAAAGTAGACGTGAGTCTAATTTAAGTGAGTCTACTTTACTTTCATATCTTTTTTTTAGTATTAAATCTAGTAAGCTCATAATATATTGCATAACTAAGCAGCATATTATCATGTTCACAAGCATAATTTAACAAGAAACCATAAATAAACAAGCATGAATTTGGATAGGTCAACACATCAACTAAGTTAAACAATAATTCAACTTAGTTAGCACTTTGAAAGAACAATAAATTAAATACAAGAAAATCTTGAACCATAAATAAAAAAAACAAGCATGAATTTGGATAGGTCAACACATCAACTAAGTTAAACAATAGTCAACTCTAAGTTAGCACTTTGAAAGAACAATACATTAAATACAAGAAAATCTTGAACCATAAATAAAAAAGCAAGCATGAATTTGGATAGGTCAACACATCAACTAAGTTAAACAATAAGCCAACTAAGCACTTTGGCATAGTCGTTCATTTACAGTCCCCCATAAACAAACATCACACAAAAAAACATTGTATCCTTACTCTTTACATTCAACAAGTTACTAAATAGTCTATGAAAAAACAAGAAAATCTTGAACCATAAACAAATACACTATTAAGATAAAAAAAATTCCTAAGCCAGCTTACTAATGAGATTTATACAAAAAATGCTCACAAAATACATGAATCATGTATCAAGTTATTTGGGCTTATTAATTGATCAATCAAATATTCATTAAGTTATTCATTAATGGGTACGAGATGTTTATCGAGCATATCGGCTCATTTACAGCCCATAAATAGACATCTCACAAGAATAACATTATATCCCTATTCTTTACTTTGAGAAATTACTCAGTATTGTCTATGAAAAAGCAAGGCATAACATTAAATACCATCAAAAGCTTGGCAGGGACAAATAAAGTGAAGAGGAAAAAAATGGCTCCTGATATTCATTTTAGCTTAAAGCATACAGCATTTCTTCTAGAACAGAATAAAAATCTTAGCAATCTGAAGCTGTTAAGAAAATTAGAACAAATAAAATTTAGCATCTTATGCAGTACTCAGGGAATGAATGGATTCAAACCCGATTAAGATTAGAAATGATCATGAACACAATATTTTCTTTTACTTGTAACTAAGTTTAATCCTTGACTTCAATGTTTCTAAGGAAGGCAAGCCCTCCCCATTAGACATAGAGAAGCAGCTTCAACACCAAACTCATAGCCCATACACTATGATATGCAACAAAAATTCATTTCAAATCCATAAAAATTTGTCATGAATTCAACACAGATCCACAGGGACCTACAGAATTGTACATCAAAAGAAGTGAAACCAATTCCTAGCTGCAAGACTACAAAATCCCGTGACAAAACGTTCATGTTCTTCTAGATATAAGTTTCCACCCCATCCCGTTTACCCTTGATACAACTTCCAACCGGATCGAACCTAACAGAACAGCAGTAAGAGGAAAGAGTAAGAAAAAGGAAGAGTTTGACTCAAATTGAGAAGAATTCAAGCCTGCATCGAACTCTTCGCCAGAGCCTTCATCTGAATATGGTCAAAGTCTACAAGTCCCCCGGGCGAGGAAGACGTGGGTAAAGCCTCGTAGGATCCGCCATTGTGCCGCCTCTGGAAGCTTCCGCCTGAGCCCCAGGCAATGACAGAGTAGACGGCAACGGAAATGATTGAAACAAAAATGATATGAAGCGCGAAGATGAGATCAAGGAGAGCGGCAGCCCGGTCACGGGAGTTCTGGAGCTCGCAGCGGATGGACCCGTCAGTGACTTCGAGAAGGCGATGGCAGCCCTCGGGTACAAAGGCATCAACGCAGAGCGAGAGGCCAGTCTGAAGGGACCAGAGCCCCTGGAGGGAAACGGAGGCGGCGAGGGCAATCTCAGCGAGGAAGAGCCGAGGGCAGACCGCGAGGGCAAGAGAAAAGGCGGCGCAGGCAGCGGATATAGTGGAGGAGATGGAATCGCACTTGGATTGGAGATCGGAGGGCTTGTAAGCGGAAGAAACAGAGGCGATAAGGGCGAAGGCGACAGAGGCGAGGAGGAAAACAAGGTCCGGGGGAACGGGGAGCGGAAGAAAGAGGGAGATCGCGATGAGGAGAAATAAGATCAGGGAAGCGGCGGTCTGGAGAGAAGAGAGTCTGCTTGGAACGGCGGAGGAGAGGAAGGCGTGGTAGACTACGGAGATGAATAGGGAGGTGATAGCAAAGAAGATGGGGAGATGGCGGAAGATGCCTTGCAGGTTGGATGGTAGATGCAGAGGATAGTAGGGACGAGCGATGTGGTCGCTGGAGACTGAGGCTCCTCGGGATGAAGACGATGAGGAAGCGGCGGGCTTGAAGAAGGATCGCGTGGACGAGACGAGGTGGTACGTCCCGTAGGAGAATAGAGCGAAGAAGGAGAAGCTGTGGTAGAGAAGGACCGCCATGGCTTCCCGCCTTTCCTCCCTTTCTGCTGAGGGAGGAGGAGTCACAAATAGGTCTAATTGGAAGAAGACGAGAGGCCGATGCTTACGCTAAATTTAATTCGGGAATAAATTAATATAAAATAATATGAAAATATTTATTGTCTATTCTAAGATTGTACTTTGTTTTCTAATTAGTCTTTTTTAAAAAAGCCCATTTAGGTGATCCAATGTCAACAAATTATAGAAGAACTTTTCCTCAATTTTGGTATATTATTTCTAAGCATTCATCATCAAAATATGTGAATATCATTTGTTAGGCAACACTCGATTAAGACTGTCATTAGTTTCTTTGAGGCATTTCTTATAAATTTATCAATTCTAAATCACCTAACATTACACTCAATATTTTATACTTTTATCCTACTTTATAATCATAATTATTATACTTATATATTCAATTTCTTTGTTGTAATAAGATAATATAAAAATATTATTTTTTGTCTCTTTTTTCTAAACTTTAGATTTATTTAAAAAATGAAATAGTAAATATTAGGAGAAAATATCTTTTAAAAGTGTGCTTAGGCCTATTCCAAGATTGAAGCATTATGATATTGTGCTTTTTATGCTTATTTTCTTATTGCATTGATATTAATTTATACAACCTGTCGTCGTTGAATCCCAAATCCTGAATGAGAAATGATGAGTGTTGCATTAAGTAGCCGACAACTAGCATAAGACTTTGTCAAAATCTATTATGACTTGAATTATCTAAATAATGATAATAGAGCTATAGTGTAACGAGCCGATGTTAGATTAGATGTTTTGATCCAACATTAAGCGTCATTGTAGTACTTACTATTAGGTTAGCACATCTGGACACGCTGCAAAGTGCTGCGAGGGGCAAATGATCTATAAGATGGGAAAGATATACACATTTACAACTTATTAATAAATATTACCAATACATTCGTCCAGATAAATAAAATAAATATTAGTCGTTCCAGATTTGCATAAATAAATATTCCAAACATTTTTAAGTTTTACAATATTTATTTAAATAAAAAAACACTTATCCTCACATGAAAAAGAAAATAAAACTAAAAACTTCATGTTTACTCCTGATCCATCAGCTCCACTTCTGCCTCGACTGCTAAATCCACTCTAAGCTTCTCATATAATGTATTTGATTATTAATACTTTTATAATTTATCGTTGTTCCTTATTCTAAATCTAGTATAATTAATTTTAGATCACTTATATTAGTCTCTAATCGTCATTAGGAGTGAACCCTAAAATTTTGTACAATTTGGGACTTGATCGGACTAAACCTTAATTTTTAGTTAATTAAATAATTTAAAAAATATGATAATTATTTTGAGTTCTAAATTGAAATCTGACTTCGTCATTGAATTCTCCACCCTCAAATAAGTTATGAGTAACGTTTTGAGAAATTTTGAAAATCGCTCATACTTCCCCGAATATTTTAATATAATTTAATATTCAAATAATTAAAATAATTATTTAGGCCTCTGATCAAAAGCTCGATCGCATGTTCACCCCTATCTAAATTAAGTGATATGGGTGAATTTTTAAAGTAATATTTTAATAATTTTATAAATCGCTATAATCGTTTTAACCACTACCGTGCCGGATCCGCAGCGCCGCCCAAACATAGGACAGCTATATCCTGTGATTTGGGTTGTCCCGTGTTTTCTTTGATTCCGATCGAATGTCATCTGCCGCTAATTTAAAACCAGTCGTTGGATCTATGGTTGGATCCAACGGCGAGCGTTCACGTAACAACCCAAGGTTGTTGCACTGGTCAACTGGGACTAAACCAAGTATTAATTTTGATTATAACACACTTAAGTAGTCATTAGGACATCATCCTAAAGTTTTTGTCCAAATTAGAGGTCAAATAGATCAAACCCTGATTCTGGGAATTTCAGGAACCCATAAAATTGACTAAATTAAATTGACCTCAAATTAAAAATTAGACTTCGTCATTGCGCTCATTACCCCTAAATTAGCTATAGGTAATATTTTGGAGGCAATTAGAAGTCATTGGATTTTCAGTAAATATTTTAATACATTTTAAATACCCAAAAAATGAGAAAATTAAATGCTTGTCGAAATAAAAATTCGACTTCAATGTTGTGTTCTTCACCCCTCAATAAGATAGGGGTGAATATTTGAATATTTTTGGAAGTCATTTAATTATTTGATTTTAATTAAGAAAATCAAAAATAATTAAATAAATATTATTTAATTTATTTCATTCAAACGATGTCGTCTACTAATTGCTTGCGTCGTCCACTTTCGATCTCCCACAGTTGGATCCTCCGTTCGATTGAACGGGAGATCGGGGTCGTCCAATCGACCCAATCGAATGGCTCTGAGCCCACTGTCTCCTTCCCCTCTGCAAACGCCCTGCGTGTAGTGATGTAACGATCGCGACCAATCCCCGCTTGCAACCGCCTCGTAGGCTTCATCGGCCCCCTCCCTTAAGCCCCATCTTCTATTATATGCATGTTGGCTTGACCTAAATATCCAGAGTTCACGCCTCCTTCCTTAAGTTACCCGAGCCCGGGCGTACAAATCAGCCACGACCGCTCCTTCAGGTACTTCGAGATCCTCGCTTTTAGTCATCGCAATCACCATTTTTCATTTCGTATACTTATTTCGTATGCAAGATCGGAATTCGATCGGGCCCAATCGAACAATAATCGGCCCGATCGTTTGACTCCTACAAACCCTTTACAGTCGTAGAGCGCTCCGTAGGTCGTCCACTAGGGTTTAGATCTACGAGTGATCCTGGCGGTCTTCGGTGCTGAACCACCGTGGGGTGTGAAGCTCTCCTCATGCCCGATCCATTGCCGTGTGGGTCCACCCTCGTCGCTGCCATTTTGGCCCCCGATCATTGTGCCCTAGTTCGCACATTGCGGTCTAACGTTAGGGCGAAGTGTAATAACCCTAGAGTTGTCACCCATTAATTAGTGACTTAATTGACTCTAATTTTTTTCCATTAGTCTTATAATAATATTAGGAGCTTCCATTTCAATTTTCGTGCGAATTGAAGATCGTTTGTAAATTTCCAATATTTCTAGATTTTCTAATATTTTGATAATGCCTAAATTATTTAGATCCCAGAATTGAAAACAGAGTCCGCCATTAGACTCAGTAGCTCCAAATTAGTTAGGAGTGTTGTTCTCAGAATTTTTAGAAGTCGTTGAATTTCTCTAATATTTTATTTCATTTCAAGCATTAATAAAATTAAGTCAAAATCAAAATCCTAATTTAAGTCAAACAAAAATTTAATAAAATATTATCTTATAATCCTTATTGAAGGGATCCTACTGCAAAAATTTGAGCACATTTGGGATTTCAGATTGTTCTAAGTAAATTCGTGAGGTTTAAACTTTAAAAATTATAAATATGAAAAATATAAATCAAAATTTGGTAATTTTTATATATTTAAGTTATGTATCAATTAAGGATGCTATATTTTAAGTTTCGCTAATTTTCAAGCTTCCGATTTATCGTAATTAATTTTTAAAGTTTTTCACTTAAAAATTAATATAAAATAAATTACTCGCCGAAATTAAATAATTTTTAAACGCGTGCATTCGTCTTGTCGAGACGCTCGGTTTGGTACCTAATTTGTAATTTTTAGAGTTTGAATGGCTGTAAATCATGGCTTAGGAAATTTCAATTCATCAGTGCGACCCTTCCCTTCTTTTGGCGAAGGCAATTTCTTCATGGTCGAATCTTCTCTCATATCTCATGGATGACAATGTTCTTCCTCTTCAATGCTATTAGGTACTCCATCTCTTGTTCTCCTTAATTTAGTTGCTCTTCATTCAGTATATAATCAATATTGTTGGATTGGACGGCTTATTCAACAAAAACGATAAGTGTTTAATGAAATATTAGACATTATCTTTGTGGTGCCCCGTACTTTCCAGCGGCAACGCCAATACTGATATTAACATAATCGCGGGGAGTATGATGCTCTAGCCATGGCAAATCCCCAACTTAAGTAAAGTCAGGTAAGACCCAACCTGTCTTAAGCCAAGGACATGTTACCTGGAACTATGAGCATACATCAATACAAATCAAAGTGGTGGAAGCAAGAAACAGTATAACATCCACATCACAATATAGTATAAGAGAATAAAAGAAAAAGTAATTCAGATTAAATGCAAAAAAGTAAATATATTCAGAATTTAATTATTATAAACTGAATTTAAATAAAAGTAAAGATCTCTCAAAATCTCTTTGCAATAAAGTAAATCTAACTAAATAGCAGTAGGAATATCCTCTTCCTGCACCGGCTCCTCTCTTGCAGTAGCCTACGAACAGCTCCAAATCTGATATTTGTCGGTATCACAAATGCCAGGACCCCAGCCAACAAAAAAAAATGTTATAGTTAAACAATCGTCTGAGTACATTTTAGGCTATTTAAGTGAACTGAATATTTAAGATATCACATTTAAATATTTTAAACATGCAAGCATTATAAGGCGTTACAAGCTACAAACAACGGGATAGCCATAAACTAATCATTTATAGCTAATCAATAATTATGTAAGAAAAAATAACATACAAGCAGCAATTAAATAAGGTGGGGCTAAAAGTAAAAATGACTGCAACTACTAAAATAAATCTGATCCTAACGTGCTTATGATCACATGAATACATGCTGAGTAAATAAAAAACATAAGTGCTGAAATAAACATACAATTATAGCATCCTAAATATGCAATATTTAATACTAATCAATAAGAACATATGTACAAGCATGCAAATCAAGATGTAAATAGGCCACTGAGACATGTGGCAAAAGTAAGTGAAGTATATGAACGAGCAAAAAGTAAAGCCATTCAGACATGTGGTAAAATAAGTTAAGCATTAAAAGAAAGGCCATTGAAGCATGTGGCAAAGCAAAACAAATATTGAGAACTGAATTGAAGTAGAAGTAAACTTAAGACATAGTACTGCCATAACAAAAACAGGCCATACAAGATCTCTGAACTAAAGGTTCAACAGATATCCATCCTAGGCATCCGCAGAGCTAGGTCCAAGTTGAACTTATAAAATAAGATATGTATCCATTATAGACATCCGCAGAACTAGGTCTGAGTCTACTCTATAACAAAACTAGAATTGAAGAGGCATATTAAGCTTGGACATACTCTACTAACTGAAAGTTTTGAAAGAACTGAATGAATGCTATACTTTTCAAATATAACTTAGGATATATCTTCCATATCCTAAGTTTACTTATTATGCTCAAGGAACAAGACTTAATATTCAAGGTGTGCAGAGCAATCAAAATAAAAGTAAGCAAGAGACTCAATCTAGACTTATGTGATATCTGTTATTGTCTAATCTATCTAACTAACTATTCTGAGAAGGCACAAACTTAGTGTGGCGGCCGCCCCCAAATCACACGGATTAGGAGGTGGTCGTCACTTAGCAAATCCTCACTTAACATTCAAATTAAGGAATGTACCTTCTTAATTAAATGCCAAGGGAGGATGTGCCCTAATAAGCAAAGTAGCAACAAAAACAATCACTTAAATGAGTATACTATAATTTATCAGAGTGCGGAAGAAAAATAAAAGTAACATCCATACAATCCAGATATAAACTGTACAACTCAGAATACATAAACATGAAAAGTAAAGCAGTTAGATCCCGTATTATTACAAAATGATGTTAAAGTTTATGCAGTAAAAAGAGTAAAGTCTCTCATATCCTCACAATATCAGGCAGAAACTACTGATCATCTCCTGTATGCTCCTCCTCCTGTACCGGATCTCCGGAAGGTCCCACAACCTCGAACAGCTCAGAATCTACCATTATCGATTTCACAATGATAGGGCCCCAGCCAACAAAAGAAAAATCTAGTTAGACAAAAACGTCTAAGTACATTTTAGGCTATAAATTGTTAATTTTTAATGATATCACAATGTTAAACAATCATAGGAGCAGTAAGCAGTAAGGAAATGTAACAAAGTTATAATTAACATAATTATAACTTAACAAGATGTGAGGTAAGCGCATACCTCAACTCAAGCTGCAGAAAAGGTTTAGTAATGCATAAGGAAATCTACTAAACACAAATGAAACTTCTAAGTATATGATCAATATAAGACATGCTGCTTTACAATTAATCTGAAAGTACAAATACTAAAAGTAAAAATCTAGCATCATAATATGCCAAAAGTAAAAGTAACTCCTGAAAGGTAAAATTGAATATTCGACGCTGTGAGTACAAAGGAACTGCAGAAAATGAAAATATAACAAGATGCGTTCTGAATTATAAGACAAGTAAGAACTGCAGAAAATAAAAATGTATCAGCATGCGTACTAAACTATAAGACGAGTAAGAGCTGCAGAAAATGAAAATGTAGCAGAAGTGAACTGATCTGTAAGGTAAGAGCTAGCCAAAACTATAAAGTAAATAAAAGACAACTGTAAAGTAACTGTAATACAAATGAAGTAACTGAAAAGTAACAGCCAGAAATGAGATATTCCTACTTAGTCCTGCCACCAATAAAGTCCATCTGCTCATCTGGAAAAGTAGTCCCATATATACTAGGAAAATAGTCCTAGTCAGAAACAGCCAATATCTAGAAAAGTAGTCCCAGATATACTAGGAAAGTAGTCCTAGTCAAAAATAGCATGCACTAGGAAAGTAGTCATAGTCAGAAACAGCAGGCACTAGGAAAGTAGTCCTAGTATAGAACCACAGGCACTAGGAAAGCAGTCCTAGTCCAGAACCACAGGCACTAAGAAAGTAGTCCTAGCCCAACAGCTATCCTACAAGCACTAGGAAAGTAGTCCTAGTCCAAAACCATTCTCAAGTAAAGTCATACTACATGGCAGATCTCCTCAAGTTTGATAATACTATTTTCCACTAAATAACCTTTTAACAACATGAAATGCCATCAAAATTAACATAGAAATGATCATTCAATATTCTATGTTTAATGCAATGTATCCAAAGGTAAATAAATCCAAAGCAAAAAGGAAAGCATATTATACAATTTTCAATGAATATAGAATAATACTAAATGACAGTTGTGATATCAGTTTGTTTTCTATTTAAAATGTTCTAACCACTCTAAGTTACATAAGATTCAGAATTCTCAATTCCTATACTGTCTGTAACTTAGAATCACGAGCTTACAAGTTAAAAGAATGCTAGAACTAGTAAAGTTCTAATACTTATAAATCACATATCACTTAATTAAGTTAAAAGAATAAATCAAACATCCTAAGTTATTATTTTATAAATCCCAAACTAATCTTGGGTAGTCAAATCAAAATTTATAAGATTAAGAATCAAATTCCAAAGAATGAAATTTAATTCTTAATCACAATGTCATCTTAAGGACTAAGGTTTTAATCCCATCTTACTGATTAAGTGTTAAGACAAATCCTAATAATAAGTCAATTCATTAGGATAAATCTCTTATTCTTAGTTCTAAGGTTTAAAGATAAAATAATCATTAAATAAACTAAGAAAAATCTATAAACTAATAAACTCAAGGTTTCACCTATTGAGTAACCCAATTTACTCAACAGATAAATTCTAACTTTAAGATCTATTCATAATCCTAGGAATTTAAAGCTCTTAAATACTAAGAGTATTTCTCATGAAACACATCCTAACTAATTTCATAAGACCTAAGGAAAGATCTAGAAATGATTAAGGAAGGGAAGCACTCAAATTTTACTTAGGAATTTCCTTAAGGACTTAAAAATGAATTCTTGATCAAAATCAAATTAAGGATCTAATTTCTATCCTAAATTACTTTATTTATATTTGAAATGATTATAATGTGATTTTAGGGTTTTAAAATGCTAAACCCTAATTTTGGGCAAAATTATCATTTTGCCCCTACTTAAGGGTCTAAATCTTATCTTTATGAATTTAGGGTTAAATTCTGAATTTTAACAAAGTGGAATGATTACTTACTGTCTAATATGAGTTTAAATAGTAAGATTATAAATTTTGGTTTAGTATTAATCCTTATAAGGTCAAATTAAGGAATTTGACCTATAAGGAAATATTGGAAATTTTACCCTAATGACACATAATTGTTCAATCAGTTTATTAAGGGTTGTGCCCTAAAGTTTTCCATAGAACCTAAAATTATTGAATTTTGATGTGTATTGGTTAAGTTATAGCCAAAACAAGATCTAGAGTTTAAAAGGTAATTAAGGATTCTTAATTAAGGGTCAAAAATCCTAACTTTGTCATTTGGTGTCCAAATTGAATAATTTTAGTGGCTGTATGTCACAATTGATCCACTGATTCTAATGACTAGTGGTAGGTTCAATTTGGACTCCATTTGGCTAAGTTATGGCTTAATTAGGGTTTAGGGTGATTAGTGAAATTACTCACCTAATCCCTAATTCAACCTTATAGTTAGGTTTTAATAGGTTCTAGGAGTTTTCTAAAACTTAGTTTGTCCAATTTGGATTATTAATTTTGCTAATATTCACTAATTAAGTTTAGGGTAATTAGGGGTGATTAGCAAATCTAACCGTTAGATTCTAGATAATTTTGTAGATCTCTGTAGATTAGGTTTTGTTGATCTAAATTGATGTTTGGATTACCTAATTTGGAGCTAAGATGACCAACTTATGGTCATTTAAAGTTCTAGGTCAAATTAAGCTAATTAGGGTTATATCCTAAATGTCATTAGTCAAATGCTAACTCAAACAGCAAAGTGAACCCTACTAGATTAATCTTTAGGATTTGCTGATCACTTTGAGACCCATATTAGGTATGTTTGGATTAAAGGTTGCAAAGTTATAGCTAAATGAAATTTTGGGATATTTAGGGCTTAATGTGGAGATCTTAAATGTCACTATGCTAAATATAGCTTTTACTGAAATTTGGATGGGACCAGAATGATTCTTATTTTCTTCTGGTCAAAATGACATATAATTTTGTTAAATTTGGACTTGTGGATTATAATCTATGGAAGTTTGAATGATTTAAATTAACTCATTTAATTTAATTAAAATTTAATTAATATTTACATTAAGTATTAACACCTGTAGGTCAACACGGCGGCGGGCCCCACATATGATAGCAGCAGGCGCCTCTTCACACGACGAAGAAGAGACAGCGCTGTACGACGGGCCCCACTCCAGCACGCCAACGATCGACGCGTGGACGACTCAGTATGCGGGTTGGACCCGTGGGGCAAACCTAGTCCGGTCTAAGCGCGTCTTCTTCTTCGGTAGAACGCCACTGGTAGAATTAGGGCAACCAATGGATCAACGCATAGAACACCTCAGGATTTGATTCGCATGCAAAAAGGAAGCTCGTGAGCTATCATTTCGATTGAACCTATTGAAGAAATGATGCCCTAATATCTAGGGTTGAGGATGACTATGCCCGATCGAAAGAAAAAAAAATGGCGACCTCCATTGAGCTCGCCAATGATTGATCATTGCAATACTTGGACTAATATTCACATAAATGAGGTTATTGCAATATAGCATGAAAAATTATTGTATAAGATGGGGAGGTGGAGTACCTAGCCCGGTGAAGCTAGGATCGCCAGAGCATTGGCAAATTCCAAGTGATTCTCCCCATCGAACAGAAAATTGCTGGCCGAAATTAGATAAGGAGAATAAGCGAGGCGTGAAGGATCTTTCAAGCGGTGGCTGCCATCTGCGCAAGGAAGAAGCTCGACACGTTCATGAGGACTCGACACGCGCCTTCACCTTCGCAAACGAGGATGAAGAAATCATGGCCGTCCATTTTGGACGGCCCGATCCGATGGTGCAGGAGCACCGTCTCATATTAACGGCCCAGCCCGTTAAGTTCAAACGGCAGCCAAATTTAATTAATTTAAGTAATATAATTACATTATTATGTAATTAATTTAGCATATCCAAAAATTTTACTCACTTAATTGCATTCCAAATATTTATAATAAATCACCCCTAGCTAAATGAAGGGTGAGGAACGCAACGGTGTAGTCGAATTTTTGATTTGGCTAGTATTTAATTATTTGATTTTTCAGGTATTAAATAATATGAAAATATTCGTCAAAAATCCAATGACTTCCAAATGCGTCCAAAACATCACCCTTAGCTATTTTGGGGGTGGTGAACGTAATGGCGAAGTCAGATTTTTAATCTGAAGTCTAGATAAAAAGTTGATTTTCTAGGGTTTGGAATTTTTCAGAATTTCAGATTTGATTCATTTGACTCCTAGTTTAACCTAGGTCTTAGGGATACGTTCTTATTGACTTATTTAGTGAACTAGAACCTCAATTAAGATATAGATTAGTCTTAATTAACCTCAGTAATAACTGGGTTGTTACACTTAGAATCTCCAATATCCAGCTATCGAGTATAATCCCAGATTCATAATCTTATTTTTAATATTAGAACTTAATAAGTTCTATTTCATAATTATATGATGACTATAAAGATTAAAGTAAATGAATCAATGACTCAACTTTATTATTTTCTCTCTTAACCTAAATATTGATTAAGTAAACCAAGATTAAGAATTCTGGATCCAAACTCTACTTTGGAGTTCATATCTTGAAGCTAAAGTAGTATCCTAATAAAGAACTAGGGTTCACACTTAAAACTCAAATTAAAGATAATAGATCTTATAAGCTGAAGGATTCAGAAACTACAATATTATTTGAAAGGTCACTCTACTATTACAAGATAAAATAATCAATTAATAACTAAGAATCTAAGATTTATATTCAATATTCAGGATAATTACATTATCTTATGGATTGAATCAATCCTACACCCACATGGAGGGATTCTGTGGGGCCCCCGTACTGGTAATAAGGAAGTATGGTGCTCCAACTGTGGCAAATCCCTAACTTAAGTAAAGTTAAGCGGACCCAACCTACCTTAAGTCAAGGCTTGTCACCAAGTATTATGTCCATCAATATAAATATCAAAGTGGCGGAAGCAGTACAACATAGAGTAACATTCACAAGCATACATAGTAGGGAAGAGAAAATACAATAATGTAACTCATCACAAAGCAAAAAGTATAGTACATCCAGAAAGTTAATTATTACAAACTGAAATTAATAACTGAAAAATGAAAGACTCTCGTCATCACTGAAATAAATAATGCAAAACTATCTAAACAGTAGCTGGAAGGTCCTGCTCCTGAACTGGCTCCTTCTCTGCGACACTGCCCACGAACACGTCTGAATCTGATATTTATTGGTATCACAAATGCCAGGGCCCCAGCTAACAAAATAAAAAGATTACAGTTAGACAATTGTCTAAGTATATTTTAAGTTATTTTAATGAACTGAACATTTAAATATATCATATTTTAATTTAACTACATATGCAAGCAGTAAAGGTGCAACAAGCTATGAAAGAAATAGAATACTATAAACCATCCATTTATAACAAGCAACAGGTATGTGATGTACATACGAAACACTAAACAAGCAAAGTGAGGCTAAAAGCAAAAATAACTGCAACTACTGAATAAATGTACTCCTAACATGATTATGATAGAAATAAAACATGCTGAGTATAAAAGAACACAAGTACTGAACATGATAAAAATTCTAGCATCCTAAACATGCCATTTATATATATATCTAAGCCATAAAATTTACATACAATATGCAGATTAATATGAAAAAGAAGGGCCACTGAAACATGTGGCAAAAGCAAAGTAATATATGAAATATAAGGCCACTGAGGCATGTGCAACGCGAGCAAATGCTGAAAATAAGGCTACTGAAGCATGTGGCAAAGCAAGCAAATACTGAAAATAAGGCCACTAAAGCATGTGGTAAAGCAAAAATAAAATAATATTGAACAATCCAACTAAGGTAGTAATAAGCTTAGGACATAGTACTGCCATACCAACCAATAGGCCATACAGGACCTCCAATATACATCAATCAATCCTCAGCCCAACCATACAAATATGCTAGGTTTGAGTTCAGTCTATATAATACTACTACTGAAGAGGCAGACTAAGCTAAGACATATTCTACTAATTGCAAACAAAATAAAACTGAATGATATGCAATTTCAATACTAGCTTAGGATGCATCATCCATATCCTAAGTTTTTCCTATTATGCTCAAGGGCTAAAGCTCAAAATCTAAGGTATGCAAAGCAATCTAGTCAAAGTAAGTAAGAGACTCAATCTAGACTTATGTGATATCTGTTGTTGTCTAATTACCAAATCTAACTACTCTGAGAAGGTACAAGCTTACGATCTCCAATGTCCAGCTATCAAGTAGAATCTCAGATTTACGTCCTTAAAGTTAAATATTAGAACTTAACAAGTTCTAATCCAAAATCAGGTGATGACTATATAGTTTAAGTAAGCAAATCAATGACCTAATTTTATGAATATTTTACTCTCTTACCCAAATCTTGATTAAATAAATCAAGATTTAAGAATTTAGAACTTAAACCCTATGTTGAGTTCAAATCCCAAATCCTAGGTGATATTCTAAATAGGATCTAGGTTTCTCACTTATTACCCAATTTGAAGGTAAAGAATCCTATAAGTTGAAAGATTCAGGAGCTAAGATCTTAGTGAAAGGCTATTCTACTGATTATAAGGTAAAATAATCAATTAAGAACTTGAGAATCTAAGATCTATATTCAATCTTTAAGATAACTTCATTATCTTATTGATTGAATCATCCTATACCCACATGGAAGGTTTCAAAAGATTAAACAATCAATCATTAAAGAATTTCAATTGGAGGTGGTTTGATTCAAATTGAAGATACAAGTCTAAGATCTAAGATCTAAAGATCTGAAGTTTGATCACTTTAGACTTATAATTAGAGTTTTGACTTAAGAGTTTCAATTTGTGATTTTATTTAGAATCTAATTTCATAATTATCTATAAGGAGCTTATTAAGGTTAGAATTGACAATTCCAAGTATTAGATTAACATTAAACCCATTTTGACTTTCTTAGGTTACTTAAGATCTAAGGGTCTAAGTTTTGATCACTCTATATCTTAGGCTAAGAATTTTACTTAGATGTTTCCAGTTTCTTTTCTTTTAACACTTAATTCTTATATTATCTTAGCTGAACTTATTAATGAGATAATTGATCATTTCAATTATTAGATTTAAAGTTTAATGCCATATGATTTTTATAAGTAAGATTTAAGATCTAAGCATCTTAATTAAGGAATTAATGAGACCTTATGGATTAATAATTATTATTATTCTAGGATTTCATAGAACATTTCTAATCTACTTTATAGTGGTTTACTAAAATTTCAATCTTTTAAAGAACACTAAATCACATTTTGGTCAAAAATGACCAAAATGCCCCTCTTAAGGCTAAAATTGGAATTTTAGGGTTTAACTAACCAAATTTGCTCTAGTCTATCCTAATGTGTTTCATATTACTTAGTGAAGTGGGAAACACCCTTAAATTAGGTTTTGATGACCTAAATAATCTTAATTAGTACTAATCACTTAATTAAGTCACTTAAAGTGATTAGTGAAATTAAGGCACTTTAGGGCAATCCAACCTCACACTTAGGTTATACTAGGTCTAATATGATATTAGGAACCATCCCCACCCAAATCAGAGGCTTAATTAGGGTTTAGTTCACTAATCCTTGATTAGGGTGATTAAGTAGTGATTAAGAAAATTAATTATCCAAAATTAATTTTAAGAGTCTGGAATTGTTCCTTAGGGTACAAGGAGCAATCCGAGCCTTAACCTTATAAATTGGATAATTAGATGATTTTATATGATTTTTTTAAGAACAGAAAAGGTTTGGCCAATATTTTTAAATCCAACCATTGGATCTGAGATTTTATTTTATATTCAAATTTCTTGAATTTTTTTGATTCAAATGGTATATTGGATCATACCATATGGATCTGTGTAGCTAAAGTTATTTAATTAATTCATTATATATTTTTATTTAAATCAGAATCATAGGGTTTATTTTCTGTTTTAATTTCCTTAAGGAAATTAAATCCAGAAATGAAATTAATTACTGTCGGCCCAAAATCAAAACGCGCGGGTCGAGGGTCGACCCGGCCCAAAAAGGCCGTCTTCTTCCTCTCGCTCGCGCCCGCTGCCCGAACCCTAGAGCCGACTTCCATCGCCAAATTCTCCACACTCCGGTCACGCCATGCCTTGATTCCGACGGCTACACGTTCCCTGACCTCAGACGCGTCGATTAAACTAAGAAGCCCTAACTGGGAAGCTCTGGATCGCTAGATGCTTACTCGGCCGAGATCCTCCAGCTGGCGCACCTGTGAGGAGATAATTCTCCTCATTGAGTCGACGAGTCGCCACGATCACGATCCTTGCATGTTCAGGGATCGACAAGGAAGCGATAGGGCGAAACGAGGAGCTCTGGGGTGGTCTGGATCGCCAGGGTGCTACTAGGCATTTTCAGCCGTTCAGGCTCGCGACTGGATTGATCTATTCCAGTCGAATCGATCGATCTGGTCGAGTTCAACCCTTGATACCAGCTCACAATTATGGCCCAGACGATCCTAGTACTAGCCAGACAATTAACTCCCACTGGAAACGCCGAATTTGGCGAACCAGAATTTCATCTGGCGGTGCATACAGACGACGAATTCGTCGTCTGGGTCACTGCCAGACCACGCTTTCTGACTCGATCGACCGTGGAGGAGCTAAGGTAAGGTCCTACTCAGTATCTAAGCTTGCAAAGAGGTGAAAAGAGCTGAATCCAGCTTGACAGAGAAACGGAAGTAAGCTGTACCTTGGTTTGCCGCGACGAAGACAATGCAGACTGCCTTGGGGCTCCAAGTGATTGCAGGAACAAGTTGGGGGTCTGAACGTCAGACGCACACCCACTATCAGCGGTCATAAGCACTGAAAATCTCCTGGAACTGTGGCAGTTCCAATGGGCACCCGCAGAGAAGGAGGGGAGAACTCCAAAGGGTTTCAATGAGCAAACGAGCTCACTGGACTGGGGGACGTTTACTTATAGGTCGAGGGGGCTCTGGGGGGTGGAACCATAGCTGAGGCTCGAGAATTAGGCTCGGGCTGAGGAGTTCATTCAGACTCTTTTAATTGGACTAGCTCGGCCACACTACCGAGCTCCCTAGGTTCGGCCACTACGGGAAGGACCCTAACGGTCTAGCTAACTTGGCAGGAAGATGGCAGACAAGTCCGACGTGGCTTGATACGGTGAATTTCCTTCTGTCGGGATGGGATCCTCTGGAGACGAAGATCCACAGTGACCGGGGTCTCAGAGCCGTCTGATCTGCGAATCCGTTGCGTTTGGACGGCCTGATGGAGATCTTAAGTAACGGCCGCGCGGATTAAATCCAGGACGTTATATTTAATATGCCGATCACGTGACTGAGGTTCGATCACGGGGCAGAGTGACGCGAGCCCTTGGATCCTGCACTGAGATACGTGCTAGAGATCCCATTGGCTCGAAACCGTGCGCCGCTGTCGGGACCCCGCAGCGGATCTGCCGCGGTCCCAACAGCAAATCCCACAGAATTAAAAATTAAATAAAATTTAATTTTAATTAACTAAAACTATTTAATTAATTCTTAATTATTCTAAAATTTTCCAAATTCAATTTAGGACCAAACTAGCTCCAAAAATTCCCAAAAATTCACGCTTAGCTAATTTGGGTGTGAGAAATTCAAAAATGAAATCAAATTTCAATTTGGAGATTAAAATAATTTAAGTATTTTTCAGGGCTTAAAAATAGCCAAAAATTTCAAATTTTCCAATTTAGCTCCGATTGATTTTAGACTTCTAAGTTTAGGTTTAATGACCCATTGAATCCAATGGAATCAAAATCAAACCTTAGTTTAGCTTAATTAATCTGATTTTAGCTATGGTAACAACGGTTGTTACAGATTCAAAGGATTAAACAGTCAATCACTTAAGGGATTCCAAAGAAGATAATTTAATTCAATTTAGATGATCTAAAGTCTAAGATCTAAGGTCTAAGATTTGATCACTTTTAGACAAGCTAAGATTTAGTCTTAAAGGTTTTACAAGAGTATTTTTTTTAGGATTCAAGCTTAAGGATCAACTTGATTGAGCTATTAGACTAGGGGTCTATCACATAAAGGTAATTAGGCCTAACTCTTAAGAAAGAGGGTTTTAAGGACACTTAAGTTCTTAAGATCTTAATAAGACTAATTTGAGATTTCTTCACTTAACATCAATGTATTAACATAATATCTCAGAAAGGTGCTAATAATCTAACTAGAGATATTTTATTGAATATTCAAGGTTTAAGGTGTGCTTAAACACATCTTGGTCTAAATGACCAAAATATTCCTCTTAAGGCTAAAAATGGGATTATAGGATTTAATTATCCAAATTGATTCAAATCTATTTTAATGAGTTCCATCTTAGTTAATGAAGTAGGATACACACTTATCTTAAGTTTTGGTAACCTAATTAACACTGATCACATTTTAAAGCCAACTAAAATGATCCAAACACATTTAAAGGCTCTACTATACTTAATGAAGTATTAGAAATTAGATTTACCAAAATCAAAGGTTAATCTAAGGCTTAATTCACTAATCTCAAATTAGGATAATTAAAGAGTGATTAATAAAATTAAGGTACTTAAATTATTTTTAATGGTCTACCTAGTTTCTCTATAGTCTCATGAGCAATCACAGACCTTAATCAATATTTTGGACATTAATTGAATTTATTATGATTTAAATAAAAATAGAGAAATATTAGGTAATTATTTAAGATTTAACCATTGGATTTTTTATTTTATTTTATATTATTGTTCATTGCATTTTTTTGATTAAAATGGTATATTGGATCATACCATTTGGATAAATATAGCTAAAGTTATTTATATAATTTAATCTGTATTTTTATTTAAATAAAAACTATAGGGAATGATTTACTAAATAATTAACTTAAGAAATTTAATTCCATAATTCACTTATTAAACCGCGGACCGAAATTGAAACCACGCGGGGCGGGGTTTGACCCGGCCCAAAGCGCCAGTGCTTCGTCTTCCACGCGCCCACTGCCCAGTGCCCGCTCGATTAGGGTTAGCTTCGGACGAGCAATTCTCTGTGCACACTCCACGCCATGCCCTAAACTCAATGGCTACACCTTCAGGGAACTAAGACACATCGATTGAGGTAAGAACCCCCATCTGAGTCACGCTGGATCGTCGGGGTGCTACTCAACCGAGACGCGCTAAGGGAAGGGAATTAGGGTTCACTATGAGTGAGTAATTCTCCTCACAGAAGCCACCAAACTGACGGGCCTCGATCCCTACACCATCAGTGAGGTGAGGCGAGTCAAACCCCCAAGGTTTCACAGCTTGGGGTGCAGCCAATTGCTGGGTCCTTACGTGGACTCAGCCTCGGCTCAGCCGCTAGCTCAATCGATCGATACAATCAAACCGAGCTAGCTCAAACCCTGTCGACAATCACGATAGGTTTCCTAAGTGGCTAAGGCAATCTAGGCGACATCCAGAGGCTCAATCCAGAAGTAAGAAGGGAAACTGAACTTATGAAATTCTGTGGAAAAGCTGTACCCAAAGACTGAGGTTGCAGGCATGACCGAGGGGAATTGAGGCGAGCTGGAGCTTCCTAAGCAGCAGGCGAGAGTTCGCAGGGAGTTTGAACACCAGACGGACCCTCTAGCAGCGGTTCTAAGCTCTGGGAATGCTGAGAAATTGCCGAGACGATGGAAGCTTTAACAGACTTCAACTGGGCAATTTGGGTTCACAGTGAGCAAAGGGACTCACTGGGAGATCCTGGGAGTATTTATAGGCTTAAGGAAAGCAATGGGGATGGATTCCAGAGCTTGGCCACGGAGAAAGGCTCAGGCCAAAGGAGTGGATTAGTTCCAACAGCTAAGGGCAAATTCGGGAGGTTACTACCGGCAGGAGGTCATGCCGAGGGTAGAAGAGGAAGAAATAGGTCTTTCCTGTACTGCCACGAAGGCTGGACGGATCCTGGTTGTCGGGGGGGGACCAGACGCGGATGGGGCAAGTCGAGGGAGACGATCCACAGTGCTCAGACGCGTGCCCGCCATTTGATGGATCGACCGTTGGTCTCAGACGACTCATATGGATTACTTAAATGAGATGGATGGTAGCCATCTGATGCGAGCGATTGATCCGATGCTTGGGATTTGATCCTACCACGGAGGAGATCCCGCCATTAGATGATTTGCACTAGAATGCATGCTATGGCATTGAGTGGCTAGAACCCATGCGCCGCTGTCGGGACCCCGCAGCGGATCTGCCGCGATCCCGATAGCAAATCCCATATTATATATATATATATATATATATATAATTTAATTAATATTAATTCATTTAATAATTAATTTAAATCCTAATTAATTATATAAATCCAATTTATGATTAAATGAGCTCCAAAAATTTCAAAAAATTTACCCATAGCTAATTGAGGTGTGAGAAATTTAAAAATAAAATAGATTTTAATTTGGAGATCAAATTAATTTAGGTATTTTCCAGAGCTCAAAAATATGCAAAAATACCAAATTTTTCAATTTAGCTCCGATTAATTTCAAACTTCCAGGGTTAGGTTTAAATGACCCATTGTGTCAAATAGAATCAAAATTAGAACTTTGTTTAGCTTACTTAATCTGAACTTAATTATGGTAATAACTAAGGTTATTACATACTCCCCCACTTAAGAATGATATCATTCCTAACAACACTTAGTGAAGAAGTACTACAGGGATTAAAATATTTAAGTAAAACATAAGAGAAAAAAAGAACAACACCTGAACTTGCAAAAGGTTGTGGATATTTATTGCGCATATCCACTTCTTTCTCCCAAGTAGATTCTTCCACTGGACCTTGATCATAGGAATGGAACGATTTCTTAGCTGCTTCTGATCATGAGCTAAGACTTTGATAGGTTCTTCGGCATAATAAAGATCAGGTTAAATTTATACTGCTGGAAGTTGAACGAGATGAGATGGGTCTCTGAGACATCTCCTTAATGACAATACATGTAATACATTGTGGACAACTGAAAAGTCATCAGGAAGATTTAACCTATAGACAGATGATCCTACTTTGGCGAAAATCTCAAAAGATCCAACATAGCATGGACTGAGTTTCCCTGCTACGCCAAATCTGTAGACACCTTTCATTGGACTAACTTTCAAATAAGCAGAGTCGCCAAAATTAAATTCTAAGAGACGATGATGATTATCATGATACTTACTTGGACGATCTTGAGCTGAACGAATTCTCTACTGAATTAAATGAATCTTCTTATTAGTTTCTTAAACTAACTCTGTACCAAAAAGTTGAACGCTTTATGTCTCTGACCAAGCTAGTGAAGTACTGCATTTTCTACCATACAATGCCTCATAAAGAGCTATTTTAATACTGGCTTGGAAACTATTATTGCAGGCAAACTCTACTAACGGAATATAGTATTCCCAAGAACCGGCAAAATCAAGAAGATGCAGCATAAGTAAATCTTTTAGAACTTGATTCACTCTTTTCGTCTGACTATCCATTTGAGGATAAAAAGCTGTACTTATAGTTAGAGTAGTACCCAGATCTTGATGCTCAGTCTGCCAACATTTTGAAGTAAATCTGTTATCTCTGTCAGATATGATCGATTTTGGAATACCATGCAGTCTAACAATTTTCTTGATATAGAGCTTTGCTAGCTTCTCCACCGAGTTAGTCTGACGGATAGGAAGGAAGTACGCTGTGGCGACCCTCACCCTTAACCCTCAATAGGTTTAGATTAAGGGTGGAGTGTCACTCTGGTTAACCCCTCACTTAGCATTAGATTAGGATAAACTCCACAATCCATCTGAGTAGAGAAAGGTTAACTCAGAATCAATCAAGCAGTCACTATATAAGTAAAAATACAGAGTACGGAAGCGATAAATAAATGACATCCAATCATCATAATATATATAAGAAGAGAAATATAACTCAGAAAAGTAGCATAGTGAAATCTGAACACACAGTCATAGATACCTGTATTATTACATCAATTAAAGTTTAACAAAATAAATGTTCAAAATCCACTCATCCTCACAGGCAGTAAATGACTAGATATCTTCTGTCCCCAACTGCTGCGCCTCCTCTAAGTAAGGCTCCTCCTCGGGTGCAGGCTCCTCAAACTGCTCTAAGCCTGATATTGTCGGTTTCACAATTTAGGGCCCCAGCCAAAAAAGAGAAAATCTGATTAGACAGTTGTCAAAGTACATTTTAAGCTGAATTTTTAATAAGGTTATATAATATCACCATTTTATCATTTACTTCTAAGCATGATGTGTAAATACAAGAGCAGTAAGCAACACAAGTAAAAATGCAAACTATAGACTATGCTCTATAGTATAAACAAGGCAAAGAAAAGAGGCTGAAGCATGCCTCGCATAACAAGTAATCAAGAAAAGGCATATAAGTGTAAATATAACTGAATAAATGCTGGAAGAAAAATTCTACATCTTAAATATGCTGGTGATCAATAAAAATAATATGCTAATTTTAAAAAAAAATGAATAACTCAGCAGTGATATATACATATAACAGCAAGATTCTAATATATATAAACCAGTACAAAGAAATAGCTGACTGAAAAAAAATATACTGAAATAACCACAACTGTAATTAAAACTATAATACATCAACTGCCATACAGAAAAGAGCTACACTAGCTCGCCAAAAGAGACTGAAGATCTTAGCACGATACGGCTAGGGCTACTCCTAGCTCGATACAACTAAGCTAACAACAGTCACATATATGGCCATAACACGATACGACTAGGGCTACTCCTAGCTCGATACGGATAAGTCACCAACTATCATACTAAAATATCATAGCACAGTACGGCTAGGGCAACTCCTAGCACGATACGACTAGGGCAACATTCGGTCTGATCAAAAGAAAACCACTGAGAGGCAGCTCAATCACATCACTTTATTATCATTTTACTTATTTACTTTAATATTTTCATAAGGAATCTAAGGAATTCCATAATTTCCTAACATTTTATTTATGCATCAAATGTCTTATATGATATGTTCAAAGAAAATAGAAGGCACAAAATTACAAGGTATGCGTAGCAACAAATAACAAGTAAGCAAGAGACTCGACTACACATTATGATATCATTTATTTTCTACTTAACCATTCTAACTATTCCAAATGATGCAAGTTCAGGATCACCATTTTCCTACTGTCGAGTGTAATTTAGAAACTCGTCCTTATAAAATAAAAGAATTAGAACTGATCAGGTTCTAATATAGATCAATCAAATAGACGACTATGAATTAAACAAATAAATTATACGTCCTAATTTTGTGAATTTAGACATTCTAACTAAGATCTGATCAAGATCTTCTATACCTATAGATTATGGATTAAACATTATGAGATTTTAGGTTTAATCACATAATCCAAACTGGATAAGATCTAAGTTCTAGGTTTTATACTATAAGTGATCTACTAGTTAAGGCAAATCCTATTAAGTAATCAAACTTAATAGGATGAATCTTCTATCTTAAATCTAAAGTTAAAATATAAACTAATCAGAATAGGTTATAAAACAAAATAATATCTAAAAACTACTAAAACTAAAGTTTCACCCATAGGGTAACCCAATTTACCCAATAAATGAATACTAACATATGATCTAGTCCTAATCTCAGAAAATGTCCTTAAGATGGGGTGCTTAAGACATAGGAAAAATTATTGTAATTCAATTATGACCTATTTTATTTACTTATATGGTACTAATATAATTACATTAATAATCCTAGTATTCTAAGATTTTAATTAAGGGCTAAAGTTGAGCAATCTCCAATTTTAAGGTAAAATGACCATTTAGCCCCTACTTTAAGGGTCAAAAAGTCAACTTTTGATTTAAGGATCCAAACTGAGTTTTCTCTTCTCCAACTAATTCCTTACTGTCTATGTTGAAGATAGACAGTAAGTACGTCCAATTTGGACGAGAAATGACCGAGTTATGGCTAAAATAAGGTTAGGGGTATTTTGGTACTTTCCCTAAATTTTAGGGTTCAAATCCTAAATATTATTTCTGTGAAAATGATGACATTAAAATTATAAACTAGGTAGCTTCTTGAATTTTTGGATTTAGAGTTAAATTGATCAAGTTATGGCCATTTGAAGTCCAATGGCATTTTGATCATTTTTCACTAAAGTCAACTTTAAATTCTAGAGCTGACTTTTTATCCAGATGTCCAAATGGGAAAACTAATACTACAACGGTGATGGGGCCGCTCTCCTGAGCACTTTAAGACACATATTGACTATGTTTCGATAATCGGGTAAAAAGTTATGGGGTCTTAAAGAGGCCCCAAAATGCTACTTCGTTATGCGTACCCCGAAACGAAATTTTACATTATGCCATTTGATCCTAAATATTTTTCTGAGTATTTTAAGACCCATATTGGCTATGTTTGGATCATCCTACAAAAAGTTATTAAACTTTTAAGTTTTACTATTCAAAAATACAATTTGAATTATTTTACTATTCATTTATTCAAATTATATTATTTTACTGTTCATTCCTGAAGTTTAAATTTAATATTTCTGATTTTTTTATATTAATTACTATAGCAAAGTAATTAGTGCTAATTACTTTTTAATTAGTCCTAATTATTTATTAATTATGAATTAATTTAATTATATTTTACTATTCAAAAATAATTAAGCTAATTACTATTTAATTAATTATCCTAATTATTGTTTAATACTAATTAACTTATAATTATATTTAATTAATCAAATATACTGTTCAAAAGTAATTAACACTAATCTTAGGTTAATTAATACTAACTGTAGTTAATTATGGCTAATTAACACTAACATTAACTTAATTAATTTCTAATTAATCAACAGTGGGCCCTACTAACACGTGGCACCTTCAGAGGCTGCCACATGGCACAGTGGACCCTACGGGATGCTGACTCAGCACGGCTGACTGGTCAGTGGGCCCCCACAAGACACGTGGCACTGCTAGAGACTGCCACGTGTCACTGTGGGTCCCACGCCTGCTGACTTAGCTCGGGTGACTGGGCAGTGGGCCCACCTGACACGTGGCACTGCCAGAGGCTGCCAAGTGGCACTGTGGGTCCCACGGGCTGCTGACTCAGCTCGGGGGACTGGTCAGTGAGCCCACATGACACGTGGCACTGCTAGAGGCTGCCACGTGGCACTGTGGGTCCCACGGGTTGCTGACTCAGCTCGGGTGAAGGGACTGTGGGACTACTTGACAGGTGGCAGTGCCAGCGGTGCCACATGGCACTGTGGGCCCCATTGGGAGGGGAACTGCCGCGGTAAACCCGGGCAGTGGGCCCCACTGCCACGTCTCGAGCCCAGAGGTGGCCACGTGGCTCAGTGGGCCCCACTAGGGAAGCCGAACCGACGCAGGCTCAGGCTGTGGACCCCCACGTGACAGGTGGCGTGCCCAGAGGCTGCCACGTGACTGGGGGGGCCCCACCCGCGCTGCCGCGGACCCGACCCGAGCGGGTCGGGCGCGGGTCGGGCGCGGGTCGACCCGGCCCAGCCCGAAGCGGCGACCGTTCGTCTTCTTGGGGTTCGGCGGACTGAACCCCAACTCATTTACGGGCCTGGTGCGCCCGATCGGGTTGTTTTGAGCCCGATCGGAACGGTGGATGTGTAGATGACATCCTAATCTACATATCCTACAATTATTGCAATGATCGAACGGTAAATGAGGGAGATTGGGGTACTGGAAGTTCGGATCGGCGAAGGTTTCGGTGGAAAAATAGGGCTGACTTTGGGGCTTGATTCCGGCTCGATCCGGTCTCCGATCGGTGTAAACTCAGAGCCTAGGGGTAGGCCGAGGTCTTATAGACCGAACGACAACCTTGTCAAGGTCTGGATGCGGCCGGATTGGCCAGAAAACACGACGGGCCGCCGTGTGTCACGCGGGCGGAGAGGGCGAGGACGACGCCTCCGGACGGTCGGATTTGCGCGATCACGGACGGTCCGGATCGCGCCAGACTGCGCGACGCGGATCGCGGCCGAGGGCTGGAGGATTCACGAGCGATCGGACGGTCAAGATGGATCCGTCCGATCTGACGGCGCCGGTAATTAATTAATTAATTAATTTTTTTCTTTATAACATTTTCAGAAAAAAATTTTGAACATATTTTTTCTAGCTAATTTGGGGTCAAGGAATTCAATGGCGCAGTTAGATTTTCAATCTGATGAGTATCTTGATACCTCGATTTTCGGGGTATTTTTATTATTAAAATATTCGCCGAAATTTTGACAACTTCCGATTAACACGAAAACTTCACCCTAAGCTAATTTGGGGTCAATGAATTCAATGGTGGTGTCTGTTTTTCAATCAGAGGTCAATTCCTAGGGTTTCCAGATTTTTAGAAATCAGGATTCAATTCAATTGACTCCTGATTTGTGCTAGGTTTAGGAAGTTAACTCCATAGACCTAATTAGCACATCTAATTATGTTTAAGACTTAGGGTTAACTCTAATTATCTAAAGTAACAACTCGGGTTGTTACATACGCTGATTTAGTTAAACGGTCTACTATAACCCATATTAAATCGGCGCCAGATTTTGCACGAGGCAATCCCATGATGAAATTCATGGATATATCGAACCATTTCCATTCAGAAATTTCCAAATGATGTAGAAGACTACCAGGTCTTTGGTGCTTGGCCTTTACCAAATTGCAGGCATGACACTTAGCCACAAAATCGGCTACATCCTTTTTCATATCGGGCCACCAAAATATTTGCTTTAAATCCTAGTACATCTTGGTACTACTTGGGTGAATGTGATATTCAAAATTATGACCTTCAATTAACACTTCACGGTGTTTATTTAAAAGTGTAGGTAATAAAATTTTCTTAACAAAAAATTTAAGTTAAGTAAACTTATCCTAATACCTCACGTTTTGCGCTATATATATAGAATAATAACATTATCAAAGATACATAAAACAAATTTTCAATATTGTTGACAGTTAGTTTCAATAGTTAAATTAAATATATATATATATATATATATATATATATATATATATATATATATGTATATATATATTAAGCTTATAAATAGCTTTAATCGCATCTTAGGGTTTGCTATATTGAATAGATGAATTATAATTTTCATGAAAGCAATATTGCCAAATCTTCAAATTTCTAGTGAGATCGGAGTGAATGCACAATACTATTATTTCAACACAATACAGGACTCATTATTTTATATATTATATTTTTTCATAATAATAATAATAATGAACTTCCATTAAAAAAAGTTTAATAATTTTTTATAAATAATATATTTTTAGCTATTCATAACTTAGTTTACTATTACTATCTCAATCGGTGAACATATATAAATAAATATATAATATTTTTTATATTATTTTAAGGTTAATATATTAATAATATAAACTAAACTAATATAATGTAATAAGTATGATATTTGCTGCATTTGTGGAGTGCTAACACACAGAAAAAAATAAATATTACTATTTTAAATTTTAATGGAAAAAAATAAGACTATCAGTTGCATTAAATAGCACATAGATCATATAAATACTAAGATAAAAGAGATTAAATAGTCTTATCTATACTCGATAAACAAAACAATCAAAAAAACATGTACCATATGACTCATGACAGGATAACAACTTGCAAAAAAATATATAAAATTGAAGTAGAATATAAAATCCGAATTTATTAGCAACATAACCTAAAAAATCAAAACTTAAATTTTCATAAATTATTTGCAAATTATTTAAATTTTATAATGTAGTGCATATATAAACTAATGCATATTAAAATATAATGTAATTACACCACCATAAATAAATAAAATCTTGTTTGGGTATTTAAGAATTGGCTACTTTTAAAAAGAATATTACTACACTTACATATTAGTATACATCAAAAAATATAAATGATGTGTCAATCCAATGTGTAAGTAGATTATTGTTTGAATGCACTTTTTGATAAGATTTATTTACAAAAATTATAAAAAAAAATATTCTAATTGTCCTGAATAATTTTTGATATATATTTTTGTGTAATCATTGCATTTTCCTTTTAAAAATTAAGAAATGGTATTGGCCGGCCATACTTATTACTCACCTAATCGTGATCAAACCCGGTTTAGGTTGCGGGCCGGCCAGAACTGGTCCGCTTAAATGGCCGAGTGCTGCGGGGGATGTCGATCGCCTCAGCCTCGCCCGCAAGAGTCGGGTGGGAGAAAGAAAGAGAGAGAGAGTGTGCGTGGTGAGTGAGAGTTGGGAAGAGCGCGGCCTCTCGCGTCTCACGCCTTTCTCGTTTTTCTACTCCTCCTCGACGGCCAACTCTTGCATCTGTAGATAGATCTAGGGTTTTTTTCTTACCATCCATTCGATTTTATTTTTCGGCTGAAGGCCGGGCAATCCTGTGATTTAGATCGGTCCAGGGGTTCAAAATCCATAGGTTTCTGTGCCTGTTATTGGAAATCATTGGAAGATCCCTTAAGCGAGGAAGCTTCGGCGGTTAATATCCGGTGAGGAGAAGTGGTTATCCTAAAATTTTGCTGATTATGCTATTCTTTTAGGTTTGCGTTGTTTCACGGATGCCATGCTTCTGATCTGCATTTTTTTGTTTGCAGTATTCATATATTTTACTTTTTCTTAAGTGATTTGGCTTTTTTTCTGAAGTTTTGTTTTCCGTTGGCTAGCGATCATTATTCCTGTTTTTTATTCTATTTTATTATGCTTCTTGATCATCTTCCTTTTTATTTGTGGAAAAAATCTCCAATGAGTCAAATCTGTGATTGATTATGGGAATTTTTAAAATTTTCTTAGCTGCACTTTTAAATACGCTATAGGTTTCTTAAGATCTTCTTTGACATGGAATTGAATTTTTGTTTTATTTTTATTAGCAAATGATGCTGCTTTTTGTTGATTTTCTTAGGTAACATTCTTTCCAAATTTGTTATTAATTGTTGATAGTATGTTTTATATGCTACCTATAGAAATTGTTGTTATTCATCTGATTCATTTTTTTATGCTGCACAATATTAGTTATTTTGTTGCTATTTGAGTCGCATTATACAAGTTTGCCATTATAATTTGTCGTTTTATTGAGTGGAGGAGCGCTTCAGGATTGTTGTTAGATCGGAAAATCCTACTCAAAGTTAAAGTGAATTTTTAGAGCAGTTATATGACCAGCTATGTTATATAGGTGCTGAATGTTAACTAATAAGGAAGAAACTGATCGAAAAATTAAGTGTTATAGAGATGCGGAAGCTTAGATGGATTTGCGGGTATACTCATAAGGATAGGAAAGCAAATGAGTTTATCAGTTACTCTAATAGTGGATAAGAATAGAGAATGCTTCACATGTTAAAAGAGAAAAAATAGAAAAAATAGAAAAAATGAACATAGACAGCTCAATGCCTCAATTAGTAAAATTGTGTTTATGAATTTTGCTCATATTATAAGAGGAAGACAAAAAAGGCATGTGAAGAAACCATTAAAAAAGATCTTTGAAACTTAGGGAGGGACTTCTATTTGATCGTGCACAATGGAGACAAATGATTTATATAACCGATCCCACCTAATGGAACTAAGGCTTGTTGTTGTTGTTGTTGTTGTTGTTGTTTATCAAGATTATTATTTATTTGTGTAAAACCTTCAAAACCACATCCGTGTTAATGTGATTAACTTATTTATGTTATTTTTTTTAAATATCAGATTACTACGATGTGGCTCCAAATATTGTCATCTGGTCCCTACTTGCTTGATCATATTTATAGATGCATATATGCTGTTATCCTCTTAAAATAATTTTGATGCACTTCTCAAATTTATTAATTAATTACATTCTATCTTGCTTCTTTCAAACACAAAACCATTCAGTCTGATTTATTATATACATATGCATTTATAAAGACAATGCTTCACATTTATGCTTTGAAAACATTTCATTAAATTTAAATTGCTTGATACTTTCCAGGCCCATAAAACTTTAATATATTCTCTCATGATAAAAATCTTTCATGAAATATTTTAGTACATTATTGAGAGTGATAATAAAAATGCAAGGGTTCATTCATGTCATTATTATTAGTTTTTAATTGTAGGATTGATAGATTTGATTCTTTTCTAAAGGATATTATCAACATTGTTCTAGTTATTTGGAGTTTTATGTGCTATAGAGCCCATTAAAATTTGTTATTCGCTCCTTTTGATTATTGTTTGACATAGTTTTAAATATCTTTTATATAATGGACGTGTGCTTAGAAGTTTAAAATGGAGGGGTAGACATTACCTTCCTATGGAGATGCACACACTGTTTATTGTGCAATCTCATCAAGACTGAAAAGCTTATTTGTTTGTGTAATCATTGTTAAAGTGCATTTACAACACACCTTTCTTAAAATTTGTTTTGGCTTTATTAGGTTTAGTTGAAAACATAATGTTGTGTTCATATACTTTTTATGCTATGTATGGCTAGACATAATCATTATATGCTTAAAGATTATTTGAAAATAAAACTTGTTCAATATGAGGTAACTTTTAATGCAACACTTATCAAAAAATTAAAAAATACAACTAAAAATAGCTGTTTGTGGTTAATCAATGGTATGCACACACACACACATATATATATATATATATATATATATATATATATATATATATTACAACAGCAACACAAAGCCTTGATCTCACTAGGTGGTATCGGCTACATGAATCCTTTGTTTCCATTATGCACGATTAAATAGAAGCATCTCCCTAAGGTCCAAATAGAGAAGATCCTTTCTAATTGTTTCTTTCCATGTTCCTCTTCCTCTTTTAACAAGGGAGATATTCATAAAGTCAATTTTTCTAATAGGGGCATTGCACTAACATCTAAGGTGGCATTTTCTAATCTTATCTTCTATTGGAGCCACTCCAATCTTGCCACGGATAAACTCATTTCTCATCTATCCTTATGAGTATACCCCATCATTCACCTAAGCATCCTCATCTTTTTAACACTTATTTTATAGATTTGTTTTTGTTTTATTGACCAACATTTAGTCCCATTTAATATAGCCTGGTTGTATAGTTGTTTAGTGGGATTTCGAATAACACAACACTTCAAAAGTGCTCCTTTTTCATCCAACCAACTTGGATTCTATTAATTTTCTTTTGTGTTGAGCATTTTCTTATTAAAATTTTATGGATGTTGGATCCTTTTACTGTGATTGGAAAATTGAAAAATCTAGATACATCTTGTTGATCTATGCTTAAAAGTAGAACACCAAATTTGTTTGTGATCTCTTTTTCTAAAAACTCAAAATGTACTTCTTTTAAAACTAAATGGCTCAAGAAGTTTGAGGAAATATGTATTTTGGCTCAGCGTTTAATAGCTTTTTTGTAGAATTTTCATATAGCACAACACTTCTGAAGCACTCCTTCGTTTCATCCAACCAATATGGAATTTATTAATTTGCTTTTGTGTTGACCATTTTCTTATTAAAATTTCTCAATGTTGGTTCCTTTATTTGTGATTGGAAAATTGGATAGTCTTGATACATCATGCTAATCTATACTTAAAAGGAGAATATCAAATTTGGCTATGATCCCTCTTTTACAAACTCAAAATGTACATCCTTCAAAGTTAAGCAGTTCAGTAAGTTTGAGAAAATTTGTATTTTATCTCAGCATTTAATTGTTGTTGAGTGGAATTTTGGATAGCACAACACTTCAAAAGCACTCCTCTATTTCATTCAACCAAATTGAATTCTATTATTTTGCTATTGTGTTGAGCATTTTCTTATTAAATTTTTTGGATGTTGGATTCTTTTATTATAATTGGAAAGTTGGAAAACTTTGATACATCATGTTGATCTAATATTTAAAAGGAGAACACCAAATTTGGCTAAGATCCCTTTTTTGCAAAACTCAAAATATACATCCTTTAAAGCTAAGCGGCTCAAGAAGTTTGAGAAAGTATCTATTATGACTTAGCATTTAAAAGTTGTTGAGTGGGATTTTCAGATAGCACAACACTTCGGAAGCGATCATTCATTTCATTCAACCAGCTTGGATCCTATTAATTTGCTTTTTTGTTTTTAGCATTTTCTTATTAAAATATTTGTGGCGACGATCGATGTGCGTCAATGCGTTCGAGGTGGCGAAGAAACGATGATCGAGGGAAGCGACAGAGCTGGCGTTTGGAAACAACGACGTCAGAGCAGATGAGTGGGAGCAAGACGATATAAGGTTGTACACACCATGCACGCTTCCGGTTGTACGCACCACCCACGTTTCCGATTGTACACACTTTCGGCACCCGAGATTGTTCACACTCCGAGGCCTTGGTTGATTGCTCACACTTCCAAGAATTTCAAAAAAAGAACTCAAAGCATTGAGAACTTGGAGGAATTTCAAAATTTTTATTATCATCAGAATTCCTTTTGCAAGAGGGTTTAGGTCCTTGTTTATAGGGATAAAAAATGCTAAGAAAAGAAATACATAATAACTCTCATATTTAAATTAATAAGGAAATTCATAAGAAAACATTATCTTATCAAACTAACCTACCTCCTAAACAAAAATATATAATTCTCATATTTAAATTAATTCCCTTTTTTTTACAACTCAGATAAATTTCAAAATAAAATTAATAAAATCTAAAATTTGGATTTAATAAAAATATAATAAAAAAATAAAAATGAATTTAAATGTGAAGCCTTTTTGTTCTCGAGGACTATATGAATGGCTTGTCATGCCTTTTGGCATGTCAAATGCCCCAAGTACATTTATGAGATCAATGAACACAGTTCTAAAATCTTTCTTATCAAATTAGCCTATCCCTGAAAAGGTAAATATATAAGAAAATATTATCTTACTGAACTATCCTACCTCTCAAACGGGAATATATAATTCTTATATTTAAATTATTTCCCTCCTTTTAACGGCTCAAATAAAATTTAAAATAAAGTTTATAAAATCTAAAATTTGAATTTAATAAAAAATACAATAAATAAATGAAAATGTATTCGAATGGGTTGTTTTTTCTTGAAGGTTCTTGTAATGATCCTGTCATGCATGAAGTTTTTTTGTCTTGCATCAATTTGGTTGTTGGATCCTTTTATTATGATTGGAAAATTAGAAAATTTTGATACATCATACTGATCACTTAAAAGTAGAACACCAAATTTGGCCATGATCCCTTTTTTGGAAAACTCAAAATGTACATCCTTTAAAATTATGCGACTTAAGAAGTTTGAGAAAATATGTATTTTGACTCGGAATTTAATAACTGTTGAGTGGGATTTTCATATAGCACAACACTTCAGAAGCACTTCTCAATTTCATCTAACCAGCTTGGATTCTATTAATTTGTTTTGTATTGAGCATTTTCTCATTAAAATTTTTGGATGTTGAATCATTTTATTGTGGTTAGAAAATTGAGATCCTTGAGACATCATGTTGATCTTTTCTTAACACCAAATTTGGACATGATCCCTTTTTTTGAAAACCCAAACTCAGCATTCTTTAAAGCTAAGCGGCTCAAGAAGTTTGAGAAAATATGTAATTTGATTTAACATTTTTTAGGCTTGAAAGAAAATCTATAGCCTTTGTACTAGTCTTTCTAATGCGTAATTCAATCTTCTAGGGGGGATAGGAGTTGAGCTTGATTGAGCTTAACCTGTTTTTGTGTTTGGCTCGCCTACAGACAATCAAACTCGAACTTAATTTGAGCTTGTTTACAAGCATAAAGAAATAAGATTGTGTTTGATTTGTTTTTGTGCAAGATTTTTTCATGTCAAACATTATTATTTTTTTAAACTTTTATATAAATAATAATTATATTTTAAATAGCGAATTTGATATTTGTTGCTCTTAGATCTTTATAACCACTAATCTTTTATAATTTTAATAAAAGATTTTCATATATTTTTTAAAGTGTATGAAATTTCTTATTTTCATGTAATTAAAAAAAATTAAAAGATTAATAAAATAGTGATGTTGTGTATCTTAATGCTAAATCTTGTGGGCTTTTTTTATATATTGTAAATAGTTTGGTGTTGTGCAAGTAAATAATATGTTTGAATAAGAATAATTTTAGAGACATAATTAAATAAACAATATATTATTTTTTAATTTATAATTGAGCCATTATAGATCCAAACATGATTGAACACACCAATGTTTGTGTTTAGCAGAATAAGAATTTGAGCTTCAAATATATGTTGAAGCTTGGCTCATTAGCTTTATTGACCTAGCAGAACTTAAACTTCTTAATGAGAACCGAACATGAATGTGACCTACTCGCAAACAATGAGTTTTTTTTGACAGACTAATCTCTTGCATGGTGACTTTAGTCATTGATTTAGTATGAGAGTGGAGTATTCTAGGAGTGATGATCTTCTTGTCAAAATGTGAGATTTAGTATGAGTTTTTTTTGACAGACTAATCTCTTCCAATGTTTTTACATTCTGAAATCTAAATAAGCACCATATAAATTGCAAGTCTTGAGCAACGTATTAGTATTTATTTTGAATCTTAGACCATAAAACTTCTTAACACTAATTTTTCTATTATTTTTAGAAATGATGGGAAGAAGCTTATATTATAATTGCTTAGAGGTTCAAAGGATACCTGGTTATTCTTCTGCTTTGTCTATTAAACATGCATTCTTACTAAGTATAGAAGCTTTTTTTAGAATGCTGCAGAACTTTCTTTCCATTTTTTAGTTTGAATTAGAATTTGAAATTGAAGTTGATTAAGAGCTAGAATCTGAATTATAAATTTAATATAAATATGAGATCTAAACTTGTACGTAACCTGAATTAGAATATGAATCCGTCACCATTTTTTCAATCTAATTAGATAATGCATAATGAAGCTGTCAAATCATCTGAAACTCTAAGCTTAAAGTTTTATTGAGCTGTCTGCACATTGTCAAATTAATATTTATTTTATTTTTTAATTCTTGTATTTTGAATAGCGAATTCATTTTTAGAACCTTGTCCTGTGAATTTGTTTTCTTTATGGTTTTGCTCATAACAAGTTTTTTTCATGAACACTTGCACATTATTACGACATTGATTTTGTTTTTTGAACTAGGAGTATTTTATTATATTTCATCTATATAGTGGTTGCATTTTCAAGTGGCTGTTTGCTCATACGATATAAATGTTTATTTTGAATTAAGCATACTTTTGTGATTTGTGTCATTGGTAGAAAAAAAGTTATTTCATTTCATCTTTACATCTATGGATTTGTTTATAACAAAATTTTCTCAAATACCTGCACAATATTACTGTCTTGGTTTATTGGTTTATGTGAAAGTCGGTAGATAATTTATTGCATTTCATTTTTACATTAGTTGTAATTTTGCAGTGTTTGTTTGTTCAAATCTTATAACTGCTTTATTCAAATTAAACATTTTTATATAGTTTGTGAGTTATTATTAGAAAACCTTAGGGTGTCTTTTAAATATATATTTTTTGTTTTTTTTCAATTTCTTATTTTAAAATTATGGATAGTGCATTTTTAACAAATGTTTACTTTTCCTTGGCTTGTTATTTTTTTCTTTATTAGTTATTGCTCATATTTATTGCCTGCATGCAAATATTTTCTAGAAGTGTCGATAATTTTAAGGTTACAAGTGTGCTGTCAAGTTTAGCAAATGTTTTATGAAATTCAACAAAGTCAATGATAAGCTTTATTTCCAGAATGTTTTAACTTTTTAGAAGTCATAACAAGTAAGGCAAAGCCTAAATGTTGCATTTTGTAAAGATATTGGGATAATGTTACAGTGTGCTGCATGCTTCATTGTTAAATTCAACTCTTGAAACCAAAATTTTCCTGTTATTGGCAACTTCAGCATCCTGTGAAGATATAGGCTATGTTTATTCACTCAATGCCATCTAGATTTTTTGTAACGATGTTTTTAAAAATTTTCTATACAGTTTGGATCTTTTCTATTATGTCACTGTTTGATCCAAATTGTCATTCACATTCTTATTATTATTATTAATGCAGCACCACGCTTCTTAGATTACGTTCACATAATTATTAAAGCACCACCACACTTCATTGACAACAGTAATCACTTATTATTAAAGATATTTTCTTGGGTACACATCTTGAATAAACTGCAATTATTTCTTGGGTACATCACTTATGATTTGGGTTTATGATAAAATGTGTGATGCAGAAAGCAGAATTACCCGCAGCTTCAAAATACTGGACAATATGAGTTACCAAATCAATATCGCGTGATATTCTTCGATGGAGACTAGGTGGGTCAATCAAGGATTTCAAAGGTGGTGTTGGGTTACCGGGCTCAAATATTGCAGAATAAGAAAAGAAAATAAAGAAAAAGAAAATAGGCTTATAGTGGTTTGTTCAGTGAATATGGTCTATGGCCGATTTGAGGCTTTGAATCTCATAGATTCTTTATTATTCCTTTGTAAGAATACAAGGGTGTGCTAAGTATAAGAGGCTTTTCTTGATTGATGGTTAACACATAAAAGGGAGAAATGAGAAATGATCTTCACTAGCCTAGTAATTCTTTTAAGTTATAGGATTTTAGCGAATTCTCGCCAGGGTTTGATCCAAAGATTCTTCAATTTAGAAGAATTAAGGATCCCGATCTTCCTCCTAACAAACTAGCTATCTCTAAGCTTTGGAGAGGGTTTATAGTGGTTTGTTCAGTGATTATGGTCTATGTTCATTTTGAGGCCTTGAATCTCATAGATTCTTTACTATTCCTTTGTAAGAATACAAGGGTGTCTAAATAAAAAGCAAAGCTTTTCTTAAGTTAGCATCTCAGTGAATTCATGCAGGAGTATGATCCAAAGTTTCTTCAATTTGAAGAATTAAGGATCCTGACTCTTCCTTCTAACAAACCAACTATTTTCTGAGCTTTGGAGAGGATTTGTAGTGGTTTGTTCAGTGAATATGATCTATGTTCATTTTGAGTCCTTGAATCTCATAGATTCTTCATTACTCCTTTGTTTAATTTGAGTTTTTGAATCTCATAGATTCTTCATTATTCCTTTGCAAGGATACAAGGGTGTACTAAATATATAAGAGCGGGAGCTTTTTTTGATTGCCAGCTAACACAAAAGGGGAGAAGTGATCTTCAATAGCCTAGCAGTTCTCTTAAGTTAGCATCTCAGAGAATTCCTGCAGGAGTTTGATCCAAAGATTCTTCAATTTAGAAGAATTAAGGATCCCGACTCTTCCTTCTAACAAACCTGGTGTATAGATTCCTCCCATGGAAAAGGATGTGGCAAGCAAAAAGTTCGGTTGTTGACAATACTGAAGTGGAAGGTAATCGTGGCTTAGCTAACAATAGGCCCAGACGACTGTTGAAAAGAGTGTGGAAACAAAGCTAACCAGGGATAACAGATTATGTTTTCTGCTGGTCGCTTTTGCGTATTCTCTGTTGATTTGATTTAAGGGAGATAGAAGATGCTATCTTGTTGATGGAATCCTCCTGGTGGTTAGATGACCCGGCCATATAATGTCTTTGATGCGATAGATCCCATCGGTAATTTTGATCTTCATCTCGGGCAGATTTTTGACACCGATTGACAATGGCTCCCATTGGCTTCAATGTTGAAGTTTGAAATGTTGTTGAGGAACTATAAGGTAGTGCTAGGGGGCTGTCCATAGACCGTGAATAGTTTGTCTTGATCTACGCACAGATTTCAATGGATCTCCATATGCTCCCACGTGTACACACAGTTTTCCTTGCACATTCATTCCCTAAACTAACTGGCAATGACCTCGACAATGGGGTGGTACTAGTCACCAGAGAAGCCGGCCAATTACTGACTAGGATTATAACCGAATATATATATATATACACAGAGATTTCAGTATCTGAATATTGTTCTTTGATTCTATCATTGGAAACCAAAAGCATCCTGCCAATGCTATGTGCACTCAAGTCCTTGACAACACTTTGCAAATGCTGTACTTCTGTCAAGATTGCTGACTACTCTGACTTTGAGGGTACCTCTTGCATCGACTTTTAACCTGTTTTTTTGTCAAATTTTTAGCGTCAATTTTACTTGATGATTATTCATAGATGGTCATTCTTGTCAGCTTTCCGCCGCGTTTGCATGCTCTGTTTTATTGCAGAATCAATCAACATTGGCTTAAGTTCTTCTACGTTCATTACTACATTCACCTTCTAGCCTATGCACTGTCAAGATTATGTACTGGATGATGTTTTATGCTGTTCTATTATTGAAATTTTGACAGTGCAGTAATTTTTTTATCATAAATTTTTTTGTTTGTATGGTCTTAAGAACATTGTCATTTAGTAGGTATACAATTTGTTGTAATTTTTTTAACATGGGGAACAAACGTCTATAAATTGATCTACTGAGCATGTGGCAGCATGAAATGGAATAAGAACCCTTATGTCTAATCTTTCTTGTTTCTCTTTTCTAATCTTAGGTCCTCTCATCTTGCCATCCTTTCTAGTCATCTCCTTTCTCTTCACGACCTAAATTTTTTGAAGGGAGAGAATTGATAAGAAACTTGAATACAGACAGTATTTGTAGTAATTGTTTTTGATAGTGTATTTTAAATTTGAATTGCAATTACTTAGCTGAGCCAAGTGGAGTATGCAATTCGGTGCCTATGAATTTATGAAAAGCTTTATTTATTTCTGTGAGGTTTAAGTTTTGTCCTATGGATGGGTGTTGCTATGCCATCATCATACCTGCCTCTTTGGGGCATCTTAATTTTACAATAAAAAATTTTCAGCTATGACTATTATTATAAGTTTTGGTTCTTAACTCTGTAATCCTTACCTATTATTGCAACTGGAGGTTTTCTGCCAAACATTTCTGGAAGGGTTCTTATTCCTGGACCTGTATATGAGAATCAGCAGGTATGGTATTGGCATTACTCAACCGGTAGAAACTGTTTAAGATAGAAGCTGATGCAAAGAGGAAGGTTGATACCCTATCATTCGGAGATGATTCAAGAACTCCTACAAAAATCACTAAGTATTAGTTGTTGGCTTTATACCAGGCCATTAAATATTGAGACACTACAGGCTTGGGAATGAGATCATGGATACACAAACCTCAAACCATAATACCTCTAGAATCAGTCGAAGATGCAACAAAATCAATATAGCAATGGATGGCTTGCAATAGTTTAATGGTGATCACCTACAAGGAGGCGGAAAGAAAGATGGTTTAGTCATGTTGAAGCTAAGTGTCGCAATTTTGTTTATTTTTAGCTTATGATTGTGGCTCTAGATAGCAACTGACATATAGAGGACCTTATCCAAGCATAAATATTCTTGTTAGGAATTAGGAAACTGACATTTGATAGAGGAGTAATGAAAGATATTACAGCAGAAGTTTAATGCTCAAGTGGATGCTGAATTGGGAAGATTTTAATTGGTAGGGACATGGTATGGCTATACGCTGTCACGGAATGATTTGTGGGAGAAGCAAGGAAGTCGAGGCTGGTTAGGTTGAACCCTTCAAGAGCTTAAGAAAAATTTGAGACAAAGCTTATCAGCGCCATCTCCTAGTTTTCAGGCGCTTAAAACTCTTTAAACCCTCTATGCCATACTATGCACCACTGCATTGCTGCATGGAAGGGTCTGCGCAATGACTTTGCTTGCACTTTTGCTTTATATCCTTGAATGTAGTATGCATATAAATATCTAGATGAATGTAACAATAAATAGGAATTTTCTGTGGCTTTAAAACCTGTTTAAAACTTCACCGTTCTCATTCTTATAATATTGAATTCTTTTTATTGGTAGATCCCAACACTCGACATTACATTAATCAGTAGTTTAGTTATGGTTCGTGCATAAAGGAGACAAGTGATTCATTTTTCTGATAATCGTAGTTTATCTTATTGTTTTATTGTGAACTTGAAGCTAGTGATACTATGATATTATCTTTCGTAAGCTTATGTTACTATGATATTTTCTTTCCATTTAAAGGTAATGGGATAAAATGCTTTCAACAAATTGATTCCAGTACTTGGTGAATTTACATAACAAATCATCAAATATCAATTAAAATGTAAAACTTATTACTAGTTAATTAGTTTAATTATGAAGATTTTCTGATATGCATGTTTTTTTTTAATTTCAGAAATTTATATTCGTAGAGCATGTCCCTTTGATAGATACTCCATGGGACCACTGTATGCAGATTGCGTGCCTGACACAAAAGCAAGATTTTTGAAAAGTAGCAGCCACTCTTTTGTCTGTGCTGAAGTCATCTGCCCTCGGCCTCAGCGCGCCGTCAGGGTTCCCTATTTCATGGAGGATCTCAGCTCATTCAGCCCCGAGCCCAAAAGGTGCAGCACTAAAATACCTCCCCCCTTCTATCTTCTTAATTCTTTTAAGCTTCCATTGACAAACCTCTTCTACTCAAATTTTGGTTAACTCAATACTCCACCAATTCAGGATTTTACTGAAGAACGGAGACAGAGCAGGCCTTGAGATAATCGGCATCCTCCTAAATAAGGTATTTAGTATTATATATATCAAAACAAATAGATATGTATTATTTAAGATGTTTAGGCTGCTGATGTTTTGCAGGAGGAAATGGATGAAATGAGTGGCGGCGGAGAAAAGGGATGCATTTGCGGGTCGTCATCGCCTCCTGCGCGCACGGATAATCCTGTAACACGCGATGCGCGGTTTGCCAAGCAAATGAGCGCTTCCTCAACTTCTTCGCCAGCCGCTAATAAGGCTAACTCGAATCCTTCCCTGAGGGCTGAGAGGGGCTCTGTGAGCGGCAGCCCAAAAGTCAGGGTTGAAGGTTTTAGCTGTGGAAACTCTGACCCCCGCTGCGTGGTCTCCACCCTCGCCTGAATTTGACTATCAAAATTCAAATTAGAGAGATTCCTGACCAGGTTCTTTTTTGTTTTAATTTTAGCTTTTTTATTCTGTACAGCAGAGAGGGTGCATTGATTTCCCAACAATAGAGGTGCTTGCTGTTTGTTCCTTGAGAATGAGAGAGATAGAGCTCTTGGAAGAGCTCTGTGCTGTTGTGTATATAGTAAGTAGTGTACTTACGATATATCTCGTTTAACAGTCATTTTCGTTTTTGCTGTCTTGATGGTGGGAGGCTTGCTAGTTTGTAAACCAACAGGATTTAGTGATGACGGTGGCTGTTCTATACTGTAAATAATTTCTTGTTTTTTGTATGCCTCCAAGTGTCATTATTTTAATGGGAGAATTACTTGTATTGTGATATATTTTAACTTAGTTTTGTTCATCTTTATGGCTAATGTACAAGTGAGTGTTAGGGTTAGCTATATGATGATAATCTGATCATTAGATGCCAACATCAGTCTAAAACTATTCTAATTGCTCACACATGTACTTAAAATTGGTCCTTTGTTTTAGGAGCACTCTCAAAGTTGAATTTGTGTGGCATTATTTTATGTATCCTAGGTTGGCTTTTTTTTGCCATTGAGGGCATTTATTTATTTTCGAAGAAGTTCAATATCAACGAGGCAATTATGTGGTATATGAGATTTGAACTATTGACTAGCTTAACTACTACTGCACAACAATTCTATTCGCGGAGCGTTTAATTTATTCCAGAGTATAGCTGCTGATAAATTTGCAAAATATATCAAAAATAGGATTTGAACATTTCACAAAAGCTATACTCTTTAGCTCTTATGAACAAATTTTCATCTCAATCATGCAACTCACCTAATGCATCACATTGTCCTAAAAAGTATTGCTATTTGTTAGTGTTATTTTGCTACAAAATCATTTGAAATTAGATGGAATAACTGTGAAAAATCTATAATAAACAAACTCAATTAAAGCTTAAAATATAGTAACATGCTTCTTTGTCATGTTTGTTTCATTCAAGTCGGTTGCTTAACAAATCTTAATTCAGGAGCTCGTTCGTTTAATGAATACAATGAACTCAGATGTCGCTCCATCAACTCGTTTTTTCATTGAACTGCTTTCAATGATAATATGATATAATCATTGAATGAAAGATGCAAACTCCTATAACTTTGCTTGACCACTTCACAAGAAGTGTTAGCTCAACAAAAATATAGGTATGGCATTCATAATTTGTAAATCAAACTTTCTTAAAGTCATACATGCATGCTATCCTTATGATTAATATACACAAGAAAATAATAAAAATTTCACTTATTTGGAATTATATAAATTTGATAATTTAAATAACTATAGTATTTTTGAAGTAAAATAATAGATCATAGTATCTTCTCTTGAGATTTATGCTCAAGAAGGTCAAAGTAACTCTTTAATTGGCCAATTCAATAATCTTTTCTCTCTAATTTAGGAGCACTATCGAAAATAGGTCAAAGGAATCCTCTTTTTTATTCAGTTCAGAACTATAATTTGACTCATATTGGCATTAGCTTCAGTATCATTTGCTCTAGCTTTCTATTTCCTTGGGTTCTTTCATTTGCTAATACTTTTGCTTGGACTAGCACTTAGATTTTTGTTAATATATCATTCATTTATTGTGTTAGAGTAGCTACTTACATGAAGAGTGTTTGTTTTGCTATTTTGAGGTGTCAATATATTGATAGATATTCTCACCTTTTCTTCTTTAGTACCATCAACATTTTTCTCCTTACTTACTGAAATAAATTGAATTTTATACATAACCTTTGAAAACTATGTTTTGATTCTGAAAATAATATAAATCTTCAATCATAACTAGCTAATAATTATATAGTGGAGATTTGTAAATAAGAAAGGTAAGAGACCTAAGGAATTTTGCTAACAAAGTGAGTGTAAATATCTTTTCATTAATTATGAAAGGGTTATTTATTACCTTATGCAAAAATATAACCAAATGTGGGTGAGTTATTTAGTTAACAAAACCAAAGGTAGGCGGGTTAACCTGGATTTGAAATTGTGCTTAAAATTTATAAAAATTAAGAGATTAAAATATTTAATCAATTATAAGAAAATTAACAAAAAAAATATAGATGCATATTAGGGTAAAAGAGCACGTATGTATTAAAGTAGTTTAAATCCAAAATGCGTTATGTGACTTCTTTTTGAATATTCAATATCTTCAAAGTTTAATTTAGAATCGCTCCATTCACTCATTTTTAAACTTTGATGACAAAAGTGCTTTAAGGATTATATTAAAGAAAATTACAAATCCTTTTAGTGTGATTTGGTTTATCTTGATATTGCATGATCTTAAACACATTTTCTCTATCATCTAGAATGCCTAAATCAATTCTCTGTCCAACATTTGGTATATTTGAATCGTTAAGTGATGTAATATGTAGGCATTTAATAATTTAATCATCAATTTGAGTATCCTGTCAGAGCTTAATTAGATAAAATTTTATGCAATGTGCTCAAATTAACTCCTTCACTAGATCTTTTTTGTGCAACACTAAGAATATGATATCTAAAGCTTCTGAGTTTTATTTCAAAATTTATTGGCCACAATGTGTAGGTTTTCTTAATGCAATAAAAGGTGCTTATGAGATTTTCTAAGGTGAAGATTTGCTTTTTGCTTTATTTTAAAAAGATTTACATACAAAAAAATGATTCTCATTTGCAACGAGGAATGCTATTTGAACTCGTTGACGTAACACCAAAAAAAGCTCATCCAATGAAATTTGGACATCTTTTCATTAATATATGTTTATTTAAATTATAATAATACAAATATTATTTCTAAAGTGTATTGAAATGATGCCCAAATTTAATTTGATGAGTTTTTCTGGATGTCACGTCAACGAGTCTAAATAGCATTTCTCTAGATATTTCACTTTGCATAGATACTCCCATAAGCTCATTTGATTAGATCATTGCTTGAGCAAGGTCCTCTCAAAGCCATTTATTATTCAAATTAAAGGTGTTTTTCTCTTAAGCGACATTTTATCATGATAAATATATGAGCTTAAAGTGCACGGGTAATTTACAATTGTTTGGTTATCTCAATTTTTTTTTGTTGAAAAGTATGATTTTTTTATTTGGAATAGAGTAATTTGTAATATATTGCTCAATGTATTTTGAATGATAAAATTAGGAATTTTTTTTAGGATTCGATCGAACGAACAGTTCGAACGATTCTTTCGAACGGAATCGATTTCGTTAATATCAGTTTTTGCCAGAGAAGACGACCAATGACCTTGTTCGCCGGAGAAGATGACCGACAAGCTAGTTCGATGTAGGAGACGGCGCCGAAAATTGCCCCGTTCGTTCAAACGAATGTAATCCTTCATTCATTTGATTTATAGGCTTCTCTACTTCGCATCTCATTATTTTGGGAAATTGATTAAATATATTTTTTATGTGATATACAAAAAAGAACAAAAAAAAAGATAGAAAAATTTATATTGGCCACCCACTATTCATTTCTCTCAAAAAAAAAAAAAAAAAAACCATCATTTAGTCTTTATATAAAAAATCAAAAATAAATGAACATTTAATACACGAACATTAAACACCAAAAGAGTTATTTAGTTGCATATACGGGAAAATAAGCGATCCATCTTGCGTTGGAAACAATCAATGGACGGCTGATTTGTGGCGCAATCCTATGACAGGGATTTCCGTTTCACGGGCGGTGCTGACATGGCAGATTCGTTCCCTTTCTCGTGTGCCTAGTTTCGGTGGGCCCCTCTGGCCCGAAACTTAGGTCTGAAAAGATGCCACTGTACACGTGTCATTTCCCCAGTGGATAGCTCCGTATGTGATGCCCGCTCACCGCGTACGCCTTCGCGCCAATGGATCCTTATTTTATTTAAGATAAATAAAAATAAATAAATGTAAGAAATCTTCTAAAAAATATCGGCGAGGCAATAGAGTGACTGAAAGAACAGGAAATGATCAAAAAATGCGTTTTTTTTTTTTGCAATTATAACAAATCTTCTCGTCGGCTTGCAAAAAACCCTAATCTCGTGTGATTAGATTCAACATCGACTTCTCAGTCAGCCGGCCGATCAGTCGGTGATTTTTCAAAAGACCCTAGTCTCGCAGATCTGAAAGGATGAGCTCGATCCTTGAACTGATGCACTGTGGTTCGATTTTTCTTCGTCGATCCTGTTCTTAGCTGCTCGGATTCTCGCTTTTTGCCATCGGTTTGGATTTTTTGGCGAGAGAAATTTGGAGCAATGAGTCCGGCTGTCGCAAGCGCGGAAACGGAGGAGCCCATGCGACCCGGTGCTCTGCAGCTAGCTGATGACGTCGATTTGGAAGAGCGATTCGCGCGCCTTTGCAAGGTTTTTTGTTGGTTTGCACTCGATCTGCTTGCTTTATGATTGTGATTTTTTTTTCTGTCTTTTGATCTGCATCGGGGCCTGTTTCAACAGAGCGGAGTGGGGGTTGATGAGGGTACGGCTGAAGAGGCGCTCGCAATTTTTAGGGAAAGCAAGCAGATCCTGCTGGGGATCATATCTTCAGTTGGAGGCGGATCGGTGAACTCTTCGGGATCTGTTTTTATATTGATTTGTCGGTGAGCCTTCCGATTGTGTTCAAAATTCCTGCTTTTTTACAGCCTGAGGTGGTCGAGAGATTCTGGTCTGCGTTTATTCTCTATTGCGTCGCAAGACTCTGTACTGGGAAGGAGAAGCAGGATAACGAGGATAGCAGAGTGAAGCTAAGCCAGATTCTGGAAGGGGTTAAGCTGAAGTAGGCCTTCTTTTCTTTTTGTTGCTTGAAAAACATGGTTTTTCTTTTATGCGCCATTGAGAATCTCGAATTGAGGGTGTGTTTTTTTTTTAATTTGTACTCCAGTGCTCTGGATTTTTTCAAAGAAGTATTTCATTTCGCTCTTAAAGCTGATAATGTTTTATCCAACCATTATGGGCCTGATTGGGAGAAGAGGGTTGAGGTAAGAAATATGTTTGAATGGAATCCTCCATTTGTTGTTTTTTTTGTAGTTTTTCATCTGGCTTACTTCGTGGAAACGATTAATTCGCTTTCACTTTTCTTTTGTCTAGTTAAAGGAGCTTCATGCAAATGCAGATCAACTTTATTGTCTTAGCAGGTAAAATATTATTTTTCTTACTTTTTTTTAAGGTTTTGCAGGTAATTATTTTCTTATGCAGTTGAAGGCTCATGGTTTTGAATTGCTATATTTTATCTCTATGATTGAATATGCTATTGTGGCTATTAAAGTTAATTGCTCATAACAAAACTATGTGAATTTTTATGAACAAACTGCAAGTACTCTAGTACAGGATCACAAAACACAACTCAAACATATGAACTCTTGTGAAAACAACCTGCAATTCTTGGTTGTTGGTGAGAAAAATTCTTAAAATACCATTAATGATGGCGGAGGTCAAGGGATAAAACATTAACTTTTTATTCCAACGACAAAAGGCATCAAATAAACACCTTGGTTTTATCTTCTGATGAAGCTGCTGCAATATAATGCCCAGGCAATTGACTGATTAGTCATTGCAAATTTTTTTGCCAAATGTGGACTTAATTGAAACTTATTAAAATGACATCTCCTATAGGGTCTGTAAAAGATTTATAGAACATAAAGATCCAAGTATTAAGAGGAAACCTTAATATTTTAGCATAACAACCGTTAGGATATTTGAGCATTTTCAACACCATTTGTAATTCTTTCAAGAATTATCTGCTGTTACTGTGGTTGAAATGTTGGTTGGCATTACCCAAGTAGCATTTGGCACTGTACTATGCTCTCCTTCCATTAAATTCATGGAAATCTACTTGAACTAGTTTTCAAAAAGAATCCTAGTGAAAATGATGCAACAAGCCAATTCAATATATGCTCAAATTTCACTCCGCAAATAACCACATTATCTTCTCCCTTTATTGGTGACTTTATTTTCTTTTTAATCGAATAGGGTACTACTTAATATGCTTGTTTTGGCCTAAACAAAATTTGATATATAAAGTCATTTATTTAATTGAAATCTAATTATTTGCTTATTCACTTGCTCACTTTACCCATTTGTTGTTTATTTATCTGGAATAGATATTTATGGCTATGATGTGGATACTCTAGGGTTGTCTGATAAAAGGTTTTGTTTAATGTATGGTTCAAATTCGGCTTGAATCAACATGCGTGATGCCATAGATTTTGAGGTGCAATGCCTTATGGGGAATCAACCAATGGGGTATTTTTGTAATTTTCTTTAATTTGTGTCACCCCCTAATTCGCCTCCTAGTAGTATCTTATTTCGCTTTAGAGAATTAGGGCTGCCGTTTCTTTGGCTCTTCTGCTGTTTTTCCTTGTCAAGAATTTTCTACATATAATCTTATATTTGTCTACTGTTATTGTTTACTTTTCGTAATTGTTGCTTGCCTTACTCTAGAATATTGAAGATGCATACAGAATTGAAAGATAGAACTGAGATTTTATCTGTTTTTTTTCCGACCCTTAACCTGATAAGTTAACTCATTGCTGAAAGTTTTGGCTTGCGTAAGTATCCACCAAACTTCTGAGCATTTTATGTAAAATTTTGCCAACATTGTCTGTAACAGCATGAATTAATGATAACTTGATTGCCCTCTTAGCAAAATACTTATGTAGTCATGATGCTTAATTGCTAATTTATATCTCGTAATTACAATTTGTATTTGCATTTCAGACTGTTTTAAGGATCATGGTTACAATCATATGCCCAACAGGTTCTACAAGAAAGCTTATCACCAGCTTTTTAAGGCGAGTGACAAGTGTAGTGGGAGTAAATTTCTTCCAATTAGTGAAGGCTATGTCTCAGATTACCATTATTTTGGATGGCTGCTATTCTTGGCACTGCGTACCCATGCATTCGGCTGTTTTAAAGATTTAGTTACCTCTACTAATTTATTGGTGTCAGTGTTGGTCAGTTCTTTTATTTTGCCTGCTTTTCACATGCGAATTTGTTATGAGTTTTAGGTTGTCGTATTTAAGATGTCTTCTTAATATGCTTTTGTTCTCTTACAGGCCATTCTTATTTTGCACGTTCCTATAAGCTTGAGGAACTTTGCTATTTCGGATTCTCCTTTCTTTAGTAAGTTTCCTAGATTTCATGTTCTATGCAATGTTTCTTACCCAATTCGTTTTAGTAATATTTACTTACTAGTGGTTAGCATGGCTGAATTTTTGTCTTTCTATTTCAGCGAAGAAATCTGACAAGGGTGTGAACCTTCTTACTTCTCTGAGTCATACATACGATGCTTCTGAAGTTGAGTTGAGGAAATTAATGGAAAGAGTTAATAAATTTATAATCGATGTTTTGAAAAAAAAAACATGCCTTGCTTCGGAGTGCAAAACAGAAAGTTTATTTGACATAAATACAGGTGTCAAAGTACATTGATTATGTTTTGTTATGAATAACAACTCAAATTATTCACTGTTTCTTTTTCTCATACATTTTCGTTTTAGTACATAACAGATGAGCTGATGTACTTTGAGGATCTGTTAGATGAGATGTCACTTCAGAATAATTTATCTATTCTGGATAAGTATTATGGTGCAAACATAAAAAACAATGTTGAACTTGATGAGCGCATGTTTCTCAACACTGAGGATAGCTTGGCTATCAACGGAGGTTTAAACTTCTCTGATGATGTTATTTGTTTGTCTCGTGGAAGGGTAGGGGTGGTTCATTTAAAGTTGTTTCAAGCCTTTGATGTATTTCTCTCTTTCACTCGAGGAATTGTATTTTGTAACTTTGATTTATACTTTTCAGGATAACATTTGTGCTGTTAACACTCCATTAAAGTCTATAACAAACTGTGTTACCTCTCATCCCTTTGCATCACCTGGTAATGGAAAGTTCGTTGGCAATTCAAGGTTGGCTCAGTGGACGCCAATAAGCTCTACTATGACTACTGCAAAATGGCTTCGTGATGTTATTTCTCCATTCCCTCCAAGACCTTCATCAGCGCTGCAGCATTTTCTTGCATCCTGTGACACCGATTTAACAGGTCCTGTCACCCATAGGGCTAACATCATATTGGAAGCCATTTTCCCGAGTCATGTTGGAGAGCGGTGCATTACTGGAAGTCTTCAAGGTGCAAATCTTATAGATAACGTATGGGCAGAACAGCGGAAGTTTGAATCTCTAAAGTTGTATTTTAGGGTTTTGGAGGCAATATGTAAAGCAGAATCTCAGAGACTGAATGACAATAATCTTAGTTCATTATTATCCAATGAACGTTTTCACAGATGCATGCTTGCCTGTGCAGCTGAGCTTGTTTTGGCTACGCATAAGACTGTTACTATAATGTTTCCTGCTGTGCTGGAGAGAACAGGAATAACTGCTTTTGATTTGAGCAAAGTCATTGAAAGTTTTGTGAGGCATGAGGAAACTCTTCCGAGAGAGTTAAAGAGGCACTTGAATTCTTTGGAAGAGCGACTATTAGAGAGCATGGCATGGGAAAAAGGTTCTTCTCTTTATAATTCCTTGATTGTAGCAAGACCGGCTTTGGCTGCAGAAATAAATTGGATGGGACTCTTAGCAGAGCCTATGCCATCACTTGATTCAATTGCATTGCATAAAAACATTTCTACAGTAGGATCACAATCTGCAACTTCACAAAAGCATGGAGGATCATCAGGTACGCTTATGACTTAATTGTAGCAAGACTGGCTTTAGACTTATGCACCATTAACAAATGAGTGTAAACTCATGACTCTTTTGCTCACTTGTTTTCAAAAATTTAAAACGGTAGTGCTTATTGTCGTGACCCTTGCCCCTCCTATCATGACTGGTGTTTAGTTTCAGCCACGCTTTGCCAACGTTCATCCCTCTTGACCCAGTTTTCTTCCTCGCTCCCTGTGACTGTTCTGTTGTGTTCTTTTGTCTCAATTGCCCATATTACCAGCCCCACTGTCTTTCCGTTGTTAGTGGCCATGGCTCGCCTCCAAGGCCATGGCTAGGCTGTGAACATTTGCGCCTTGTCGTTCCTCATTCCCTCTTCCATCTATTAGATTTGTTGATTGGTCATTGACATTGGCAAGCGCTTCTTTCCTAGCATCGTCAATGCATTGGTCACCACCTCTTGCTTTGTCGGGACCTCAAGAATCTCATGCTACTTCGTTTCTTCTTGTTAGCAATCACGAGAGATCGATATCTCCTTTCCATCTCTCGATTGGAGGTGCTTCATCCCGTGTTTCCTCAGCTTGCTATATTGGATCTCTTGCGCATAGCCTTAGCATGATGGCTTGGGCAATTTCTTGCTAGTTTCTTTGTTAGTGATAATGGTTTACTTGGGAAATGTACTTGCATCAGGGAAAGTCTTCCCGATTGAACTTAGCTAACTCAGGTGTTGGCTTCCCGAGTGAAAAAATGTCACTCAGGAAAAATGGCTCTGCTTACGCTCGTGCCAAGATTTAGTTTCTAACTAAATCTAGTGATCCTTTGTTGGGGGTCTTAGTGTTTGAACTTGGTTACATCATTCTTTTGCTCTACAGCACTCCTTTGCACTCCTTGACTGAGCTAAATTATCCCCTTTGCCCTCTGTAATGTTATCGACAATGGCATTCATGCAAAGTGTAAGTTGTTGTCCTCCATTTCTGCTACCTTCTTCCCTTGGCTTTTTTTAAGTTTGATTGGGTGTTGTTCTCTGTGTTCCTCTTAGTTGCTTTACTAGTGTCGTTTTGTCTACTTGTAATGTGTCTTCTATCATTTTTTTCATGGCTAGTGAGGTCACTTGGCTTATTCGTACAGCTTTCATCATAATAGAACTGACTTTTTTTGACTTGCATGCTAGTCTATTCAGCTGCTTTAACGAGTTCATCACTTTGTTGCTTAATGTCTGTGCCTACTCTAAACTTTGGTGTTGCATTTCTATGAGCCGATTCATCATTTCCATCATCTATAGAGACTTTCACTTGCATTCCCTTCTTTAATAACATAACTAGCATCACTATTGGCAGTTCTCTTGTTTTTTTCACTATATGTCCTAACATTCTGGAGAAATGAACATGAAAATTATTACTAAAGAAGCGAAGACAACTGACTATGGTTTGCATAATGAGATGCAAATAAAGTGACACAGGAAAGACGTCCGATTTTACGTGTTCGATTTTACGTGCTTTCAGGTCTATGAATTGGGTAGAAAATTAAATTATTCGAAAAGAACGGGCTTTACCTGCTAAGGTTTTTGTGTTTTAATTATTTATCGGAGACTGGTTTTCTTGTGCCAATCCTTTTTTTTGTGAAATTACTTGCTAAGACAAAAAAACATATTTATATATTGCATGTGTATATATATATATGCAGATATGTATATATGTATAGAATGAATCATGTTCTTCGTTGTGATTACGCTACTTTTTTTCATCATTTCATCATATTGCATAATATCAGGGTGTATCACCATCTAGACCCAGAATGTGATAATATTTCTTATATGCTCCCTACTTTTCTCCCACACTGCTATTTTGTAAACGATTGGTTTTCAACAATAATAAGGTTTCTAAGCCTTTCACAACAATGCTGCAGCTGATTACTTTCAATTTTGTTCTTAGCTTCAGGTCAATTTGGAGATTTGAGATCTCCAAAGAGGTTTTGCAGTGAAAGCCGAGGTTTATCAGGGGATCATAATATCTTAAAATCACCTGCTAGAGAAAACTCTACAACCTTCAACAGTCCTAGATCAAGATTACCATCCCTTCATTCTGCGTTTGCAAGGTTTATCATTCCCTTCTCTTTATTTGAATCAAATGGGTGTAGTGGTATGTATATGCTTACATTTTGCATATAATCTCTAGCCCTGCCTGCCCAAATCCTTCTACTGGAGGTGAACCTTGTGCCGAGGCCGGGATCAATAATTTTCTTAGCAAGGTATTATTTAACAATAGCTTCACATTTTGTTTTTATTTTTAATTTTAATTTGCTTCTCTATCAAATTTCATTTTTCTGTGGTCAGATTTTAAAATTGGCTGCTATCAGAATCAGAAGCCTGTGTGAAAGACTTGGAGCATCTCAGCAGTTTTTAGAGCATGTTTACTCTCTTATCCAACAAATTCTTAGTCAGAGAACGGCCCTCTTTTTCAATAGACATATCGATCAACTTATTTTGTGCAGCATTTATGGAGTTAATAAGGTGAGTACATAGAATTTGGTCAATATCTCAGCTCATTTTTCTTCAAATTTTTGTAATTAAATTTAGATTTGATTTGATCAGATATTGAATTTAGATTGGACATTCAAAGCAATCATTTACAACTACAGAAAACAACCACAGTGCAGAACTCAAGTGTTTCGGAGTGTATATGTTAATTTGTCAGCAGTCCACAATAAGGTAATATAATAACCATTTGTGAGCTTCCTAAATTTGATTTGAATTGATGGACGGGTACTAAATGGGCAATGATACATTTTTTGTGATTAAAATTATTAAATTTTACTATTATTATATGAGTATATATAATACATGAATGAATTTACTAAGAATATAATTTTTGCTGTCATTCTCTGCATAACAGAAGAAGGGGAATGAGCATGTTGATATCATCACCTTCTACAATGCAGTATTCATTCCAACCGTGAAGCCCTTACTGATGGAGCTGGGCTCTTCTAGACTTGAAATCAATAATAATATGGTTCAAGATAAGCATAATAGTCTCAATGGTATGCCTGCCATTTTGTTGTTTATTTTGCAGCTTCCATGAATGAGCTTATTAACAGGCTCCCCTTAACTTAAGCTATATAGATTTACTCATCATTTAACTTCTTGGGGCTATTTGGATTGAAGTAAAATGGGGTAAAGTAATTTTTTTTTGGGTAAATTGAGATTATCCGTGATTGACATGAAGTAAAACGGGCGAAAAACTTTTACATTGTGATTCAATATTGCATTAGTATATATAGAAATAGGGTAATCTAGATATGCCCGAATCAGGCGTAACTGGCGATTACACGAAGCAGCCGACACATTTGAGCGGAGCCGAGCGAGGAGAGGGAAGTTCGAACTAATCAAACGAGTGTCTTCTCCAGTGAAATACACGGAGCCAAGTGTTTCTCTGACAAAGTTTGAACGAATTGACAAATTAAATTGTTTGAACGAATTGTCGAATCGTTCGAAAGATTCGATCGCACTATTTGTTCGAACGAATCGTTTTGTTCAAACGATCGTTTCTTTCATCCGTTTCAAAACTGAAATCCTAAAAATATATTTAGGAGTAATTTTACTCCCAATTTACTCAAAACATCTTACTCATAAATTTCATGCCAAATGAAAAATATAAATTTTTGTAAAATTACCAAACAATAATAAAATAATATAATTATACTATAATTAGATTATTTTTTATTCAAAAATTTTTAATTTCCTCGTACCAAACAGCAAAACATATATATGCATTTTCAAATTGCTTATGCATTTTATTTTCTGGTTGTTTGGCAGGCAATATTCCCTCTTCCCCGCAGTTGTCCGCTTTTCAAAACCTCCCTGACATGTCACCCAAGAAAGTCTCTGCATCTCATAATGTTTATGTTTCACCTCTAAGGCAGTCCAAGGTTAATTTCTGGTTTTAGTTTGAATGATCAATAGTAAGAGTTAGTTTTTGAATTGTCCTATAACTAATAAAAAAAAGCTGAACTATTAAAATGCTCAAAGTAGCCCTCCAACTCATTTTAACTTTTTGATTTATTTTGGATTAGAAAGTTAAATTAGCATATGCGTTTGATTCAATATTTCTTATTTGAACTTTTAAAGGAACTGCAAGACTAATTTGAGCATTTTAATATTTGAGAAATCAAATTGGATATTTTTAAATTGTCAGGGATAAGTTCAGAAAATACCTCAATTATTATTTTTTAAGTCTTCATAGAATTTGTTTAGATGGATGCATTGCTGGCACCGAGTTCAAAGAGTTACTACGCCTGTGTTGGGGAGAGCACACATGCCTTCCAGAGCCCATCCAAAGATCTCATGCTTATTAACAGTCGCCTAAATTGGTGAGTCTACCTTTTTACCTTTTTTTCAACAGTGCTCTGCTAATGTGTTCAATATATATAACCCAAAGAGTATTGCTGCACTTACACACTAATATACATTAAAATATATAGATGGTGCGTCAATTCAATATATAAGTAGATTATTGATTAAATATATTTTTTTGTGGGGCTTATATTCAAAAATTAAAAAAAAAAAATTTTTTCTATTGATCTTGAATATTTTTGAGTATAGATTCTTATGTAAGTATAGCATTTTTCTAACTTAAAACTCATGAAAAAATAATAAATTTGGGCAGTTAGATGAAAAAATAATAAATTTTGGGTATATATTCTTATGTGGCCTTGAAAATTTTTCAACTTAAAACTGCATGATCTTAAATCCTCTTTTTCTCTATTTTTACGCAGTTTTTGTTATTTGTTGTGTAGTATAGCATTTCTCTTATTAAAAATCTTCTGCCTTGTTTGTTAAAAAAAGTGTTTGATTTTATATAGTGGGAGGAGAGTTGGAGGGAGACTCAACTTTGATTTGGTGAGTGATTCAATTGTAGCAGGAAGCTTTGAGCCTCAGAATGGCAGCTCTGTTGCTGCTGCTTTGGATATCACCGTGAAAACTGAGCAGACTGACCAGTGAGTAATAATAAATAATAATAATAATAATATTATTATTTATTAATTTATAGCCATAATTTTATTTCATTTTCTTTTATTTCATTGTATTATATGGAATACTGTGGGTGGGTTGGGGGAAGAAAATCATGTGTGAGCAGTATTGTTGTGCATTTGATTGTCTGGCTGCCCAGTGATTCCCCTTTATATATATATATATATATATATATATATATATATTTATGTATTAGAGGTAGATCTTTGTATGAGGTATTAATTTAGCAATAAAATGTTCATCAATCTATTTGCCATCTTTCCCCAGCAACTTTAATGTCATACTTTATATATTTATAATTTATAGTTTTTATAACAATGATATATGCCGTCACAAATAAATAAACAAATAGTAAAATAAATTTTATTTTAATGATTCTTAATTAACATCTCCCATCTCATACAAATACATATAAACTATGAAAGATGATATTTTGCTCTCAAATGGTTTCTTAAAAGATTGAAATTAAAATATGTATTTTTTGTTGTTTTGAAAGGAGGTTGATGATGTTTTGAATTAGCCAAAGCATGTTGAGGAGATGGATAGAGGCTTGGGCATCCTGGCATGCTTAGGGGCCACATTTACAGAGTGTCGAGGGCCCAGAGGCCCTTGGGCGCTTGACACAGAGAGGTCAGCGCCTAGGCGTGCTCCTGTGCCTGGGACGCCCAAAAGGGATGTGCCCTAGTGCTCAATAGTGCCAAATGATGAAATTTTTTGGGGGCTCTGCTCCTGAATCTCTTGGCAATGAAAATTAATGATGGGATCAACCATGAGTCTTGTGCTGATCCAAACAAATTCTACAAAATAATAATAGAGCTTTTAAAACTATTTTAATAGAGTTTTGCTCTTTGTTTTATAAGGGAAAGAAAAGAGAAATCAATATTGAGTCCCATTAAAGGCTTGCCAACTAGGTATGTTGCACTAAGTTTAGAGACAAGTATACTTAGGATTAGAATAAAAAACTTTAGAAAAACTTTGAAATGAATATAAATGAAATTTGCTCATGAGAATTAATGCTCATTGAAGGAGAAGCAATGACTTTGTAAGTCATTGATGCTGAAAAGATATCAAGTGTCATACTACTTAAAAAATAATTGTTCATATATGTTGACTCCTTTGATCACCTGAAATAAGTCTCAGCAAAAGTTAAATAGTTTCTAAGTGAATTGGTTACTCCCAAGTCATGTCTTAGTCACTAAAACAAGACTTTTGGTTGGGGGTTTATCACCTAATCTAGAAGATTTATCGCAAACCAATTTATATGAGCAGGTTTGGAAGTGCGCCCCAATGCGCCATTGCGCGCCCCAGCTCTAGGGCGCTTGAGAGGCGGGCGCGATAGCACGCCTCAGCGCCACGGCATCCGAGAGGCCGGCCGTATAGCGTGCCCCAACGCTTAAGCGCCCGCAGCTCAGCAAGCACGAATCTGAGCTGCATATACATAATCTCTAGGACCTTTTTAGGGTTGGAAGTAAAAAATATCAAAAGTTGACAGCCTCATTTTGATTTTGAGGGTGTGGTGGCTGCTCCTTTAAATAAGAAAATGGCTCATAGGGTTTGTGTAAGGGTTTGATAACCCTAAATATTTGTAATCTACTCTCTACATAGTAAAATTTATTTTGCTGTCTCTCCGTGAACGTATGTGTTAGCACTGAATCATATAAATTTTGTCTTGTTATGTGATTGTGCTTCCATGTGAGTTTTCTTTGCTTTATTTTAATTTGCTCAACTTTACAAGCTTTTGTTATGCATTGTTTGAGACCGTATAACCCGATTTTGATCCAACAATTTGGCAAGAGAAAATATCAGAAATCTGAGTGTAAATAATATGATTATGGTATAATAATATTATATTATTATTGTTTTGCAGTTGCTTAATTTTTTTTTTGTTTAGTATGAAGTATCAGAGTGTGTTATTTTGAGTAATATCGGGTGATAGAAATTATCGCATATTTTAAATTTTTTTAGTGATTCTCTTGAATTCGATCCGAACGAAATCGAACGAATGACGTTTGATTTGTACGAATATCAACGACGAATTTGAATCGTGAAGGTGAAGTCATATGTGAAATTGAACAAAATCGAGGAACGAACCAAACTCGACCACAACCCTATTGTTGCACTATTCAACTTTAGGATTATCTTAATTCATAAGAAAGGGTGGCCAGAACATAAATGATTCGCATTCATGAGATTCTATTAAAAAATAAAAAATTAGTGATAATTCTAATATTTCTAAAATCTTACACAAACAATTATAGATTTACAATATCATAATTCTATAATGAAATTCTTTGAATATTAATAATGTATGATCAGCAGAATTTGAACATAATACTTGAGATAATAATTCATTAGCCTCAATTACTGAGCTTATAACATCATTAATATAAGAAATTTAACAAAGAAAAAAATATAACACAATGATTTATAGAATTTATTCAGCTTTTTATTTAGAGAAATTTCACTTTTTAAGTACTAAGTCTTTTCATCACCTATAATTTAATTTTTTCTTAGAAATTGGTGAAAGCAAAAAGTAAATTACAGCGTATATATATATACATATAAGATTGCCACATAATCATCTTTATTTTTAATATGTATATAATGATATAACTGTAACAAATATTAATTTAAAAAGCTCTGTCACTAATCATTAACATCATTAACTAAATATTTCCTTAAAATTGACCGGTCCGGTTCGGCCCGGCCCACAACGTATATTTAATGACCCGGCAAAGAGGCCCAGCCCCCAAATTCACAGCCAGGCCCGAAAAGCTAATTTTCTTAGACTTCTTTTTATTATTTATCCGGGCCGGCCCGAGTTACCAGCTAGCTGGGTTTGGGCTTAATATCGGGGACCCGGCCCGCAATGCAATGTGTTTGGAGCTGCAGTTCGGCCCGTGCCTAAACGTACTCTTTTGAAGATACTATTTTTTTATATTAAATATATTTTGTATAAAAAAATGTTCGTTATGTAACATTCAGAAAAACTAATTTAATTTAATGAGATGTAGATATTATTTTAATATAATATTTAAATAACTACGAATTTTTTTTTGATATAAACTAATAAACATTAATGAAATATTGTTTATAACTTACGAATTTTTTTGAATAAAAATTTTCTTTTAATATATTTAACAAATTCAAAGTGGGTAGAATTTTGGTGGGGAGGAAAAGTAAGAGAGATGAGATACTGTTGTCCAGGAAAGAGTATTGCTCTCAAATATCTTCTAAAATATATTGATTATTAAGATTTAGGGAGTTTAAGTGAAATAAATTTTTTTATTAAATTCACTTTTGCTTGTGGAGCTCATAAAAATATATTTTTTAAATTTTAAATCCTAATTATCCATAATTTTTAAGAGATATTTAGGAGCTAAGTAATATTTTTTTTGAAAAAAATATTATTTGTGATTTATTTTTAATTTACCATCATTTTTGTAATATTTAAAAAAAAATACTATGCTTATATAAAAATATATATCAAAATATTTAGGATCAATATTATTATTATTTTTTTTTAACTTTTGTATATAAGCCTCATAAAAATTATATTTAACCAATAATCTATTTACATATTGAATTGACACATACTTATATATTTTGGTGTATACTACCGTGTGTAACAATACTCTATTTAAAAATCCTATTAAATATGCAAAATACACATATTTATAAAAAATAAAAAAATAATTATGTAAAATTTAAATACAAGAGTACCATCCTCATAAAAACACCTCAAAGATTTTATTCTGCCGCGTTTTCCTCGGCCGGCAGCTTGAGTTCGAGACTAAAATTGAAAATACTCAAATGCTCTCAAATATATTTCAGTATTATAATTTTAATTATTATAAATTAAATTTACAATTTTATAATTATGTTGAAGCACTGCAATTTTAAATAAATAATAATATTCACCAAATTTTAACCATTCTTAGTATTGATCATAAATATTTAAATATTTATTTAGATTTTTATATTTAAATTCAATATTTGAAATAAAAAAATTTAAATTTCAGCAGTGTATTATAATATCATCACCTGAATTTTACTCTTCTATAACAAATAATCTGACACCCCGAAGCTGCCATTCCCGCCGGCTGTACTCCTTTCTTCCCTTTCCTCTCTCTCTCTTCCCCGGGCTTCCCATGGCCACAAGTGCATCTGAACCCTAACCCCAGGACTGCCTTTCTACTCTCTCAGGATGAGCTTCTTCCAGCTTCGAATCCCCTTTCAAGCTTCTCCCTCCCTCATATTCCTCCTCTTCTTCAATTCCTTATTACCCCTATCGGAATCCTCATGCCGGAGGGGCTGCGACCTCTCCCTCGCTTCCTTCTACGTCACCCGCGCAGCCTCAAATCTCTCCTACGTCGCCAGCTTCTTCAACCTCGATCCGGATTCGATTCTGCCCTACAACTCTCTCGGTAGCAAAGACAGCATCATCTCCGGCACCCGCCTCAACATCGGCTTCCCTTGTGACTGCCTCTCCGGCGAATACCTCGGCCGGACATTCTCCTACACCTCGTTGTTCGGCGATACCTACGAAATCATCGCCTCTGACCGCTACGCAAATCTCACCACTGCCAGCTGGATCGCGTCTACTAATAGTATCCCTTCCGAGAGAATCCAGATCGGGGATCGTATCAACGTGATCGTCAATTGTTCCTGCGGGGACGCTCGGGTGTCCAGGGAATACGGCCTGTTCGAGACTTACCCGCTCCGTCCCGGGGAAACCCTCGATTCTGTGGCGGCAGAGTTCAGTCTGTCCTCGCAGAAGAGCCTGATTCAGCAGTATAATCCCGGGAAAGATTTCAGCGCTGGGACGGGGTTAGTTTTCATTCCTGCAAAAGGTGCGCCCCCTTCAGAAAATATGTTCATTTAGGGCTCGGTGTTAATTTTGAAATGATGGCTCAATTCTGAAGTGAAAAAGTTTAAGCCTTTTTTTTTTGCCCATTTTATTATTTCTGTAGCTTGGGACCTCGATAATTCGTCAATGTTTATGATTTTTTAAAAGAATTGTTTATTCTGCTTAATCCCAAATTGGAACCTTATGGAAATTTGTTTGAGCGGATCTTATAAAAGCCTTTTACGGGCTAAGTTTCATGATCATTCAAGACAGGCTAGGAATTGGATATATAGTTATAAGGGATGTGGATTTGATACTGGTCAGCGTACACAAAATATGGGATTGGTATATTGTTGCACAATTTAAGAGATATGGACGAATAGAATTAACAAGTGCTTTGGCCTTTATAACCAATAAACAGTTATCACGATGACCTACCTACTTGATGGCGATTGTGTATAGAATTGCAATCATATTGCATTTGTTTCATGGATACAATTGTTGGAAATATAAAAAGCACTGGGTGCACATAATACATTGGGTGCACCATGTCAAATTTTGGGAAAGATTTCATCGCTAGGAGGTGGGGACGGGATTAGTTTTCATTCCTACAAAAGGTGGGCTCCCTTCAGAACTTTTGTTCATATAGGGCTTGGCGGGAGCCTGGTTTATAATTTTGTAAAGAGTTGCTAATTCAGCTAAATCCCAATTTGGAACATTATGCAAATTTGTTAATGTAGATCTGATTAAAGCCTTTTACGAGCTAAGTTTCATGCTATTTTAAGAAAGGTTAGAATTTAAATATACAGTTGTAAGGGATGTGAATTTGATACTGGTCAGCGTACGCAAAATATGATATTGGTACGTTGTTGCAAAATTTTAGAGATATGGGAAAATAGAATTAGTAAGTGTCTTGGTGTTTATATCCAATAAAACAAATATCATGATGACCTACCTATCTGATGGCAATGTGTGTAGAATTGCAATCATATCACATCTGTTTCATGGATACCGTTGTTGGAAATATAGAAAGTACCTACGTGAGACGAGTACCACGCGGCGCACATTACACATTGGGTGCACCTTGCCAAATTCCAGGAAAGATTTCAGCGTTGGGATGGGAGTGAGGCTTATTCCTTCAAAAATTGCGCCCCTTCTGAACTTTTGTTCATTTAGGTCTTGGCGGGAGCTTGGTTTTTACTTTGAAAAACCTTTTTTTTTCCTGTTTTTGTTTTTTGTAGATGTGAATCTCAATAATTCAATTAGAGTTTATGATTTTTGAAAGAATTACGTATTTTGCTTAATCTCAATTTGGAACCTTATAGAAATTTGTTTGTGTTAAGCTTAGTAAGGGCCTTTATCCGGTCTAAGCTTCGTGATCATTCAAGAAAGGTTGGGAATTGGTTGGAAGTTTTGTTGAACGTGAATTTGATACTATTGTGTACGCAAAATATGGGGGTATATTATTGCATAATTTTAGAGATATGGACGAATAAAATTAAGAAGTGTTTCGGTGTTTGTATCCAATAAACAATTGTCATGATGACTTTATGGTACTGCGTATGGAGCTGCAATTCTATTGCATTTGTTAATAATGGATATAGGTTTTTGGAAATATAAAAAGCACCTACATGAGACAAATCATACGCTATGCACATCACACATTGAGTGCACCATGACAAATTTAGTATGGATGAAATGGAAATGTTTATAGAGTTTCCACTAAGAAAAAGGCATCAAACTCAACTTTATTACTACTTTGAATGATCTCTTGAATATGTCAAGACATTGCTTATTATAAGGGCAACATGTAACGACCAAATGTCGTTATTTTTCAAAATTAGGTCAGAGCCCGCTTCAGACGTCAAAGCTCCGGAGAATTTCAAACTAGGGCAAACAAAAATACCTTTAGATAAGAATAATATTTAAGATCAAAGTGCCATAGTTTGGGAGAATCCGAATAATGGAAGCTCCCGCGAGAAATTATTTAAATCATAAGAATCAAAACATTGAAATATGTGTCGGAATTCATCGATTTCAGTGTTGTTATGTTAAGTATATTATTTAAAGGCTGCTCGAGAGTTTCATTAAATTCTGAGCGTCGGATTTATTGTGGTTAATTTCTGAAGTTTTCAAACTTCAGAAATTAATTAAAAATAAAATATTTGTCCGAATTGAAATTTTTCGGCGCGAGGGTGTTCGCCATGCGGTAACACACCTCGGTGCCAAGTTTCGTTGAATTTGGATGCCGAACGGCGGAAAAATGCGAATAATTTAACTTTAAGTATTTATTTTTTTAATTTTCCTTTATTTTCCTTCTCCCTCCGTTCGCCCCCTGCTCCCGCGTCGTTTGCCCGACAGGCTTCTGGCGCGGAAGGTTTCGCGCCAGGGAGGGCCGTCTGCGCCGTTTTTGGCGCAGGCTGGTCGGCCCACCTAGCCGACCCCCTCCCCCCCTCCTCTCCTCTACATAAGCCCTCCCCTTCCTTCCATTCCCCCCCCACAGCCCTCTCCTCTTCCAAACCCTAAACCTACAGCCCCTCCTCCCCTCTTGCAGCCCCTCCTCCCCCTCACAGCAGCCCAGTAGCAGCCCCCTTCCACGGCAGCCGCCCCTCAGCCTACTGCAGCCCAGCCCTCTCCCGCAGCCAACCAGCAAGCAAGCCGGGCCCCCCAGCAGCCCCCGACCAGCCCTCCAGCGGCAGCCAGCCACCCGGCAGCCCTCTCCGGCCGCTGCCAGCTTGCTGCAGCCCCCGGCCAGCCGTTCGGCCACCCCGCTCCGGCCTCCCTCCGCTTTCCGGCAATCCTAATTTTAAGGTAAGTTGATAAGTTTAAAAGATAGAAAAAAAAAGAGAAGAGAAAATAGGAGAAATTTAAGTTCTTTTAATTTATACATACTTAATACTTATTATTATGATAATAATAAAGATATAATATTGTTATTCACATTAATATAGTTTTCATTAATTAATAATGAAAACTATATATATGTGTTATAAAATGACTATAATTTCAGTTCAAACCTTTTCTTTTTGATAGTTATTTCTTTTATGTTCTTTCATTATAATATTATTATTATCATTAAAATAATGATAATAATAATGTGATTCTATCCGCAGTGACTTACAAACGCTATAAATATTACTGTCATCGCAGTATCTTAAAGACCAGACTTCAATCGTTATGAGAATGGGAAAGAAGAACATAATCGAAATGATAATAAATGTTACTCCTAAAAATATTAGCTGAGAGCTAATTTAAAAATATCCAAAACCTAATTACAGAATGAGCGAACTGTCACTCATCCGAACTGTTGAATTGTCGAACTATTGAACTTTTGAACAAGGTACCAGATGTCTTTTATTACTTTTGTTTAAATATATTTTTTCTGCTCAACATCGCACAAATTTGATAAAAATGCTTTTTAAAGTCACATAAAATGATATATGAATAAGTTTGGATAAGTGAGAAGCAAGGGTTCAATGTTGCTTTATACTTTTTGTCTAATCAGACGACCGCTAGGACGGGACTGTCCGACATCGGGACTCATAAGGAGCCTATACTGATAAGCCTTTGAGGGGGAAGTTATAGAGGGAAGTTGAGATATGTAACACAAAAATGAACCTCTTTTTCCTCGATTTTGTACTTGCCCAACAAAATCATATTTTGCCTCAGATAGCAAGCGCTAAAAATTCTGTATTTATTTTTGTGACTGCAATTATTTCTATGTTAAGTTTCAAGTGCAATTAAAATAGGTTTGCAGGGATAAGTTTATACAACTTTTATTTTCTGTCAAATATTGATTATTTTGTTTACTATTTAACATTTGTAAAGATGACATCTATCAGTACTTAGTTTCACAGCTAACTGATTTTCGAATGCCCGCATTTTTTAAACGTGCCCAGATCAGGAGTTCATCATCGAGGAAAGGTGCTAAAGAACTGAGCAGTGCTGTTACTGCTATCTGCTGATCCACCACTTTCTTTTTGACTCTATCTACTTTTAAAAAGTCTGTAATTTTTCTTTTATTTTAATCTATGTACTCAAAACTCGTGAATTAATGAATAAATGAGTTATGTTTGATGTCTATATATTTGTCTCTTAAACCACTCAATATAATTCTACGGCTAGAGGACTTGTCATTGCTTGTTGTTGTTGCTATTACTATTCCACAAGCAAACCAGTGCTGGATTAGCTCCCGCTGACCCGGCATCGGGTCCTCACACAACACTTGTTGATGCCTTACAAAGGAGTTACACAAATCAACTGCAAAATAAGCTATTTGGGTTATGTTGAAGTGACATCTTAAAAAATAAAGAGTCCCAAAGATGAGAGTAGTGGTATGCTTAAATGAATGTTCCATTGTAGTATTGAACGGACAAATTCTTTTGTTGATAAAGCATTTAAGATACTTGTTTAAATCCCTCAATGTTAATAGGTAGGTCATCTCTAGCTTCTTTATTAATCCTCTGCGTGATGCATAAATGACTCAATAACACGTTTGGTGAGGGCTTGAAGTTAGGATCTATAACAGCCCAAACTCTTAAGCACCAAGGTATTGTCCGCTTTGGCTAGAAAGGCCTCACGGTTTTGCCCTCAGAAGATAACTTCCCAATAGGTCACCCATCCTGGGAGTGCTCCCACATGAGCACGCTTAACTTTGGAGTTCTTATCAGGAACTCCACCGTTATCTGAAAAGGCGCCTCAATGTTTAAGAGTTTCATTGATGACTACTTAAGTGGGTTTTCACAATCTCCCCAACTTAAGTAACTGACGTCCTTGTCAGTATCCACACACAGATCTAAGAACCATCCATTGGGTAGATAGGACTAGAGGTGACCCCTATAGGCACAAGAGGTACCCATAACTATGTAGCACCTTAACCATCATAGGTTCAAGAGGCTACTCACATGAAGTGGTACTTTGCCCTGTATGGCACTTAGCTCTTATCTGACATCCTATGGTTTGCTCTGATACCATTTATAACAGCCCAAACTCTTAAGCACCAATGTATTGTCCGCTTTGGCTAGAAAGACCTCACGGTTTTGCCCTCAGAAGATAACTTTCCAGTAGGTCATCCATCCTGGGAGTGCTCTCACATGAGCACGCTTAACTTTGGAGTTCTTATCAGGAACTCCACCGTTATCTGAAAAGGCGCCTCGATGTTTAAGAGTTTCACTGATGACTACTTAAGTGAGTTTTCACAGGATCCGAATCTTATTTAATTACCCAATCTAAATTGTTGCCACTACCATCTACTAGATTTGATGATAATCAAGTATGTTGTACCAATAGTGGTTGACATTAATAGATTTACTATTAAATTATATCTCTGAATTTGAAATATAATAGAAAGCCCCCTGAAGATCATGAAGATTGGTGTCTAAATATTTGATATTTATGATCTCTAGGAAGTTTAGAAGGTAACAACATCAAAACTATGTTTCATTGCAACCTCTATGCTTATATCACTTCATTTGAGCATTAATCACTAATCAATTTATTGTTGAATTGTTTTTTATCCAATTCCAAAATATTATATAAAGCTGATAAACCTAAATCAGAACCTCTAGGGAATATAGAAGGTAACAACATCGATGCTAAGGTTTATTGTAACTTCTATGTTTATATGCCTCCTTTGAATAAGGAAGAAACAAGCATTTTTATTTGGTTTCGGAGGAACATTTTCATTATTATATGTTTGAGAAATGTTCTGATTAAGATCAAGAATAATGGGTGCTAAGTGATTTTGCTAGACTGACTCTTTAGAATTAGAGAACATCAAGACACAATATCAGTAGTGTAGTGTTATGTGGTTTGGAGATGTGTTGGAGGGTGGTATGAAAATAGATTGAGGGATTGGGAGTTGGGGAATGGAGTGTTGTGCGGTTGTTGTTGTTGTTGTGGTGGACTAAGGGGGACTTAAGGAGAGAAATGGTTTTCTAGAAAATGGATATGTCATGAAATAATTACTTTATTTGTGAGAGGGTTATAACAATTATAGCCTTTATAATTGGGTGAGTAGTTTATAAATATGCTGGGGATAGAGGAGTGGATAGTAGGTGTAACCAAAGATATGAAGGTGGTTGTAGGTGGGTTTTTGATGGTGGAGGTGCTCATAGGGTGTTTTGTGTTTGGTGGTGTTATGGATGGGAGACAGTTTATGAGATAGGCCGAGGTTAATAGGGCGTCAGCTCGGAAGGTGGGAGAGAGGTTGGCATTATTGAGGAGGGTTCGAGTTGTTTCAAGTAGATGATGATGTTTTCTTTCGGCAAAGCCATTTTGCTGAGGTATATAGGGGCAAGTAATTTGATGATGGATGCCAGTTTGCTGTAGGATAGTAGTGAGAGTAGTGTTGCAATATTCTCCATTAGTGTTGGTACGAAGAATTTCTTATGGTGAAATTGTCTTTCTATGAATCGTGATAGTTGAATGAATAGATTTGTTATTTCAAATTTTTATTTCATTGGAAAGACCGAAGTAAACGAAAGAAATTATCGATAAAAGACACATAATATTGATAACCATCATTTGATAAATTGGTGGTTGGACCCATATATCGGAATGAATTAATTCTAACAATTGATAACAATGATTTTTAGAAGTAGGGAAAGCCAATCTGTGATATTTATTCATGACACATTATAGACAAGATGATTGGTTGATGATGTAGGAGATATGTGAATTTTAATGAGCTAGGACATGTTGAATTGGAGTTGCTGGATGGCCCAACATTTGATGCCAGAGATTTGAATCAAGAGAGGTGTTGGACGAACCTAGCATGGAGCCAACCGGGAGGTGGAGGCTCAGGTGGAATGAAGTAGAGATTGTTATGGCTGCATGCTTGAAGGAGGATTGTGTGTGATTGAAAATATTTGATACAGAAGTTGTTAGGGTCAAAGAAAATAGATCATTTATTGTTCGTAGCAAGTTTATGGATAGAAATAAGATTGAATTGATATTGATGCACATGTAAGATTTGAGATAGTATAAGATTACTAGATGGAGTGGATAGAAGGCCATTGCCGATGTTGGAGGTGTGTAAAGATTAACCATTGTCAATTGTGACTTTGTCTTGCCCTATATATGAATTTGCGATGGAGAGATTGCTTAGATCCTTTGTTATGTGGGTGGATGCACCGGAGTCAAGAAGCTAGTTGTTGTCGATGCAACCGTCTGCTACTAGAACAATCGGATATGCAGGTTGTCTTGAGATGGATGAATCAATTCGATGCCAACAGTCGAGAGCTGTGTGGCCTCTTTTACCACAGATTTGACAGGTTATAGTTACGGTTGCTGGTTGTTCTTGATCCTGGGATAAATTGACCTCTCTCCCTACTGATTCACAGATGCCTAGGTACGCTTGGGTACTCTGCTCTGTCTTGGCATTGGATGTATCTGATACACAGACACCTGGGAGCCCAGTCTTATGTCTGGAGTTGTTGTGTCTTGATGTTATCTAATATTTAGTTGACTACAAGTCAAATTCATTTCTTTGTCAGGGTGACATTTTTGATGATTTTAAAAATAAGTTTTTTGAGTATCCTTTCTTATCACTGGCAATCTACATTCCCTTTTTAAAATTTTATGAGGGCTTCTATTCAACAAGAACTCATTATAGATGATGGTTATGTAAAAGATGTTGCTTCTGCATCAACCATAGAGGATTGCCAAAATTCCTGATTTGGTTTGGTGTATCAGCTTATTAAGGAATTCCCGTTTTAGACTACATGTCATTTATTAGAAAAAGTCCTAAAGGTTTAATCTTACTCTTTGTATATAATTAATTAGTTACATCTTAACGATATTCTAGCTTAATATGTTCCCATCTTGTAGGTGAGTTTTCTGGATTGTCAAATGTTGTCTGTATAGCTCTGTTCCTTTTTCAGCTTTTATGGTATTCAAGCATGCTGTGTTGCCTTTGGAAATTCGCAGGGCTGCTTTTGTCGCACATACCTAGAGTTCTTAGGTATGTTGGTTCTGTGTATGCTATTTTATCGCTGGGATAGTTGAAAAACTTTTACGGTATTTTGCTGGTGGCAGACATAAAGGTTTGCCTATCACGCTCACATAGTAGCTTCCTTTACACTTAAATATTTGCATTTTAATACTAATTGCTTTTTTCATGTTGTACTGTTAAATCTTGTTCATAATAATATTTATGGTCATTTGCAGATTCAAATGGAAGCTATCACCCAATTTCATCTAGGTAAATGTGTTCTGGTGGAATCTTTGCAGATTCAAATGGTATATTTTCTTTAAATTTATCTGAATTCTAATTTTTCTTCTACTGCCTTTTGCAGCCGAAAAGGTTGGACCTTCTTTTCTTTTTTTTCATGGTGATGCATTCCCTAGTTATTTAATGATTCAAAATTTGGAGCTAAACATGAACCTTAAGCAGGACTATCTGGTGGAGCCATTGCTGGAATTTGTGTGGCTGTTATTGTTGCCATACTGATCGCTGTAATTTTCTTATATTTTGGAAAGCATCGAAAAAATAAGAGAAAGAAGACTTTGCTTCCTTCCGTATCTGACAATCACAGCACTCCCCTGAGACATGGTATTAATTGCTTATATAGATTTGTTTTTCTTAAAGGTTCTACAACCTGCATTTTATTATATATATATATATATATATATATATATATATATATTGAATGGTTATAATCTGTCCTATGTTAGCTTTTATTTGAACAAAACTTTACTGCATTTTGTTTTTCATAATGTTACATTATTATAAAATCCAGACGGGACATGGCCGCAAAAATCTAAACACTTGGCAACGTCTCCCTGAAACCTAAGATTCCATAATGTTTTTCATCTCTACGCAGATGCCCCCAGTTTCATGGACATCATTTCCCATCACATTTTTGCAGTCAAAGCTGCACACTTTGAGATGACCTCCAACTAGATGACTAAGAATCTGATAATGGAATCGGTGCTTTTCTGAATTGTAATTGTTTTAATTGTATATTAGATAATCCACACATGTAGAAATAGCTTAGATGCTTGATTAATGAGTTAGCATACTGAAAACAAGTCCACGACAAAAATCGGACAAGTTCATTAGTCAAAATCTTCTAAGGATACCACAAACATAATCTAGGAATTCCTATGAAATATCCAAAGATTTACTATGTTTTTTAAATGATTCATTGAATTTAATTAAAAATAACATATGCGCATATTGAAAACTTATGTTAGAATGACATGGAGTTGAATATAGAAGCAAAGTCATCATGTCATGTTATTTTTTATTTACTGATTTGCATTTCTTCATTTGTGTCTCTTTTTATTGTAAAGCTCTTGGGGTACTTCTTGAGCTTAAATTATTACCTTAATTATATATATATATATATATAGTCTTAGATAAAATACACCATCTTTATTTTGAGTAATTTAAAAGCCATGGAATTATGCTAATTCTATCATCATATATTATTTCAAATTCCTTACACATAATACACATCAATTTATAACATTATTCAATAGTAAAACAAAAAAACATCCACTTGAATTTGGGAAATATTGTCACTATTTGTTTTATTAATGGATCAAGTTAAATCAAATTGATTTTTAAAGAACTCAAATCTACTAGTAATAAACTCAATCTATAACACTATACTATTGGTACTTTCCTTAGATAATACATCTTTTTCAAATCAAATGCATGATCTATATATTTGTATTTTCAAATCCAAGTGGTGGTTTAATGAACACTTACATCTTTTAAAAATTACTTTTAACTTTCATTTGGTATAATCTAAATTCTTGATGATAAACAAACTCAAGTTACAAATGAATGACCTATAATCCAGTTATAGGGAAAGTTGTTGCCTCACATCATCCACATATCATAAAATTGTTTTCTATATGAGTGCATGATCTAATTTTTAAAATGCTAGAATGCTTATTATAATTTTATGCTTTATTATTGTTATTATCATGATTTTTATAATATATTATAATTCTATACTTGTACGAACAACATTGCTACTTGAGAGAGCTTTGGTGGCAAGTGTTATTTCCTCTATTTTTAATGAAAAAAAACTGTTAAGCCCTTGCGGCCTAAAATTACTGCACTTGAATTATGGAGCGGCCTCTCCATGCATTATGAGAAAAAGTAGCTTATGATAGTCAGGCGTATACACTAATTATTTCAGGTTTTAATAAGAATTGTATTAAAATTATAAAAAGTTAAATAATACATGCTAAATCTATAAAAAGAGCATATATATTTAGATGTTACTTGGAATGAGGAAATTTTCAGAAATCTGATAGAAAATAATCTAATTACAGTATAATCTAATTATAGCGTAATAATATTACTTTATTGTTGTTTGATAGTTTTTCAATTTTTTTAAAGGGTTTCGGCTCAAACAAATTGAACGATTCACGTTTGAATCGAACGATTTTGTTCGATTCGAACGATTTCTGTTCGATTCTAATAATTTCGATTTCGTTCGAATCCAATGATTTCTTCGAATGAAATTGAAACATTCGAATCGTTTGTTCAAACATCAAATTACTTGACGAATTCGTGGACGAAGCCGGAGAAGAGGGAGGTCCTTCATGTCGGAGAAGAGGGAGCTCGCACGTTGCGTTAGAGAAGAGGGAGGTCTCGCATCGCGTCGGAGAAGAGGGAGCTCTCGTATCGCAATCGTTGAGATGGAGCTCTCGCATCGCGTCGGGTAGCTTTGTGCAATCTTCAATTTCAACCGATTTGGCCAAAATTTAATTAAAGCGGTAGTATTTGTACCGCTATAATTAGCTTAAAATATTGCATGCATGATAATGGGAATTTGATATTCTCCGAAAAGTTTTTAATTTTCACCCTTTTACACTATTTTAGAAAGCAGCTCGATGAAATAATAAAAATAATGCTGAGTGATGTGCACGGCCTGGGGGCCGCTAATTTGTATATATATGCTGAAGACATATATGTGTGTGCGCTGAAGATATATATATATATATATATATATATTTATATATATATATGTGTGTGTATGTAATTCCTATGCGAGCATAGTTTTTTCATTTGCTAAAAAACTATGTTCCTTAGGAAGAAAGGTATTAAATAGGTTTAGCTTAAAGTTATATTAAAAAATAATAGGAGATTCTTTATTTAAATGGGCTTTAATAGGGGAATGAGTAAATAGCATATAAAAAAATTTATTTCTTAGGAAATTAAAAATTGCTATTTAAAGTAGATATGCTTCTAAAGGGTATAGAGCAATGTTCCCTTAGGAAAATTTTTTCCCATAAATAAGTGTGTGTGACGTGGTTACCAGGGGGTGCAAGGCCCGGGCGTGTATGCTAGGTGTGGCGCAATGACATGTCACGTGTGGTGTGTAGGACTAGCTTGCCTAAGGAAATTGCTTTCCCGTAAATTTGTGTGCAGTTGTCTTGTTTAAATCATAATATGCTTGCTTAAATAAGTTCAAACTTGAATTTAAAATTTGAATTTTGAAGAAAAATATTTTTTTTGAAAGATCTTTTATTAAAAAATAATCATTGAAGAAATTTTAATTTAAATCTCTCCATTAATTTTCATTTGATTATTCTCTTAATTATGAATTGTTATTTCCTTTTTTAAAACTCGTTCAAAAGTTTGAAATTCAAAATTGAACTGAGGAATTTATAAATGTTATCCTCGATTGTAATGAGACTAACTTTTGGATGGAATAAAATATATTTTGGTGTATTATTTTATTTTTTCTCTTTTTCCACTCTCCTTTTTAAATTTTGGAAGGAATAAAATATCTACTACAACCTTCATTCAGCCATTAATTTATATCAGAACATTTCAAGGTGCTTTGACAATCTAAAGTGAAATCAGTGAGATTAACACATTCTGTTCCCTTCCACACTCGTTTCATTTTTCTGACCTTATATTAATCAACATCAGTTAATTATGACTGCTACAAGAATATGATGGCCTTGTCCTAATAACATTACCTGCGCTACATAACTTAGCTGCATTTTCAAAATCATCATCCAACTTTACTCTTAAAATGCTCTAATCATTATCATATCTCTGTTTGTCAAATGATCCGTAAGTGCATTTTTATTTTTGCCAAAATATATGCAGTAGGTTTGTATTTTATGATTTAAAGGTACTTTACTTTTATTGAGCGAAAGAATATAGTTGTAGACGACTTTTCATATGATATAGATCAGCCTCCATTAGTGCTTTGTTGAGAAAATTTTGGTAATAACTATATTAACTTTCACTCTTCAGGGGAAGAGTTTCTCTTAGAAAAAGAGCTGATGTCATCCATATTATATAAAATATATTCTAGACTAGTGGATGCATTTAATTTTTAAATTGTCATAATGTTAAATTACAAGTTTCTTACTTAATTTTAACTTTAAAATTTTCAATTTAGTGGGAAATATTTTTTGGTATGCTTACTTAATATTCTTAATATTTAAAATTACGATACCTTTGTTCAAAATTTAAATTTAATTTTAATTTTGATTTTAAATTTTGAATTTTGAAGGAAAATATTTTATGTTCTGTTTGAAATAGAAAAACATAATGATCTAAATAATACAATGTGAAAAGTGTGCAAAAATTGCTACATTGTTACCCATGTATAATTTTAAGTGGTGAGGTTCCCATATTATGAATGAATGCGGGTAGAAGAAGTTAGGGTAAGATATTAGGTTGAGAATGCTGAATTGGAACTTGTAGAATAAGAGAATATTATGATTAATAGGAAGGTAATCATTCTATATCTTTTGGAAATAAAATGGATGGGTGAGAAAGCAAAAATAAAAAGATAGTTTAAGCTTTTGTACCAAGGTGAGGATCTACTTAAAGATTGATGTGCATATTATTTTATTTAAGAATTTAAAGGTTACTGTAGTTTAAGTTAAGAGGAATGGAAATCAAAAATTGATTTTAAAGATTATAATTGTTTGAACGGTTTTTAATACAAGTGTTTATGTCTATTAAATGGGATTAAATATGAGTATTGAAGAAAATTTTGGTATGATTTAGTGGAGTTTGTTCTAGGAATTTTCAAGAGAAAATGTTATATATTAGAGGGGATTTAAATGTGCATGTTAAGAGAATAGTTAAGGATTTCAATAATGTTTACTATGATCTTAGTTTTGGTGAGGTTGTTGAAGAAAAAGAAAATGATCTTGAAGTTTTCTTTAACTTGGATAAGGATCGTAAGGTTATTCTAGGAGAAATTATGATTACCCAATATCAATTGTTGGTCATAGATTTGAAAATAATAAGTTGGAAAAGATATGGTGACTTTATGTTATGCCCAACTATTAAATGGTAAAATCTTGAGAATGCAAATACAGATATATTCATGAATAAAATTTAGAAGGCAATGGGACATTAAAGGGGAAACTAATTTGATGTGACAACAATTGCTAGTTGTAATTATTAAGTGGTTCACGATATACTTCAAGAGTCAAGAGGGAAAGCTTTTAATAATAAAGATGCTTGGTGATGATAGTAAAATGTTCGATAAAAATTAAAGAGAAGAAGATTCATTACAAAAAGTGCTTTAAATATAAAAATGTTGAGAATCAATAGAAATGTAAATAAACTTGTGTATATCAAAAAATGGTCTGTGATGTTAAGATCATGGAATTTGAAAATATATATGAGGAATTAGATGTTATTGAAAGTGGACACTTTTATAAGCTAATCAAATTGAGAGAAAAGTTAAAACCTTGTTCCCATCAAAGTGTTTTAATGCTGCTAATCACAATATTTTTTTAATATTGAGGATATTCAACATAGATGGAAGGATTATGATCAACATGAGTGGATTTTGTTTGCATGATGATGTTAATTGCTTTATTATTTGAGGAGTTGATAAAATCGAAATTGGATTGATTTAAAGAAAGTGAAGAGTGATAAAGTTGCCTGATTGCTTTGCATTCATTTTAATGTGTGAAAATGTTGAATGATGAAGGAGTCTCTTGGCTCACCTAGCTATTGAATTCAATTTTGAAGGTTAAGAAGATGCTAAATGGATGGCGTAAGAGCATTAATGTGCTTATTTACTAGAATAAATGTGATGCACTAAGTGTACAAAATATAGAATAACTAAGTTAAATGAGCTGTACTTTAAAACTTTGGAAAGAGTAATTGAAGACATTGTGATGAGATAGAATCATTTTGGTTTTATGCTAGGTTGATAAACTACAAAGATGATACATTTACTTAAAGTCTTGATGGAGAAATTTAGCAAGAGTAAAAAAATCTCAATTTGATTTTTGTTGATTTAGAAAAAGCTTATAATAAAGTTCTAATAGATGTTCTTATCTGGTTCCAGCCTAAGAAAAATTACATACCGGGCTAAGAGGAATTACATAGGCTCGGCCCAAGAACTGGGCCACATTATTCAGCCCGGCCCAGTTAATTGGGGGCTTGGGCTGGGCCAGCCCGTCCCGGTAAAAATAATAGAGTAAAATTAGTATGTGCAGGCCGAGCCTATATAGTAAAGCCCATTAAAATACTAAAGATGGGTCGTGGATTGAGCGAGCCTCCACAGTAGCGGCCAATAATTCGAGCAAAAGAAAAAACATTCGCGGGCCGGGCCAAGCCAAGCCGAGCCGGGCTGAGCTAAGTTTTGAGGCAGTGGGTCGGTACCCGACACTTTTTTTTGCTGGCTAGGTTTACATGACCCTGAACTTGTACTGGGCTTAGAAACTCCTTTCCCAGCCCGATATTTTATCCTGCTGGTTAAAGCTTTGAGCTCGTCCAGGTTTACCTTGGTGCATGCTAATTGGAGATGACATTATTCTTATTGATAAAACTAGAGTTGTGGTTAAAACATTACATGAACTAGGGAGATCTACATTGAAATCTAAAGGATTTGTTTTTGTAGATCAAAAATAAAATATATGAAGTGTAAATTTATTCATTGTATAAGTAATAGGCATAAGGATATAGCACTAGAAGACCATGCTATTAAAAAGTGTGAGAGATTCAAATATTTTTAAGCGATTAATAGGATCCAAGCTATTTGGATGAATAAAGGAGTGCTACTGAGGTTTTGTGCAATGAAACAACTTGATGGAAAATTTTATAGTGAAGATATAAAACTAATTATGTTATATGAGATAGATTATTGGATGCATATTGATAAAATAAATGTTGTGGATATGAGGATGCTAAGGTGGCTGAGTGGGCATTTACAAAACATATGATGAGAAATGAGTTTATTTGTAGTAAAGTTGGAGTGGCTTCAATTGAGGTTAAGCTTAGAGAAAGTAATCTTAAATAGTTTGGGCATATTTTACGTAGAACATTAGATGCCCAAATTCAGAAAGTTTAGTTTTTTAATTTTGCCCATTCTTAATAAGGAAAAGGAATATTACAAAAGTCACGACAATAAATTATTAGAAGGATCTCAAATATTTGGAAGTTAAGAAAGGGCTGCTTTGCACAATGGAGACAAAGTATTCATACAACCAACCCCATTTAGTGAAACTAAAGCTTGGTGTTGTTGTTGTTGCTTCACAGATATTTAATGCTCTAACTTTATGTTTATAAAATTATTATTTATTTATTTTTTATTTAAAAATCTAACACATACTCCTGCTATTTTAAATAGATAAAAGTTTATACAAGTAAAATAAGATATAAATAAAGACAGTTATGTTAAAAATGTAGATAGCTAATTCTTGCATCATGTATAAATTTCATTTTAATATCAATTTATTTAATTAATATACATATATATATATATATATATTTTTTTTTTTTTAATATAATATCTATTTTTAATATATTACTAAAGCTTGACAGTTTAATTTAAGTTTAAAAATTAATAAGAATGGCTATTAAAATGACATTATATAACAAGTGGATATCATTAAAATTTCTAAATTTTATTTGGCTCACTTATTTTGATACTCTATGTTCTTTCATATTTCTAGTTATCTTAATTGTGTTATGCTTGTGTTCGATTTGATATTAATTGAACCTAATATGAACTTTTTTTTAAGCTCGTTAAGAGCCTGAGCTCTTTTTTGATCATCTTGATAATTAATGAACACGCACATGATATTGTTTGTTCATACTTAACTCGTTTGATGCCTCTAACGGCAAGCCATTTTATCTTATTCAATTGTTCATACTTTTAAATCACTATTTATATTAAGTTTTTTTTTCTCTTTAATTATTTTTGAACATTATATTTCTACCAAAAGGGCATTTACTGTTAGGGGCTCTTTATATTCTTAACCACTGTATAGATATATGTAGCATGTATTTTAATCTTTCTTCTAGATAACTATCAATCTTGGCAATACATTCGATCTTCTTTTTTATATAAAATTTTCTATACGAATACTAATGGATTCATTCTAATAAATGGTACTATGTAATTATCTATATTTGAACAATATATTGAAATTTATGAAATTATTAGCTAAAACAAGCTTTAAGATTTTTTCCCATTAATTTCATAAAAAATAATATTTTCATCAACATGATTGAAGTTTTGTGCTACTATAAGAACACACTTGTTTACATCTTTTATTGATGATTATCCTTTTCTCTTGAGGTATTCTAAGAATCTTTTCTTTGAAATAATTAGTACTCACATTTAATTTATTTTGAGGGGGCATTAAAAAAAAAATTAATATTCACATCGTCAATTATAATTATTATAATCATGATTGTATCTTCATTTTTGTGACTTCCACTGCATTATTCTTCAAATTCCGAAATTATGAGCTTACCATTTTTATTTCAATTTTTAGCTGAGTACCAAAGTTTGAAGCTCACGCAATAGTTTTCTTTTGCTTGTCAACTGCCCACTCAGTCCTTAAAGATACAAAATCGCTCAGATCACAATCCCCAACTGATTTTACTCATAAATTCCCTCTTAAAGGAGGAAAAAAGGAGGAGGCAAAGATAAACTGCAATGAGGGTTCTCCGCATCAATTTCATTAGCTGCCAAGGCATAATAACTCAAGTGTGCCTGTTGCTTTCCAGTGAAAATGAGGGTTCAATTTCCTTAAATTAAGTAAAACAAATGCTCCTTGTTAATTAAGTAAAATGGAAAAATAAATAAGATCACGGATCATTGTCATACACTCGTCAAACAATTTGATGACTAGAAAGCTAGCCACAATATATAGCATAAAACACAAAACAAATGATCGTCCTACTACACTTGGTATAAATCAAAATAATAAACAATAAAATGAAAAAAAATATTGAGGACGATGTAGAAGTATAAAAGCTAGCTTTGTTATTACACAATGACAAAAGAATAAGAAAACAGTTCGAAAAGAAAGAATTTTGTTTAAATAATAAAGGTAATAAATATGCTTATCAAATAGCCTAATTTCCATAACTTGTAAATTAGAGAACTGAAAACAATAATTGTAAGAAATATTTTCTTTTAAATTGCGGTATTGGTTAAAGTGTATTTTGTGGCAGATATAATGACTCCATTGAAATGCTAGTTCGATAATTTGTATTCCCTGAGAAGGTGATAAGATGGCACCTTATTGCTTGAAGCGTTATAGTTCTAGTAAGTACTCAAGTTCACTTGAAATTCCATCACTCCTATTTGATTCTAGTAGGCTATTTCCTTAATATACTTTTTCCATCTTCCTTCTATTTCAAAAAGAGAAATCTGCCTTTTTCCATTTTTATTTTAGTTGGCAACTCTGTCTTTTGACATGTTTGATGCGGCTCTTTTTCATGACTTCTGCAGCTGCCTCAGATAAAAATACCATGCTTGCTTCTCCAGAAGGAACTGCTACCGCAGTTACAGGCCTTAATATGGAAAAATCAGTAGAATTCTCTCTTGAAGAGCTTGCCAATGCTACAAATGACTTCAGTTTGGCTAACAAAATCGGCGAAGGTGGCTTTGGCTCTGTTTACTATGCTGAGCTTAGAGGAGAGGTTTGTTGAACTTGAGCCGTAAATACTACGTCTTTGCTTTGTCTTGCAGCTTTTTTTCATGCTGTTATGTAATAGCCAGCCTTGGCCTTAGTTTATGTGTTTTGACTGCCATTTTTCTTACTTCCTGGAGCACCATTTAATTCAAGGAGCAATGTCGCAATATGCATCTTTATTTCTTTGTTTCTCTTGCATGCAGTCTGTCTTTCATGCAAACATTCTTGTCAAAACAGACTGCCAAGGGTCAACATGCATATTAAGTTTAATGTCTTCTGTAAAATTCTTCATTTTGCTCCACCATGGTTCCGTCTTATGCGAGATTTATTTTTGCTTTCCATTATGTTTTCTCTTTCATCCATGCTAAATTGAATTTGATTTGGGATGATTGAGCTCACCATTCTACTAACCTTCTGAATCCTGTCGTTCTTGTAGAGAGCTGCAATTAAAAAGATGGATATGGAAGCTTCTAGAGAATTTCTTGCTGAACTTAAAGTTTTAACACATGTTCATCACTTAAATTTGGTGAGTGCTTAAATATTTTTCTAAGAGCATTTTTAGTTTTGCAATGTACTGCTTTACTTTTGCCGAAACCTGTAAGTTGACTGTTTAAACGTTGACACCATGCACATGACGACATTTGTTCTGGTGCAACCGTGGCATATAGTAAGTAGTTCGGTTGTTCAAATAGTGACAACTTCCTTTTTGGTTGCTTTGCATAGTTCATTCCTTGTTTATGTTTAAATAGCTAGAAATTTACCAAAATAGACTCGACTATTTTGGTCATTTTATCCCAATTCAGTTCCCAACTATTTTATTTCAACATAATTTAGTCCCTCGTCTTCTCAAACTGATCCTGATTAAATCTCAACTTGGGACTAATTTAAGATAGATTCATAATAGTTTAGGACTAGGGGCTGTTTGTCTTGAAGACATATTGATGCTATGCAATGTTATTTCCTAATAACATCAAGATAATGTGTTTGGTTCATTGTCGTGCAATCTAAAAATTTATATTGTTTAATAATATGCCATTATAAAATATTATCCCAATAATATACAAATTTGGCCAACATTGAGATAGCATCAAATATGCTTCTTTGCAGACGAAGGGATTTATCAACGTTCCTGTGGCCATTAGATGACGATCGTCTTAGCTGTTTACTGCTTGCGTCTTTTCGTTCACTACAATTTTGGCTAGCCTTTTTTGCTTTCTTGTCTCTGCATTTTTTTTATCGATGTGGCTATCACTGGAGAAGCAAAATTTAAAACATAAAAGTGTTATTATAGAGAGGTAATATTACCTAAAAATATTATAATAAAATACTCCATATCCAAATAACGTTGAACCAAACACCCATTGCAATCTCAATAGCAACATTATCTCAATAACGTGTTATTGAGATTGCATGTTAGCTTAATAATTTTCCTCTTGACATGCGACCAAACAGCCCATGAATTGGTTAAATTGAAATAGCAAACGGCTATTTGGTATATTACCTGATACTTTCAGGAAAAATGAACATAAAATTGCATGGCTCTATGCACCATTAACCATCCACGCATAACATGTTCATGCAAGCCATGGCTCAATCCACAGCTATGATACACTCTACGTTTCATGCCATATTGTAGCTTTGTGCCTTACTTTCTTCAACATAAGCTCTGGACCAAAATCCATGCAACCTTTCTTTTTGGAGACCTCTTCCAATGTCTTCCTTGCACTCTCCTTGTGAACGACCAAAGCCAATACTTGCAGTTTCATTTAGATGTGCTGCCTTACGTATCTTACCGACGACCAAAGCCAATGTCTTCCTTGCCTCTTTGTGCGTGAGCATGATTATCACCAAGCCTGCTTTCCATGTTCTTGCCTATCTGCTGCACCTGTACTTTTATTTAATAATTCACAATTTCTGTTCAAGCCCTTTAATGCATAATTTTCTAAATTAATTCTTAGAGAGAATTATGAAAATGATCCATTGACTCCTGTAAATTGTTCATTTTAGTCGTCGGCTCTTGTCAAAAATTTTTTTTTTGTACCTTGACTCATATGAAAGTGTTTTTTTTTATTCCATGCTGTTAATTTGAATGGAAACTATTAAATATGAAAGGTTAAATTTATTATTTAAGATTTAACCAATAAAATTTACATATGATTAGAGTGATTAAAATTCTATTCCCAAGAAGCACACATGAATAATTTGTTCTACGTATATGCTTAATAATGTAAGTTCTGAAAATCTCAAACTATTAAAAACCATATGATTCAATGGCTATTTTTTTTTTATTAAAAATATATTAATATGAATATTTTAAGCTAATTAAATTGTATTTTAAAGTGCTGATTATATCTCATTCTAATTGCTTAACTTTTTTTTTATGACAATCGTTACTTAATTTAATATAATATATACTAAAGTTCAAATGTTAAATATAAAGTTTTTGTTGTAGATTGTTTTGTTGTTTACAAAATTTAATAAATGTGGTTCCTAGTTTTACATAATATGAGATGTTTTTTATATGAAAAAAAGTGTAAACAAGCTAGCACCTTTATATAATAAAAATGTAAATAAGCTAACACCTTTTGAGTTGGCATTAATCAATTTGAAGAGATTCTAATGTGAAATACTATTTCTTTTACATATTTCTAGAGCTTGAATAAAAATTGTGCTCCAACCGCCTTCCCTAAAATTATGAAAGTTTTGATAAATAATAATATTTGATCCAAGTTGATGCACTGTGCTGGAAAGGTCTTAGCTGTTCTCATGGAGCATAGACAATGGTCAAACATCTCCGGGAAGACGCTGACCAAAGTTCCAAATTCTAACGTGCAGAGGAAGACAGACGATGCGTAGACCAGAGGAAAAGAATCGGGTCAATTCCTTCCCCATCTGTCGCTGCGCCTAGGAAGAATGGGGATAGCTGCTCTTGTGGAGTATAGGAGAAGCAGCTCGAGCAGGCTGAAGAGTAGTCGTAGTCGAACGCTTTGTCGAGAAGCGTTATTGGAAGCGCCAACAACGTCATAGAAGTCGAAAGCGGTGTCGATGTTGGAGGCGTTGACGTCGTAGATATCGGAAGTGTGTCAATGTCGACGTCGTAGAGGTCGGAAAGGGTGTTGTCGTTGTAAGTTGCGTGGACCTTGGAAGCGACATAAATCAGCATCGACGTTGGAAGAGTGGATGTGAAGCGTCATCGACGGAGGGAGGACCATTGAGCTTCATTCGATTGCTCCGGATGAGATGCACAGTGAAATCGCAAGCTGTTTTCGGGACATCAAAAATTGCTCTCCTCAATTGCCAATTTGCCCTTAATTTTAGAATATAAGAGAATGAATGATACAGAAAAATAATGGCAGTACCAAAAAAAAATATTTAAATAAAATTTAAGGGATCAAAAAATAATTTTAAGAGTATAAGATTAAAATAAATAATTTTCAAGAGTAATTGATTATTTTAATAATTTTCTCTTAAATTCTATTTCCTTTCTAATTCAAATTTTTTTTTTCTAAAATTTATGACTGAAATCATGTTTTAACCACATTAGGAGCACCTTAACTTTTATCACAGCATAAACTGCTCCGTGCTCCAATATGACGTGTGTGGCCTTTTAATAGCTTTTTTGTCATTATAAAATTGGAAAAAATTTGATTTATGCTGCTAATCTATTTTTGTCTTATCATTTTGACATTTCATATTTTTAGAACTATCACTTGCGGCCATTAATGAATTAACTTTAACAGTTGGATATTGTGAGTTGAAATTACTGCTTCATAGCTTCTTTTGATCAAACGATAAGACAATATATGATGTCATCCCTATGATTTGATAAAACATTCAACTGCAAAAACTTTGAACATAATGGTAACGTCTATCAAGTAGTTTAAAAAAGATTTTCTTACCTTTTCCAATCATAAAGCTTAATGTTTTAAATTTTAAAAGGAAAATGCTAGATTTATTGTGTAGTAGCTAAAACCGCCCCTTTTTAATGCAGTTTTTCAGTGCAAAATGTTTTTCCTGGCGAAAAAATCCCTCATCGTGCGCAAAAAATTGCATCGCACTCTCCCCTGTGGAACGAAAAAAGTTTATAAATTTGCACAATTATGAATCTCATTAATATAATGAACAATTTATATACTCCTGTTAGCATGTGAATAATCACATTAACACATCGAGAAACAGACAAAGCATCCTAAGCATCCCAAGTCTGAAATCAGTACATTAAGCTTTAATTATCAGACATTTTCCATTTAGATTTCACAATGGGCAGCCTCTAGTTGGCATACACAAGAGTCAATGGATCATTTCACAACCAGTCAAGTTAAGGACTTGATTGAATAAAAGACATTTTTATGTGAGATGCTCTTCATACAGCAAAAAAAACCTGTCCATAATCTCATGAATTAGTCGAATTACTGTTGCATGTTTGAGTGATGAGTCCTTGTTTCGACGAATTATGTACAATAACTAGTGACAACGTCCATAGCTTGAAGCATTTCTTTGATATCTCAATACCTGCCTTTGATGTCTTCGTGCAATTGCTTATTGACTTTTTTATGGAAATTACCATGTTGCAGTTTCTTTGTTTTTCAGGGCTCCGATGAGGATCATAGGAAAATCACACAGCGAACAATAGCACAAGTAGCACAAGATATACAAATTCACATCAAATCATAGCACAAGAAAGTAATCATAGAGACTTAAAAATTTACATGGAAAACCTCAAGATAGAAAAAAAACCACAGAGCCATTGCCACAAACAAAAATTCACTAAAAAAAGAAAAAAGTATTACAGATTTACAACAACTTTCAATAGAGCTTACCCTACTCTCTCAATGAAGATGATAAATCTGTTGCTTCTTTTCTGTTTTTCCATAATAGCTTTCTAACTCAGCTCTATCTCTTCCAACATTTCTCTCTAACTCACTTCTCCACCATACTTTGCTATATGATCCTTTATTTTTATCTCATAGGATATGACAAACACACACCGGTTTAAATAATTAAATAAATTCAGTTTAGGGTATGGGAAGAACAAACACACGCCGGTTTAAACCGGGAGCGAGAAGGGTGATCCGAGTAGATTTCTTGTAGCGGCTAGGGTAGCAACGGCTGAGCAGTGGAGGCGGCTGGACAGTGGTTGCTGGGGCAGCGGCGGCGGCAGCTGGGCAGCGGCGGCAGGGGCAGCGACAGCAGGGGAAGCAGCTGCGGTTGGTAGGGGCAGCAGCGGCGACTGGCAGCAGCAGCTGGGCAGCGGTGGCGGCTGGACAGCGGCGATCGGGCAGCGGCTGCTGGGGTGGTGGCAGCGGCTGTCCTGTAGGGAGAGGTTCGAAGGCAGCAAGGGGAGGGGCCTGGAAGGTGGCGGCTAGGGTTTGGAGAGAGAGGATTTGCAAACTAGGGTTTCTACGGGGGAAACAAGAGCCGTTCTCGCTATTTGGAGAAAATTCAAAATTTCTATTTATCAAAACTGAAATTAACATACAGATTTTGGGTATTTATAATACCCTCAAAGTAATTTAGACATTAGAGTGTTTTTAATATTTGTCCCTCCGATCAATACATGAAACGGACAAAAATAAATGCGAAAATAAAACTGAAACAGATGAAAATAAATGCATAAAATAAAACTGAAATGTCAAGGCTAGTACGGGTCCGGGCGGGCTTGGCGTTGGGACCCGCGTCGAAGATGGTCCCCATCAGCTTGGGCTTTGACATAAAATTTGGCTCAGGCACAATCAAGCATTTTAGATGATTTCATGTAATTTGCAACCCAGATTAAACTTTAATTTTCAATTGATATAAGCCTCACTTCATATTTACTTGGCATGATTAAATGACAAGTTAAAGAAGTTTTGGCCTTCTTGTTTAAAGAGTGTGACTATAAGACATTTGAATTTTCAAATGGGTATAAATCTTGGCATTTTAATTGATATATAAGTATTAATCCAAATTAAATTGAAACTCTTAAGGGATGTAAACCTTTATTCAACTTAATTTTTACCAAATCCTAATGATTATGCTTTTATATCATTTTAATTAAAAATGGTCTCCAACAGGTGGGAGGAATAGTTATTACAAGGGTTTTACCAATAAGAAGTTTCAATCTTAGTTATAAAAAAACTTATTCTAAATTAGACGTGTAACTTAGTCAAGGTGATTTGTGAGCTACTTAAGCTCCTCTTAACAAATGGCTTGAGAAGCTAATTTGATGAGTTAATTAGTCAAGCTTGAGCCAATACTGATATCTAAATTTATTAAAAATAATTAAATTTTATCTTATTTACATTTAAATATTTATTCAATGATTTTTCCATAAAATTTTCATGATTTATTTGATTTAAATATAGTATTTTATTGAATTGAAATAATTACATCATATTAATTATACATAATCGGCATGTGAGTCGACTTGAGCTCATAAAATTTAGCTAGAATTCAAGCTCGAATTTCATTATTTAATCAATCACAAGCTTGGGGTAACTCAAAGTCGACTTGGCTTGTTCGCACATTTATTCGCTGTTAAACAAACAAGTTAATTAAAGAAGTTAATTTGTTTTAAGGCCACCTCGGCTTTACAAAAGCATGACGAATTTTGCTAGACTTGTCGATGTATAAAGTGCTTTGAAATTGTTTATATTATACACATTCAAATTTTTAAGTAACTTTGGGAGTTTTTAGTACGCTAGAATATACCATGTGTTACTTTTTGAGCTCTTATCTATTGTGAATTGAACTTGAGCTTGATTAGGGACCGACTTAAACTTGACTTGACTTGTTCTCACCTTTTTTCTAAATTGAATGGCAAATTTAGACAATACTAATCTGCCTCAATTGAAAACCTCAGGCTCTAGAAAAACATGACAAATTGTTGATGCTAGTCTTGCTAATGCAAAACTCTTTGAAATTGTTTATATTATCACATCTAATCTTAAAAATTGAATTACTTCAAAATCTTTTGGTAAATTTACATTTACTATGTACTACTTTGTGAGTTCTTCAAACTATTGCAAATTGTATGCAAGTCATTTTATTGATATTTGAATGTTATCGAGATATTAGTGTTATTATGGTATCATGCTGCTAAGGTGTTAGTGTTAATGGAATGGCAGTTTTCTTGCTTCATTGTCATTGTATTTTAGATAATTTAAATGAGGCACTTCTATATAAGGATTATCATCAATAATTTTTATGATTTTATTAGTACTTCTTTATTAATTGGGTTTCCTACTGAACTCTCGCACACAGCTAAACTTAGGTAGTTGATTTCGTCTGTGTCAGCTATATGTTGTTGCATGCTGTCAACTATATTGCTCATTGGAAATCTTAATCCCACTTGCTGTGCTCAGCTACATGAATTCTTTGTCTCTAATGTGCTTGAATGTGATATAATGGCATTTTATAGAATATATTAGAGCTTAAGTGTAACGACTTAAAGTCGTTATTTTGCAATTAGGTCAGAATCCTGCTTTAGGAATTAGGATCCCGGGGAATTTCAATTTAGGACAAACAAAACTACTAGTAGATAGAAACAACTTTAAAGATCAAAGAGCCCTAATTCAGTAAAAATCCGAAAGACGGAAGCTCCCGTTCTGTTTTTTGAAATCTTTAAATTCTAAAAATTGAAAACATTAAAATGCGCGTCCGAATTCATTGTTTTCAGTGTCGACATGTTAAGTATATTATTTAAAAGCTGCTCGAAAAGTTTCATCAAATTATGAGCGCCGGATTTATCGTGGATAATTTCTGAAGTTTTTAAACAACAGAAATTAATTAAAAATAAAATATTTGTCCGAATCGAAAATTTTCGGCGCGAGAGTGTTCGTCATGTCGGAATACACCTCGGTGCCAAATTTCGTTGTATTTGGACGCCGAACGGTGGAAAAATACAAATAATTTAAGTTTAAGTAAATATATAATTTTCTTTTTTTTTTAAATCCTCTTCTTCCTTATTCTATCCCCCCCTACGCACGCCCCGACAGGGCCTCTGGCGCGAAAGGTTCCGCTTCAGGTAGGGCTGCTTGCGCTTGGCGCAGGCTGGTCGGCCCACCTGGCCGACCACCCTCTCCCCTCCTCTCCTCTACTTAAACGCCCCCCCCTTCCTTCTCCCTCACACAACCCTCTCCCCTCCTCCAAACCCTAGGCAGCAGCTTCTAGCCCTCCTCAGCCTTCCAGCAGCCGGCCACCCCTCCTCAGCCCTTCCAGCAGCCGGCCAGCCCCTCCGGCAGCCCGACAGCCCCTTTCCAGCCGCTTCCGGCGGCCCGGCAGCCCCCGGCAGTTCCATCCAGCACCTCCGGCAGCTCCTGGCAGCCTCCGGCAGACCCTCCCAGCAGTTTCCGGCAGCCCCCGGCAGTCCCCTTCAGCCAGCCAGCTCCCTCTCCGGCAGCCCCCGGCAGCTTCTGGCAGCCTTCGATGGCCACCAACAGCCCTTTCCAGCAAGCCCCTTTGCTGTTGCCACCTCGGCCAGCCCTCGGCCAGCCGTCCGGCCACCCACTCCGACCTCCTTTCGTTTTTCGGCAATCCTAATCCTAAGGTAAGAAGAGAAGTTTAAGAAAAAGAAAAAAAAAGGAGGAGAAAAGAGAAGTTATTTTGCTTTTTTTGTTTTATATATATACTTATAAGATTATGTCATCACATTAGTATTGTTGTCATTAATCAATAATGACAACAATACAAATGTTATAAATGACAATTATTTCCTAAATTGCCAATTCAGACATTTTCGTTCTGACTTTGTCGTTATACAGTATTATGATCATAATCTTAAGACACTTTAAAAATTATAACTGCTTTAATAGCAGCTTAAATCAATCGAACTGCAAAAGCGGAAGAAGAACAGAATAAAAGAAGAAATTAAACTCCTAAATCATTTGATTAAAAAGCTAACTTAAATATATCAGGGACTTAAATGCAGATTGAGCGAACTGTCACTCATTTGAGCTGTTAAACTTCTGAACTAAAAGAACAAAGGTACCCAGTATATGACATATATTATATTTTGCACTTTTACTGCTGCTTAGCTTCACGTATTTTGTTTTGAGCCAGATTCATTTGAAGTTTGGTTGGTTGTTAGAAATCAACATCCTTTTCATTCGGGGGTTACTGGAAAATGACATCAGTAACATTAATGCTTGGTTGGTTGTTAGAAACCAACAGTTCTTTTCATTCGGGGTTATTGCTGGAAAAATGACATCAGCAATATTCGGGGTTATTACTGGAAAATGACATCGGTAACATTCGGGGTAGATTATTGGAAAATGACATCAGTAATCTTTATTTGATAAATAATATTTATTGCAAGAATTGTTTATTTCGCGCTATTACCTTATTTTCTCCTGCATTTTATTTCCGCCTTACTTCCGCAAATCGCATCATTTAAAAATGTAAATGTTATTATGTACTGCTGTACTTAGAGTATTCTCTAATTACTGGGAATTCAAATCCCGGTATTGTTCGTTATACAATACCAGGTCAGGTACTTCTGGAAGAGCTTAAGCAAGAACCCTAATGCTTAAAATTTTCAATCTGCAAATGGATCTACGACGACGCTGTTCTTGCTTGTTTATCTTTTATCTTTTATTTATTTTTAGTTTTGTACGAGGAACGCTGAAAAGACCTTGTAATGTGAATATTGAAATAAATGAATAATATCCTTTGGCTTTTGTATGTGTATGCTCTTTTCCTCTGAAGTTACTCAATATGATCCTGCGGTGAGAAGTTACCCGATGCCAGAACGGTTTCTGCCGAACCGGCATTGGGCCACCACATTAAGATTCTTAGAAAGTTTGTCTCTAGTGTTTATTTACTTTATCTGCTGCATATGCTATATTTGTCTTTATGTCCAATGTATTCACATTTCCTTGCTCTCTCAATGAAGTTTAACCTTTTGTGTTATAAGATATTTTCAATGTTGTAATTTAAATTCAGGTTCGCCTAATCGGTTATTGCATTGAAGGATCTTTGTTTCTTGTCTACGAATTCATTGAAAACGGGAACTTAAGCCAACATTTGCGAGGATCCGGTAAGAAATCATTTCAAGGTCAACATTTTGGAAAACAGTTCCGATTTTAGTACTCATAAGCCGAGTGACAAATTTCTCATTTATTTATACATGTTTTAGGTAGGGACCCTCTTCCTTGGTCGAGTAGAGTGCAGATTGCTCTTGATTCAGCAAGGGGTCTAGAGTACATTCATGAACATACAGTGCCAGTTTATATTCATCGGGATATCAAATCTGCAAACATTTTGATTGACAAGAATCTTCGTGCCAAGGTTTTCTTATTTTTGTTTTCTCATGTTACAAACTTATCATAATTTGATATTTGAAAACTTTTATCTTACAGGTTGCTGATTTTGGGTTGACCAAACTTACTGAAGTTGGTGGTGCAACGTTGCAGACCCGGCTTGTGGGAACATTTGGTTACATGCCTCCAGAGTAAGTATCTTATATATTTTTTTTAAGCGTTACATGCCTCCAGAGTAACTATCTTATATTTTTTTGTTAAGCATTTTTTGTTTCATTGATTTTTTGTTTAAGTGTTCTTGGGCATGTTGTTATTTTTGCATTTATCATACATCAGACAAATTTCAATGTTTAGTAAGTTGCTGATTAAAGTAATATTTGTCATACCCCCATAGTTTCACTTAAATCACCAATGTGTTGAATTTTGTGGGAGAGTATGGCCAACGGATCTCTCTCTCCCCTCTCTCACACACAAATCACCGGAGTTCTCATGGTCTTAGTTGTTGAGGGAGCTAGCAAACTACATAAACTAATTTTCACACATTCTTATTCTGTCTCCATCCGCAAAGAACGAGTACTTATTAAAGTACTCTTTGCATATGGAAAGCGTAATTGTATGCTAATGGTAATTATGCACACATTTTGATGAAATGCCCTAAGAAATTACACACAGAACATTGGGCCTTGACAATTCCTGTTCTCTTTGATTCATTTTTAATGTATTTTATATTCTAGTAATTTTTAAGATGATGTTAAGAAATTTAGGGGGTCCTACACAAGATATTAAGTACTTGCTTTTAAAATATAATTTATATATAAAGAAGAGGAAGAAACTTGCCTTCTCAAAAAGCTGAGTTTGAGGTCGTTGCCTTGATGACCTATATTCACTGCTTTTCAATGAAGAAATAAATATCCAACATGAAGCAAGCTTTGATCTACAACAACCTTTGCAACCCACACTTTTCCTGCACCCAAGAGGCAGAGGACGTAGCTGGCCCGGAGGGGAAGAGGCTGATTCCCAAAACCGTTAACCACCGTGAACATAATCCTCGTCTTGCAACCGTGGAATGTCAGATCTGCGGCCAAAGAGGTCACACAGCCCTTGACTGTCGGCATCAACTTGATTCAACACCCAAAAGACAATCTTTACATCCCACAACACTTGTAGCAGACGCTACATAGACAATAATTGATTTCTTGGCTCTGGCGCACCGCTCACATAATAAAGGACCTTAGCAACCTATCTATCTCAGATTCCTACAACGGTCAAGACAAAGTCACCATTGGTAATAGTAATCATTGCACATCTTCAACCTTGGTGACAGCCTACTTCCTACTCCATCACGTAAGCTCAACCTGTATCAAATATTACATGTACCTCAATCCAAATTTAATTTTATTTCTGTCCATAAACTTGCTACGGACAATAACTGCTCAATTACATTTGTTTTATATGTTTCTATATCAAGGATCTACGCTCGAACACTATTCTCCTTCAAGGATGCAGCCGTAACGGTCTTTAATTCATTCCATTCGAGCCTCCACCCACCCACCAGCAGCTTCTACTAGCTTCCTCCACAGCCACTATAGCATCAGCGGTTAGGCCATCCAGTCGCCCCTATCTAAAGCTTCTAGCTCAACAACACCATCATATCTTCTACAGCAGCAATCTCATGCATTGCCGTCAATGTATCATGAATAAACAGCACCATCAACCTACAAGCATAGTCTTTTTTACCTCTACAAATCATTGTTATCAATTGTTAGAATTGATTTTTCTTATGTATGAGGCCCGGCCCCCAAGTTATCAAATGAAGGCTATCAATTTTATGTATCTTTTATTGATAAATTCTTTCGATTCATTTGGGTCTTTTCAAAGAAACAAAAATCAGAAACAACAAATTTATTTATTCAATTTCCACGATTCATTGAACGTATGTTCCAACGTCAAATTAAAACCCTTAGTACCGGCGGTGGCCATGAATATTGTAACAATACTCTCTAATTTCCTGCAGCAAACCGGCATTTATCATCAAATTTTATATCCCCATGTGCCACTACAAAATGACATCGCCGAAAGAAAACACCGCCACCTTTACCCATGGATTGTAAGCAGTGTCATCCATTCCCTTGCCATCAACAGTTCAAAGTCTCTTACTCCCATCGTCCTCCATGGATCGTTGATTCTTTTTTAACTGAACTTCTCTGTGTCCACACTTTATCCAGCTGTTTATTTCTCCTTGAATGCCCTTGATCAACAATTCTTTTCATACCTGAATCGAAGTAGTTAGGCCTTCTTTCAGTCAAAACAACCTGAGCCCTCCACATTTCTATAAGCTATTGGGCGTCTCTTCAATACTCAATTTGTGGGAGAAATTTTACAAAAATGTCAAGTGAAATGACATCTTTTGCTGTCTTTGGCTTGATTTAGAAATTAATTTTAATTTTTGACCTAAATTGCTTATTTTTTTTGTTGAAAATCTGCATGATTGTTGATTCTGCGCCATCATTTGAACTGTAGTGTAGTAGATAAGTAATTTGCGTATTAATGACAATGTTTTTCAGTTTTTGATATGCTGCCAAAAAGGACTGTTGTGCCGGAGGCTTGCACAACTTATACTCGGCTCCAGGAATTTTTGATCTGAATGATGGGCTAGTGAGGCTTTAACCGCTGGAAAAGGAATGTGTTTGCAAACCTTACAACTTGGCAAGGTTATCCGAGTGATTTATAGAAAACTCCGAAGAAGAAAAAAATAGCAAACTAGCACATAAAACACTCATCTGAAGGAAAATATTGACAAATTTTAAACCAGGAACCTTAAAAAAATGAAGTTTTATGCCCCTAGTTTATAGCAAAATGTGCAAGCTAAATGACAACAAAAAGGGCAATATTAAATTTAGGTGGCTATTTTTTGGTGCACAACTGTTGCTTGATTCCAAGATATTGCTCTTGTCAGTCCACGTGGCAGTTCTTTAAAATTAGGTGGGGAAGCTTCTGCACGCGCCCCATGCTGGATAGCTTGGGCAGGTTATTTCATGCTGGTTTTCCTTAATTTTCTCAGGCTTGAGAGGGATATGGATGAGTTGCGAATTACTTGTTCGACTCATCTGAAGGACTTTTTGAGTGATTTCAACACTTTGCGAATGAGGGACTTCAACCACTGAGTGATACCTCTGAGCAGTCTGCCAAGTAGCACTATTCAGTGCAAAACACATACAACTTAGTTTGATGCTGAGCTACCTGAGAAGATTACTGAGTGATATCGCTTGACATAATTGCTCGGACAACTGCTCAGTATGCCAACAAAAAAGATTAGCTGAACTACATGTAGCTTACCTAGCTAAGTGTAAGTAAACATGGAAGAAAACTGACAAGCAGTATTATTTTATAAAGTGCAATTGTCATACATCAACGTGTTGCTTAAAGTTCTGGTAAACGGACACATGATGTCAAATCGTTGGCTCAATTATATTTTGACTTAAATTCAATTGTAATGCCTGTTGTAAATGTTTGTTTTAGATTCAAATACTTTAATTGTATGTAAAGTTCTAAAAATTCAAAAAAACTGAAGAAGAAAAAGGGGTAAAATTTTCAATAAGTTTTATGCTTTATTTTTCATCTCTTTGTTTATCTTCTAGTTCTTCTATAAAACTTTTACAATATGACCTATTAAGCCATTAATCAACTGAGGGCCCATAATTAGTCACAGTTGGCTAAAGCTAGATCTAGTTTGCATTGTCAAATCAAGTTCATTAAAAGAGGAGATTATATTATGAATGATGTTGATAGAACAAGGTTACAAAACTTGTGGAGAAGAAGTGATGGGAAGAATTGAAGATGCCATCTCCAAACGAAACCAGTAATGAAGATTCTGCTGAGAACGCAGATAGCTGACTAAGCAGATGGCTGACATGATGGGTATGATTAAGATGTAGTTACAAATGCATAGTCAACAGATAATGACCATAGTCAATAGGGAGACACCAATCAGGATAATGAGTGGTGTGAAGTTCTGCAGAAAGGATGAATCCAATGAAAATGTTGAATAGAGAAGGATAACGTGGTTTACTTGAGTCAAATAAAAATTAATTTAACAATTTATGAGAACACACCGGATGCCGACAAGGTTGATACATGGCTCAACCAATTGGAAATCTACTTTGAATTGTAGGATATGTCGGCCGAGAGAGAATTAACTTCACCTGATTGAAATCAATGAAACATGCTCTCATTGAGTGGGACAGTTTTAAATCCTGTCGAGATAACCTCGCTTGTACAATGAGGCTCAAGAATCCTTTCCATAAAGAGCTGATCCCTATGAGACAGACTGAAGAGAAATGGAAATGGTATGACTTGCACCAAAGAAGGTTCAGACAGTTCGAGACTACACTACTGACTGTCTTGATGCTTCTTAGATGGGACTAGATAGACTGATTAATTAGTTGACAAAATATATTATGGGCTGTCTCAATTTGATGATCTGACTAGTAGAGAATAATATTTTACCATTTGAGTTAAAGTCAGGCTATAAATTGTGATTGCTATCTCTGATTCAAAAAGTTAGAAGAACTTGATATCATAAAACATGGTAAATAAATTAAGATTAGAGGCATGACACATCAAAGATCATATTCGATTGAATGAATATAGAGTAATGCTGAATTACAGATTGATCAATAGTGTCGACTGATGTTTGCCATAGTTGGAGGCTTTTGTGAATGTTCTTGTTGATATTATACTATTAAATGCTTACTAAAGATGCTTGAAAGTGTATATCTATGGGGCTGAGAAGCTATATTTTATCATTGTTGACAATCATATGACATCATCAGAGATGGAAGAAATTTACATCTATCGGATATGTTTGACTTGCTGGTCAAGATCATCACAAGAGGGGAAATCAAGTGAACTATTCATGCTTGCCAGAGACATGTTTTACTCTTTGTTTGAGGAGTTGATAAGAAAATTGACCAGTGTAGTCAATGAGATTCAACTACACTAGTCATCTAAGAAGCTGGCCGATTATTACAAAGCGGATTGAGAAGTATGTCGATGTATTTAGAATGTTGAAAGGACTGCCACATTGAGATGCGGAAAATGAGATTCAACTTTACCAGATTTAACTTCATTGAACTTGGGAATGTACTATTATTAGATATTAATGAGACAAGGAATTGGTAGTGCATTTACCTGAACAAGGAGTTTTTCGACTGAACACACATCATTGTGTTGAGCGTTGATTGTATTGGTTTCTAAAAAAGTGGCAAATGGAGAATGTGCATTGTTTTTTTAGCATATAATAAATAAATTTTATTTGCTATCAAAATAAAAATGCGATTGATCAGTTGAATTCGGATAAGATATTTTCTAAACTGGATCATAAGTTTTGATATCACCAAGTGGAAATGAGCGACTCTGATACATGGACGATGAGGTTAAAACTAGACTGGGTTTGTATGATCATATGATTAGTTAGGCTTTACATTACTTTAACAATTTTATGAGACTGATGAATGATATTTTGAGGACTTATTTGGATGGATTTGTATTGGGCAACTAGAGGATATTTTAATTTGTAACAAGTCTGAGGATGAGCATGGTGTTCACTTAGAGAAAGTGTTTGTGCTACTTCTATAGAACAAACTACATCTCAATCAGAAGAATCACAACTTTTGCAAGTAGCACTTCTGTACCTTGAATTTGAGATTGATATAGGAGGAATAATGATAATAGCCCATGTAATTTACATGCAATCGATAACCCACCCAAGTTGACTATCAACATCTGTCAATATGTTAGACAATTCATTAGGAGTTTTTTTGTGAATGTGTTTCTTGTTACCTAAACTCATAAAGACTAGTTGACATTTTATGTGGGGAGCCAACCGAGAAAGGTTCTTAAAGAATTGAATTATAAGATTACCTCAGTACCTATTCTAGGTTCGTTTGAAGTTCACAAACCTTTTGAGATTAAAGGAGATGCTTTAGGTTGTGAACAGAATAGTATCAAGGCAAGGGGCCAACTATTTGCTTATTAATTCGAACTACTTAAGATTCTCAATCGAATTAGCTTACTTATGACAGAATTGTTAGCGCTACATTAGGCTATGAAGTGTTGGAAGCACTACGAATTCTTGAAGGAGACGATTACTCACACTGACCACAAGCCTTTAAAATATTAGTGAACATAAACTAAGCATCGACTGCCAAACATATGTAGCGTATGCCCTAATTTCAACACTTAAAATTTGGTAAATTCTTATAAGAAGGGAACTCCAAATAAGATGTTTAAAGCTGGATAATCTTCAGTTGGGGAATATATGGAGCTGTATGAGGGCTTGGCCTTTAATGATATCTGCAAACAATGTTGAAGGATAAGTTGTGAAAGATTTATTCTAGCCGATTGAAAATACGAGAACTGTGGCATTGTGTATGAAAATAACCGGCTATATATGCCACATGGGGTCGTTCAAACCCAGTTGATCAAGAAAACATGTGTATTATGTTTGCAGCTAAGTTGAAAACAAAGATTGTATATATCTTTGCTAGTACGAGTATACCATGGGAGAACATTTAGAGAAGTCCTTGGATAATTGTCAACTACAATGAAAGTTCATAATTATGTCAATGTACATTAGAATCTCAAAACTCATGCCATGGACGATCATCTTTGGAGAGAGCTACAGGATTTTCCTTTAGATATATGAAGACCACCTTCGGAGAAAGAAAGTAACATAAATGCCCTTCAAATATGTTTGTGTCAGTTACCTACTCTTAACCAAGGGGCCCAATTTATCTAATAAAGTCTGCTTTTTTGCTTCCACGGTGTGTGTTTCAGTTTAGTTTGTTAATGAAAATTGAAGAATTTCATTACTTCTTATTCGCAGGTATGCTCAGCTTGGCGAAGTTTCACCTAAAGTGGATGTGTATGCCTTTGGCGTTGTGCTTTATGAACTCATATCTGCCAAGGACGCTATAATAAAAGCCAGCCCTATGTTGGAATCGACTGGATTGGTTTCTCTGGTAAATCATTTATATACACAGACACAAGCACACAAATCTGAATAATTTCTGCAATAAATCTTCTGATATTGGTGATAGTTTGAGTATGCCTTGAGCCAATCCGATTCAATTGAGCACCTGAGGAAACTGGTTGATCCGAGGATTGGGGACGACTACTCCGTCGATTCGGTCCTTAAGGTGATAATCGCTTTGTAAAATTGTAGGATAGTGTTGTGGTTCTGCAGTTGAGCTCTTGGTCTGAACTCTTGATATGTCACTCACTAGTTCAAATATCACCGGTCACATATGTGCCTTATAAGACTTTGCGTTCCAGATGGCTCAACTGGCGATGGCATGCACGCAGGAGCACCCCCATCTAAGGCCAAGCATGCGCTCCATTGTGGTAGCTTTGATGACTCTGTCATCGTCCTCCGATGAGTGGGACCCGGGATCCTTCTATGCCAACCAATCAATGCTCAACCTCATGTCTGGGAGGTAACGTTATCCCCAATATTTGAATCTCTTGGCCCCAAAAAATCTTTCTTTTTTTGTTCTTTTCCTGGATGCTTTTTGAGCTTCTGTAGCTTCATCTTCGCTCAAAATACCATGTAAAGTTATATCAAAATGTTTATAGTTTCTTGTCTTGTGAGGGAAAAGGGCGAATAATTTGTATATCTGTGGAAAACATTCTTTGTAATATGGAATCTATGTACTTATTACTATTATTATTGGTTGCTTGAAATATTGTATATGATGTGAAATTATTTTGGTTTGGAGATATATATATATATATATATATATATATATATATATATATTAATATAATAATATTTAATTATTTTAACTTTTAGTTTATGTGATCACCCTGCTTGTTTATCACTAATTTTTTGTTTTCAGTTTACGTTTGTATAGTTTAAATCTTTTTAATTTCCACAAAAGATATGGTTTTCTTTAGTATGGAATGTCATTCTAATTTTATAATGGAAAATAATATATTTACATCACTATATACAATTTTCATATTCAGTTAGTAAAAATTTTTTTTTTAATACATGTGTTCAAGAATAAATGTATTTTCTAATCATATGTTTACACATGATAGTATTGTATTATTCTCATTTTATTATATAACAAAGTTCATGATGTAATCATGATTTCATGTCTTGTAAAGATTAATGGAAGCTTATATAAAAGAACATTATGAAATTACTTAGGGTTCAACTATATGGCCTCTAAATAAATTTCAACTATACATTATATAATAATATATACATTAATCCACTGTTTTTAGATTTTTTTATCTTTTCTTATGCTAGTTTATTAGATGTAGCTTTACTCCTGGAATATGGAGTAGAGAACAAGTCGAGGCATGGAAGCCTGTTGTTAAGGCAGTACATGATAAAGGTAGCATTTTTTTTTATCGGATATGGCATGTTGGAAGAGTCTCAAATTATGGTATGTGATAAGTTTCTTTGATTCTAAAATATGATTGATTCCAACATGGAAAAATACACATGTATAAACGCGCGCGCGCACATACACGCATATATATATATATATATATATATATATATATATATATCATTCGAGATCCCTCTAATTGTTAAACAAGTTTGTTAGGATCAACTCTATTTAATACGAATTAGTTTTCCAACCAAATGGACAAGCACCGATATCGGATAAATCGATCCCAACCCAAATACTATTTGACGACAGTGAAATGGAGCACTCCCATCCAAGACGATTGATAAGTGAAGAGATCCCTCTTATTGTTAGTGATTTTAGACTTGCAACAACAGATGCAATTGAAGCTGGTATGTGTGTTTGTGCATGTATATAATACTTTGTATTATGTTGTTGAAAGCATGCAAATGCAAGCAAATTCTTATATTAATATGTTTTTGTGATTGTATTAGGCTTTGATGGGGTCTAGATTCATGGTGCTCACAGATACTTGCTAGACCAATTTATGAAGGATAATACAAATGATAGAAATGATGAGTACGACGGTGGCTTAGAAAATCGTTGTCGATTTGTCTTGGAAGTTGTTGAAGCTGTTGTCGATGAGATCGAAGCTGGATGTGTGGGCATTCGACTCTCTTAGTTTGCAGATTATAAGTAATGTTGGGACTCAAATCCAGATAAATTGGGGCCTTACATGGTAAACATTGAATAAGTATGAGCCTAGAATGTCGATTGCGGACAACAGAAGGCAGATTCCTCACCGTTTGCTTCCTATGAGAAAGGCTTTTAATGGAACTTTTATTGTTGTAGGGGGATATGATAGAGAAGAAGGTAACAATGTGATAATTGAGAATTATATTGATTTGGTAGCATATGGGCGATTGTTCTTAGCTAAGCTAGATTTACCTAAGAGATTTGAATTAAATTCACATTTGAATAAATATAACAGGCAAACCTTCTACACTCCAGATTTGTTTATTGGCTATACAGACTGCCCTTTTCTCAATGCTTAAGAAGTTCACAATTTATGTTTGTTTCTTTATGAATTTGATGAATGTAAACTCATTGCACTATTAATAGAATAGAGTAATTAATGCATTTATTAAAAGATATACATTTGGGATGGAATTAATGTATCCATTCATTTTTTCTCTTTATATGCATTTATAAATTATAATGTATTTTATTTTTTCATAAAATAAGTAATAATAATAATAAAATAATAACATAAATCAAACTCTAAAATTAATTTTCATTTTCACTAATCATATAAGAACTCAAACCAATAATAATATAATATATATATATATATTATATACATATATAAACATACACAAAAACATACACTTTATATTATTTGAAAATATGATGATCATATTTTATAGATAATAGATATATATAGTAAATTCCTCATATAGAAAAAAAACCTATTGTTTTTTTCATATGATAATTACTCGATATTATTTATGATTATTTATTTAATTTTAATAATAAACACAGAAGGAAATTATATAAGTTAGGGTTTGCAACATATGTTAATATACTTAAATATATTTTCTTAAATCAAATAAAATATGTTTAAGCAAATATTTTCTTAATAATATGTGATAATATATATTTCTGTATTCAATTGCGTATATATCATTGCATAACTCAATTTTTTATATTTATATTTAAAATTAAGGATTAAGGAAAGTTTGATTGGAGGATAAATTAAGGAATTAATAAGATTATGTCAGAATTAAATACACTAACTAATTATTAATTAAAATGATATTTATGCTACACAAATAAATTTATTATTTAATTAAATATATTTACACTAATTATATCATATTAATCTTTATTTAAATATTACTTATTTGCAGTAAATTTATTACACTTATTAAAATTTTATATTATATTTAATAAATTCGAGATTTAAATAATAAAAAGAATGTAAATGCTCATTTAATAATTATTAATAATAATTGTGATATTTATACATGCTAATTAATAATTAATTGTATAATTGAATGTTATTTTAATACACTTTATTAATAAATGATCAACTATAATAATTAATAAGTATTTTTGTATCATATAAGAAAATTAAATGTATTTTTGCATTTGGGGCATATTAAAAATATATAGTTTAAATAAAAATAATAATAATTTATTATTTTCGAAAGTTATTTCAAAGCTAAATAATTTTAAATTTACGAAATTACATCTCAAAAATTACGAAAATGCCATTTCTGAGTAGTGATAACATTGGCCGATCGCTAGGAGAGAGTTCTTCGCGTTCGTTCTCCTGAAGCTCGCCTCCGCCTTCGCTTCGCCTCGCTGACGCCTCACTGGCGCCTCGCTTCCGCCTCGCTTCCGCCTCGCTTCCGCCTCGCTTCCGCCTCGCTGACGCCTCTCTGACGCACTTGCCTCAATCGCTCGCAGAGGTACAAATGCTTTAAATGGACCTTTTTTCTCTAAAAGTTTGCTTGATATTGCCACTTGAGCATGAATAATTAGGGTATAATTGTTTTGTGTTTTTAGCGTTTAATAGGGTTGAGGTAGAACTAATTTCTGATAGAAGTGGGTATGTGCGATCATTAATATCAGCAAATAATTATTCTTTCTTAACTTCTTGTGCAAGTTTTGGTGCTGTTTAAGTAATTAACTTTTTTATTATATGTTGTTATTTTTCAATTTATACTTAAATCTCAGTGCGGGTGATCATACCTCATGTATAATAGAACATGATTGACATCTAATCAAACAACATACTTCTGAATAACATCAACATTTGTTATTTAATTAACACTGAACTAAACAACCACTGTTATCTGAATTACACTGCTATCTGAATAACATGTAATATGAATAACATACTATCTGAGTAACATGCTATCTTAATCACTTTTCACCTGACATTGAACCAAACAGCACCTTAACCTTAAATCTATTATGGATTCTGTGTTATTTTTTCATGATGTGTTAAATTTTTTATGAGTGGATAAAAAAAAGTTTGGATATCTTTTGTAAGCATTTCCTAATGTTACCTAATTTTTGTCTAGATGCTGTGAAATAGAGGATGATTATTTTGTCGTTTAGTTTAAAAGACTAATATTCAATTTTTTAATGTTTTGCAATCTTTAATTATAATACTATTTTGAAAAATATGATTTAGCTTTGGAAAATTGTGTAAATGGCTTAAATTATGGAGGATGATTACACATTTGCTATTTGGACGACTTTGTGCTGCACTGAGCTTTGGAAGCTTAGACAATCTAAATGCTATTGTTCAATTGTCTGTTGCAATAGCTTTGATAAAACTTGATCAATCTAAGAGTGGTAAACAGTAGCATAATCTCTTATGAAAATTAACTTGTTTATATTGTGGATTAGATTTGGTCAGCGTTGATATGATTATAATGAAAAAAGAATTTTGTTCTATAAGGGATGTAAGACACTATGATCCAAAAACTTTCAGTGGATATTTTGCACATTTTGGTTGAAGAACATGTTGCAATGTATTTGCATACAATGGCCACTATGTTTGCAATTGTGCTGTGCAATTCAATTATAAATGTTCTGGAGAAACAATTAGTAGATACTTCAACAAAGTTCTATTTTCCATTGCGAACCATGTCATGATTTAATGACTTCTTTGGTGATTACTACTCCATACAAGATTGAATTAAACACAAGATTCCTGCCTTTTTTAAAGGTGAGTATAATTTACAGCAATTATTTAAGTATATTGTCATTAAACATCAATGAATTTTATTTTGTTGGGATTATATCGGAGCTGTGGATGAAACTTATATAAACACAAGAGTTCTTTAACAAGTTTGATATAGTTTATACGAAAGAAAACTATATCCAACTCAAGGTTCTACTAACTATTAAATTGAACTTAAGATTCACGTATGTCTTGGAAGGGTGGGAGATTTGCACACGATACCATGATTTCATGTAATTTGGAGTGTTTTAATGGCAAAATCATTCCACTTGGTACATTGAGAGATGTTAACTTTTGGGTTTTCTCTTTTGATTATACTTGCATTTGATAAAGCTACAATCAGCAACAACAAAATAACACCAAGTTTTATAGTTCCACTAGGTGTGTTTGGGTACATGAATCCTTTGTTTCTGTTGTGCACTATCAAATAGATGGCGCTTTCTCTTTTGATTATACATGCATTTGATAAAGCTACAATCAATAACAAAATAACACCAAATTTTAGTTCCACTAGGTGTGCTTGGGTACATGAATCCTTTGTTTCTATTGTGCATGATCAAATAGAAATCCTCCCTAAGTTCCAAATATAGAAGAACCTTTCTAATGATTGATTTCTGTGTTTTCTATGTTCATCTTCCTTTTTAATATGGTCAAAATTCATTATGCCCATTTTCCAAAAGAGGCATCGAACGGTCTGTGCTTAATATATTTGAACCATCGAAGGTTGCATTCTCTAATCTTACCCATGTTGGAGTCACTTTAAAATTGCTACAATGAACTCATTTCTCATTCTATTTTTTCGAGTATACGACCCATCCATCTTAGAATCTTACCTTTGTTATCCTTATTTTATTGGTAAGTTTCTTCTTTGTTGTCCAACATTCAACCTCATATAGCATATGTAGTTGTATAGATACTTAAAATTTTCTTTAATTTTGTGTGGGATTCTTCTATCGCACAATGCTCCAAAATGTTTATACATTTAATCTGACCAACTTGGATTCTATTAAACACATCACCCCCACTATTTCATCACTATTTGGTATAATTGTATCATGGTATTTGAACCTCTCACTATTCCAAATCACATGGCCCTTAATATTAATGCCCTCACAATTAAGGTATCTATTATAATTAAAATCAAACTTCATATATATATATATATATTTGGATCTACTAAGATGAAACCATTAAGTTCTAAAATAGTCCTCCGTAACTCAAGTTATGCTTTAATCCCATACTTAATCTTATAAATTAAGAGAATGTCCTTTGCAAATAACATACACTATGGAATCATTTCTTGAATGTGTTTAGTAAGAACATCTATACTTATAAGAGCAAAGCCTTAATGCAATCCAATAGTAATAGGAAAACCATTTTACAACCCACCTTGTGATCAAAATATATGTTACATCCCCATTATACTTTAATAACATCAATATAAGTAATGTTCTTTTTTTCAAAACTCTCCAAAAAACTTTTCGTAGCTCTTTATTATAATTTTTTTCAAGATCATTAAAGATTAAATGAAGATGCTTTTTCTTTCTCTAAATTTTTCTTAAGCCTCCTAGTAGTTGTATGGTTTCTATAGTAGATCTACTTGGCATAAAACTAAATTATTTTTTAATCTGTATTCAATCTCTCTTTCTCTAATTTTAATACATTACTTGCTATCATAATTCCCTTATATTTTGCATAGTCGTAAGCATTATCTTTGTTCTTGTAAATAGGTACAACCACACGCATCCACTCATCTATATCATTTTAGTTATTAAAATTACAATAAATAACTTGGTAAACCACAAAATCTCTTCTTCACCCAAAAATTTTTACATGTTGATAATGATGTTAATTGATCTAGTTGGATTTCACTCTTTATCCTAAACCATTATAATTCTCAACTTTATTAACATATTGAATAAAAATTTAATTGATATTATTTTTATAATCATAATACTCACTCTTATTAATTATTTTAGTATAATCTTCATTAAAAAGCATTGTAAAATAATTCATTTTCTTTATTTAGTGTTTTCATCTCACAAAATTTTCTTAATCATTATGGTTGATATATTTTACTTGAGTTTAATCTTTATATATTTATTTTTCTTAATTTGGTTAGCTATATATATGTCTCTCCTTCAATATTTTCTAATTCATCATATAAAATGCAGCTATTATAATATTTTGAACTGTTACTTTAGATTTTACCAAATAACCTCTAAGTGTAAACTTAATATTGTGTTACTATTTGTAAATGTAAACTTATTATTGTGTTACTTTAAGAACTATAGTTGCATAATATGGTGAAATGATACCACATTTGGTTGAATAGTTCCATCTACTAGGTAGCATTTTTTTACGAATCTTAAGAATAACAATAGAGATTTTCTTAGTAGTGAATTTTTAAATTTGAACGGCTAGATTTAAAAATGAAGCCAATTATTTATGAAATTTGGTTGCTAATAATATTTGCTAGATTGAATTCAAAAAGAATAACTAACCTATTGTTCTTCCAAAGCAACAGTTCATAATGTTAAAATTATAACATTCAATGATTTATATTATGAATTAGAAATTATTGAAGGAGAGACACAAGTATAAGCTAACTAACTTAAAAAATAAATGAAACAAAGATTTAACACAAGTAAAATATATCAAATATAATGATTAGAAGGCTTTTTTCTTGAGATGAAAATATTAAATATAGAAAAATGAATTATGTTACTAAGTTTTTAATGAATATTATACTAATATAATTAATAATAGTGAGTGTATGATTATAAAATTAATATTAATTACACTTTTATTCAATATACTATTAAAGCTGAGAACTGTAATGGCTTAAAGACAATGAAGAATGTAATGCAGTTGGATCAATTAGCATTACTATCAACGTGTGAAAATATTTGGGTGAGAAAGAATTTTATTATTATTTGTATTTCCTTGATGATTCATTAATATTTTTACACAATCTTTGTTAGTTTTTTATGGATATAGATGGAAATTCATTATAGGAAGCTTGCAATTGTTGTAAGCTAACTTTAAATTGGTGTCAATATAGTTCAGATCAATAGTAATCATATTCTTTAAAATTCATGGAAATAAATAATATTGTTTAGCATATGCAAATTCACCAATTATACACAATAAATAGCTTTACTATAAATGATAATAGCGGTAAATATTACACTACTTTTTTTTGCTTTTGTTTCCTATACAGGCTTATGGAACTCACAATAATGAAGAACATTAATACTAATAATCATAATGATATTGGATATGTTGTAGATAAAAACTTTATTTGTGCACGGGTTGCTTGATTCAAAGACTATGGTTCCATAAAATTATAATAATATGAATGATATCTAGGAAGCATAAGAACTACATGAATTGAAGCATAAGAACTACATGAATTGGAGCATAATCACATATTTAAGACAACAAAAGGGGTTCTAATAAAAACTTATGCTAAGCAAGCTTGTTATGAAGCACTCCTAGAATTGGTGAGTTTTGTAAGTTATCATATAAAAGAGCAAAGCTATAATGTCACTAGGCAAAAGCAATACATTGTTAATTAGGAGTTCAACCTTTTACAAATGAGATCAAAGCAATACGTTAGATGACAAGCAGAAACAAAACATTATATATTGATAAAATTTCATGCCATGGGAACTAATTATCATTGTCTTCTTCTGTTGCTTTTAACATTGTTAATGAGAAAATCGATGTAGATCTCATGAATGCCCTGACGAGGATATATGAGAAGCTTTCGGCTTCGAATAAAATTTTCTTGATGAAGAGATTATTTAACATGAAGATGATGGAAGGCCATTAAGTGACTAAACACCAAAATAGGTTCAACACGGTGACGAGCCAGTTAAATTCGGCGGGCATCAGTTTTGATGACGAGGTCCGAGCTTTGTTGTTCCTATCTTCATTGCCAGACAGCTGGGACGGGCTAGCAATTCATCAGGAAATCAACGTCTTATAGAAAATAAAGTTACTTGAGTGACACGTGTTTATAAACAAATATTTTAGGAAATTAGTTATAAGATCAAGTTAAATGGGCGTTCCTTATTTTTTTGTAGAAATTATATGTAACAAAGATCATATAATCACACTGAAAATTTTCAATAGAGGTAACATTGAAAATATTGACAAATACAAAATAATATCCACATCATTACCATCATACAAAATAATGGTAAAGCTCACTACAACTGGCATGATAGTCTCCAATTAAAGTTGTTCAACTAACTACTAAGAGATTTTTGTGCCCATGCTAAGGGAGCAGAAGTAATTGTTGAATGACCCACACTAATTAGAATGGGATCTAACATGAGATGAAACTTTAGATCAATCAACATAGAATTTCACCCCTCCAACCTATCTAAACCCCAAAATGGGGTTTGTTTGCTAAATCCAAATTAAAAAAAATGAATTATGTTACTAAGTTTTTAATGAATGTTATACTAATATAATTAATAATAGTGAGTGTATGATTATAAAATTAACATTAATTACACTTTTGTTCAATATACTAATAAAGTTGAGAACTATAATGGCTTAAAGACAATGAAGAATGTAATGCAGTTGGATCAATTAGCATTACTATCTGTGTGTGAAAATATTTGGGTGAGAAAGAATTTTTTTGGCTTACCAAGCTATTTAATATAATTTTAAAGATTAAAGTGATATAGATGACTGGATGTGTATGGTTGTATCTATTTACAAGAATATAAGTAATGCTTCTGATTGTGTAAAATATAGAGGTATTATGTTAATGTGTCATTCATTGAACTTAGTGAGAGAGTGATTGAATGCAAATTAAAAATCAATTTGATTTTATGCCAAATAAATCTTCTATGGAAACCACACATTGAGAGATTTAATGAAAAATTTAGAGAAAGAAAAGAAGGTTTTTATTGATCTTAAAAATATTTATGGCATAGTATCAATAGAAGTTCTTTGGAGAGTTTTGGAGATAAAAAGGAATATGTGTTTCATATATTGATGTTATTAGAGATATGCATACATGTGTTTGATCAAGGTGGCTTGTCTATTATATTTTTGTTACTATTGGATTACATCAAGGATCAGCTTCCTATATCTTTCTACTTTAATTATGAATATTTTTATTGAGCACATTATAATAATTTAGAAATTATTGAGAGAGGGCCACATTTATAAAGCTAGCCAAATTAAAAGATAAAAGATTAAAAAAAATTGTTCATGTAAAGTATATCACAAGCGTTGATCAAAAATTTCTTTTTTAAGAATGAAAATATTCAACATAGATAAATAAATAATTTTATTAAGTATTTTAATGAAGGTTGTACCAATACAGTTAATATAAGTGAGATATGATATTATAAAAATAGTATCAATTACATTTACATTTTGATGTGTTAATAAAGTGGAGAAATGGAATGCTTTAAAGCAAATGAAGAGTAGAAAAATAGTGGGATTTGATGGCATCTCTATTGATGTGTGAAATTATTTAGGTGAGGAAAGAGTTTCTTAATTTACCAAGTTATTTAATGTTATTTTGAAGGCTAAAAAATTATCAGTTGGGTAAAATAGAGTAATGTTATTTTTATTTACATGAATAAAAATGATGCTAAAGAATGTGCAAATCATAAAGGAACCAAGTTAATGTGTCATAAGTTGAAATTTTGGGGAGAGTAATTGAATACAAATTATGAAAAGATACTATTTTTCTTAAAATCAATTGGTTTTATGCCAAAAAGATCTACCATGGAAGCTATATATATTAAAAAAATTGATGAAGAAATTTAGAGAAATAAAGGAAAATATTCATTTAATCTTTATTGATTTTGAAAAGACTTATGATAGTGTACTAAGCGAAGTTCTTTAGAAAGTTTTGGAGATAAAAGAGATTTGTTTTGTATGTATTGATGTTTTTAGAATATATGATTGGGTCGTAACATGTGTTCGATCGTAAGGTGGCTTGTCAAATTTTTTTTTTCTTATTAACACTGTATTACATTAAGGCTTGACTCTCAGTTTATATATTTTTGCTTTAATTATGGATGTTCTTCCGGGGAATATTCCAAAGGAGGTTCCTTGTTGCAGATTATTTGCAAATGATATTTTATTAATTGATACAATTAGGGATGTAGTTAATACAAAACTTGTGTTGTGGAGGACCACTTTAGAAATAATGGTTTTCGTCTTAGTAGATTTTAAACATAATATATAGTGCAAGTTTATTTGTATTAGAAGCTTTAATCTCGAGAATATAACTATTGAGGGTCATGTAATCAGGAAGAGCGAGAGGTTCAAATAACTTGATTCACTTATTCAAAGAAATGGTGAAATAGAGAGCTATGTGATTAATAGGATCCATACTGGTTGGATAAAAATGGAGGAGCACTTGTGGAGTTCTATGCAATCAGAAAATTTCACTCAAAATTAAAGGAAAATTTTATAGAGTTGCTATATCACCAACAATGTTATATGGGGTTGAATGTTGACCAAAAACCTACAGATAAATTAAGTGTTATTGAAGAGGATGCTTAGATTGATGAGGGTGTATACTCGTAAGGATAGAATGAGAAATGAGTTTGTTCACACCAAGGTTGGAGTGGCCCCAAAATTGGATAAGATTAGAGAATGCCGCCTTAGATCGCTCAAGCATATTAAGTGTAGACCGTTCAAATTCCCTATTGGAAAAGTTAAGTTTTTGAATTTTTTTACCATATTAAAAGAGGAAACAAAGGATTCATGTATAAAAAAAATGACATAGAAACAAATCTTTAGAAAAGATCTCTATTTGGAATTTAGGGAGGGGCGTCTATTTGATTGTGCATAGTAGAAACGAAGGATTCATGTGGACAACCCACCTAATGGGATTAAGACTTGGATTTGTTATTGCTTGTTGTATTTGATAATATTTATTGAGCTAGATGATTTTTTAATTGTGTTGACAATGATTTATGCACCTCTTAAAATGTCTATCATTTAATATTTAATTTATGTTGCTTTCTATATTTCGAGGCCTTGGCTTTGTATCCTAACAAACTTTTATAAGATGGGTAAGCTCTTTTTATATGCTATCTCAAATGTAGACTTTTTGATATGCTCGATCTATTCTAACTAAAGGCTCACAATCCAGAACCTAGACTTCGTTACTTTGTAACCTTCTTGATATGCTAGCGTCTCACTCTAAAGTAAATATAGGAGGTTTTGTTATTCTTTATCTACATCTACTTCTTACGTTATGCTATATCCTATCCGGAGGTTTTGTTATTCTTTTACATGGGAGAAAATAGTAGCATAAATAAATTTGATCTCACATTGGAAGGATAGAAAATGATATTGTGCATTACCAATAAAATGTGAGGCTAATATATATGACACTTTTTGATATAATGACTGGGTGTTTATTAGGAACTGCATAGTTAAGCATGCTTATACTACAACACTATTAGTACAAGGAACTATCTTCTATTAAAAAAAAAACCTCAAACGTCATACAAAAATGCTTAAATTGCATACTTCAACGTATTATGAGATGGATTTGATCTTGTAGACAATACTATGTATATTATAGCTTATCGCATTGCCATTGATATTAGAGCCCTACTTTCTTTTGTAGGATATTGGATTTGGGGAAAAATCAAGCAGTAGTTTAAATGAGTTGTACTGATTTGAATCTAAAGAGTGCAGGGAATGATCACAAATCGCAAAGAATAGACATATTTTGACTCCAGATTGGCTATTAATAAGATAAATTTATATGAGAAAAGGGTTTTATGAATGGACTGAATGTTTTATTAGAATAAATATAAATGATAATTGGGTTATGTATTAATCAATTTTATAAGTGTGAGATTGTGGGAACATTGATTAACCAAATCAGACATTATGTTGACACTATCTCTTCTACAAACCAGCAAGAAATAGCAGCAAGACCTCCCCTAATTCATTGTTTGGCCATCAACTTCTTATTGGCCCGATCCCCTCTATAAAGGTGACTATGTGTTTGGGTTTAAGGTATGATCCAAGCCGTCTAAGCTATTTATTTTCCTTGATTTATATTGCCATGCGTCGAGATACTTTTTTGTCTGTATTGCTTTAGAAATTTTTCGTTCCTCTCAAAAAATTAAAACATCCTCTGCTTAATACGATCTTGTAACTCTAAATGAACTAATATGCAGGGTTAGTGAGTTCAATTTCAAATTATCTATAATTGCTCCTCTCATCTGAAGGTGATGGCATTTCTACGAAGAGTTCTCCATCTCCAGCAGGCCATTCCTTTAAACTCTTTGAGTTCAATCAATAGGTAAAGCACTTTGTTCACCAAAACAAATTAGTAATCATGGAAGCTACTCTTCCCAAATCTCTATCTTGTACATAGGTATAGCATTGGCTCAATATCCTGCTTTTCATCCGGGAGTAGTTCAATGGAGATAAACATCTCAGATGAGGAGAGTCGACGACGTCTTTACAATAGGTATTTTTTATTGATATTCTTCTGTGAATTGATGCGGCTTTTTCAATATTTTTTCTTGGCAGTGGAATGTAGTCATTTTGTTTTGCAGCACTGATTTTGTTTACTTATTTCATTTCAGATTGTTGTATAGGAGCCGGCAGAGAGGTTTTCTTGAAATGGATTTGATCTTGGGTAAATGGGTGGAGGAGAACTTATACTCTTTGGACAAAGCAAAGATCAGATCTCTTGTTGACGTGCTAGACCTGGTACTTGTGAATTGCTTAAAAAATAGCATGAAAACTTATCTTGCAATGGACTCATTATTTGATTCAAAAAGGATTATATTTGTTATGCTAATTTGCTAGAAAAAATGAGAAATGGAAAATGTAAATGCTACGCTGTTATTAGAATCATCTTAATACAACCATAAGACTGATTTTTGAGGGTTTCATTGGAGGAAAAAAGTCACGCTCCTGCTTGAAAACAAAAAGTTAGTTGGAGAACCTTGATCTGATACCCATGCTGGAACCGAAAGGAAAACATAATTGTTACATTGCTATTGTGCTATCTTTCTAGTATAGATTAAATGAAGATCTTTTCTTTCTCTAAATCTTTCTATCAAACTTTTTAGTAAATGTATATTGCTTTCATAGTAAATCTATATGGCATAAAATATTTGTAATTCGAATTCAACCACTCTTTCAAAATTTCAACATATGGCTTATTAACTTAATTCTCTTATAAATTATAGTAGTGGGCACCACTTCAATTTTTATAAATAGGTACAACAATATTCTTTCACTTATTTGACTTTTTTTTAATCTTCAAAATAGCTTTAAATAACTTAGTAAATTAAGAAATTCCTTCATTACCTAAATATTTCTACACATCAACAATGATGGCATCCGATCTTATTGTTATTCCAGTTTTCATCCTCTTTAAATCAAATACATCTCAACTTTATTAACACATGAAAGTGTAATTGATATCATTTATGTAAATATATTAGTAGAATTTATATTAAAAGTTTAGGGGCTGTTGGTATGCTGTAAGTTTTGGGAACCACAAGTTTGCTGTGTTTGGTATGCAAAATTTGTAGAGTAAAATAAAGTGTGGATTATTACACTTAAATAGGGCCGAAGGAACTCACCCGAATCAGGTGAATTCCTTTCTTAGGCAGATCTCACGACGTGTTGCTAAATCACAATGTCTCTCGTGAGGAAGGAGAAGGTCGAGTTACTTGCACCAAATACTCTGTCGGTGACTCAAAGACACCGAAAGCGGAGCTAGCTTGTGCTCAGGACAATGTTTCGCCGAAGGTGCCTCCACGTCAACTTACTTGCGCCGAAGATGAAGATGACTTCGTCATGGACGGTTCATCTTGCATGGATTCTTCTCATCACTGTCTCAATCTTGCCAACGAACTCCTCTGCTTCGATGGGATTTGTCTACCACGGGATTTGTATTCAAGTGGGCTCATTTTTTACATCGACAAAATTCGCTCATGACAGATTCTCCTTTGACAGGATTCTCCTCCGATGCTGACGGAATCATCTTCGATGGGATTTGTCTCCGATAAAATTCGTCTCCAATAGGATTCATCTTCAATGGATTGTTCTTTGTCCTCGAGGGGATTTGTCTCCGATAGAATTCGTCTCCAATAGGATTCATCTTCAATGGATTGTTCTTTGTCCTCGAGGGGATTCATCTCACAAGCTGTAGCAGTTCTTGCTAACAAACAAGATTTGTCTTCGACAATGATGAATTTGTCTCATCGTTTGATATTTTTTTGTTATAATTCTTCTGGTGTTGCTGTTGTGATGGTATGGATTTAGTTTCTGCTTGTTAGGACAATCCAATATTTGTGCTATTACGGTATATCTGTATTTTGGCTTGGTAGTGTGCTTTTTGTTTATTGCTCGGTAGAGTTAGCAGGCTGTGTTCATGAATGAATTATCTATTGGTATGTTGTTAGTCTCACAAGCAAGTTTTTTGACATCCTTGTATCAGGATAATCTTACCTTTGAATTTTGTGGAGCATTATATTATGTAGATTTCTTTATTTCAAACTGACATTAAAACAATTACAAAATAATTAATTTACACTACAATTTAGTATTCCAAATAGTCTCTTAGTAAAATAATTTATTCATCTATATTGAATATTTTCATTTTTAAAAAGAATTTTTTGATTATCATCTTTGATATATTGTACTTAAGTCTTTGATTCTCTTACTTTTTAGTTTAGCTTGCTTAGATTTGTCTCTTCATTAGCCATTTCTAATTTATTATATAAATTCATGAGTGCTACAATTTTAACATCACAAGTCATTATTTGAATTTAGGATAAGTTATTTTATATTTCTTCTAATTTTCATTATTCTTACTTTTAAATTATTATTTATAGAATCTCTTTTTATCAATAATTTTGAATATATTATTTTCATTACCAACTATCTTTATTATTAGGCACTCTCTTTTGATGTACCACTTATAGTTTTAGCTAGATTTCAAGTGCAACTAGCAACCGAATTCCCGTATGATTAGCTTCACTTTTAAAATTTTATTGCCCAAATCTTAAAACTTCTTATGTATTACACTTTTTAAAATTATCTTGTTTTGTGACATTTATATTTAGTATTACTTTTCTTTTTCCTTAAATTTAAAATTAATAATCGATATTGGGTCATCAAATTTATAAATTATTTGCATAAATTACTTAACAAAATCCTCCTCTTTTTTCATCTAAGATTTGGGACCCAACAGCGACAGTTAAAATTTATAAAATATGTGCAACACAAAACCTTCCCATGAGGTTTATTATCTCTGTACTACTATCACCCAATATGCATCAGAGTTTTGATGGGATTCGGTGCACTAGTACTGATATTATCCTTTAGTGTACAAAATTTAAGTTTTATAGCTTATTGCACATATGTGTTATATATTTAAGGCTTACTTGAAATTAAGGTTTTTTTCTTTTTATTTTGTTAAAGATATGGACAACAAACAATAATGTGGAATATTACAAGATTATCCCAAAAAGGACAGAAAACAACTTTGCGTTGTTAAGGCTCTGTTTGGTTCAGTAAAATGAGTGCATAGTAAAATAGGTATGTGCAAAATAGCATGAGTGCAAATTCTCTTACGCTACATTTGCAATGAGTTTGAAACCTTTAATACCAAAGTGTGTGCAAAATTACCTCGCTTGATTAGAGTTGAGATATACATGTCAAAATTTTAATCGTGCTAACACTATGCGCCATTCTCATTGAAAAGCCTTGCACTCTCCTCTTGTCAACAAAAAGCCCTGTCCCACTGTCACTGTCCAAACCTCTTTGCCAACCATATTAAAACCTTGCCCATTGAAGCCTTCCCGGAAATACCTTGCTCTCACATTGGGCGGCTTTGCAGCCTTCATTAAGCAGAGGAAAACTCCATCTAATTAATTCATCATTGCCTCGTTGAATCTCTTTGCAGAGCTGATGACTATCTCTCAACTCCTTGTGAAACCTTCCTTACTGTCATTGACTCGCTGCTTTTTAGGATACTGGATTGTTTTTAGCTTGACTTTTGGTTGGGAGTAATCCTACCTTAAATATTCATATTATGTAATTGTCCCAACCAAACGCAAAAAAGGCTTTGCATTCACATTACATTAAATTTATTCACAATGTTAAGCTAAAATGCTTACATTTTATTAAGTTCACACAACTGAGAAGCCCCTAAAAGATTAGAAAGAAATAAAAAATTCATAATTGACTTAATTTTTGACAGTTGAACTTGCTTGAAAAGGAGAGTTTTTAATAAAGCACAAGGATATAGTTCGTAAATCATACATTTCTTGAGTACAAGGAAAATAAGTAGATCAGGTAATTGATTTTTTTCATATAGCCTATAAACATGCAAGTAGGGTTCAAAAAATTGCTAGTTCAGGGGGAATGCTGCATAACATCTGATTATTTGAATTTGCATATTCGTTTGTATTTCTGCATATCTGTTTGCTTATTGCCATAATCACTGCTATCGTTTGGCCAGCATTAATCATATTTATGTTTATGCTACATTTTTATCTGAATCATGAAATCTTTTTCAGCTATAAACACACAATTATAGGAACATGAACACAACATGATGTAGATATATGACATGTCAGTTATTGGAAATGCAGGATGTAGGCAAACGTGCAGCAGTTTGTTTTTCATTCATGCATACATACATACTTCTTACAAAAATAAAATTTCATTGTTAAGGAAAAAAGTATACATGGATAAAGTCTTTATGAGACCATTTAAGCGAAGCAGGAAAAAAAATCAATAAATAAGTATGTTGGTGTCCGCTTGAAACATTCTCACCAATATATTTTTCTTTGACTCGAAAGATGGTCTGAATTTCAATATTTTGCCGACTGTTGAAAGTGAAATGCCTTTCTACAAATAAAATACTTATTTCTTAGGAAGATAAGCAGGGGTTTAGGAACTTGATTCATAATCAGTGTAGTAGTTGCTCTCTTCTAAACCTAGCTGACTGGTCAAAGCTAGGATGGCATTTGATGATCTACGTTTCTGGATTCCTCCACCACATAGGAGTTTGCAAGGGAATTAAAACCGCTTGTGTAGTAGTATCTCAACAAATTTGGGAGTCCTATAGGAAGGTTTGAGTTGGATGGAGTTTGTAACACGTCTAAAATGGGTGAGCGGGTATATACAAAAGATTGCGGTGAGCATATAGTGACAAGGTTAGAATAGCTCTAATTAAGAATAAGCTCAAAGAATGCCATCTTATGATTACTTAGACATTTTAAGCATAGGTTGTTAGATGTTTCAGTTAGGGGAGATAATGAATTTGGCCTTTGTTAAAAGAAGGGTAAGCCCAAAAAGCTATGATAAGTAAATCATAAGGAATTTTACATTTTCGAAGCTTTGAGCCTGTCTGTTTTTAAATGGAGCATACAAGTGACAAATGATTCAATATATTTGGATACAATAATTTTGCAGTATTATGCATGTTATCATCTAGTAATAGCTGTTTGGATTGCCTCTATCTATTTTTGCTTTGAGTTACAAAATTGCCATTGAGATAATTCTGAATCGTGTTATTGAGACATCAGATTTTTTTAATCAAAGAAGGGAACACCTGAAATTGGAGGAATCACGATGTTATGAGTCGCAATGCTGCTTGACATTTGCGTTGCTGCTTGTGTTTTCTTGGTCATTTTTTTTTGAGGAATGTAGGTGTAAGTTTTGGAGGTAAGAAAAAAACCCTAACTAAAGATGAAGAGGAAACAAATAGAAAGAGGAAATAAGAGAAAACCAATTACCGTTTTTTAGTTAGTTTAAGGAATATACTAGAAGGAGATTTAAATGGAAATGTTGGAAGGTCAATTAAAAAATTTATTAATATTTATGATAATTTAGATTTTGGAGTTTGGAATGTTGTAGAGACATCAAGTTTTTGCTTGCATGTGGGCTCCCGAAGGTAGACCCACTTTTAATGTACATTCTAATTTGTGATTCTCGAGTTGCAGTAAAGTGATAAATTCTTCTCATATAAACGAGTAACTAACACCCGTAACTAATAATATTAGACATGATTTATTGAGTATTTGAATTGTACCTGTAATGACGTCATGATCTTCCATTGCTTTGGTAGGTGTAAGGGCATATAACCTAGCAGGTTTCGGAGGTCTTGCTAGCGATGGGGACCTAGCTGGTACTGCACGCCTGTGTTGTTTCCCCTAGGGACATGAGTGGTTGCAGGTGCATTCACATGTGCGGTAGTTGTTATCGGATCCGTTCTTGCATGCTGTCTCCATCAATTTTCTTCACTGTTCTACAGAGTTTGATGATGTGGCCTGATCGACCACAACGATAACACCCGTTTTTCCTGTATGATAGCATCTGCCGAAGGTGTGTGATTGTTTGCACTCCCCTTCCGTCATCTATTGATTGGTCCTGGGGGAAATTTGGAATATTCGAGTTGCATGATTTATTCTTGATTTCTTGAAATTCCTTTGGTTGGCGTTGCCGGGGAAGTGCCTCTTTTGATTTTACTCCACAGCCATATGTTCTTCATGTTTCATCATAATGGCACACTCTAGTAATTCAGAAAATTTAGTGTGCCCAAGTGGTCTCAAGCTCCATTGGAGCTTGCTCTTCAATCCTGCTAAAAATTAGCTGCACTTGGCAGCTTCTGTAACCACAAATATGTGTGCATATATTGAGAGCTTGGTAAACTTTGCTTCATATTCGGTTACCATTTTATCACCTTGAACCAGCTTTATGAATTGATTCTCCATAGTAGCCTGAGTTGAGAGTGGGACATATTTTACTCCGAATTCTTCAACAAGCTCTTCCCAAGAAATATTCATAGTTAATGCAAAAAGATACATGCAGAGAGCTAAGTCTTGATGTAATTCAATAGTAACAAGAAAATCATTGGACAAGCCACCTTGCAATTGAAAACATATTACAATCACACTATACATATCTCTATTAATATTAAATATATGCAATACAAATTTATTTTCACTCGAAAGCTCTTCAAAGAACTTCTCTTATTTCTTTTTTATAAGCTTTTTCAAGATCAGTTGAATTTAAATGAAGATCTTTTTTTCCTTAAATTTTTTATCAAACCTCTTAATATATATGTATTACGTTTATGGTTGATCTACCTGACATAAAACCAAATTAATTTTCAAAATATACAAGTCTCTTCATAATTTATATTATATTTTTTTCTCTTAATGCTTACACATGACATATCAACTTGATTTCTCTATAATTTGCATAGTCTTGAGTATCGTCTTTAATCTTGTAAATGGGTGTAACAATACTCTTTCTTCACCCATTTGATATTATTTTAGTATTCATAATTATGTTAAATAATTTGGTAAACAAAGAAATTTCTTCTTCACCCAAACATTTTCATACATTGATGAAATATCATTCAATGCTACCATTATTCTACTCTTCATCTTCTTTAAAGCATTTCAAATCTTAGCTTTACTAACATGTTGAAAGACTAACTGATTTTATTTTCTTAACTATTATATTCACTTGTATTAATTGTATTTGTACAACTTTATTAAAAGTTTAGTAAAATAATTCATTCATCTATTTTGAATATTTTCTCCTTAAAATTTTTTTTATCATCTTTGATATATTTTATTAGTCAAATTTTTTGTTCTTTTATCTCTTAATTTGACTAACTTAAAATTATGTTTCTCTTTCAGAAGTTTCAAATTTTTATAAAAATTTGAGATCGAATGTTGCACTCTTAGCATCACAATTGTATTTTGGATTCACGACAAACAATTTATATTTTTCTAATTATCCTTAATTGTACATTTAAATCATTATTTGTAGCACATTTTTTTACTTTAATTTTCACTTAAATATCTTGTTTTTGCCACCATGCATTCTTATTATCAGGCATTTTTCCTCTTAATTCACTAAGCAAATTCTTTGCTACATTACAAATATAATTAGTATTCGAACTCCACATAATGTTAGCTTCACTATCAAAATTTTACTTTCTTATTTTTAAAAATTTTGTAAATATCTATATTACCCATTCATTTTAAGATTTCACCATCTAGTTTTAAGATATATATTAGATAAAATATTATCTTTGTTACTCTTGATTTTTTAATCAAGAAATAATAAATGATATTGGTTGTCAAATAATCTATCTGTGTTCTTGAAGCTCTATTTTAATAAATGATAATATATTCATCTCCTTTTTTAAAGTGTTAGCAATCGTAAGGTCATAAGCTTAAGCACTATTTTATAAATAATGACATATTCATCTCTTTTAAATTCTTATCCAGAATAATAATCACGTCATTTCTATGAGGATTCTTATCCGAGTATTGGAGTTTAAAGCATAAACTATCTATATCTTTTGCTTTCTCTCGCACCTATTTAATTTCTTTAAGACATTACATGTTAATCTTTCTATTTATCATATTACCAACAAACTTTAAAATTTTGCTAACAAGAGCACTAATAATTAAACTACATAATTTTAATTTATAAACATAGATTAGCTTTACTTACTGACATCCATTCATAATGTAAGAATCTTTGCTTATTTGTCACTATACCAGAGTGTCGATGTAGCGATCATTGCTCACTTTTTATTACATTCATGTAATGCAATGCATCGTTTCCAAGAATTTATGATATATAGGATTCGACAAAGTCTTATATTGGTTGTTGACTACCTAACACAATGTTTCTCCTTTCTTTTCTAGGACTTGGAACCCGATAACAACAGAGCTAATTAGTACCATGTATTATAATTATTAATAATGCTTTTTATTTCTAATTGATAATACTATTAATATTGACTTAATTTTTTATTCACTAACACTAATTAAAAATTAGGAGTTAGCTATATGTTAATACAAAAAATTGAAAACTATAAATTACTTGAAACCTTATATAAGGTAGAAAAACAGATAATTCTTGGACGATTTGATCCTTAATACGTCTATTGCTAGCTTTCTCATGACTGGTTTTCTCAAATCCTCTAAATACTTATGGGTTATTGAAGTAAAAACCTCTGATCCATTGCAAGGTTATGGAACAAATCCTTAACAAATGGGTGTCAATCCCTACGCCAACATTACAAAGAGATATAAAATGCACCGTTTGTAATCAAAGTTCTTTGCAAAATTACACGACAAAAGAAGATCTAGCAATCTATGACATATAGCAATGAAACCATCAAAACTGAAATGATGATTTCACTAGGTTGCCTTGCAATCATGACCCTCTACTTGCCTTAGATATGCTAATAGGGGCTCTTTAAGATAAACTTCTAAAGGAGCACTTTAGCAGATATTCAAATATCTAACTCTCCTAAAGGAATGATTTCTCCGCTTGACTCCCCTTTATTTTTCAATTCAATAGAGTTCTAGTAATTTTATTTTTGTTTCCCTCATTGTAAGATTTGAATTAAAATTGAAGGGCTATATATATCAATTAATTTGCAAGTGATTTTAGAATGGAATGATTTGCAAGTTGAAGGGCTATATTTGAACTTTTCCTCACTCTTCTCCTCTTCCCACTTCACATCAAAAGTTTAAAAGACAAGTTTTCTATCTCACCTTTCATTTTTATTCTTCTTAGGGTGATAATGTCAATACTTTCTTACTATAACATATTTTGCGGGAGAATTTGAGTCACATTCTAAGCAATAATGTCATATGAGATTTGGACATCCCTAACCACTTAGACTCCTTTACTTTGCATATCATCTAACCACAAAATCAGGATTGCTAAGTATTCACATTATGCTTATTTCTCTCTTGCATCATTTGTATGATTGTTGAGCGGGGTTGTCGATTCTTCTCAGGAGAACCCAGATCTCTGGAAATGGCTCTCCGGCCAGGAGAAACCGCCCGAGGCAATAACTAGCAATCCAGTTGAGTATTATTGTTATTGTTATTTGATTATATTTCTATGTTTACTGAATAAATGGCCTTTCTTATTGCTGTTTCAGGTTTTCAATTCGATCCAATCTGAAGTGCTGCAAAATTTAAACACCCATTCTGCACCTGCAACCCGTTCGGAACCCGGCAAACCATGGATCAGAGGATGGAACGATAGGAGCGGCCTGGATGCTGGACCCAGGTTCGGGAACCAGTGAACCACACCATGTTGTGCATGCTCTTGGGGAATTCTCATGTATAAATCTTCTTTGTTTACATATTTAACCCTTGAATTTTCTCAAACATTTATGAAGTTGTTGTCCGAAATTTCTTCTGAGATTTGAATTTTTGATTTTGGGTGCTAGAAATGTAATTAACTTAAATATGAGTGTTTTTCTGGTAACCGAGTATTCATGGTCAATTGGAGGTAAAATTGCACAAAGGGGCCTCTAGATTTTCATAATGCTATGAGCCTCCGCTGCTTGCGTCGTTCTTTAGTCGTTCTTTAATAATGAGCCTACTTTATTATAATAATAATAAGCAATTTTATTTTAACTCAATGATAACAAGTAATTTAATTTAGCTCATAGTGTTCATCTTGTAGAAAAGCACCGGAGCAAAAAAAGAAACTAAAACACAGATCTTCAAAAATAAAAATGAAGAACACTGAATTTATGTGTAAAACTAAAAATTAAGAAATTTATGGAGCCACACTACTACAAAAAAGTTCACTATGAAATTGCTCTCCTATGTAAAAAGATGACAACCGTAGAAATATGGTACACTCAACCCTACTATTAAAGGCTCAACCAGCGAAAACTAAGGATGTGTAGCTGATCTAATTTGGTTTCACAAAAAAATAACTCATCTTATATGTTAATTCCTTTATAACTAGCTTTTGAGGCTTTGTTTCACTTGGCATCCTTAGCTATCCAAAGTTGGCGTATCAAGTGTTTCTTTGCTATAATGAATGTTTCAAGCTTCATCCTAAGTGTAGAGAGTCAATATAATTCTATTGGCTATATTCTAATCCGATAGTTGAGTCTTGGATGGGATTTGAGTTAGCCTGGTCAAGCTTTGATTGGCCTACCCTAGGCACAAGGTTTTTGAATCATTTTTGGCTCTATTTAAGGTTGTTTTTTTCATTAAAGCTCAAGGATCAAGGATTTGTATTAAGCTTGGTCTTTAGAGCATCGAAGGGGTGCCCATAGTTTTCCCTCATTTATTAGCTTAAGTCCCTTTTGAAGTGAGGAGTGGGTCAATGATACTTCATTGACCGTCTCCCAATCTTAGTCGTGGTTGGGTGAATTTTGGTCAAACCTTAGTTAAGTATCATTTTGTCCTGTCTAAAAGTGTTCTTTGTGTTCTTAGAAGATGGGCTACTCTAAGAGCCAACTAGATTGAGGACACCTTACCATAAGAAGAAGAGTTTCTCAAAATTGATCCATTTTTTTTGCAAAAATTCTGAGTACCAACTGTGCTTTGTATTTAAGCTTCTTCACCATGTACATCCATCTGCACTTAAGGGAAATTTACAATTGGCCAAACTATAATCTAGAGATTGAGCTGCTTGATGTGAACATAGCTTTTTTTCACTGTCCAAAGGATTTGAAGTGGAAGGGAAGAAGGATTTATTGTGTCGTCTAAAAAGAGGTAGTGTGGGCTAATAAGCTTTCTAGTAGTGGTTTAGAAAGTTTGACTCATACATGATGCATCATGGCTACACCACAACAACTTCATATTATTGTGTCTACACTAGGAGATTCCCCAAGAATGATTTTCTTATTTTCTTATTATGTCTATGTCATGTTAATAATTGAGAAAAAATATGCATAGGATCAACAGCCTCAATGGAGAGCTAGTTAAGTCTTTCTCTATAAACGACTTAGGACCTGCAAAGAAGATCTTGGGGATCATAATAACTCAATATAGGAGCAAGAGAAGGTTATGGCTATCATAGGAAGATTATGTGGGGAAGGTGCTTGCTAGATTTAACATGAGTAGATCCAAGGCAATGAGCACACAACTTAATGGACACTTTAAGCTTGCAGCTGACCAACTCAAGTGAGGAGGAGAATGAAGAAATGTTAAAAATTTCTTATGCATCAATGGTGGGAGCATATACTTGTTATTTTATTTTTACTTTTTGAACAACCATGTTTTGAGTTTTGGAGAGAAAAAAAGGCTGGCTGCCGTCGCTACAAGATTTGGAGATTCTCGAATAGAATTGTCGATCTTCAAGTAGCGAGGATATTCGTATTTTCTTCTTTAGATTTGTTTTTTCCCGCTCTCCATATTTAATTTTGTAACATACATATTTTTAGTAATTTTGTAGGATTCTCCACTTACAAAATATGATTTGCACTGATCAATGCTGGTGATTTGGAATATGGAAGGTAACAGAGAACACAATTAGTTCAAATAAAAAAAAAATCAAAAAATAAAAGGATAATTAGTAAGATTGTTCGCCTTGGCCCTTCAAAAATGTACACACCTTGAAGTTCGTTGATTGTACACACGGGCAAATCTTTTCAGTATTACACACCAAAACACAATTAGCCCTTTTTTCCAGCATCAAACTTTATTCTCATCTTTCAAAAAATTGCAAATATGTAGCTTCTCCAAACTTTAGAGCTCTTCTTTGGTCAAACGAACAAAATACTTTAAACTTTTTTTTGAGTCCAAGTGAATTTTTCATTCTCCAAACATGATTGAGATCGAGACAAAGCAACCCTTATAAGAAACTACAAAAATAAAGCAAAAATATCGATTCAGGGGCACTTGATTGACTTGAATTACATCAAATCATAACTAAAACTCCTTAAGTAAGCAAACAAAAAACCCAACTCCCTAAGAAGGCGAAGAGTGTGGTATTAATGGTGCCTTGGGACATCTCTAGCCCACGAGATGACCTAAGGGCCAAAGAAAAGCAAATGTACCGATGTGGATGTGGGTTGGCTATGATGCAAACTTAAGACACGTGTCTCTATTGATTATGAGTTGAACAACTCTGGATATAAGTTCTACGATCTAGTGCTGAAGAAAGCGGGGGATATGTAATCTTCATCAAAGATTTGAACATTAGGATGCTGAGAGAGTTTAGAAGACAATGAATTGAGATTCATTAGTCATTTTATGATTACAAATTTGACAAAAGCAATTAAGTATGTAGGAAAAAATAGATGGAGTATTTTTGAGGTAAGAAAATATTTATCTTCAGAGAATTTTTTTTGTGATTTGTAAGATTCTCATATATAATTTTTTTTTTCTCCCCAAGATTCTCTTATTGATTCTTCTTTTTTCGGCACATGAATTCACTTTTTGTTTCCAGTTGACTTTAGCAGGCCAAAAATGTTAATTAAAGAAATGTTTGATATAGGATAAATTAATTAAAAACTAATCATAAATTTAATTAATTTATCAAAAAGTTAGAAAGAAAAGGTGTGCAACCAGAAATTATAACAAAATTTTGACAAATAATTAAAATATTGAGAGAAATATAATTTAGAACTGAAAGTTGAAGTCATCCGTTTTATCTTTAAACCATTAGCATGTTTTTATTTGGTTTCCAATCATCAAATATTTTGTCATTTCATTGATCATAAGAGCAAGACTCTAGAAGAGCATACCCAGTTTATATGTAAAAGAGCATATTTTAAGCTGATTTCTAATTTAACCTATCCTAAAAGATGCTTCTTGACAGTTACACTCTCAGATAATTTTTTTAAGGAAGAATGATGTTGTGACTCAGTGGTTGAGCTCTTGAGTTTGAACGACTGATGGATGGAAACTTTAAATTTCGTCGGCCACATATTTGCCTTATAAAGCTTAGCTTCTTCAAAAAAATATATTTAATGCTCATTTCTTATTCGACTGACTCTCAGATCGTGGAATACTATATTACCCAATTTCAAATTTTTTTGTTTACTTATTTTTGAATATGTGAATGACCATTATGGTGGCCCTGCCGAATAAAAATTGCGATAATGAAGACGAAGAACTCAATCGCACAACCCATTGAGTTCTCCTACTTGAATTATTTCAAGCAATGATTATACAGCTAGTATAGGCAATGCAAGAACACAAATCAGATACAAGCAACAGACAAACACTATAGAAAAGAACACCTAAGACAGAGAGAAATCACGGAGCGACAGCCATAAAGAGAAAGATAATGTTATAGACTTGCATTGTAACTCGGATCTTTCCTAGCTCTTAGAAGAAGAAACTTCTCTCCTCCAACTCAAACAACCAAAACCCTCGTAGCCAATAAATCTCTCATGTACTAAAACAATGTTGCCCTATATACCACATGTCTCATGGTCCCAAAAAGATCAAAAACCTTTTAAAAACTTGCATTGACTTTGCTCGTGTAACTTGAGCCATGCTTGGTGCTTAGGCGCACCCAAGTACTAGGCCTACTTTCTATTGGACTGTTAAGCTTCCGGGCTTCGGTGCTTAAGTGCGCTCAAGCACCTGTCTCGGGTATCCTGAACTCCTTCATAAAAGTGGGCGCTTGGACGCATTGAAGCGCCACACCATGTTATTCTAATGTCTTCGTGTCCGGCGTTTGGGTGCATTGAGGCGCCTAGGCTAGAGTCTCCATAATGCTTGGACGCATTTTCACCGTTTTTCTTGGGCGCTCTTTAGTGACAAGACACTTGATGTGTGCATCTAGCACTACAGACCTTTCTAACTTAGCGTTGTTCTGGTTTTTATACATCTCACTTTCATAGATGATGATATTCTTGCTCTTAGTGTTCTTGTGGTTCAAGTAGTCCCAAAACTTGTATTTGAATTCATCATAATCATATCAAATAAATGTGCATTTTAGCATCTTAGAATCACGTTGAGCAAGCAAACACTTTGAGGTAAGGTAGGTCCGCCCTTTTACCACTTTGTTTTCTTTGGTATTTCTTTCTTCAGCGACACCGATGATCTAGATTATTCAAGTAAATCACTGTGCTAACTGCATTGGCGCAAAATGTTTTGGGCAAACTCACTTATTACTGCATACTTCAAGCGCACTCTGTGATTATTTTATTTATTTTCTTGACTATGCCATTTTGCTGTGACATTTTTGAAACTATGAAATCTCTTTAATTCCGCTCTTAGTACAAAAGACTTCTCCTTCACAATATTCACTCCCATTATCAGACCTCATGCATTTCAACTTGAGTTTGGTCTCAATTTCAATTGCAGGTAGCCACTTTTTAAGAGTCTCAAACACATCTGATTTCTTTTATAAAAAACATACACAGACCTTCCTCATGTGATTATTAATGAAGAAGGTAACAAAAAAGTTGAAGCCACCCAATGGAAAAATTAGAGCTGGACCCCAAATATTCGGATGCAATAGCTCTAGTTTATGCTCCTTTGGTTATTGTTTAGTTTTGCACAAAGCTAAATATTTTCATTTTGCCCATTACACTATCTTCACAAAATTCTAAATAAATTCAAACCAGGAATTCTACCTCGTGGGAGAAGAGACTTCAATCCTCTCTCGCTCATGCATCCAGGCCTTCGATGCCATTGGCATGGTTCTTCCACACCGGATGACATTGATGCATTGGAGGCTTTATTGATCAAATAAAGCGACCTTTAAATGTCCCCCTTTGCGACCACTAATGCACTCTTATTGGCCTTTCATGAATCCTTCGTGAATACTGTGCGATATCAAGCTCGAGCTAATTGGATCATTGAGACTAGGTTCCTCTTCAAAACTAATACATGACGAACTCCTTTGAGCTGCCATGCTAAGTTGCTCGAAAATCTGATATCAACATCCCTTGTGTCGATGATGTCACATTTGTTATTATTTTTCAAATGGACTCCCAAATTCACCTGCAATATAAGACTTGAACATAGATTTTTTGGGTGTGGCATAAAATGATGTGCCCAAATGTGCTACCTAGGATTTAGTATCGTCCAATTAAAAACTAAGCAAATATAGGAGATTGCCCATCATAACGTTAGTTCTTTGCCATGCATTGCAACTGCACCTTTTTTGAGAGTTGTTAGTTCTTATTCTGATGCCCTTCTTTGCCACAATTCCAGCATTTGGCATGGCCCTTTAATTTGAATTTTCCCTCCTAGACTTGAACCAATTTTTTAATACATTCAGTTCAGGTTTCTTCCTCTTACATCTAAGCTCAAAGTTGAGTTTGATGCTTCACGATTCAATCAACTTAGAAATTTTTTGCTCAGAATCAAGACCACAATATCATCAAACATTAAATATGCATTTCACAAAGAGTCAATCACTTTTGTGACAAAAGAGTCTCAATTATCTAGCACTAATGAAAGTAACATTATCACCCTAACCTCTTTAAACTTTATACCCTTGAATTGAGTTGGATCATTTTGGCATTAAAATTGCTTAGATCTTCATCGCTGAAATGTCATCCACCATTTTCATGTTGAAGAGTTGCTTCATTAAGAAAATTTTCTTTGATATTGAAGGTTTTTGATAAATTATTAATAACACAATCATCAAATCCGTCGTGGTCTTTTCATTAATTCTATTAAATACAATAAAGGAAGTAAGGGATAAATGAATAAAATCAAGGGTTAATCTATCAAAAACTTTCCATTGTTCTTTGTTCATGTTGGTAGATTTCTTCTCCATTCGTTCGAGAGGTTGGTACAGCTCCTCTTGAAATATGAGGTCTTTTATCCCCATCTTCTGTAGTGCTAAGTTTATCTTATTTAACTAGCCAATTTTATATCTTGCTTCATCCACAATTGTTCATAGTAAAACTTCACTTAGCCACAAAGAATGCATTGATACCACTTGTGATTATGAAGATGAAAAACTCATTCGCACACCTCATTTAGCTCTTGCTTGCAGCACTTCAAGCTAAAATTACATAGAAATAAAATGTAATGCAAGAATATAAAACAATTCTAAGACATAAAAAATCACAACAGAGAAAAATGCACATCAAAATGTATACTACTTTTATAAGGATAATGTGAGCCCAAATTCTGATTCCCAGTAGAGGTACAAAAATTGGGGTGGTGTTATTTGACTTGTTAGTGATTGTAGTCGGGATTTAGAATAATAATATAAGCATCACATATAATTGCTCAATTAATTTGAAAATAAGAAAAATATTTTTATGTCGATATAACAGCAATTATAAGAGTAGATTTTTCTTCTTTATTTAAAATACAGGAAAAAAATAAGAAATTATAATTGTAGTGATTGTTTATGTAGTGTTGTTCTAGTTCTTCAGTGACGATTTGACCTGGTATTTACAACAAAAATACCCGAGTTGAACACTCGTTAGAAAAAATTAAAGTATTTTGGATATCATTAACTATATTATATTATATTATATATATATATATATATATATATATATATATATATATGCAGAAAGTATAAAATTAAATTTGTAAAATACAAGAAAATAAAGTAATATAGATTGAAGAGATAATATTTCCTCTTTTAAAGATTATCATAACTTTTTCTCTAAATCAATATTGAATAATAATTGAAATAATAATAAAAATAACATATCACAAGTAAGTCATACTTCATCAATAATTGATATCTCTATCTCAAAAATAAATAAATAATAATAATATCATTTGAGTAGACAATTCTCGAACATTGAGGAATCAAACACGTTTGCTTGATTATCATTAAATTTGGGTTATGATGTAACATTTATCATTTCACATATGCTAGCCCTCTCCTAGGTATAGTCATAGTATCATTATATTTTCCAAAGCATGATAATTGCGAACTAGCCCCATTCTAACCATAAAATTATTTTATTTATATATTCTAAATAACTTCAACGGAACCTTATTTTTATTCAATCAAGAGTTATTATCTATTTTTGATAGTATCTCAAATAATGACAATATATTTAAATCATAAAATTTAGAAGATTTAAAGTATATAATTAAATTAATGAAATTTGTGAGTTTTAAAGTAGAGCAAAAAATATGTAACTTAATCAACATATATAAATATCCTTCATGGTATTCGGGGTACCTATTTTTCTTGCTAAGTTGATATCTTGTAAATGTGTGTAAAATTTTTAATTAGCAAAGTGACAAAAAACTTTTTCATAAAAATTTAGACTTTTATTATCTTCTCTCTTTGTTTCCTAATTAGTAAGAAGAATAAATATAAATGAGTAGAAAAGATGATGATTGAAATAACGAAAAAGTAAGGTAACGTAGATAGTAATAATGATAATGACAGTGAAAATAATTGTGATAATAATGATGATACTAATAATAATAATAATAATAATAATATTCTTATTCTTATTTTTTTTTTATAAGATAAGAACATTATATGAGTGATATTATTCTTTTAGAGAGAATAAAATAATAAGAAAATAATAATAATGTATATATTCTTGAATAATAATCATGGATATAAACAATAATAATAATATTATATTATTATTATTATTATTTTCATTATTATTTATATGATAATTTACACCTAAAGAGTACAATTATTATTTATCTTAATGAGTGAATATGATAATGAGAAGAAAATAATAATATTATTATTATTATTTATGATAATATTATGTGCATATATTTATTTAGAGAGAGAATATTATGATAATAATAAGATAATAATAATAATAGTTATTATCATTATTATTACCATTATTATTCATATGATGATAATAATAATAAGTATAATAATATACTTATTATTATTATAATTTTTATTAATGAATAATGGAGAGAGAATATAATAATAATAATATTATTATTATTATTATTATTATTATTATTATTTGTATTATGATTATTATTATATAATGATAAGAATAATAATGAGCAAGATAATATATTTATTATTATTATTATTATTTATTATTATTATTAGAAGAAGATAGTAGTATGAAAATAATATAATAATATTAATAAGAGATGATTACTATTATAATAATATTTGATAATAATAATAATATTATTATTTTTATTACTATTATTATTATACACAATAATAAGTATAACCGTTTATATACTTATTATTATTATTATTTATCATTATTCTTAGTGATAATGATAATAAAATTATTTTTATTATTACCTAATGATAATAATAATAACATTTAAGAATTATTATTATTATTATAACATAATATAATTATAATTAAAATGTTATATTATACTATAATATATATATCATAAAACAAATAATTGTAAGCAATATATTACCACCACAAATTTAGTATTACATGTAGAATGCTCACGGAACTTTAAATAATTATATATATATATATAAAAGCATGAAACCTAAATTATTTTCGAAAAAAAAATTAGAGGTATCGGCAATACCTCTTCTAAAAACAGACTTAAACATATTATTTTAGAAAAAAAAAATTCCATTATTGCAATTTTTGAACCTAAATTAATTCAGAATGTTATTAACTCGGTTAGTAGTTTTATAAGACTCAAAAATTTCACTCTAAACGATTCAAACAGAATTTGGGTGTTCTGGGATAATAAATGGAAAGCTAACATCTTAGCCCAATGCAACAAAGCCATTCATATGCAATTCCAAAATGATAATCATAATTTTCTTATAACCTTTGTTTATGCAAAAAATCAAAGACTTGATCGTATCCCTCTTTGGAACTTCTTTAAGGATTGTAGCTCCTCCTACCTCCCCTGGGTGGTTGGTGGAGATTTTAATGCAATCCTTAAAAGTTCTGAGTATAAAGATTACACCAGAGATCATTCCATTTCCACTTTTTATTTCAACTCAGCCATTCTTGAGTGTGAGTTGGTGCAGTTCCTTCTCTAGTTATGAAGCATCCTCTTTGAACTTGACGGTCTATGACCACAAGCCAATAATTCTCTCTTCTTGGAACCATGTTTTAAAAACTCCTAAATCTTTCAGGTTTCAACTTTTTTGGCTAGATAAAGATCACTTCTCTAATTTGGTTCATTCTATATGGAATGACTCTTGTGCTGCCTATGGTTTATCCCGTTTAGTGGAGAAGTTCAAAAAACTTAGTCTTTGGAATAAAAGGGAGATTGGAAATATCTTTATTAATGCAAGTACTCAGGAATACAATGTTAGTTATTTAGAGAATATTTTTGAACTAGACCCCTCAGACCATAATCGAACTGAAGTTTCCAAGGCCAAAGCTTTGCTTATCCAAACTCATATGAATCTTTCTGGAAGCAAAAATATAGTATCAATTGGTATTTACAGGGTGAAAAAATACTTTTTTATATCATAATTAGGTCAATAAAAGAAGACATACTAATAAAATTTCCAAAATTTGCCCTCCTAACTCCCCTGAAATTAATGGCTCGGAAGATATTCAAAATTATGCTATTACCTATTTCCAAAACTCCTTCAAATACACAAACCCTCCCTCCCAAAACATCAACCCTAACTTACTTGTTCCCCAAATATTTATGGAAGATCATACTCAGATTAATTCGATTCCTAACGATGACGAAATTTTGGAGGCTGTAAAAAGCCTAAAAAAAAACACCTGTCCTGGTTCTGATGAATTTTCTATTGAATTTTTCTGTAAGTTCTGGGATATTATCAAAGAGGATGTCTGTAATGGGGTTAAAGAATTTTTTTGTGATGTTTGTTTACCTAAATTCTTTTCTCACACGATGCTATCGCTTATCCCAAAATCTGAAAATGCCTCCTGGTGGTCCCACTTTAAGCCTATTAGTCTTTGCACTTCCATAAATAAAATCATCTCTAAAATCTTGGCCATAAGAATGCAAACTTTGCACTCCTGCTTTATTGAGCCTAATCAATCTGGTTTTGTTCCCGGTCGTCTCATCCAAGATAACATCCTTGCTACCCAAGAACTTTTTCATAGCTTGAAAAAAAATGTTGTGGTCATAACCTTATTCTAAAGCTTGATATGGAAAAAGCCTTTGATAGAATTGATTGGAACTTCTTATCTAAAATGCTAAGTAGCTATGGGTTTAACTCTAGTTTCATCCTAAAACTTAAGAACCTTACTCATTACAATTTCTTCTTTATATTGATTAATGGTAAAGCTAGTGGTTTTTTCAAGTTCGAAAGAGGTCTTCGCCAAGGTGATCCTCTTTCCCACATCCTGTTCATCATTGCTTTCAATTACTGGTCCATAAGCATTAACTCTTGTTTCTCTAAAGACCCTAGTCCTCATTATAAATATGATCAGAAAACCTTAGTCACGCATCTTGCCTATGCTGACGATCTTATCCTTTTTAGTAATGCCAGCGCTAAATCTATTAAGAAAATTAAATCTATGCTTTCGGAATTGGAAGAAATTATCGGTTTGAAAATTAACCTATCTAAATCTCATTTTTTCACTAATACTAAAACTCCTCTCAATGTTATCAATAAAATTGAGAACACTTTAAACATCAAACTTGACAAACTTCCAATTCTCTATCTTGACATTCCTATCTCAACTGGGCACAATAAGAATGACAATTTTTCTAAACTTATTGATATCATATTCAAAAAATTGCAAGGCTGGGAATTAAAATACCTTTCTCAAGGTGGGAGACTAATTCTCCCACAAATTTCATTTTAAAAAAGATGAAAACAATTTTCAACAAATTTCTTTGGTGCCACCCTCGCGAAAGTAAAATTACTTGGTGCTCTTGGGATCATGTCACTTTCCCAACTTTGGAAGGTGGCCTTGGTCTAAGGGGTCTCAATGATCTCCACAAAGCTTTCTCCCTCAAACTGTGATGGAAGTTTAGAACTTCCAATACTATCTAGTCCAACATCCTTCTTGCTAAATATTGCTCTAGATCTCACCCCTCCCAAACAACTTAAAAAATTACTGATTCCATAACTTGGGCTAGAATGCTTGCTTTTAGAGAAATTATTGAAGAAACTATAACTTGGGACTCGTTGGATAAATCCATATATTTTTGGTATGACCGTTGGAATAACAACGAAATCTTGGCTAGTAGCTATTGTGATATCAAAAACCATAAATTATCCCTGGCTACTTGTCTCACCAGCAACAATACTTGGAATTTTGACTCTCTCGAAAATATGATTCCTGCAGATCTTTTAGAAAAAATTAAGGACGTTTCTACTAAAGTTGATCTTGTAAAATCGGCTAACTCTATTCTATGTCACAAAAATAAAATCTGCTTTAGCCTTCTTTGGCAAACTGTCAGAGTTCACAATCACCCTTCTTTTCCTATTTGGATTTGGCATAAATGTATTTCTACACTTATCAGTCTTTTTCTTTGGTGCCTCCGCAATAATTTCATTAGTGTTGATACCATTTTGCAAAATTTGGGATACAATTTGGCTTCAAAATGCCATTGCTGCTCAAATAGCATCGAAACCATAAATCATGTCTTTTTTAGTAGTATTCTGAGCAAAACAATTTGGTCGGTCCTAAGCTTAAAAAAGTCTGAGCCAAGTCCAAGTGATATGCTGAATATCTTTTCTAGATGGCCTTACTAGAGGAAATAAATTCATGTTGGTCAACTAGTCGACTGCTTTACCCTTTGGAATATTTGGAAAGCTAGAAATACTGCTAAATATTCTAATATCCCTGCCAACGCTCAAAAAACCAGGGAAGCTATCAAACAGGATGTTAATAGCTCCTTAAAAAATTACAGTTTCAAGAACTTTAGCTGGAGCTCTCTAAATGTTGATCATGTTAAATCAATTTTGGAATTATAATGTCTTTTGGCCAGTCTCTCTTTGGTGTCGGGTCTTCTTTTCGCGCCTCCTGGTTCTGTGGCTGGTGCTTCCCACCCAGAAGCTGGCTGCTACTTTGTTCAATGTTGTCTGTTTTGTTGTGTTATGTGATTTACATGCTAGTCTGCTGTTCCTTTGGCTTTAGTTGTGGCTTTTTATGGCTCAACTGCTTTCACTTTAGTTGATGATTCTTTATGATCAGGTCCCTGAGGCTGCTTCTTTCAATGTTGCTTATGCTGCGGAAATTATTGATATTATTATAATTGCTGTTTTTGCTGACTTTTATTTCATTATCTTTATGGCCATCCTTAATATTTTGGTTAATGATAATTGTGGCTCGATAATTGGTGGTCCGATGCTTGGTGGCGGGTCTAAGAAAGTTTATGAAATTGGTTTAGGACCCTCTTCGAGTCCTCGCGGATCTCGTCTGAATTTAAACAAGTTTATTTGGTGCTGCATTTCTATTAAAACTTATTTGGGTGCTGATTTATCAAAAAAAAGAGGTCATCTGTACAAGGATAATGATGGGGTTGATGCTTATTTTGGTTTGTTGAAATTTAATGAGAGGCTCCTGCCTCAAAAAATCGGGAGTCCCTCTCATTCTTTTGTCGGCCTATCTGCTCTCTTGATGTCTGGCAGAACTTCGGTGGCTTACTTGCATGATGTTGACACTTGGGCTAAGTATAATAAGCTAAAGAATCGTAATGCTTCCACGTTCAGTTAACTATTTGGCGTTGGTTCCTGTATGTGCATACTGCTGTTTATATTTTATGTTATGTCCAACATTTTTTTGTGGCAAGTCCTTGTTATCATGCTATATGACAGTTGCATCTCTGCTAAGGTTACTATCTTTTTTGCTGAGATCTCAATGTGGTGTTTAGCAGTTTACCTTTCCCCCTCCACCATTGTTCACAGTTTAGATCCTTTATTTGGAGGCCCTTTTCAAGGTGATCGTAGTTTTGCTGGCCTTGCTTCTGATCACTCTATCTTGGGCTTAATACTGGTAGCCAGTGTTTATTTTTTGCAGGGCATTCAGACGCTCGATTTTTGTTTCTGTGCACTCTCCGCGCGCTCTCTGTGTGTTTTTGTCGGTCTCGTTTTTTCTCTCTTTTTGGTCATTGTCTTTACTTTGAACATTTATTTAGTTTGTTTTATATGTTTAAAGCAAAAACATTCTTCTCCGCTTCACAATAAAACTATCAATGCTCATACCATATATGCAAGTTAACCAAAAAAAATTGAGACAGGTTCAAAACTCTTCTCAAAGTTAGAAAAAATGTTATTCATTGGTTGCTTAAAGACATCAAGCCCTTCATAATGCTCAATAAAACAACAAATATAAGAACAACAATATTGAACCATATAATATTCAATCACTATTGTCTTGTAAGATTAAACCCTATTGCAAGATATTAAGTAAAAGAAAGTTGTCTTTAATTGACATATAAATACTTATATTTTTATTGAATGTAATCTCATTAAATCAGTAAGTAAATAAAATAATGAACCTCAATATATCAAGTATGGAAATAATTTTTTTTTTATATTATTATATTTCAAAGTTTAAATTTATAGAGCTAAAACACACATAAATTTGAGTTTTTAGGTACTCTAATATTTATAGATAACTATTTAAAGATAATTCAATCTAATATATCACATTTTTTTTAGTAACAAATATCATATCACTGTCATCATACATGCTTTCACCCATAAAATTGTTGAATCAAATATTTATATCAGTAAAGACATATTTATGCTTGCAATTTAGACATCATATGATTCATATAATCATCCTTACTGGCAACTCTAACGTTTGATATTATATTGTGCAATTGCGAACGAAACAAAATTGATGACAGAAAAATTCGAAGAAGAATCAACCAATGAATTCAATCATGCGTACTTACAATTACAAGTCGTTGAGCCTTGAAAGCAGAAACTTGATGGTGGTCTTGATATGTTTCTTGAACAAATCTTGCTTCTCGGCATCTAATTTGGGGGTTTTAAATGTGATATAGAGTTTCATAAAGGCCACAAATTGCTTATCGAAATAGGTTGGGCCTATTGACATAAAGTAAGCTTTTTATTTAACTTTATAATGTTTACTTAAATAAAAAAATACACTTTCTTTAGACTGCAAAAAACAAAGCCACAATCGGAAGGTATCAACAATATTGGCAACCTTAATTACTTGATAATAACTCCCTTATCTTCATCGGTACCTTCAACAGAAGAGTTTGAGCTAGTATTAACTTGTATAGCACCCTAGACTACCCACTGCATAATATTGAGCAAAAAAAAAACATTAGCATAGCTAAAAGATTAAAACAACTCATCATTTTTCGAGTAATTTAATAGAAAGGAGAGCAATATATATGCAATAATATATATAAATAATATATGCAAAGCTCTTAATTCACTATAACAAAGTGCTCTAAGCTTAAATAACACATTTATATATTAATATACATTTAAGTAATAGTTAATCTTTAATGAAAGTTAAATGATAGAGAAGTACAATTTCTCAAGCAAAAAATTGATCCTGAAGAAATATATGTATTAGAAATTTTAATGATCAGGGAGAAATAAGTAAGAGTAAAATAAAAAAAAAATTGTAAGAAAAAGAAAGATTTTGAATTAACAAAAAATATATTTCAAAGACTGAAAATAGAATTTAAGCATTTTGTTCGGCGAAGAACCGCGACCAAAGTAGGCAAACAGCCGCGGTGCCATTCCTCACTGGGATAGTTCCACACTAAGCCCTAACGTCTTCTTCCTCGTCTCTTTCTCAAAATTCAGATTGATAACATAAATAGATTGAGATTAGAAAATCCTCTGAATGTATTTCTTATTCTTTCTGAATATATGTGATATATGGATGAATTTATTTTGCTTCCAGATTCTGCTCCTTTCCGAGATTTGGATCATATACAGTACTGACAACCTTATGTTCATTGGCGGATTAGTGAGAGATATAATCCGACGATGAGTTAGGAGCTGTCAAAAGTTATTAACCTCTTAATCATAATCGGGTTAGTATGAGTATTAACTCGATGACAGGAAGTGGTTATGACAACAATACCTACTTTTTTCATGAACCCAATTATTTTTTTACTTCTTTCTCATAATCTTCGAGTATTTGCAAATGAAAAGAATTTGTGAATTTACTATAAACAGCTTCAAATAAAATGTTGGTAGTCTTTCATGACATAGATGTTAAGCACACAAAGCATTGAATTGTGAATAAATTAAATATTCTATATAACGTATCAATGAACTAAACACTCCCAATCTCCCCATAATTTTACTTAGTTACATATGCTTGAGATCAAAGCGAACCAAACAGCCCCAATATTTAAAAGACGAAGTAAATAGAAATTTTAAAAGCTAATCCCATACAAAAAAAATAGTATAAATAACACATGACCGGCAAGACTAAAACTAACTTTTGTTCAACATAAGAAAAAAGTTAAAATGATAATATACAAAAAACGTTAATGATAAACGAATTGATCTAGAATTAAAGCATTGCTATAATATAACATGATACTGAAAAGAAAAGCTCACTTTGGAGGTTATTGTCTATGTACCTGCGTAAATCTGAATGCATGCGGTAATGAAAGAAAAGAAATGGAAAAGGAGGAGGAAAGATTTTTTCCTTGAGATACGGATGCTGACATGATTTGCTCATGCTGCTAAGAGAAGAGTTGCAGTTTAGAAGCTGTGATGCAACCTCTCTAATTTCTCTCAACTGTTCTCTTAATATATAGCAGTTTCAATACTATTGCAAAAAAAAAAAATGATCTTTGATACACTATCAAAAGAATAATGGCACATTCAAGCAATATAAAAATTTGCATTGGATGGTCAGAGATCGGTATGAGAAGTGATATTTCTTCTAATTGTATGTATGTGTGTATCATTCATAAGACACGCATATAAAATTATTAGAAGTTTTCTAAATTTGCAATAAGTAAATTAATATCTCTATAATCCGTGCATCCCAAGAGCCACATAAATCTTAAGTAACATGCATCCAAAGAGAAAATAAAAAATAATGTCAAAAAAGTCTATAAATATAAATTATGCAAGAATACATCTAATAAAGAAAAAAAAAGCAAGAAAAGAGTTAGAAATGACATATAAAAGATACAATGATTAAAATGAAAACACGACACATATACAATAGCAAAAAAATTACAATAAACACACAGACTCTTCTTCTTCAATGGAAGGCATCCCATTCATCACATAAAGAAAAAAAAATAAGGAAAACTTAGAGATTACATTATGAAGAGGAATGAATGTTTCAATATATTAAGAAATTAAAAAAAATTATTATGAAATTCTATTAAAAAATGAAGTCTGCTTCAAGTATAAGGAGACGCTGATTGAAACCTGGCCGCTACAATGGAAACTGCAAGAAAGGTAGCATTCATCGTTTTTCTTTCTGATGCCTCTCTTCGACCAGACTGCCCTAAAGGAGAACCTCTCTCTTTTGACCGATACCGATGCACCGCAGAGATGCAACTGAAAAAATTAAAAGTTCAAAATGCTCATACCTCGCAAGTTTAAAGAATGCCATCAGTTTCCGGAGGAAGGTATGCGGAAAAAAAGAGGGACCGAACACAAAGTAATCAACAAAGAACTTATTAATACAAAATTTTAAGAAAGTGATACTTAAAATTTTCGTCAACACATTTAAGCAAACAGCTGTAATAAATGACGTTGAATTGCTGTAGTTATTTGTTATGATACTGATGCAGTTCAACTAAATTTTCAATAAAGTCCGTTTCTAAAAACAAATGAGAAGGTATTATTTAGAACTTATTTTATTTGAATTAATTTTCAATAAAAAATTAAAGAAAAACAAACTTTCATATTAATTGATCAAGAAATTCTTTTCCTTTTTTTGCTGAAATTTTACAAAGTTTACATAGCTACTTAATAATTTATATGTAAATATCAATAAATAATGTAATTAAGGATCTTAATCTATATGACAATATGTATATATATTGAAAAATTGAAAAATTACCTTGGAGGAATCCGGAGGGCGGGAGACGCGACAGTTTCTCGATCCCTCTGAACTTCTTTCAAAAAGCAGATTGCATCTCTAAAGATACTCCATAAATGCAATCACAAAGGCTAGGTGTTTTGCAAGCAAGGGAGAAAGTAGGACGTGTGGATAGAAGAGTCTGACCAATTTATGTCTTTGATGCATTGTCAGGAGCAAAGGGCGTGAAGGAGGTCGCATGAAGACGTTCTCTTCCTGCTTTGATGCTTTAGCGCCTCTCTTCTGGCTTTGAGCGGAGGTCACACGAAGGAGCTTTAGCACCACGAAGAACTGAAAAAGGCAAACAGAAGCTCAAATGCCAGAGAAAAATGAGAATCTCGAATAAAGGAGTTTCGTTTTTGCTAAAGGATGGAAGTTGAAGAGACTTTTTTTTTCTTATAATTCAAAAAAATGAGAACCGAAAGTAGCCGGGGGGGAGACGCCGGATAAAGCGCTGTAGCACCAAAAACTTTCTCTCATCACAAAAACTTTCTCTCCTCATAAACACTTGTGAATTTTGCTCTCCAATCTCAATATTATATATATATATATATATATATATATATATATATATATATATATATATATATATATATATATATATATATATATATATATGTATGTGCTCAGATTTTATTATCCCAGGTCATGAGTTCAAATCTTACTGGTTATATATATATATATATATATATATATATGAATATCTATTTAGGCATATAAGTAGATCTAGTAACAATAGTAGTTTGTAATTAAATTTATGAATAAGATCATGAAGTGTGAAAAAAATGCAATGCTCATGCATTTACCTCAAAATGCTCATTTTATAGGTTAATTACTTTATAGTTAGCTTTTGAGGCTTGACTTCACTGGGCATCCTTAGCTAGCCAAGGTTGGCATATCAATGGAGCTCTTTAGTAATACATACTTTAGGTCATGAATGTTCCAAGTGTAGAGTGAGTCAATAGAATTCTATTAGCCATATTCTAATCCCTTAGTTGAGTCTTTGATGGGGTTTGAGTCAACCTCGGCCTTAGTCTGTCTATCCAAGTGAGGCGCGAGGCCTTTGAATCCTTTTTTGCTATGCTTAAGGTTGAACTTTTCATAAGAATCACTTAGTGAGATTTTACATTACTATCATACTGTTCAAGGTTTTGTAGTCTTTAGAACATCAAAGGGGTACCCAATAATTTTCCCTCCTCAAAAGCTAGCTCAAGTCCCATCTCAAGCGGGTAGTGAGCTAATGATGCTTCATTGTGTATTCTTGGCGAGATTATAGCTAAAATAGCTATCTATAATTTGAAAACTATATTAAAATAAATTTATAGCTCATTAATATTCTTTTGTTGATTCTTCTTTTAGCACATGGATTCACTTTTTGTCTCCATATAAAATTAATCATAAATTTAACTAATTTATATATAAATTAGAAAGAAAAGTCTCTTTGATTCAAATCATGATAAATTAATTTATTATAATTAATTAATTAAATTGTAAATAGCTATAAATTCTCATTTATATCTTTATTCATGTAAACATTAATTTATAATTAACTTTTATTAATTAGTACTATTAATAAGTATAAAATTAAATAATCTTCAGAACTGGTTTCTCCTATATAATCCCTTTCCCCAGAGTTTTTCATATTCTATATTTAGAGATAAAGAGGGTTCAAACGAAAAGCCTAAGCAATGGGATCAGCTCTCTCACAAGCTCACCCTCTAAAGCATCAACTATCGCATATATAGTTATATCATAGGTTTAATTATCACTGATCACATATTTTTTCAGAATAGTATTGGCACCACTGACTAGAGCAAGATCTTATGGCCATGTGCCACAGACACATGCCATTCTCTATTATACTCAAAGAACAACTAAGGCAGCTCTGTTAATATCTGAAGCGGCCGGAGTTTCTGAAACCGCTCAAGAGTAATTTGAAATTGAATATTCTTACTTTTATATTTTTCATGTTTTTGTATTCATATGAAATCTTATTTGTTAGGTATAAAATGACACCCGGAGTATGGACTAAAGAGCAAGTCGATGCTTGGAAACCTATTGTTAAAGCGGTGCATGTAAAAGGAGGCATTTTCTTTTGCCAATTATGGCATACAGGAAGAGTCTCGGGTTACGGTATCGCTTATATTATTTTACTAGCATATGATTAATGTTGAAATAATGCAAATACATAATTTGATGGCTTACCCAAAAAAAGATTATGATACTATACAAACTTTTAAATTTCTTATTTAAAAACATTTAATATAATTATTAATCTCTATTGAGTAAGAAAATAGTGTATTATTATTTTATGCAAAAATTGAATTCAGTATTTTCATGATGTGCATGGAGATATTTATTAAATTTCTTTTCAAAGATGAATGATGTTGTGATTCTGTGGTTAGTTCCCTAAGATTTAAACTCTTGTATGTAAAAATTCAAATATCATTGACGGCGCATAATTATTTTATTGAGGCTTAATTTTTTCTAAAAAAAATTCATTTTAAAGAACAACTTGCTATAATGCATTATGAAGCAAAAGCTCAATTTGATATTGTTTGTGTTATTACAGCTTGCCAACCAAACAGACAAGCACCTATATCTTGTACGAATAAGCCAGTCTCAACCCAAGTACTAAATGATGATACTGTGTGTAAGTACTCTCCTCCAAGACGTTTGACAGTTGAAGAGATCCCTCTGGTTGTTAATGATTTCAGACTTGCGGCGAGAAATGCAATCGAAGCCGGTACGTGTGTAGCACGATGCTATTTTCTCTTATATGTAATTGCTTGTATTTATATGATTATGCAATGCCTAGGCTTTGATGGTGTAGAGATCCATGGTGCTAACGGTTATCTTATAGATCAATTTATGAAAGATAGTGCAAATGATAGGACCGATGAGTATGGAGGAAGCTTGGAAAATCGGGGTCGATTTATCATCAAAATCGTTGAGGCAATTATCAACGAGGTTGGACCAGAACGTGTAGGCGTTCGGCTCTCTCCTTTTACGGATTACATGGATTGTTGGGACTCAAAACCAGAGAAATTGGGGGTTTACATGGCACAATCATTGAGTAAATATGGCTTGTTGTATTATCACGTGGTCGAACCTCGAGTGTCAATTGCTGAAGGTAGAAGGCAAGTTCCTCTCCGCTTGCTTCCTATGAGAAAGGCTTTCGGTGGTACTTTTATTGTTTCCGGGGGTTATGATAGAGAAGAAGGTAATAGTGTGGTGGATACAGGCTATACTGATTTGGTAGCATATGGCAAGCTTTTCTTGGCTAATCCAGATTTGCCTAGAAGATTTGAGCTTAATTCACCCCTTAATAAGGACAATAAGCCCACATATTATACTTCTGATTCGGTTATTGGATATACTGATTACCCTTCTCTTGAAGATTAAAAAAATTAATTTGATATATTACTTTCTATAGAAATGTATATTTATGTTTATTATTTGAATGAAAGATATCATAATGTAATGGAGGTTATGTGGCACCCCAGCTCCACCGTAGTCCTATTAACATTTAAGTTAACATGATTACAGTTTAGTGGTCACTAAATGACAAGTTCCTCATTTATAGTTAGATTAGGTTTTCACCCCAATCTTTTCTAATTAAGAAATTTGTCATAAACTGAGTGTTTTTCACAAAATAATGATACATGAATTTTTCATAGTGCGGAAGCAAGAAACATTCACTTCCATTTCACCATAATTTAGATAGAGAAGAAGGTAATAGTGTGGTGGATACAGGCTATACTGATTTGGTAGCATATGGCAAGCTTTTCTTGGCTAATCCAGATTTGCCTAGAAGATTTGAGCTTAATTCACCCCTTAATAAGGACAATAAGCCCACATATTATACTTCTGATTCGGTTATTGGATATACTGATTACCCTTCTCTTGAAGATTAAAAAAATTAATTTGATATATTACTTTCTATAGAAATGTATATTTATGTTTATTATTTGAATGAAAGATATCATAATGTAATGGAGGTTATGTGGCACCCCAGCTCCACCGTAGTCCTATTAACATTTAAGTTAACATGATTACAGTTTAGTGGTCACTAAATGACAAGTTCCTCATTTATAGTTAGATTAAGTTTTCACCCCAATCTTTTCTAATTAAGAAATTTGTCATAAACTGAGTGTTTTTCACAAAATAATGATACATGAATTTTTCATAGTGCGGAAGCAAGAAACATTCACTTCCATTTCACCATAATTTAGATAGAGAAGAAGGTAATAGTGTGGTGGATACAGGCTATACTGATTTGGTAGCATATGGCAAGCTTTTCTTGGCTAATCCAGATTTGCCTAGAAGATTTGAGCTTAATTCACCCCTTAATAAGGACAATAAGCCCACATATTATACTTCTGATTCAGTTATTGGATATACTGATTACCCTTCTCTTGAAGATTAAAAAAATTAATTTGATATATTACTTTCTATAGAAATGTATATTTATGTTTATTATTTGAATGAAAGATATCATAATGTAATGGAGGTTATGTGGCACCCCAGCTCCACCGTAGTCCTATTAACATTTAAGTTAACATGATTACAGTTTAGTGGTCACTAAATGACAAGTTCCTCATTTATAGTTAGATTAGGTTTTCACCCCAATCTTTTCTAATTAAGAAATTTGTCATAAACTGAGTGTTTTTCACAAAATAATGATACATGAATTTTTCATAGTGCGGAAGCAAGAAACATTCACTTCCATTTCACCATAATTTAGATAGAGAAGAAGGTAATAGTGTGGTGGATACAGGCTATACTGATTTGGTAGCATATGGCAAGCTTTTCTTGGCTAATCCAGATTTGCCTAGAAGATTTGAGCTTAATTCACCCCTTAATAAGGACAATAAGCCCACATATTATACTTCTGATTCGGTTATTGGATATACTGATTACCCTTCTCTTGAAGATTAAAAAAATTAATTTGATATATTACTTTCTATAGAAATGTATATTTATGTTTATTATTTGAATGAAAGATATCATAATGTAATGGAGGTTATGTGGCACCCCAGCTCCACCGTAGTCCTATTAACATTTAAGTTAACATGATTACAGTTTAGTGGTCACTAAATGACAAGTTCCTCATTTATAGTTAGATTAGGTTTTCACCCCAATCTTTTCTAATTAAGAAATTTGTCATAAACTGAGTGTTTTTCACAAAATAATGATACATGAATTTTTCATAGTGCGGAAGCAAGAAACATTCACTTCCATTTCACCATAATTTAGAAAGTAAATACATTCAACTCAGAATAAATACACAATAAAAGAAAATGCAAACAAAACTTGTATTATTACAATATTTAAAAGCTTAACTGAAATGAAAGATAAACACTCATTCTCACTAACAAATAAGAAAGAAAACTAATAATCTTCGGTAGCAGCACGCTCTTCCTCCTAAACAAGCTCTTCAGAAGGCTCAACTACCTCAAACAGCTCAGAATCTGCCATTGACGACTTCACAATGATAGGGCTCCAACCAAAATAAGTAAAAATCTGATTAGATAATTTGTCTAAGTATATTTTAGGCTGATATTAGTTTGAAAATCTTTTAAGATATCACAATTAACTAAATAACTAAGTAAGTATCAATAGGTGCAACAAGATATGAAAGAATAAGAGAAAGTTATAAATAACATATTTATAACTTAAGCAAAAGGAAGTAAATCACATATCTCCATCAAAAGCTGTAACAAGATTAAGCATTTATATAAGTATAAAATAATTATAAATACTAAAAAGAAGACTCATCATAATATGATTATAATCATATGAAATTATACAGATTAACATAAAGTATACTAAATTGTGATACATATAAGTAAGCAAGCAAACTAGTATCCTAACATATGTAAGTAAACAAATAAGTATTGAATTATAGTAAAAGTAAGCAGAAAGCAGTAAAGAAAGAATAACATGTAAAATCTTCCATATCAGAAGAATTGACTAATAAGCCACTGAATTGAAACTGAACTGAAGCATGCATATCACTTAGCTTATCAAAGCCAAGGCAGAAATATCTATACTAAACTGAAGAGGCAGAAATACATATATGCAGTAAGTTTTAGTTATTTTACTTTACTTCTGTTGACACGTTTAAAAGTAACTGAGAAGTCAAGCACATTTACAAGACTAAAGCGGATTCCAACTTAACACAACTCTCATCAATGAGTATATGTTAAGTAATTCTTATTTCTCCTTACCACGTGTCCATTGGCAATAAAAGTGCACAAATATCCATCCAAAAATGAACCAAATGCAAGTGTTATCCTAATTTTTAATATTTTTATTTCAATCAACAAGTTATCTTGTATGATATGCTCAATGTAAAAAGGCTCAAAATATAAAGAATGCAAAGCAAAAAAATTCAATAGTAAGCAAGAGGCTATTAAAACACATATGATATCTGTTGTTGTCTAATTTATTCATTCTAACTATTCAAAGTTTTTACAAGCTCAGAATCTTTAATATCCTACTATCCAGTATAAACTCAGATTCACAGCTTTACAAGTTAAACATTAGAACTTAAATAGTTCTAATTCAAATAAAAAATGTTGCTCATAAGTCAATTAATTAATCATTCATCCTAATTTTATAATTTTCAGCAACACAAACTAATATTGATTAAGATAAATCAAGATTGAGGGATTAAACATCTATGTGCTTTGTGCGAGCATGATAGACTAGGTTAGTAGCTAAGAGTATAGTGCTTTAGCTATTACAATGGACTGCTACCTCTTGTTGCTTCACACCCAAATCTTTTAGCAAGTCTTTCATCCAGATATCTTCCTTGAATGCTTCAGTAACTGTCATGTATTCAGATTTTATTGTAGACATGGCACATGTAAGTTGTAGAGTCAATCTTCAGCCAACTAGACCCCTTGCTAATGTGAACACATATCCATTTGTTAATCATCTTCAATACAAATCTCCCGCATAGTCGAAATCCACATATTCAACACACAAATCAATTATTGATGACTGCTTCTAAAATAATAAGCCGACACCAACTCTACTTTTCAAGTACCAAAATATCCCCATCACTACTTGCCAATGACCCTTCCCCTGATTGTGCATATATCGGCTCATGACTCCAACTACTTAGGCCAAATCTGGTCTAGAGCAAATTATGGCGTACATCAAACTTTTAATCGCACTAGCATAAGGCACTGAGTGCATTTCTTCCTTTTCAAGATCTGTTTTTGAACATAGCTCTATATGTAAATGAAAGTGAGGTGCTAGAGGTATACTTATAGATATTTTAGAGTCATCAATTCTAAACCCCTTCAGGACCTTTTCAAATGCCTCTTTTAGGTAAGTCAAAGCATTCCTATCTTTATATCCATAAAGATCTTCATTCACAGTATTTTCATTGCCTCTCCCAAGTTTTTCATTTCAAAGTTCTTCGTCAACTGCTCTTTCATGTGATACATCTCAAACTGATCTGAAGTCACCACCAACATATCATCGACATACAAGAGCAGGTAAATGAAGTTACCTTGGGGTAACCTTTTTAAATATACGCAGTGATCAAACTAGCTCCTCATGCACTCCTCTTTCTGCATAAACTGAACAAATTACTTGTACCATTGTCTTGGTGATTACTTTAGGCCATAAAGAGACTTGTTTAATTTGCATACCGGTATTTCTTTTCATGGCTCAATATACCTTAGGAGTTGTGCCATAAGGATATCTTCTTCTAGTTCTCCATACAAGAATGCTTCTCTTATATCAAGCTGCTCAAGTGGTTGATCAAACTGTGCCACCAAAGTTAAAAGCACGTAGATCGATAAGTGTTTAACAACTGGGGGGAACACTTCATCATAATCGATCCCTTTCGTATGAGCAAAGCCTTTGGTCATTAATCTAGCTTTGTAGAGCACATCAGCTTCTGAAGATCCCTCTTTTCTCGCATACACCCACTTACAACTAATAGCCTTTCTACCTGGAGGGAGTTTCTCCAATCTCCACACCTTATTTTTATGAAGAGACTCAATCATCCATCGCATGTTTCCATAAATTTCCTTTTGAGCCCATCATTACTTCTTTGTAATGGGATGAAACCTCATTCTCAAATTTGTGACATGGTCTCTAAGCTAGGCAAGCTGTTGTGTTGCATGCCTTCTGGGTCTCTCTCTTGCAATCGACTCTTGAACTCGAGTCTCACTAACAATATCAATTAGTTCTTCCACATCACAAATGTGGTCTTCATAGGTAAGAGTATCATTAATGTGATATAAGGACTTATAATAGCCAGAATAATTAAAATATATAATTAATAAAAAATTAGGATCAAACATACCATTAAATAGAGTATATTTTTATGATTGTAATGCCCGAATTTGGGAGCAATCTGGATACCTGATACTTCTGAATTAATGTCTAAATATTTAAGATTCAAAAAAATTTAGAAAATTAAATACAAATTTAAATTCAGTAATTTTAGTGTCGTTGGATTGAGAATATTTGTAATTGAATATATAAAACGTTTCTTCAAAATTGAAGCTCCGGATTGATCGTAATTAATTTTTGAAATTTTAATATTAAAAAATTAATATAAAATAATATAGCTCCAAACTAAGAAAATTTAGTGTGTGTTCCTCTCATCAAGATGAACATCATGGTCAAGTTTTGTTAAGTTAAGAACTTTTTAGTAAGTTTCTTCATTACTAAATTTTTTTTTATTCAGTAGCTTCCTCAATAAGTTGCTTACAACTTAAAAAAAGTATCACTTTTCTTCCTATAAATAAGACCCCAAATCCGCATCTTCTCCACACAAGCCTCTCTTCCTCTTCCTTACCTCAAGTTGCCTTCCTTCTCCTCCTCCCACCTCCAGTAGCCACCTCTCAATCCTCCAGTCATTGCCCTCGACCTCTGCATCCCCTCCTCGATAGCAGGTCAGCTTCTCCTCTTCCTTACCACTTCCTCCTCCCCTCCTTTATAAAAGGAGCCCTAAACCTTTTTCTCTCCACAACCCCTCCTCCGGCCAACCTCCGCCTCTTCCTCATCCCCACTTCGCCAACGACTACCAACATGTGTAATTTACAAGAATTTATACCTTCAATGAGCCCATCCTTCTGCAATTCTCAGCGAAGGCTCTCCTGCATGTGCCAGCCGCATGTGCCACAATGTCATGACACCATCTGAGTCAGCTGCCACTGCCATTGAATTTGTCATTATATTTCTCTGAAGATAGCAAAGGTTATGTTATTTAACTGCTCTTAAGTAAATCATTGCACAATTGCTGATCTTTAGGACCCCTGCCTCAAGCACTACCTTAAATCTTTTATCTTTTAAGGCTCCAATAGACAGAAGATTCTTCTTGATATCAGGTACATATCTGACTTCTTTCAGTTATTGAAATGTCCTTGCATGTGTCCTAATTAACACACCTTCAGCTCTTGCAATTTGGCACGTAACATCATTCCCCATTATGACTACACCATTGCATGTTTCTCTATATGAATATAAATAATCATTTTGGGAATATATGTGTAACAAGAGATACCTCTGAGTCTGAACTTTCTACCGCATTCTGAATCACATTAGCTTTTTGCCTCAGATGATCTATTTGTTCATTACTTTTCTTTCAACTTTGGGCAATCTTTCTTTCATTGTCATGTCTCCAAACGGAATGTACACTGGTTGCGCCCAATGCTACGGCCTCTGGACTTTCTTATTTTCTGGGAATCAACATTTTTCTTTGGCCATTGCTTCTTTTTTTTTTGGTCTTCCTCTCTGGAGTGTAAGATCCGTTGCCATATTTGATTTAGTAGACTCTTTATCCATTCTCCAAAACACAGAGTTCACAAGGGCTGCAGTCACCTCCAACTCATCTGGCAATGAATTCAATAAGAGCGGACCCTTGACTTCATCCTCCACAATTTCATCAAGATTTAGCAAATCGGCCAATAACTTTGTGAACTCGTTAATGTGCTCATTTATGGAAATTATCCTTCTCATCTGAAACTGATAGAGTCGTCTTTTCATGTGGAGTCAATTCTCCATACTATTCGTCAGATACTTCAAGCTTTCTTTTCCATCAAGAATATCTTCCAGATTTAGTGCACATAGTGCATCTATCACCTCGCACCTCCACATACCAAAATCATTCTTTTCATCGAACCTGACCACACCAATCTTTGTTGGATGTGTCACGACTTGGTGGTGAGATCTCTCCACGATCGAAGATGATGAAGTACCAACCAATTCTCCTATACTGTCTCCCATGTTTTCCTTTGCTTTATAAAACTCAACCACAAAGAATACACAACTTATAACAAACCCTAATAATCAAGCACAACCAACCTCTCTCTGATACACTTGTTGGGATCTTAGGGTTTGATCAATGCAAAATAAGCAATGTATTTGTTGAGCAAATATCACAAGAAAACAAAGTCAAATCACAAGCAAGCACAACCATAACACAAGATAAGAAATTTGCGTAGTTTATAGCGAACATTTACGTCCACAGGGAGGAAAGCATAAAAGATTTGGCTATTGGAGATGAGATTACAAAATTTTAGGGTTTAGAAACTCTTACCCAAGCCTTTTGGAGCTTTTAGTCTCCTTTTGGAACAACCATTATAGAACCCCAAAGAAAAAACATAGAGACTTAACCTTAAAAAAAGACTTAGAAAGTACTTATAGCCCCTCACAAAATGGGCCTGCTGAACTGCAGGCACCACAACTCACCATTTTAATGATATGATTCTTATAGTAAGGGTCTTTTTATTTTAAATTTAGCTTAATTAATTTAAATTTATATTTAATTAACTACTTTAGATTATCTAATGATGCACTTGAAAACAATAAAATAGGTTTATCACTTTGCACACAAAAAAACACCAGACATAAATTAAGGCATACTCATTGTTAGATAATATGACGATCCTACTATCATACGGGTTTTGGTCAATGCTTATCAACGGTACGATGACCAGCTATTATTAACCATGATTAATTCATTTATTATAATTAATTAATTAATTATAAATAACTATAAATTTTCATTAATATACAATATATATTAACTTTCATTATTAGCTCTTAATATATTAACAATATAAAATCTTAATAAAATTATTATAATGTTGTATTAATTAATTATAATTGAAAGTTTATATCCTTATGTAAACAACATTAATTTTTAATTTATTTCAATTAATTAATACTATTATTAAGCATCAAATGAGCTGTTCTATCTTGTTTCTATTGAAGAAAGATTCCTATTGAAAGGGTTTTTCATTTTCTATTTTTAGAAGAAAGAGGATTTAAAGGCAAAGCCGAAGCAATGGGATCAAAAGAAGAGAAGATTCCTCTTCTCAAGCCCTACAAGATGGGTAATTTTCATCTCTCCCACAGGTTTGCCCTTTGAAACATGTCATGTCCAGTGTTAGTGCTATGGATAGGCTATGCCATGGGTTTGATTTTCATCAACCTATATTTATTCCTTGTTTGATGCTCGTATTCTTTCAAAATAAAAAAGTTGTGCGTAATGAATAGTTGACTTAACTTGTACGATTTTTTTTCAGAATAGTATTGGCACTGCTGACAAGATCAAGGTCTCATGGCTATGTGCCACAGCCTCATGCCAGAAGCGGCTGAAGTTTCTGAAACTGCTCAAGAGTATTTGAAATCAAAAATTTTTGTTTATATTTTTTCATGCTTTTGTATTTATAATCTAATTTAATAGGCACAAAATTACACAGGGAACATGGACCAAAGAGCAAGTTGATGATGCTTGGAAGCCTATTATTAAGGCGGTGCATGAAAAAGGAGACTTCCAAGTAATACAAATTAAGAATTTTATGCCTTGCCAACACAGGGATTGTGATAATATACAATAAAGATAAACCCTTACATTTCTTAGTCATTTGATTTTGTTTGTGTTATTCCAGCTTGCCAACCAAACGGACAAACACCTATTTCTTGTACTGATAAGCTAGTCTCAACCCAAATACTACTTGATGACAGTGTATGTAAGTACTCTACTCCAAGACGTTTGACAGTTCAAGAGATCCCATTGGTTAATGATTTCAAGCTTGCGGCAAGAAATGCTATCGAAGCCGGTATGCTCATGTAGGCGATGCTATTTTCACATATATGTAATTGCTTGTATTTACCTAGGCTTTGATGGTGTAGAGATCCATGCTGCTCACGGTTATCTTATAGAACAATTTATGAAAGACAGTGCAAATGATATGAATGATGAATATGGCGGAAGCTTGGAAAATCGATGTCGATTTGCCTTTGAAGTTGTTGAAGCAGTTGTCAACGAGGTCGGACCAGAACGTGTAGGCGTTCGGCTCTCCTTTTACGGATTACATGGATTGTTGGGACTCGTAACCAGAGAAACTGGAGATTTATTTGGCACAATCATTGAGTAAATATGGCTTATTGTATTGTCATATGGTTGAGCCTCGAGTAGCAATTGCTGAAAGCAGAAAAGACCTAATTTGTTTGGGGCAATTTCAAATTAACAAATGTGATCAATAACAAATAAAAATTTGTGTTTGATTTTTAAGAAAAATATTAAAAATGAACTATAGCACACAACTATTAGGGGTAAAAAGCTGAATAGCATCAATTTCAACAAAAAAATAAGTTGAATCCATATCATCATAAGTAGCAATTTCAAAAATAAAATAAAAAATATGTGAATGTTCTAAAGCATGCGACCTCATTAACAAATAATAAATACTATAGTGCACAGTTCAATGATGTAATAAGTTGTTGTGAATTATACCATCATAATAGCAATTTCAAACTAAAATATATGATCAATAACAAATAAAGATGTGATTGTTTTTTAAGTATGCGACTTCATTAATTAAAAATATATATATATTGCACAACTATTAGGGAGAATAAGTCAAATCCATATCATCACAACATCAATTTTGAACTTAAGAAAATGTGATTACTACAAATAAGATGTGTGATTGTTTCTTAAGCATTCGCCTTCATAAACTAATAAAATTGTAACGCTCAATAGTAACAATTCAAACAAAAATGCGATGAAACAATAAATAAAGATATGTGATAGATTTTACCCATACTTGACAATAGCAATTTCAAACTAAAAATTTTGATCAACAAATAAAATATGTGATTGTTTCTAAGTATGTGACTTTATTCACAAAGAAAATATAATAATATCGCACATATGTAGAGTAAAAAGTTGAACCAATATCAAACTCAAAATGCAAACAACAAATAAATTTGGGTGATTATTTTTTATGCATTCATCCTCATTAACTAAAAAAACTATAGTGCTCAGTAATTAAGGGTAATAAGATGAATCCATACATCACAGTAGCAAGTTCAAACTCAAAAATACGATTAATAGCAAACAAAGATATGCAATTATTTCTTAAACATGTGACTTCATTAATTAAAACAATTATAGCATACTACTATTATGGGGTAAGAAACTGAACACATACCATCACAATAGCAATTTAAAACTCGAAAATTGGATTAACAATAAATAAAAATATGCGATTGCTTCTTAAAGCATGTGAATTCATTAATTTAAACTATAGTGCACAGCTGTTCCAGATAATAAGTTGAATCCATTCCATCACATTTGCAATTTCAAAATTAAAAATACAATCAACAACAAACAAAAATGTAACTATTTCTTAAGCATGCGATTTCATTAGTTCACTATTGTCTGGGGATAATAAGCAATTTCATTAATATAAAGACGAGGTGATACAAAATAGGTATATTAGAGATGCAACAATAGGAAGAGGGAAATAAAAAAAAAAATTATGAATATGCCAGTTATCGACATATTGTTTGATGTCGCCGAGTGTGGTAGACGTCCCACCCTGGCAAGATAATTTGGATTTGAGATCGACTCCTGCTTCCAAAAGAAGCTGATGGTGATCAAGGTGACAGTTGAGGAGCAACGGGTGTAATTCTAGAAAATACGATGATTGCGCTGCTGTCAGATGAAGCAAGCAATGATTCCAATCGAAAGGTGGTATGTTTTTTTAGTCCAACCTTTGATATTGCTCCTTCGAATGTCAAGAGCAGATAATAACATACTATTGTGACTGTAGGATGCGCTGATCGGAAAAAGCGTTGTATTCACTGAATTGGAGAAGGGGCATTCAAAAAAGGAGGTGCTCATGGCATTCGACGCTAGAGTAGCAAAGCAAGGAATGGATGTAAGATATTGTGGAAAACTCTTAATCAAGGGCAAAACTACAGAGCCAAAATCAACTCGTATATATAATGTCTACAGGGTGCACAACTGTCCCATCAGCAGCACGTCGGACCAACTTGTTCTGCGCCTACAAGTATCCACGTCCAATCGCTTAGTACATGTATGTCTGGGCGAGGGGCGATCTCTAATCTCATTTAGACACACTAACGTACTTATTTGTCAATGTCTGTATTCAAGGACATTCCTGGGATTGCCTCCTGGTGCATGGGCGTGCCTCTCATCATTTTGATACAGAGACGCGATACTTGTGCAACCTTAAGCATCGAGTGTTCAAGATTGTTTAATTCCCTGTGCGCTTGGGAGCGTCTTTTGGCTCCAGCTTTGCCTAGCACTTGAGCGTACCAATACTGCACCAACAGTTAGTTACCTGATGCACCTGGGCACTCCTTCAGTAGTAGGGTGTGCTGGTCTCATCAAATCTTCTCAGCCAGCACACCCAACAAATATTTCTCAACTAGCCAGCATATTATATTTTCTTGACTTGTGTACTTTATCCAATCATTGTAGCTACGTTTCTAACCTCAGATCCAAATGTATTTGGCTTCATTTGTGCTACCACAGTATCAAATTAAGCATATAAAACTTTAAATAACATTTAATTAATAATTAGGATCCGATGTTGACTCCAACAATGCTTGCAAAATGAAAATGGCGGGAAATGCAAATAAAAACAAGATAGGCCTTCTTAATTCAGGCATTAAGTAAGCGTCTTCGGATGTCAAGTACTAATGGCAATGGACTGTTGAGAATGAGGAGTGTGGAGAAGTGCCGTGAGCACCGAATCGGAGAAGAGCATTCAAAAAAGGTGTTGGTGAGATTCGGCGCTGGAGTTGCAAAGCACGCATCAACGCATCTGATTATAATTGGCTTTGATCAACTCTATAATATGTACAATTGATCAATTAAAGCAAACCCAACAAAATAATGATTAGTTGATAGGTTAATCTACTAGATTTTAGCTAACATACACATTACAAAATTATAATACAAAACAAGTTATAATAATAACACAACAAAAGATACAATCATACGTTGATAGCTTATTAAACATGTGAATTAACAAGGATTAAGTGCTTTTGACATGCAAAGTAATGTTTAGATATTGAACTTAAACTACTAAGTACATAATTATTCACCATTTATACATGTACATCAGATGTGAGCTATCAAGCAACAGACAAGTCAAATATCTCAAGGGTTAAATAAGGCAACAAAGCAATTGTTTTCTTGAATGTTTGATAGTTGAATTTATATACAAAAGAGCGATTAATGATAATATTAGACTACCAAGATTATGTTAACATTTTTATACACCTAAGCATTAAAAAATACATGACCGAGCACATTATTCCAAACATAAATTATAAAGAAGAGTGCGTGAAATGGTGATGTTGTTACTTCTAATTATTTATGAGTGAAACCATTATGTCAACATGTAAGTGTTAAGCCAAGATTCCCATTGACATTCAAAAGGTAGAACCTAACATTATAAACCAAATTATCAAGTTTCTAATTAATTCCTTAGCACATCTAAACAAGTAGAGACTATATTTTGATAGATACATGAACACAACAACATAACAGACATCTTAATCTTTATGGAGAATTGTTAAGCACATTATTAAACTTGATAGATTCATTAGTTAACATGGATAACATTCCTAATCAAGTAAACTGATCTTATGAAACATACATAGTTACAAGCATTAAAAGTGATTAGGATAAAATAAAATAATGCCTTTTTTATTAATATTGTGCAATAACTCGAACAATAGTAATTATTCAATAACAAACCTATCCACAATATGTGTGTTAACAAAACATCAGCAGTTGTACACTACTACATATGACAGAGCTATTATATTTTAACCTCTCTAAACGATAACTTAATCTCAATTACCAAGCCACAATATTATATCATCTCTTATATTTATGAAAAAGACATTTACTAGTTGAGCCAATAATAAATCTAAACTCCTAAAATTAGAACCAAGCTCTCCTCAGAACAAGAGATCCAAGAAGCATGAAAATGACAATCCAAAGTCAAAGTCATCCAGTAACGCCTCACTATTAGATTTAATATATTAATCTAAAACCGGGTGTTACTGTAGTACTTAATACTGGAATAGGGATTTCTAACCCAATATTAAGTATTACCTTTATAATATGCGGATCTATGTGTGGCGGCCCAGCCCCGCCGTGGTCATGTTAACTCTTAAGTTAACATGATTACGGTGGAGGTGTCACCAAATGACAAGGTCCCCACTTAAGATTAGATTAGACACACATTCTAATCCAATTTAATTAAGGACTTTGCCATTCATCCCAAAAATACTATCACTAAATGATCATACATGAACTCAGAGTGCGGAAGCATAAAACATAACATCCATCCAATACAGTATAAATACAACAATACAGAATAAGTAAAGTACTGAAAAAGAAATATAAACCTGTATTATTACAACATTTTAATAAGTTTAAAAGAACTGAAAGGAACTCTCAATCTCACTAAAAGAAAGAAAAACTAAAGCTACAGATCTTCAGTAACGGGCTCCTCCTCCAATGGCAAACTCTCCACTGGATCTGCTAATCCAATAAACTCAGAACCTACCATTATCAGTTTCATAATGGTAGGGCCCCAGCCAATAAAAGAAAAACTGGTTAGACAATATGTCTAAGTACATTTTAGGGTAAAAGTTTAGTTTAAGTTAACTGAATATCACCATAAAAACAGAACTGAGCAAAATAGGTGCAGAAAAAGCGTACAAAAGAACAGTAATAAGTTATAAACAAACAGTTTATAACTAAAACAATTAGGAAATAATACATACATCCTCCAAGCAACTGCAACAAAGACATATAAGTAAAAGAAAAGTAAAACTGTAAGAAAAGTACAACCTAAAACATGCTTATGATCAAACAAATTATGCTAGGTGACATACATAATTTGAATAGTATAAAACTAAAAACACTAATATACTATGTGAGCATATGAAAACAGTAAGTAGAACTAGCATCCTATATATAACATGTGCAGGAAAACTGAAAGTAAAACAGTACTGAAATACAGAATATGCTAGTAAAACAGTATCTGTAAACTGAAACTGCAGTGACTATCTAAGTCACCCAAACTGAACACATATATAGCAAATCTTAGCCTTATGAGCTAAGAAATTCTGAACTGAACATCACTGAAACTCTTAGCCTGATGAGCTAAGACAGAACTGAATGTAAGTGTACTTGAATTAGTATATCCATATCAGAATCCTGACTCTGTAGTCAGTAGGGCGAGAGTCTATCCATCCTATCACTCGGACTAGGCATGGCCAATAGACTGTCGGACATTAAACCCTCGAAAGGTTGCCGACCCGAACGGGTTGATCGAAGAGGTATACTAATCAAGCTACACCTTACATACCACTTGTGAAATGAACATAATGCTGCTTATAAATAATGTTCCAAATTAATATAAGATATTTATCAAAATATCTTATGTACATAATACATGTTCAAGGTATAAGGCTCAAAATCAAGGAATGCAAAGCATCAAAATCAAAGTGTAAGAAACTCTATCTAAAACACAGGTGATATCCTTTGTTATCTACTTTATTCGTTCTATCTACTCTAGTTACATAAGTTTCAGAATTATCAATTCTTACACATTCTGTAACTTAGAATCACGAATCCTACTTGTTGAAGATAATTAGGACTGGCCAAATCCTAATTATGACTTAATCAAAAGACGACTATTTGGTTAAAAATGAATAAATCTTTGACCTAGTTTTGTAAATTAATTCATCCCAATCTCATCTTGATTAGCCAAATCAAGATGAAAAGATTAAGAATTAGACTCCAGATGATGGGGTCTAATCACTTAATCTAAAGGTATAATTTAAGGGTCTAAGGTTTAGAACCCAAAACTCACAGACTAGGTTAAGGCAAATCCTAATGATAAATCAATTTCATTAGGATGGATCTCTGTTCTTAGTTCTAAAGTTTAAAGATCAAATAATCATTTAATAAACTAAGAAAATCTATAAATTAGAAAACTCAAGGTTTCACCTAATTGAGTAACCCAATTTACTCAATAGATGAATTCTAACTTAAGATCTATTCCTAATCTTAGGAAATAAGGCTCTTAATTACTAAGAGTATCTCTCAAGACACACATCCTAACTAATGTTATAAGACCTAAGGATGGATCTAAGAATGATTAAGGAAAGATAAACACTCATAATTTACTTAGGAATTTTCTTAAAGAGCATATTTTGAGATTTTAATCAAAATCTTATTTAGACTTGAATTTGATTAATTTCAGTTCTAAATCATTCTATTTACTAGTTTTAGTGATTAGAAACTGAATTTAAGGCTTTTAAAGGCTAAACCCTAAATTTGGGCAAAATGACCATTTTGCCCCTACTCAAGTGTTCAAAAGATCAAATTTTTGATATAAGGCTTTAATTCTAAAATTTTCTTTTGGAAAGAGTTTTTTACTATCTAATGTAAGATTAGACAGAAACTAAATTAATTTTGGATAATTATTAAGCTATATGAGATCAAAATAGTGAATTTGACTCATAAGGGTAAATTAGTAATTTGACTAAGTGAAAGCTAAATTTTCTTTTAGATTATTGATCTTTACTATCTAAGCTTTCCATAGAATCTAAATTTACTAAATTCTGATAAGTATTGACCAAGTTATGGCCAATACAAGATTTAGGGTTTAAGGGGTAATTAAGGAATGCTTAATTAAGGGTCAAAAATCCTAATTTTGCCAATTAGTGTCCAAATTAAGCAAAATCAGTGGCTATAAATTACAAATAGCTCACTGATCATAATGACATGTGGTAGGCTTAATTTGGACCTAATTTGACTAAGTTAAGACTTAATTAGGGTTTAGGGTGATTAGTGAGTGATTAACAAAATTAATTACTTAAATACTATTCCAACCTTATAGATTGATTCTAAATGGTTCTATGAATCCTCTGAAACTTAAATCATTCAATTTGGATTACTAAATTTACTAATATTCACTAATCAAGATTTAAAGTGATTAAGGGTGATTAGCAAATCTAACTGTTGGATCTAAAATATTTTTTCATATTATTGTTAATTAAGTTCTTCTGATCTAAATTGATATTTGGATCATCAAATTTGGAGCTCAATTGACCAAGTTATGGTCAATTGAAGTTCTAGGGTTAATTAACCTAATTAGGATTATGACTTAAATGTGATTAGGCAAACACTAATCCAAACAGCAAGATAAACACTATCAAATTAATCCTTATGGTTTTCTGATCACTTTAAGACCCATATTGGGTATGATTGGATCATTGGGTACAAAGTTATGAGCTAAATAAGGTTTGTGGCATTTAATTTAAATTAAATTAATCATTGAAAAATCACTTTGCAAAATATTGATCATACAGCAAAATTTTTGGTATCAATAAATTCCTCATATTTTTCTGATTAATTTAATATATTTAATTGTATAATTTGGATGTGTATTTTGTAAGATATTAATGTTTAAAGTTTTGGTTTAATTTAATTTAAATAATTCCTGTATTATTAGATTATTAAACTCTAATATTATTAATAATATAAATATCGTTTAATTTATTTAACGTTATAATTATAACTGATTTTATAATATTCTGCAGGACACGTGGCGGAGCCTTATTGGCTGGGCAGAACGCGGCGGGCCCCACTTCTGCCGCCGAGCCACGCGGCTTGCTGGAAGGAGGACACGCACTCCCGGTGGACCCCAGCTTTCTTACGTGGAAACCCGAGGAGAACGGGTCGGGCCCGGGTCGACCCGGTCCGACCCGATAATTCATCTTCTCGACTGCTTCTTCCCGAGGGTGCAGATTTAGGGTTTGATCTTCCAGGACTTCCCGGCATCTAAACTGCTCGACCCGCACGGCGTTGGATAGCTAAAGATGCGATCTTCCATTAGGTGATCGAATCGAAACCTAATATGATCTGGATTGATCATAAACCCTAACCTTAGATAGACATATCACGGCTAAAATTGCTTAACTGTTTTAACTGTAGACGAAACAGGGATTTAGGATGATTCATATCATCTATGTTAGATCGATACCGCACAATCTTTAATCTACGCATTGAAATAGCATTTCGAATTCATGCGATTTAAGATACTTATGAAATGAGGAGGATCAGGAGGTACCTAGTTTCGACGGTTGACGACTAACTGGATCAATCCGAGCGCCCTTGATTTCTGCAATGGTTCGATTCGAGCGAAATCGAGCAGTGGAGTCGATCAGAAGCTTTATCTTGAGATTAGAACGGTGGGATTGACGCGTGGAGCGAAGGAGGGGCGCCGGGCGTCGTCGCTCGCGACATGCGTAGGTTACGCAAGGACGACGACTCCCGATCGTTCGATCCTCAGATCGAACGGACCGCGGAGCCCGTTTGATCAAACGGCGGAATTAGAGTTAGGGCGACGGCGTTAGCTATTAGTGGACGGCGCCGTTAAATGCTATATTTAAATAATAATATTTAAATTAAATTATTCAGATTTAATTAATTAATTTTAACCTATTAAATGAATCCCAAAATCTTCCAATAAATCACCCTTAGCTAAATGAAGGGTGAGGAACGCAACGGCGCACTCGGATTTTTGTTTCGACGAGTATTTATTTATTTGATTATTTAGGGTATTTAAATAATATTAAAATTTTTGACGAAAAATCAACAACTTCCAAATGCCTCCAAAATTTCACCCCTAGCTAATTTGGGTGTTCTGAACACAATGGTGAAGTCAGATTTTCAATCTGAGGTCTAGATAAAAAGTCAAATTTCCAGGTTTTGGGATTTTTCAGAATTCTTGTTTTGATTTTGTTGACTTCTTGGTTTGACCTAGGTTTCAAAGATGAGTTCTAAATTACTTAATTAGTGACTTAAAACTTTAATTAAGACCTAGATTAGTCTCAATTGAGCAAAGTAACAACCTGGGTTGTTACACTATGGGTAGAAGAAAACTCAAACATTCTAATCAAACATTCATCATTCATAATATGAAAATATATAATATGAAAGAATAGTTTAAAACATCACAGAAATATTTAATTTATAAATTTGAGAATGTAATCACTCATCCTCACATATGCAAAAAGATAAGATAAAAAAAGTCTTCAATACAGCTACTTCCTTGAGTGCAACACCTGATCCGCGCTCAATATCTACCATATTTGATTTATAATACGGCAGGGCACAACCAATAAAAGAAAAAGTGATTAGACTTTAAAAAGTCTAAGTACAATTTAATGATACATTATTTTTATACAAATATCACATTAGCTATTTATAATTTTAATATAAGCAAAGCATTTTGTATGGAAAAAATAAAAAGGTAAAAAATAGCTAAAAGCTAGTAAGTAAGAAAAGGGTTCACATTATTCACTCCTACATCAAATAGGTTAGCAAGATAGTTATAAAGTATGCATTTATGTAAGGGGAACATGAATATGTCTGAATGATTCATATGCTAAATAAAGAGACAGTGTAGTTAAATTTGCATGTGATATAAAAAAAGACTACACTATAAAAGTTGTAAGTAAAATTGAAATAATAAATTATTGTAATGAAGTAAGTAAAGCAATCTCAATTAAAAAAACTGAATAAACATAGTCATAAGACTATAATAATCATTCACAATTAATGAGATTGTGAGATATGCAATTATGATTTATTTATCTTGTATTTGTTCTATGGGCGCAGAACAACCGAGGAGTTGAGTACGTCTACTCAACTTATCTGAAAGTGGGCTCAACTACAAACACACATTTTCTCTCAAAAGAATTATGTGATCTCCAAATACTCCAATTAGCCTTCCCAGACATAATGACAGTTATGCTAAAATTCACCAATTAAAATACCTCTTAATGCATGATATCAAGGAATTAGTTTCAATGTGTTGCAGCGTTTCAAGGATTAACAAATTAGTGTACACCACGTGATATCTATTGTTTTCTATTTAATTATTTGTCTTAATGACTGGGACTAATAAAGTCCCTAATTAACTTAAGCATCATAAATTCCTAGATTAATTGATATAAATAATAAGTTTAGTTTTGAGAATAATGATTTAATTGAACTTTGTATTTATTTTACAAGCCAATCACTTTCTTATTAATCATAATGTTCTACTAACATTATTTTAATAGTCCTAATATCTTACTTGTGTTTTCATAATAGTCAAAAAAGAAACATCAAGATAAGATATAATTTAATGATTAACAAGACTAGTATTCCATATTTCAAAAATGCATTTAAATTTAGAATTCATTTTTGAATTTGACTTCCCATTTTATCATTTTTAATAGAAACAAAAAGAATATACTATGCCATTGCAATTTAACTTTCAGCAAAATTTACTTTCTGATAATAAGGGAAAATCAAACCAAATAATTCGATTCACTAAAGCATCGGTTTAACAAATGCTAAGATGCTTTACAAAGTACAAGTAACTTAGATCTTTACAAGGATTAAATAATGTGAAGGCATGCTATTGCATTTATCAGCATTGTGGAACACTTGAAGATAGGCATATCAAATTAGCATATCCTTGTAACTTCGATGTAATTGTTTAAGCATGAATAAGTGCAAACATTAGATAGAAAACTGTGCATTGCATCCTTTAAATCAGGTCGATTGCCACTACATTCATTTATTTATGAACAAACACATGCCTGTGAAAGCAAAGATACCCCGATATTGATCTTAACAGTTCATTCATGCTAACTTAACTTTCAAGATCAATGCATTAGTTAAATAAACATTCACCTAAGTTTTGTACCGCTTTTAATAAATTTAATCTTTTGTTCAATTATCACATTATCAAATGGAATGCTATCATTATCAATAAATATATTGGAGACCTCCATCTAAAGTATTTAGAATGAAATATAATGTTACCTTTCATCATACGAAAATATAATAAGCATTATATAGAGAATGGTAGATTAGAATTATAAAGTGCCAAGCTAAAAGTAATATTGTCTTCCATGATTCCATAAAATTAAGAAGTAGTATGTTGTTGTATGGAAGGGACTTCATTTCAGCAATTAAAATATTTTCCTCAAGTCAGTTTATTAATGACAATGCAGCTAGGTCATATGGTTAAAGACAATGTGGTCAGGCTTTGTGATTAAATATAGATTTATTTAGCAAGCAATGTAGAAGAACGAAGAAATTAGCCGATACTGTGATAAAATTTGTACATCATATCCAGTTATTAATCTTTAAAGCTATCAAGTAGTCTTTTAAAGGCTTTGATATAATGGTATGAACCTTTAACACACCAAACAAATAAAAGATTAGGAAGCATAGAGGCTGGCAAGCAGCACAAAGGTTGGTAGGTTGCATAGCTAGCAACCACTTACAAATAGTTTAAATACAGAGATCTGACATTAAACACAAGTCATAAAATTATTGTAAAGGCAAAGTGCCATTATTGGCACTTCCTAAAAAAATCATAAGTTAATATCATTTAACTGATGAATCAATTAAAGCACACAACTCATATACATCGGTGACAATTAGGGTCTGTCAAGGGCTCGGTGCCTGATTGTGCGTCGTGAGGTCGCTGGTAGGTTTCGGGGAGCTGCTGCTAGGGTTTGGGATGAGGCTTATGAGGGCTTGATCCTGACTTACAATTGCGTGCAGCGAAGATAAAGGATTGCATTGATAAGGAAGGGGAGTGATATGGGTTTGATTGGGATAAGCGGTGATCTGATACATATCGAGGCCTTCCATTGGCGTGAGCTTGTGGTGCGAGCCACGCGCCGCTCCTGCAGCTTCAGAGGGAAAGGCGATCCATCGCTCGAAGGATCGGTCGATCGACTAGATCGATCGGCACTATCGATGCGACGTTCGATCGAATGGTACGGTAGAATCCATACTGCAATTGAAAATTTTGTCATTTAAAACAGCAGTTTATTAATTAATTAATCAGATTAATTAATCAATTATTAAACATTTTATTTAATTAGAATAAAACAATTATATGCTTTTGAAAATCTCAAAAATTTGCCCTTAATTAAATTAGGGGCAAATAATTCAAAAATGCAGTTGAAATTTTAATTGGATGTCATTTTAATTATTTCATTTTTTTTGAGTATCAAAAATGCAATAAAATTTCCGGGAAATTTTGACGATCTTCGAAACTTACCAAATTTTTACCTCTAGTTAATTTGAAGGTGATGAGTTCAATAGTGAACTCCGATTTTAATTTGGAAGTTCATTTAATTATCGTGATTTCTGATTTTGATAAAAAATATTCAAATTATTCTATTGAGGTCAAATTCGTTTCAATTTCTTAGGATTTGCTCTACACACTATTTAGAGTTTAATGAAGGTGATTACAAAGTAATTTGATGGCTAAATATTGATTAACAGCATTGATTTGTTACACATCCATAATGCAACACATCCATTTAAAAATTCAGCATTATATTTATTTCTCGAAGAATACTGTGCTTCCCAACAAATAGCTCAAAGCATGTGATTTATGGGAAAAAAAAATTAAGATCATGCCCCTCTATGCTTTAATTTCCATAAAATACATTCGTTAAATGTACGTTATATTTACGTCAAAGCGTTTCGCTTTCAAAATTTATGTAACAGCTACAGATTTTAGGCATTAGCTCAGGGACAATTACATAAAAAGCTTATAAATCTTCTATAATTACATACCAAGCGCTTTATTAAAAATTCAAAGCTAACAGTAAATGTAGGAGAGGATTGGTTCCTTGCTACAAATCTGAGAATTAAACGGAAAGGAGACGAACAAGTCTTCGCGTCGTTCATCGTCTGAATTGAATAGGAAAAGTTTTCTCCTTGTTCGTTGAAGAACAAAATGAGACCAGCAAACCGAACAAGATGTAAAGGAAGCAAAAATACCTTCGCGTCGTCGTCGGCTTCGATGTTCGTTCTCATTGTATTCGTCGGTGCGCCGTTCATCGTCTGCGCCGTTTTTATCCTTGTGTTCGTTCGGCGAGGTGCGCCGTCTGTCCGGAGCGCCGATCGACTCCTCATGTTTGCTCATTATTCCATTAAACCCTAAACGTTCACCAAAATAAATAAATGATCTATCAATTAAATAAATATTTGTTTTTGTTTTTTTGTATGATCTAAATAAAAAAATTAAAAAATTAATCATAAATATATTTTGATATATATTTTTATATAAGCATAATATTTATAAATAATTGTAATTCACTTTTATTAAAATAAATATATATATATATATATATATATATATATGAAATAAAAAATAATTAGTAATAGATATAATTATATATATGATAATATAAGTATATCATTTTTTGAGTTAAATATGGTATCTTAACTCATAATTAAAATTTAATGATAAAAAATATCACGTATAAATAGGAGTTTTAAGAATTGGGAGGAATAGTACAACTACATTACTCTAAAAATACTCTTAAATATATCTCAAAATACATTAAGAAAATATAATATTTTAAATACTTTTTAAAAAAAAATTTATTATTTTTTATTTTTTATATATACGTCAAATAAAAAATATAATCAACTAATAATCTACTTACACATTTCATTGACACATCATTTATATATTTGATATATATTATTATATATTACATTAATACTCATATTTTTATTAGAGCAAATTAAAAGTTTTTTATTTTATTATTATTATTATTTTATTCTGTTAGAGCATGCTTCGAAACAATCGGCAGCTACCTACCATTCCAATTTCCAACAACCAATCACGAGAGGGATGCATCTATAAAGAGTTTACCCCGTCTCGCTTTTTCTTCCTTCTAACAAAGTCCCTAAAACCTAGCTCTTCTTCAGATCTATGGCTTCGGTGTCCCCGTTCAGCTGCCCTAGCTTCGCCGGAGCAGCCTCGCTTTCCTCCTCAGCGTCCCGATCATCAGAGCCCAGGCTTTCTATCGGCTTCCGCGCTCGAGCTGCGATTCAGCGGCGATCTTCTTCTCCAGGCCTCTCTGTTCGCAGAAACCGTGCGGGGGGATTCTCCTTGATGTTCGTTTTCTTCACTTGCTTTTTTCGTTTATTTTTCCTCTCGTGTCCGTTCGATGCATGCAAAAGCTATCTTTCTTGCTCGACTGCTGTTGCTGTATTCAAGGGATTGCGATTGAAAATCAATTGGTCAAATTATTTTATGGTTGCTGATCTTAATTAAGCATTGTAACAACAGTAGGCTTTTAATCATGGTTTTGGGCTGAACTTTCGCTTGAAGCAAAGTTAGAGCTGTTGCTCCTACTACTACTACTCTAGATTTATTGAATGGAAGGCATATATGGGGATTTTCTCATTTCTACCTTTAGAAAGTCTGAAGCAGCTATGCATGTTATGATGTACGTCTGATGTTCTGTCCAGTATAGTTATGTTAGCATAAAATTGAGTATGTAGTCATATTTTACTGAAAATGTTGTAATATATTCAATTAAATGTAGTTGAACAAGATAACAAACTAGGCAGGCAGTGACAGGTTCTGCTTGATAAATGCTATTGCAGTATAAGCGAAGTCAATTAAATGATTTGGGTCAGGTAGGCTTGAAAGGACAAACAAGATGCTTTATATGAAGTTAATAATGTGTATGCTGCGAAAGAATAAAGTTGTTGAGATTGATAATTTTCTTACCATTCTAGCGGCGGACCAAGAACTAATAAGAAATTGCATACTTTTATAGTAATCAGAAGAAAAGATTATCTTTTTTGTTATAATAATATGAAGATGCTGGCTTTTAGTTTTCTTATCTTCTATGTTATGATAAACACTTTTTATTCTTTATGCGTACAATTGAGAAGTGTTAGCACACTAAGAAGTAGGTGGGCTTCTTCTTTTTTCTTTTGTAACATCTGTAGCGAAGATGGCGACATTCCAACCTATGAGAAATCTGTCTTGTTGATCCCCTACTTCCATTGATAGGCTAGCGCAGAAATAGTTGGGGTTTATTGCTTTCCCAAATTACCGAGCTTCAAAAACAGCAAATTAAGGTTCAACAAAATCATTTTTTTCTTGAGGGGATGATAAACCAAAGATGTTTTGCTACACCTCAATTTATTTATACAGCTTATCAAGCTAGAGTGAGGAATTATCTAATTTGTGTTTTGTGCTCAAATACCAATGTGACATCCTAGATAGAGTCTCTACAATTTAGAGACTAGCAAAATGACAACTCAAGACAAAGCTTAGCTGCGCTTTTTATCATCAAAATTTCTTGGAAAATATTAACCTCCCAAGTGCCTATTTGATTATCGTAATTAGGCTCTGTAAGATTGAATTTATTTTTCAATGACTATTTGATCGTATATTATGCCATCTTCTTTACAGCATATAGTCGATAAGGAATTTGATGTAGCCCTTTGCTTAGCAATTTTAACCAAGTTAGCAAACTCATTGTTGACCATTCCAATACTTCCATCCACATGCCTAGTAAGCACGCCAACTCAGTTGACATTCTTTAGTTCCTCGACGCCCATCCAAAAACTCTCTAGCAAGTAGCCAGCGTGTCCTCTTAACAAACTTCATGGTGACTCTTTGGCTGCCTTGTTGATTAGGCAAGCCTCATTGGGAAAGTTCAATTTTCTTCCTCCACTCAATAAACTCAATATAATTCTAAAACCATGTCAAGCACTTGATGTCCAAGTGGATCACCACCTACTCTTCATATTAGTTGACCCCATAAACTCATTTATACTTTGAGGGGCAATTTTGGTTTAGTAAAAGGAGAGTAAAGTAAAAAATAATTATGGTAAAGTGAGATTGCCTGCATTTGGTTTGTAGTAAACTGGGTGAAAAACTTTTACACTATAATTCGATTTTATGTTTGTATATATAATAATGACGTAATCGAGTTTTGCCCGAATCGGGCGCAACTTGAGATAACGCGGAACAAGCGAAGCAACGAGCGAGCTAGTGGAGGTCTTCTCCATCCACAGCATCAGCTTTTTGAATTATTCAAATCAATTTTGAATGAAATGGATTCAAACAAAATCGATTCGAGTGATCGATTTCGTTCGAATCAAATGTCTTTTCCGTCCACTCTAAATCATTCTATTCGATTTCGAACGAAATCGATTTTGTTCGAATAAAACCTAAATACAAAAAAAATTGATTAGGGGTAATCTTATCCCCTTATAATTTACTAAAAATACTACTGTTAGATTATATTATTCCAAACAAAAAAATCTTAAATTTTCTAAATAATTACCAAATAGCTGTGATAATCTGATTACACTGTAATCATATATTTTACTCTCAAAATTTTCAAAATCTTAAATTTTCTAAAGAATTACCAAACAACCCCTTTTAATGAAAACAGACACTTGAATTTTGTTAATTCTTATAACTATTTCTTGATTAAATTGCAGTTCAAAGTTGGAATTTGGAGACTGTAAACACAAATATTGGATAGCTCTAGATGTTGTTTTTGTTTTATTTCATATGATGAACTTGTGATAAATATTGTGAGGACCCTGTGCCGGGTCAGCGGGAGCTAATCCAGCACCGGTTGTGGGGGCAAGTCTTCTAGCCGCAGGATCATATTGAGTGATTTAAGAGATAAATATATAGACATCAAATATAACTCATTTATTTAATAATTCACAAGTCTTGATTACAAAGATCAAAATAAATAAAAGTTACAAATTTTTAAAAATAATAAAAAAGAAAGCGGAAAATCAGCACAAAGCAGTATCAGCATTGCTTGGTTCTTAGCACCCTTCCTCTAGGACGAACTCCTGATCTGGGCACATTTTAAAAGTGCAAGCATTTGAATAACAGTTTGTTGTGAAACTAAGTACTGATGGATGTCAACTTTACAATTGTTAAATAATAAGTAAAATAAGCAATAATTTGATAGGAAATAAAAGTTGTACGAATTTATCCCTGCAAATCTGCTTTAATTGCACTTGAAATTTTAACATGAAAATAATTGCAGTCACAAAAATAAATATATAATTTTAGTGTTTGTTATTTGGGGAAAAACATGATTTTGTTGGGCAAGAAATTTTAGCATGAAAATAATTGCAGTCATTAAAATAAATATAGAATCTTATTGCTTGTTATCTAGTGCAAAATATGATTTTGTTGGGCAGGTACAAAATTGAGGAAATGGGGTTCTTTTATATTTCAACTTTCCTCTATACTTGCCCCCACAAGGCTTATCAGTATAGGTTTCTTATGACTCCCGATATCGGACAATCTCATCCTAGCAGTTGTCTGATCAGATTAAAAATATATCAATACGGAACCCTTGCTACTCAATTATCCAAACTTGTTCATATATCATTTTATGTGAATTTTAAAAGCATTTTTATCAATTTGTGCGATGTTAAGTGAAAAAAACATATTTAAACAAGAGTAATAAATGACATACGGTATCTTGTTCTATAAGTTCAAAAGTTCAATAGCTTGGTCGAATCTGCATTTAGATTTTTAATATTTTAAATTAGCCTTTTAGCTAACATTAAAATAAAAATGATATGATATTTTTATGAATTCTTACTTTTTTTTTTATTTTGTTTTTTGTTCATTCTTTCTCTTGATAGCAGACAGTGCCTTTAAGTCACTGAGGGTAGCAATTATATTTGATATAATATTATTATTATCATTATTTAATGATAATAATAATATGAATGAAAGAAAAATAAAAGAATGGAAATAATTGTAAAATGTGTGGGATGAAATAATAATTATAAGATGTAAAAATGAAAATGCCTGAATTGAAATAATAGTCAATTTATAATATTTGTACAGTTTTCATTATTAATTAATGAGAATCATAATAATATGAATGACATAATTTTATCATTATTATTTTTATAATAATGATTAATATTTATATATAATAATAATAAAGAGAAAGAAAATAAATAAATAATAGGAAAATTTCTCCTCATTTCTTCCTCTATTCTTCTCCTCTAACATATGGTTAGGGTTGCCGGGAATCGGACAAAATGGGCCGACCAACCTGCGCCAAAACGGCGCAGGTCTCATTTGCCAGCAGGCTCTGTGCGACAGAGCCTGCGATTGGGGGAGAAGAAAAAGGGATTTTCTTAAGGAGAAAAAAAATAGTTATTTAAAATTAAAATTTTCACAATTTTTTGCTGTTTGGTGTCTAAAAATAACGAAGCTTGACACCGAGGTGTGTTATGATGTGACGAACACCCTCGTGCCAAAAATTTTTCAATTCCGACAAATATTTTATTCTTAATTAATTTTTGAAGTTTGAAACATCAAAAATTAATTGAGGCCGAACCGGCCTCAAAGATCGATGAAACTTTTCGAGCAGCCTTTAAATAGTAAACTTAATACTGATACGAAAAACGATGAATTCGAACACGTATTTAATTTTCTCAATTTATTGAATTTAAATAATTCAGAAAAGAAAAAAAATAAATCGGGAGTTTTTGTTTTTCGAATTCTATCAAACTAGGATATTTTAATCTAAAAATTATTTTTATCTATTGGTATTTTGGTTTGCCATAATTGAAGTTTTTGGAATCCTGATTACTGAGGTGGGATCTGACCTAATTTTGCGAAGTAACGACATTGAGTCGTTACAAATATAATGGATAAATTGTGTTGAGATGATGAAATTTGAGAGGAAGAGAGAGGAGCATCCACGATAAATTGAAATCAGAAGAGCTTATGTGTATTGCTTATGTTATTACAGTGTACATATATATAATGATGTGTAACCATAACATATGTCAGTTACTAATCCTAATCAATGTAAAGCCTTCAATGAGCAGCCAGCGGTTACATTCTAATCTATGTAACTTATAGCAGTTTCTAATTCTGACTAGTATCCTCACTGTTGCAGTTATATTATAATATCCCTCTTTAAAGTGATGGTGAACTCTTGAACAATAGCTTATCTTATAGGTTGTTAAATTGGGAGATTGAAATTGGCTTGGTTAGGATGTTAAATGTTTGTTAGATTGAGTAATGTATTGCGACCTCGTTATTTATGGCATTGTTACGGATGAAGTTGCAGTCCACTTCTGCATATTTGCACAAGCGTAAAATAATGGGTTGTTAGTGAGAGAGATAGAGGAAAAGTTGTCACAGTAGATTTTTGTTGCTTGCAACTGAGGATGTTGGAATTCTTGAAGAAGTCTACGGAGCCATATGATTTACGTAATCGTTGAGCCAAATGCTCGATATTCAGTTTCTGTGGAGGATTGTGGTACTGTAGGTTGAATCTTGGTGCTCCAACTAATTATATCTTGGCCCAAAAACACTTAAAAATTGGTTGTAAATTTCCTGTTAGTAGAGTCTTCTGCCCAGTCTGCATCTGAATGTGTGTGAAGCTCCATTGTGGAAAGGGTGATGGATAACCCAAAATGAGTGGTGCCTTTAATATACTATAATATGTGCTTAGTTGCATGAAGTGATGTTGTAGATGCTGGATTTGCAGGAGTAGTGGAATGCCCCTTTGCATTCAAGGGTTGGTTGAGCCGGGTTTGGGGAACTGGATCTCATGTTTATTGGTTTTTGAGGGCCATGATTTTTGCGGCTATTGCTCGTCTCCAGTGATCAAGTTTATTTTCTTGGGTGTAGGTAGTGGGATTGGGTTGTAGAGGAGTTTGAGTGGTGAGATCGATTATGGGATGGCGCTGCAAAGCGCTTGTTCAAATGTGAAGGATGCGTGGGGGAGGGGTGTAGAGAGGTTGTGTGCCGTGGGTAAAATAGTGTTGGGGGTGGGTACAACAGAGGAGTTGGTGGGAGAATTAGGTTGGTTAGAAGAGGTGGAGCTTTGAGGAATTTGTGAGTTTTAAGAGGCAAGGAGTGGGTAATGGTGATGGTATGGGCTCATGTGGTGTGGTAGAGAAAAGTGGGAATAGATTGGAGGGAGGAATGAGTAGCCGAAGGTTATTATTTTCAAAGATTGAGGAAGTTGGAAGAGAGAGAGAAGATGGGGGTTGGGTTTGGAAGTGATGTTCGAGGAAGTGTACGTTGTGAGAATGAGAACTTTTTGTGAATGGGCTGAAGCATCAATATCCTTTGTAGGTAGGGGAGTAGTCGATGAAGATGTAGGAAATTGTTTTTGGGGAGCATTTGGATTGTTGGTAAGGTGGTAGAAGTGGGTAGCAAGTGTAGCTGAAAACACGAAGGTGAGTATAGGTGGGTTTGTAATTGTGTAGGAGTTCGTAGGATGTTTTGTTATTAGTGGTCTTGGAAGGGAGGCAGTTAATGAGATAGACGAGATAAGCTGAGTTAGAGATAGCATCAGACCAAAATTTAGAGGAAAGGCCAACAGTGTGAAGAGGTGTTAGTTATGGTTGTTTCTATGAGGTGACAATGTTTTCTTTCGATGATTCTATTTTGTTGAGGTGGGAGGGGCATCAAAGTTGATGAATTCCTGTTTGTCGTAGGAAAGTGGAGAGGGTGTTGTTGCAATATTTTCCCTCCCCATCGATGCGTATGATTTTTAATTGCAGTTGAACTGACGTTCAAGGAAACGAGTGAATTGAATGAAAAAACTTGTAGTTTCAGATTTTCATTTCATTGGAAAAATTCATAGAATGCGAGAAAAATCATCTATAAAAGAGACATAGTAGTGATAGCCTTCGTTTGATACAGTAGGCGCTCCACCCAATACATCAGAATGAATATCAATTTTAATAGTTTATAGTGATGATCGTTAGAAAGAGGAAAGGGTAATTTGTCGTGTTTGTTCATGATGCATTGTATACACTCGGTGGGGTTATTGTTGATCAAGATATGAGGATTTTGAGTTGTAAGAAGTTGTTGAATGGCCTAACCTTCGATGCCAGAGTGTTGTTGCGGTTGATGCGGTGGAAGAAGCAAGGAGTAGCTACAGTAAAGTTGGTGGTGACTCAGTGGGATAAAGTAGAGATCATTATGATTATGTCATTAAATGAGAACCTTAATGCGGAAGCCGATAAGATCAAATGAAATAGAACACTTTTTATCAGTTGCAAGATTGTATACAGAGCTTACGAGATGGAGCAGGTAATAGACTGTTACCGATGTTGGGGATGTGTAGGGATTGGCCATTACCAATGGTGATTTTGTCGTGTCCATTGTGCGAGTCTAAGATGTAGAGGTTGCTGAGATCGTTGGTCATGTGGGCTGATGCATCGGAGTCAAGAACCCAGTTGTTGTCGGTGTAGCTGTCGAAAATGAGTGATGTAGGCTGATGAGATGATTTAGTAAAGGTTGGATTGTGTCTATACCAACAAGAGATTGTTGCATGTCCTCGTTTTCGACATATTTGACATTTGGTGGTGGCTCTTCCTCGTTGATCGTTGGATGTAGTGTCGACCGTGAGCTGAAGTTTGATTGGTTTCAGCTTCTCCAGGATTTGCCATGGCCTCTGTCGCAAGTATGCAACAAGAGTGTTGGTGATGAGGCTTGTTGTAGATCTTGATTGGTTTCATGTTGTAGATTGATTTCTTTATTGCAAAGCAGGGAATAGAGGTCGCCAAAGCTCACATGTTGGAGGTTTGTGCGGAGCTTTGAATTCTTGATATTGAGTAGTGTGGCCATTCAAGGTGTAAAGAATGATATTTTGGGGATCAGTGGTGGATTTGGTAGTTAATATTGTATCTACAATCTCTTTGATTTTGAAGAGGTAAGCTGGCATGTTTTGTCTTGCATTGTAATGTTATCTAAGGAATTTTTGAGTTGAATAACCTTGGACCTATTTGTGGTTTGAAAACATCTTGCAAGAATCTGCCAGGCTTCATGACAAGTTTTGGTGGTGAGGATGTAGGGTAAAATGGAGAAGATGGCCAAGAATAGGGCTGAGATCAAGTTTCGATCAGTGGAGGTCCATAATTCAGAAAGAGGTATTGTCGAGATAGTCGTGAAGACCGTTGGCTTTGAAAATGTTAAATATATGCACTCACAAAATTGGGTAGATGTTGAAGGTCAAGGATTTAATTAGGTTTTTGCTGTTATTGATCAAGAGCGCAAGGCAAGGGGATAGAACCAATGGGTTCAGGCTTCTTGATTTTCGAATGCTTCAGTGCTGCTTGCCGTGTTGGAGGATGATACAACCATTGGGCAATAGTAGGGATGGTGATAATGTTTTCGTCTAACAAAGGCAGGTTCGGCAAGTAGGAGTCTTACGAGAGACATAGACTTGCCATGCTGGGGAATTAGACGCAGATGATTTTTTGCGTCGATTATGATGCATTGGATAGAGGCGATCCAGTAGGAAACGGAGACGAAGACTTGTCGTGCTAGAGGATCAGATGCCAATGGTGAAGGAGGAGATCATGAAAAGCTTTGATAACATGTTGAGATTATGAAAGTTGAGAGGAAGAGAGAAGATCATCCACGGTAAATTGAAATTAGAAGAACTTGTGTGCATTACATATGTTTTATATATATATATATATATATATATTTAGTGATATGTAACCGTAATATATGACGTTTACTAATTAACATATGTCGTTTACTAGTTAATTGTAAATATTTTGATAGAAATTTAGGATCTTATTAAATTTATGTCTGTTTTCAGACTTACAAGTGTTCATAGTACATAGCAGAAAAGTACTAGTTGCAAAGCTGTGCCTCTGCTAATATATGATCTGAACTCTGAAGTTATGGTTGTTTGCACCGGAAGAAATGAGTAAGAAAAGATTGCCCTTAAAGCTACTCTTTGGACAAAGGTGTTGTGAGGACCCTGACGACGGTTCAAAAGAAATCGTTCCAACATCGGGCGTTCACTTGCTGCAGGATCATATTGAGTAACTTGAGAGAAGAAGAGCATACACGTATAAAAGCCAAAAGATAATATTCATTTATTTCAATGTTCGCTTTACAAGGTCTTTTCAACACCTCGTACAAAAGAAAAAAATAAAGAAAAAGATAAAAAATAAACAAGCAAAGATAGCGCCGTGGATCTCATCGGCAGTTGAACTTTTTAAGCATTAGGGTTCTTGTTTAAGCTCTTCCAAAAGTACCTGACCTGATATTGTACAACAAACAATACCGGGATTGGAATTCCCAGTAATTAGAGAGTACTCTAAGTGCCACAGTAATCAATGCAGTATTACATTTTATAATAGCAGAGATGCGATTTGCAAAGGAGATGCCGGAAAAATATTAAGGTAAAAGTGCAAATGAAATAATTAATTTCCTGTAAAAGATATTAGCTCAAAAATGCAGGTTACTGATGTCTTCTTTCCAGTAACCTACCACGAATGTTGTTATTGATGTCTTCTTTCCAGTAACAACCCACGAATGCTATTACCGATGTCATTTTTTCGATAATTAGCCACAAATACTGTTGCTGATGTCTTCTTTCCTAACTGGCCACGAAGGAAAAGGATGTTGGTTTCTAACAACCAACCAAGCATTAATGTTACTGATATTATTTTTCCACTAACCCACGAATGTTACCACGTTGGTTCCAAACAACCAACCAAGCTTCAAAATGAAATTTGGCTCGAAGCAATTTAAGCGAAGTAAAACAGTAATAAAAATGCAAAATGTAATACATGTCATGTACTGGGTACCTTTGTTCTTTAAGTTCAGAAGTTCAACAGCTCAAATGAGTGACAATTCGCTCAATCTGCATTTAAGTCCCCGATATTTCTTTAAATTAGTCTCTTTTACAAGTGATGTGTTAGTTCATGATTTTTATTCTTTATTTTGTCATTTTTCTTTATAATGATTTCAAATTCGTATTTCATAATAATGTTACTATATTGCAAGAGTAACGATAAGAATGGAAATAGTAGTCATTTTATAGCATTATGAACTGTCTCCATTATTAATTAATGAGAATGATCAAAATGCCAATGACTAAATATAAAATTATATCAATGATTTAATAAGATTAGCAAGAAGTGTTTTTTTCAATTTCCTCCATTTCCAACCTCTCATACCTTAGCTTTTAGGATTGCTGAAAAACAAGGGAGGGTTGGAACGGGGTAGCCGGATGGCTGGCCGAGGTGGCAACGACAAGAGGCTGGCTGGCAGTGGCTACTGAGTGTCTTCGCGGCTTGATAGCTGGCCGTCGGAGGCTGCCGGAGCGGGAGCTGGCTGGCTGAAGAGGACTGCCGGGGGTTGACGGAAGCTGCTGGATGGAATTGCCAGGCTGTCGGAAGCTGCTGGAAGGGTGCCAGGCTGCCGGAGGCTGGGAGGAGAGAATGGCTGCTTGAGAAGGGAGGGAGCTGGCTGGAAATAAGGAAGAGTGCTGCTGTGGGAGCTGCTGTGAGGTGAGGAAGATGGCTTTCTATAGAGGAAGATGGGCTGGGGGGTCGGCCAATTTGGCCGACCATTCCTGCGCCAAACGGCGCAGGAAGCTTTCTGGTTCGGAAGCTTCCGCGCCAGAAATGTGCGACAGGCGTGACAGGGCGATCGGGGTAAGCGGAGGAAAAAGGGAAGAAATAAAGGGGAAAAAATTTTACTTAAAGTTAAATTTTTCGTATTTTTCTGTCGTTCGGCGTCCAAATACAACGAAACTTGACACCGAGGTGTGTTACGACACAACGAACACTCTCGCGCCGAAAATTTTTGATTCGGACAAATATTTTATTTTTAATTAATTTCTGAAGTTTAAAAACTTCAAAAATTAGCCACGATAAATCCGGCTCTCAGAATTTGATGAAGCTTCTCGAGCAGCCTTTAAATAATATACTTAACATGTCGACACTGAAAACGATGAATTTGGACACGCATTTCAATGTTTTGATTTTTAGAATTTAAAGATTTCAGAAAAGAGAACATGAGCTTCCGTTAATCGGATTTTTCTTGAATTATGGCACTTTGATCTTTAAAGTTGTTTCTATCTACTGGTAGTTTTGTTCCTAAATTGAAATTCCCCGGGATCCTGATTCCTAAGGCAGAATTCTAACCTAATTTGCAAAATAACGATTTTTGGTCGTTACAGGTGTGCCTTTATTGTGTTTGAACCTACGCCTTGGACAGTTGTGACTTTTAAGTGTTTTGCTGTAAGTGGACGAGCACGGGTATGCTTTATTTTAATTAATCTTCTTGATCTTGAGGGGATGCAACTATTATCTAGCAACTGCCCGCGATTGGTTGAATCGATTGTTAAGATGAGAGGGTTGTTAGGTTGAGAATCGTAGCTGACGACCCCTTAAAACTCTAGTTACGCATGACGCCCTTGCTAAGGTTGGGAACTAGTATAGGCTGGCAACAAGGTTGTCGAGTTGGCCATAGCACAATTTTAGTAACTGTTTTTGTGGTTGGGCATTAAAGTAGCTGATCCCACTTAATAGGACGAGTTTGGTTTATGTTGTTTCTTCCAATTATTTTGCCCGTTAGTCTGCCTATTTTGCATTGGAATCCATTGTTTTTATTTTTATATGTATGTCATATCTTCCCTTGTTTGTATTTCAAAACTTCTCATCTATCATCATGGATTTTATAATTAAATGCTATTTCACGTTCTCGATAATTCTCCAATGCTGTCACTATTCCATCTTAGCATTCTCCAGCTCAAAGACTCATTTTGCTGTCATATTAATATTTAACTCATTAAAATTGGCTGATGCTAATTGCTATTTTGTAAAATTACATCCAGACCTCCACTGTATTATTTAATGCAAAGTTTTCTACAAAAACTTCTTCATTTTTATCCACTTATACTTGACTCTAGGATCACATCAATAGTTCCATTCCTCTCTAGAAAGTCTCAATTGATTAGATTTACAGCTGCCTATTAGTTACGTGGTTCTATTCTTTGTGTTTTGACTTTTTTTATGTTTTGGTTCACTTAAATCCGGGTATTCTATTGCTTTTGACTACTAAAAAATCATTTTTTTCTTATAGACATGTTTTGTTATTGAATATGCATAGCAGTGCGATGTGTTCTCATGATGGAAATGGATCCAAGACAAAGAGAACAAGCCTTCATGATCTCTACGAAGGCCAAGGACAATCTCCTTGGTACGATAACCTTTGCCGTCCTGTTACGGATCTTCTTCCGCTGATAGCTAGTGGGGTCAGGGGTGTCACCAGCAATCCAACGGTAACTTTACAATTCAGAGGATATACGTTTTTTCTTATTTATATAAGCATCTAGAATGCTGCATGTCATGTAGGTGTTAGCATGCATAATGACGAGCATATACCTTCATCTCTGTCTCATCACTTTGGTGTTGTTTTCATTTTGCATTGACAGATCTTTCAGAAGGCAATCTCATCATCGAATGCTTATGATGAACAATTTCGGTATTACACGATAACAGTGTCTTGTTTTAGTTCTGCTATTTTTTCTTACTTTGCAATTCTAGTGATCGCATCTTTAACACATTAATTGGTTGAATCATTGATATGTGATGCTGTAATTTAGTATTTACAATTTGCTCTAGTTTCTTGCATTCCTTTTGTATTTTTATTGAATGATGCGCAGAAACTACTCATTTTTGTTAAAACAATCTAGTGTTTGAATGAGTACAGTACAAATTAGAATATTTATTCCCTCAAACAGAATGTGGAAGGACGACACAGCACAACCTCAAAGCAGAAAAAGGATTTAATACTTATTAATTTCACAACATTGAGTAGGATTCTGACTACCCCAATATGAGAATGAATTATCTTCACATCACACGAACTGTCATAATATGTTCATATGAAATCATGAGTCCTCAAAAAAGCTTGAAGCTGCTTCCATCTTTCTGTTCCTGTTCATAGTTGATTTATTTGAGCATGGTGCAGGGATAGCAGCAACTCTTCTCTGACAACAGGATTGTAAGCTATAAAGTTATATGAGTGTCATTTGAATTTCAAGAAAAAAAGCCTAAATACTTCTCAGATCGTTTAATACAACCAAATTTGTCTTAGATTTTCCGTTCTATCTATTGAGATATTTGGCGAAGCTTTCTAAATTCTTATGAGCCAAATCAAGGTTTTGACCTTTAAATAAACTTGATTACTAACAAAAAATCAAAAGGGTAGTAGAGTGGAAATGCTTAATTAAAATAAATTAATTAGAGCAGCTTCATTAAAATAATGGGAGATAAGTATTTACAAACTTAATTTGCATAATCTTAGAATTGCTGCCCCCCAATATTTAATAATGTCACATTTATTTAGAAGAGCATGATTAAAAATAAAAACTCTTTTTTATTGTAGCATGGTGGATCTGTAGTTTTTGATATGGACTATAGATGCTATATTATGATTGAGAAGACAGATAAAAGACGATTTTTTATGATGCATATTGATATAGAAAAGACAAGATAAAGTTCTTGGGGAAGTTTATTTTTAAATAGTATTGAAAAGAAAGTTGTGTTGTATATATTGATTTTCTTAAATGCATGTAAAATAGAGTATATTCATATGTTCAAACACAATATAATTTGCCAAGCCATTTTTTTTATTTCATTTAGTTTGTTTCAAGTCCTTATACTTTGCATTAATTATGAACCTTCTTACCGAACCCATTCAAGAGGTTCTTCGATGGATGTTTTTTTGTATAACTAAAGATGGGTTATAGCAAAATTTTAAGTTATGGAGATTAACCAATTATTTAAACAATTTTGCTTTAGTAGACCCAAAATGAAGTGAAGCGTAATCATAATAGTAGTTGAAATATTGATGATGTGACAATTGAAATGTTATAAAAAAAGTGAGATATTTAATTTTCTTGGTTCAATCATAAATAAATACAAAATTTAGGGCAATGTGATTAATATGATCTAAGCATTTCATTAATACGATTTAAGCAGGCAGGATGAAATGGATAAGCTCATCTAGGTGTTGTGATAAAAAAACTGTGCTCATACTTGCCGAATGCTTGTAAAATTTATATAAAACTAGCGACATTGTGAGGATGAATGTTGGTTTACAAAGGAGATGCATGCTGAAAAAATAAGTATCGTAGAGAAAGGATGCAAAGTGGATGAGTGAATCTACATAAAAGGATATGATGAGAAATAAGTACATTTATAGCAAGGTTGGAGTAGCTTCAATGAATGATAAGTTTCAAGAAGTTGTCTTAGATGAATTGGGCATTTTAAGCATAGACCTTTAAATGCCCTTGTGTAAAATCTTGACTTAAAAAAACGTGGAAAAAACTTAAGGGATGATCTCACATTACCTAGAACTTAGAGAGTGGGTAGGGCAGTGGAGGCAAGGAATTTACGTAGCCGGCCCATTTATTGAGTTTAGAGCTGGTTTGTTGTTGCTACTTTTTTTATTTACTTTTATCCGTCATGATATAAATCATGTGAAGAACCAGTGGTATTACCTGAATGCATTTATGAAATGAGAGTACATAGTGGCTAGAAACCTTTACCACTTTCATTTGCAAAGATTTGCATATGATGTGCTGCAGTTTTGTCTTGGGGTCATGTTTAAATAAACTTCTTTTGGCGCTATTTTCCTAATACTTTTGTAATATGTAAAGTAGTCTGAAAAATATTTTTTACCTCTTTTGGATGAAAAAGTTGAACTTTTGCCCCACTTCTCCCATGGAAACATCTTTTTTGGAGAATGCTAAAATAATTACGGCTGATAATGCTACTTTTTAAGCAAAAGTTACCTCAAACTAGTCAACTCTTTCTAGCTTTTTTAAATTCAATTTTTTGGGGCATTCAGACAACTCATTGCATCGGGAAAAAATATCGAAAGTACTTACTGGGAGCTCGTCATAAAGGATATTCAAGATGCTTGCAAACTGTTTGAATCTATTTATGAACAAACTGATGGAGGAGATGGTTATGTTTCAGTTGAAGTCTCTCCTAGACTTGCGAATGATACAGATGGTACCACAGAGGCTGCAAAATGGTTGCATAAATCAGTTACTCGTCCCAATGTTTACATTAAGATTCCAGCTACTGCAGATTGTGTTCCTTCGATCAAGGAAGTTATTTCCAATGGTATAAGCGTCAATGTAACGGTATGTTTACGAATATCTGTTTTCTCACAGTAGTACGTATTTTCCAATTAACATATTAAGGGATGCATATCATTATTATTTTTATTATTATTATTATTATTTTTTCTTTATATTACTTGAAGTTTCACACTCATTCAAGCATTGTAAAAATGTCAAACCATATATTATTCTGTTTTAACTATCTAGGCTTTTCTACGGTCATGCATTTTAGTCCTTACACTGTCTATGGCCTACGGTAGCATCTTATATATTATTCTTTTTGAGCATCATAATGTTATCTCATGACTTAAAGCATCTGTTATTCATCTAGGTTTGTGTTTTTCTTGCTTTGTGTTGATGTAGCTTTCATTCATATATTTATTTGTTTTCAAACGTACATTATAACAGCCAAGTTTGATTTCAAAATGCTTTCTTTTTTAGGGCTTTTGTGCAGCTATGCTGATTTTGAGTTTCCTATGGCTTCTTACTTTCTTCACTCAATTTCTTATCAACATTATAACTAATTCCAATATCTCCCTTTTTTAAAACTCGTAGGAGTTTGCTGGCAATTTGGCCCGAAACTCAAAATTCGAATTCAACTCGAACTCGATTCAAAATTCTAATCTCACTCAATTTTCAAGTCAAGTTTGATTCATATGTCTTGCTTAAAACTTATTTAAAATGACTCGAATTCTAACTCGACTCAAATTCGAACTCGAACAAGTTTGAGTTTGGGCTGACTCGACTTGAACTTGACTCGAAGTCAGCCCTATGTAGGAGGCTCTAATCTAGCTTGTCGCCCTTTAACTAGTCTTCGAGCACAATCAGATTTGGCTTATCCTCCTCTTACACAGAGCTTCCCTTTCCCAAACTCATCCTCCATCTTCCGCCACCCTCTTCTCATACTTGTCTGCAATGCTCATTCATGAGAATTTGCGTATTATGGAGAATCGCCGGCAGCGAGTGTTGGATGGATGCTATATTTGTCTCTATGAGTTCGAGAGCAAGGATGAAGTCTGACGGCTTGGGAACTGCCGTCATGTCTTGACGGGGTAGGTGGTGCATGGCTCAAGCTTGTTGTTTTTGGTGCACGGCTGGCAAACCTCTGCCTTATTGATTTTCATTTTAAATTCAAAACGAAAAATATAAATTATAATAATCAAGATTTAAATCACTATATATATATATATATATATGGATTCAACGACGTTATCGGGCCGGGTCAGGCCTGACCCATAAATTATCTAAGCGGGTCCAGGTCATACCCAACCCTACAAATTATTTAGTCAGGTCCGGGTTTATTTCAAAGAAACTCGGCTATATTCGACCTACCTTGAGTTGACGAAACCTTTTACTCACGAACTCTTCAACCGTGGACTTGATCCAATCTGAGCCATATGTGTTTTGATGGAATGATCAATCGTGATTTTGAAATTAGGGCTATCGTATAAAAGGATTTTTGGCTCGTCTCAACTCTCTTAGTTCTCTTGTTGTTCTAGGGTTTTTGACTAGTAATCCCTGATATCTATGTCTTTAGCCTATGCCTTCCTTCATCGTCGGTTAGTTTTGTCTCTGTGGACCTGTGGTAATCTACCTTCATCGTCGGTTAGTTTTGTCTCTGTGAACCTGTGGTAATCTACCTTCATCTTCGGTTCCAAATTTGGTATAAAAGCGATTTTTTGTTGTTCCGGCTTTTTTTTTTTTCTGCACGTACATGCAGGCACGCAGTAAGTGTATATTTTGGAAGGGTTTAGGGTTTCTGGCTTCATTATTTTAGGGTTTTGTTTTTTGTTTTGCATTATCTTTAATTACAGAATTTCAGTGATCAATTGATAAAATATTGTAACTTGCTTGTAACTTATAAGGCTGTTATTTTATATGTATGACCCTGTTTTCATATTTTTAAAATTTCTGCCACAATGATAGAGCTAGATTCATTTAGAATTTCTGGCTCAATTTTAAAATTTTTGTTTTCTACTCTAAAATTTTTTGTTTGTTCTTTACTGCACGTTCACTGAAGTCTAGAGAACTCATTGAGTCTTTAGGTCACAATTAGTGCATATTTAATGCATATAGTCATACTCTTTGCTGCACTACAAAGGAGTTATATTGTTATTCATTTCAACAGTCATATTTGAATGAGTGCTATTTCAGCATTGTCAGATTACTATAAATCGGATATTATAATTTTTAATTGTTATGCAGTTAAGCTTTTCATTTTGATTTTACAACTATTCATTCTAAGATTTTTAGTATAAATCTAATTTTACAGCTATTCATTCTAACATTACAGTTATGTAGTTATACTGTTATTTATTCTAATATAGTCAAGTCACATTCAAATATTGACCATGGTTAAGTCACATTTAAATATCTTTTTTGAGGCTTTAATATTTTATGTTTTAATTATTTATCTATTTTTTAATCAATTAAATTTTTTTGCCTCGAGTAATTTAATATCGACCCTGGAGTATAATATGTAAAGCACCTTTATTATGCCATTTTTTTATTGATATTTGTGATTTTACTGTTTACCATAGTATATAGATACAACAGGAATATTTTAAAATAATTCATGTATGCGGATAAACAAATTAACTAATAGGGGTGATAGGAATATGGAGAAGATTAAATCTTCTCTTAAAACAATTTTATATTGCACAAACACATATACATATATACATATATACATATATATATATATATATATATATATATATATATATGTGTGTGTATATATATATACATATCTACATATGATAGAGTGACTTGTTATGCTTAAATGATCTGATGACTTTTTGTTTCTTCCCACGCAGCTGATATTCTCGCTAACTAGATATGAGGCAGTTATCGATGCTTACTTGGATGGTCTTGAGGCTTCTGGTCTAAGTGATTTATCCAGGGTAACCAGTGTTGCTTCCTTCTTTGTCAGCCGTGTGGACACTCTCATAGATAAATTGCTTGAAAAAATTGGGACACCAGAAGCTCTTGATCTTCGAGGAAAGGTTAAGATCGCCGTCAGATCCCCATATGTTAAAATCAGATCGTATATATTAATCATTGGAGGATATTATGCAGGCAGCCGTAGCTCAGGCAACCCTAGCTTACAAGCTCTATCAGAAGAAATTCTCTGGAGTGCGTTGGGAAGCTCTTGTTAAGAAGGGTGCTAAAAAGCAGAGACTGTTATGGGCCTCAACAAGCGTCAAGAACCCGGCATATCTTGACACTCTTTATGTGGATCCTTTAATTGGCCCTGACACTGTGAGTACCGACCCTGCTGCGATTATCATTTTATATTGATATCAATTTACATGATATAGAGACATCTATAAGGATTTGACATTAGTATTCATTGCCTTTGCATTTGCTCCCATGATCATTCTTTTGTGCAACAATTCGTTCCTCAATGATTCTGCATTTGAATCCATTCTCTTCAATGTGGGGCATTTGATTGGCATAATTTATTGCAGATACCAAAATATTCTGATGCAATAATGGGATACACCAGTTCTTAATAGACATTTGTAATATTCCTTAAATGCCACAGTGAAGAGTTATAAATATTTGTGCTTTTGATTGTGTACATCATATGCATCATTGCACATTTGAGTGAAAAGCAAGAGAAATGCGAGATGCCACACAAATCAATAAAGAATTAAACAAAAGCTTAGGCAATTGTTAAAAAAGCTTTGTTACAGTGCCCAACAAATAACTCAACTCAAAACATTTGAAAAAAATAAGTGTGGGCCATCGTTGGTTGGAGAGGGGCAAGATTGTAATTTTGTCTTTTTTCACTGTTCAAGCAGTTTGGGTTTTTTCTTTTGGAAGGATAGCGTTCTCCTTGTTAAAAATCTAAAGAGAAATGTATGATCCACTTTGAAATGTGCCCATTAGCAGTCCTAATTTTATACCTTTAAAGTGCTCTACATCATCAAGCCAAATTTTTGTTCGAAGAACTAAAAGCAATTTGCTGAAATTGAAATGTGCATCATGTCTATTATTATGCAGTAAATCTAAACCTCGAAAAAAGTATCATTTTTTTGAAATGTTTACAACTATTCTGATGTTTCAGGTGTCGACGATGCCAGATCAGGCACTGCAAGCCTTCATAGATCACGGTACGGTCTCTAGGACCATCGATGCCAATGTTTCGGAAGCTGAAGGAGTCTATAGCGCCCTCGAAAAGTTAGGGATTGATTGGAGTGAGGTCGGGAAACAGCTCGAAATCGAGGGCGTCGATTCTTTCAAGAAGAGCTTTGACAGTCTGCTCATCAGTCTGCAGGAAAAAGCTGATGCTCTTAAGCTGGTTAGTCATTAGATTTCTCTCTTGTGTGCCCTAAAATGTTTCCATCACCCTAAACCCTACTATAATAATTGGCACTGAATAAGGGTTTGCTGTAAACGGAGATGTTGGTTTTTTGTATTTAGTGCTTTGTTTTTGTGATAATTGAGAGTGGAATCTAATCAAAGGCTTGTTCACATTGTAAGTGCTTGTCTATTGTATGTATGACATTATTCTTTTGCTATGATATTTATAAAGTATGAAGGTTATTTTGTGTGGAATATTACCAACTGTTTTTTGTTATATATATATATATATATATATATATATATATATATATATAAATATATTTTTTTTTAATTTAGGCATGTGTGATCCATAGGGATTTGTGTCTAAAACAATGGCATAATTATGTATGATAAGTAGATGTTTATTTTTGTGTCTAACACCATTTTTTTGTAATTATAATATTAACATCTCATATTTTTACAGTGATTGTAAGAGATTTATTAAAACCTAGAATTCTTATTCTTTTACAGGGATATTAAGAGGTTTAAGGGGTAATTTTGTTATATTATTAGCTTATGTGATAATTTATAAAATTTCATATATGTAATAAAATATAGGAAATCAAAATATATAAATTTATTTTTATTTTAACCACAATTTATTTTATTTTTTGAAATTATAGGTTACATTATTCATAGAAATAAAAATATGGACTCAAATTGTGTTCGAGCCGTTTAAAAAATCGAGCAAGTATCGAGTTTTTGAAAAAATTGACAGCCCTTTATATGACAAGGGATTGTATTGAGCACATATTGAATTAAAGTTAGCCTACCCCTAAAATGTGTATTCTTGTTGTGACTCTTAAAAATATGAGTCCCAAATAGTTGTCACCGACGTTGCTTCTTCCCACGCCACTTTGTTGTCACCGACATCGCTTCGTCGTCGAAGCCAGTTCATCGTCAACACCACTCTGTCGTCATCGACTCCATTTTTAGCGCATCGCCTCCGTCCACGTGATCCCTTCCCGTACATCGGCGATCACGATCACGGTGGTGACCATGGAGCTTGCCGATGTTGAAGCTCGACACGATTTTTACCTTGGACCAATTTTAAAAAGCAATGTTGAAAGCCATTTGCAATAATAATAGAAAAGCAAATGATACACTGGTGGTGGCAATCATATTGTGAAGTTGTTAAAGTTGTAAGCAATCTAGAAATTGAGGCACTCAAGTATTTGCTATTCCAAATTTTGGATTCAGATCTCGTCGATCATATGATTGTTTCATATTTGAAGATCGAGTACTCTTAAGTGCTAAAAATATAGCTAAAATAAAGTTTATATATGATATTATAGTCAAATTTGTAAGCACATACAATGCTATTATATAAAAAATTGATACTTTTCTTTTGCTTTAGAAAATATAATATTTAAATCCTAATGGAATTTTTAAGTCATAGCCTATAACTAAAATAAAATATAAATAGCATGATATTAATTTTATGTGAAAGTATATAAATAGTGTAATATATATTTTATTTTGTATGAGCTTATATATAAAATATAAAATAAAAAACAATTATATTTGGCGATGAATATATTTTTCAATTTTTTATTTCATAACAAAAAAATGTATTTTTGAGGTAAAATTTATTAAGAATAATTTCATATTAAATTATAGATTCTTAATGTTTATGATACATGAATATAAATATTTTTGTGAATATTTGAAACGTAAACAACTCTATATTTTCTCAGTAGATGTGCTCATTTTATGTTATTCTTTGCTCACTCTAGAGTTAAATTATATATTACAATTACTTTTAAATTTTAATTTTTTCCTACGGATTCATGCCTGTATTTGGTTATGAATGTCTTTTTTCAATTTTTTATTTAATAAAAAATAATATATATTTGAGGTAAAATTCCTTCAAAATAATTTCAGCCCCTTGGTTCACCATCTTTTTCCTTCTTCTTTTCTTCTGCTGCAGCGTCTGAGTTCTGATCGATCATCTGCCGATAAAAATGGAAGGAGAAGAAAAAGAGGGGAAAGCGAAACTTCACATTTTGATGCTGCCATGGCTGGCCATGGGCCATCTCCTTCCTTTTCTGGAGCTCTCGAAAGCCCTAGCCGTCAAGGGCCACCGCATCTCCTTCCTCACGACCCCAAGAAACAGATCCAGGCTCCCCGCCTTCCCCCCGCATCTCATCCCCTCCATCAATTTCATAGATCTCACTCTACCCGCCGTTCATCCCCTTCCCGAGAACGCCGAATCCACCATGGATCTCCCTTCTGACGCCCTCCGCCCGCATCTCAGAATAGCCTTCGACGCCCTCCAGCAGCCCCTCGCCGACCTCCTCCCCCGCATCTCTCCCTCTCTGGACTGCATCGTCTTCGACTACGCCGCCCACTGGATTCCTTCCATGGCTGCCAGATCCGGCCTTCCCTGCGCCTTCTTCGCCCTCCACAACGCCGCCGCTATGTCCTTCTTCGGCCCTCCCTCCGCCCTCATTGCCGCCCGCACCTCCCCTCAAGAATTTACCGTTTCTCCCCCTTGGATCCCTTTCCCTTCCCCCATCGTCTACAAAGATTACGAGGCCCGCGCGCTCTTCGCCCCAGGACTCCTCCCGGACGCCTCGGGCGTCTCCGAATCCCGCCGCTATGGCGATTCCGTCGAAGGGTGCCAACTCGTGCTCATCCGCAGCTGCGACGCCTTCGAGGGCCGTTGGCTGAACCTTCTGCGGCGGATCTACAGGAAGCCCGTCGTTCCCGCCGGGCTTCTTCCGCCGGCGTCGAAGGCCGCTGACGGGGAGATTCTCGATTGGCTGGAGAAGCAGGAGGAGGGGTCAGCGGTGTACGCCGCCTTCGGGAGCGAAGCCAAGCTGACGGCGGCACAGACAGATGAGATCGCCGTGGGTTTGGAGCTGAGCGGCCTGCCGTTTGTCTGGGCTTTGAGGGACGGAGGGGCGCCGGCAGCGAGGACGAGCCGAGGGTTGGTCTATGAGGGGTGGGCTCCTCAAACACGGATATTGGCACACCCGTCGATCGGCGGGTTCCTGATGCATGGAGGGTGGGGATCGATTGTGGAGGCGATGGCGTTCGGCAAGGTGATGGTGGTGCTGCCGATGATGTTTGACCAGGGCCTCAATGCCAGGAACCTGGCCGAGAGGGGGATTGCCGTGGAGGTCCTGAGGAACGAGGATGGGTCCTTCACCGGCGACGCGATCGCCAAGAGCTTGAGGCTGGCGATGGTTGAGGATGAAGGGGAAGGGCTTAGGGCGAAGGCGAGGGAGTGTCGGGATTGTATGTTTGGGGAAGAGGAGCTTTGCTTGAGGCAATTGATCGAACACCTTGGGCGCCTCCGTCGGGGCTAGTGGTGAGGCTCGGATACCAATTGCCCCAAGGCTTTCCCCTTACATATATGTGATACTTACTCGGAAGCACCGACTCGCTCGAAAGTTGTTCTAGATTTTAATTGATTCGAAATCGACTCGAAAATTTTTGAGTTTTGCAGCTTAGCTATATCTCAACTTTCTGATAAATGCTTTCTTAGTATCACAACTATGATGGTATATATCTAGTTTTAATTATAGTGATAGAGTTAGGATTTTGATGTGATAGTATTAAGCATCTTCTTACTTGTGTTCTATCATCTGCATCACCAAATGAATTTTGTTCGAGACTGTGCTCACGTGATTATTTTAGCGTGAACGAGTTTCTCGTTGTGAAATAAGATTCATATAGTGCTTATGCAATTGCTTGTATTGACGATAACTAGAAAATACTCGTGTTGCTAACCATATAAATGGCTAAAAATCAGTGATCACTAATAGCAATTGTTAATATATTAGGAAGTTATTTTATATTATATTCAAATATTAAACTCTTAGCTAATAATATATTATTTTAGATTAATACCACATTTTCTTCTTAAATTTGTACAAGTCTATGTGAATTATAGAGTGTGAGCAAAGGTGATAAAGCAAATTGTGCCAATAATTATTACATAATGAACTTGCATGGTTAAAAATTCTTTCCTATGTTAGGTTCTTTATTTGCCATCTTACACCATTAAATAGATTTTCCTTAACTTCTTATAATCTTAATTTTAAGGAATAGTGAACACTTAATGGCAAGTGACAAACCATCATCGAAGTTACCATATTCATAAGATAAATGTTTTTACTTAAATTAGGATTAGAACATCCTTAAGCTCTTACATGGTAAGGTCTTAATGCACAAATTAATGATTCGACAAGAAAGCAAATAGATGCAACAATAGTAAAAGTAATGGTTTGAGTGATGAACATGACATATGATATGCAACTTAATCTAATATATTCAAGCATTCTTAAGATCTTAGATGTTAAGTTATGCATGCATGAGTTAAGGGTTTGTCATGAAAGATTACATAATACTAAATAAAGGTAGAGTGAACTTTTTCAAAGCTTGGTAGTGACCTAAAACTATTTGAACTAATCTTAGCCATCATGAGGAAGTAGGGTTAGCTCAAGATTCACATAGGCTAGCTTAACCTAATACCATTTGAACTAACCTTAGCCATCATGAGGGAATGGGGATTATTAAAGCCTTACATAGGCTGGCTTAACCTAATACCATTTGAACTAATCTTAGCCATCATTAGGGAATGGGGTTAGCTCAAGCTTCTCATAGGCTAGCTTAACCTAACACCATTTGAACTAAAATCAACCATCATGAGGGAAAGGGGTTAGCCCTTGCTTCACATAAGTGAGCTAACTTAATACATTTTGAACTAATCTTTGCCTTTATGAAAGAATGGGGTTAACTCAAGCTTCACAAAGGCTAGCTTAACCTAATATCATTTGAAATAATCATGTTTTGAGAGGTTTTGTTAATACAAGAGCTTCTATAATTTTAGGTGATATGTTATTTGTCTATATATTTGCCTATTGCTTCTGTGAGGTGACTAAGTATCTACACTTACTAGGCAAAGTAAGAAGATTAAGCTCTCATCAATATTAAATATTTAGGATTTTTATGAAGATTATTATTATTATTATTATTATTATTAGAAATGATGATAGAAAAACTTTATAGTAACTATTTGGAAAAATGAGTTATAAAAAATTAATAATTACATTATCATCATTTTTAATTAAGTAATTATATTGATCATGAATATTTTTTTATGTATATTTTTGTATAAGCAGAGTATTTTTCATAAACAAGAAATTAGAATAATTGATATCATCTATATAAAAGTGGGTAGTTAAAGGCTCGATCAAAATATTAAATGCATTCTTATCAACTTTAATAATTTAATAATATTATAGTCCATGGTAATAAAATATCTAATATAAATTGATATATATTAAATAAAAAATATTACTTAGCTCTCAAATATCTCCCAAAAAATATGAATGATTAAGATTTAAGATTTAAAAAATATATTTTTATGATCCCACAAGCAAAATTGGATTTAATAAAAAAATTTTATTTCACTTAACTCTATAAATCCTAATCATCAATATATTTTGAGAAATATTTAAGAGCAATATAATGAATGATGTGACACACATAGATGTAAGTGTATAATTTATTTGGCTATTGTTTTGGAAGTTTAATATTTTATATTAATTTTAATGTTATTTTTTAAAATCAAATAAAACATTATAAAGTCACTAAAAATATAAATTAAGATTTGCTATGAAATTAAAAGCATTCAATTTTTTAAGAAATTGCATGCCACAAATGGTCAAGCAATAGTCAACGTTGCCATATTTTTTGTGCAAACACAATTAACCCATTTAAATCTATTATTAAATTGATACTAATTAAAGCATTTTCCTAATAAATTAATTAATTTTGCTATGGTTAATAATAATTTAAATTTATTAGTCAAAATTATATTTATAACTATATTAAAAATATTTAATTGCCTAAAAGAAAAAGATATGAATTCATAACTCTTGGAAGTAAATATGGGGGAAACCAAACTTTATGCAAGAATTAATGCATAAATGAAATATCTATGGAGCAACATTTATTGTTGATACAATATTTGTGGTTATTAAAATTAGGAATTATTTGTATTTTTAATACTTTATTAAATTTTAATATTAAAATACAATGAGATCTTCTGTTGAATATTATTAGTTCTACCTAAACCACTTTTAAATAAGCCATAAGTAGCCAATGTAACATCTAAGACAGCTTTCGCTTGTAAAATTGAAATAAGGTTCTATGACCGCTCAGCATATCATACATTACTTCATATGCATTAATATCAAGGCACATGCATCAGAAAGATTTAAGTAGTTGTTGTTAGTATATCTCATCTAGCACGAGTGTGAGGCCAGCTTCGAGTCGAGTCAGCCCATACTCGAGTTCTAATCGAGTTCAAGATATTTCGAGTCATTCTAAATAGAGTCCGAGTTGAGTCAAAATGTCTTGAGTTCGAGTCGAGTTTCAGGTGAAATTAGCATCCATGCTCCGTACCTACTTCCTTATCTACTAGCAAACCATACTCAATGTAGATATATGTACAAATTCGAGGTTCAATACATTCATAGAACTCATACAAGAAATTGACAAATGCCGAATACAAGAACTACAATATAAAAAATCAACACTTTTCATTATAAATTTAAAATACTCACATATAGAGCTGGCTTCGAGTCGAATCAGCTCATACTTGAACTCGACTCGAACTTGTTCGAGTTCTAAACAAGTTCAAATCATTTCGAGTTATTTTAAATATGATTCGAGTCAAGACGTACGACATGCTGAGCAAAAAGTGACAATGAGTGCTCTAATTTTTTCGTGATATGATTTATAGTTATTATTATTTACCTACCTAATTAAAAAAAAATTAAGAAGAATATATTATTTGAACGTTTATCAATGGAAATGAGCATTAATTGAGCTCACCATCCTATGATTCCTAACCAACAAACTCAATAAAAGAGCATGAAAGCCTCCCTCTTTGTCTCTCTCTCTGCTTTCGAAGAGGAGATAAGAGGTTGGATTATGGAATTTAAGCTTCCCATTCTCAGGAATATTGTGGAGCTGAAGGATTCTGATGCTAAGGTTCAATCCTTTTTCTTTCTTTCTCTTTTGTTTTTTTCATGAAGTCGAGCTGAAAATAAAAAGTGAATATGCGCCGATAGGAATTGAACTTGCGACGTCGGATAGTGCGGCGACTGATGAGAATTGAACTCACGACACAAGTTGGAAAAACGTCTGCACTTTTTTTCTTCTTCAATATTTTTGCCGAAAATTATAGTCCGTTGGATGATGCTCATGATTTGCTATAAATTCTTTTGATTTTCAAAGAAATTTTCATGATAATTTATAATACATTATTTTTAATTTAACTATTTCCAGTATATATTTAACTATTATGATGCTTAAACTGATCAAATTTAGTTGTTAAAGTGGCTATTAGGGAGGAGTAGGGTTTGCTATTTTACCCGTAACTCTGGAGTCATCGAAAGTTGTTCGAATTTTAAGCTGATTTAAAATCGGCTCAAAATTTTCAAGTTACTTCACAAGTTAAATTGCTAGACTCCAAAGATTTTCGAGTTGGCTAGGACCTAAATCAAAAACAGAATAAAATCAACTCAATATATATATATATATATATATATATATATATATATATATATATATATAATTAATTAGAGATTATATCCTTCACAAACAAAAATAAACACACCGATGGTAACGCTATTCAGAACCTAGTCGAGTTCAAGTTGCTAGGACCTGAATCGAATCAACCCGAAATATACATAATTAATCAAATTACATCCATAGCAAAAAAAATAACTGCGCTGAAGGTAACGCTATTCCATCTCCATGCGCAAGCCTCGAGTTGGAACCTCCGCCGCGTAACTTGCGTGACTCGGCTCAAACTTGATCTGTTTCAATTCAAACTTGGCTCAACTTCATTTGATCCGAAGTTGAGTCGAGTTCGGGTCGTATTCAAATTGAAAATTTTGAATTCGAATCCTATTTAACTCGATCAAACTCGATCAAACTCGGCTTGATTCAAACTCTAACAAGGAGAAATGAGTAACTAACGCAGTTGGGCATTTTGCGTGCCACAGAATGTGGACGATCCAACTCTCTGGAGATTCCTGCGAGCTCGAGACTCGGACGTCAGCAAGGCCGCAGACTTTCTACTAAGGCATCTTCGCTGGAGGAGGGAAGTCATCCCTAAGGGCTTCATCTCGGAGTCGGAGATCAGGAACAATTTGACCCAAAGAAAGGCATTCTCTCAAGGCTACGACAAGGAGGGCCGTCCGATCATGATCATCATTGGCCGCAGACATTATACTTCTGGACGGGATTTGAACGAGTTCAAACGTAAGTTCTGATTCAATATGCAAGGCACTTCAAAATTGCTTGTATTTTGAGTCCATGATCTGTATTGTTGCCTGTAGGTTTTGCTGTCTATGTCATTGAGAAGCTGTGCTCCAGGTACTCCTAGCAGTCACTATCTAGAAACCAGGGGGAAACATTTTTCTTCATATTTTTTTGTATGGCAAATTAAAGAGATATGATGCTGCAACTTGGAAACTTGCAGAATGAGAGGGAACCAAGACAGATTCACAGTCATTGCAGATCTTCAGGGGTGGGGATATTCGAACTGCGACATACGGGCATACCTTGCGGCTTTAGATATCTTGCAGGTTTGAAGGATTTACGCCGCCCTATTATGATTGAAAATGCTTCACTGAGTGTTGAATTCTGTAGCAGAACAACTATCCAGAGCGACTGGGGAAGTTGCTGCTGCTGCATGTTCCCTTCTTGTTTATGAAGGCATGGAAGATCATCTACCAGTTCATCGATGAGAACACCAGATCAAAGGTGACTGAATGAGCCTATTTTTGAATTCCAGACTGTGAATTACCATATGTTTCATGATCAATCTCTCTATCTTTATATTATCTCCACACAGATAGTCTTTGTTAAAGATAAGAGCATAATGAATATATTGCTGGAAGACATTGATGAGAGCCAGCTCCCAGAAGAGTATGGAGGAAGGCTGCAGCTGGTGCCTATAGAGGAGTCTTAGTCCTATGGCTTTTCTGTGGGAAGGTTAAAGCTGGGATCCAATGGAGATGCCAAAGTGTACTGCACTAAGAAGTTCATTTTCATCATCATCATCATCATTATCTTCATATATATATATATATATATATAATCCATGTTAAACCTTTAAGACGATGATTACTTGACAGTATTCATCAAATGGCTTCATTGTTGTTTAATTGAGGGCTCATTCATTGATGTAATTTTTGTGTTGCGGTTACTGCAAAAAAGTCGTATTGAGGACGATTTGTATTAAATCATCAGATAAAATTAAGAACAATAGTCAGTCGAAAACAGGGAAAGACATGCTTGTGTTCAATTAGATTGATGGCATGAATCCTCAATCTCCATTGTGCACAATCAAACAAAACAAATCTTCTCTGATCTCTATATATTTGAGAACCTTTGTAAATTTCTTGTCATATCTTTTACCTCTTTGACTTTTACATGGGCAAAAATTTATTAACTCACATTTCCCAGCCAAGAGCATCTAATAGTCTTTGTGTAGTATGCTCAAATCATTTGAGATTACTTTCTATGAGCTTATCTTCCATTGAACTCACCCCAGCCTTTCTATGAATGAACTCATTTCTTATCATATCATTTTGTGTACCCACTCATCTACTTTAGAATCTGCTCCCCATAGCACTGTATCAAAATTCTGCTCAATATAACATATCTAATCTTATAACTATTCTATAAAACTTTCATTAGTGAAATTCTTTGATTACACAAAGCTGCAAATCCATTTCATCCAACTTATTAGATCATGTTAATCACATCACCTTGTATTTTATAATTATAACTACTGTTAAACACATACATACATTCCAATTAAGTCTACATATATGCTATTCTTTATATTGTAAGATAGTTCTCCACAACTCAAGTTTTGTTTCAACCTCAACTCAATTTTTATCAATAAGAATGATATCATCAACAAATTGCGCACACAAATACGCCTCTTTGGACGCGCTCAATAAAAACATTCATAAATAATGCAAAGAGGTGCGAACTAGAAGCAGAATCTTGATGTGACCCAATTGAAACAAGATAAATCATAAGCACTCCCCATGCATTCATATACACATATAACTTCTCCATTATACACATCCTTAATAACTTCAATAAAAGCCACACAAATCCTTTTTATTTTTAGTACTCTCCAAAGAACTAAAAGGGCTTTATCATATGATTTTTGTAAATCAACAAAACACATTAAAATGGATGCCTTTTTTACTCTCTAAATTTCTACATCAAACCATGAATGGCTCCATAGTTGATTTACTTGATAATAAATTATATTAATCTTTGAGAAATACTAGTATATTGCTATAATGTGTTCAATAACTCTCCCAAAATTTCAAAGTATACACATCAACTAAAAAATTCTCTATAATTAGCACTATCATGCACAATGCCATTTATTATTCTTGCAAATAGGTAACTATAGTACTAACTCTCTATCCATCTGCCAACTTTTTAATCTTTCAAATTGCATCAAATAACTTGGTGAACCAATAACATTGCCACACACACATCAACAGGGATGTCATATGATCATAAAACTTAACCAGTACTCATTTTCTTTAAAACATTCATTCTTGCCCAAGAAAATTAACTGTAGAGAATCAGGTAACCAACATATTTGGTTGTTAAAAAAATACAATGCAGAAATTTCTAGAAAACAATTTAAAAAAAGTTTAATAAATAAATAGAGTACATTTGATATATACCGCATTCCAAAATATGTGCAGCAGTAAAAGCATCAAAACATGAGATCTGAAGAAAAAACAATAATATAAATCATAAATAACGTTGGTTTTTTTTATTATTCATGACTCGTAAATTCAGGCATCAATGGCATCCCTAATATTCAGGAGCAAAACGTCTTGACTAGAGATAGATTATACTTGCAGCAGTATAATGACTCAATACATGAACAAAAAAGGAACAGTTATACATAGTCTACCTGTGTCTCAAGGCAGAGATCATTTTATTATCCGATCATCAGTTTGTTGTCTTGCAGGAATGAGTAAGTGGGCACTTCCAGGTTGAATGGTGCAGGCCCCTTCCGAATTCTCCCAGAAATGTCATAGTGGGAACCATGGCAAGGGCAGAACCAACCCCCATAATCACCTGCATTCGGTAAAGGAATACAGCCCAGATGAGTGCAGACGCCGACAACAACAAGCCACTCGGGGTTCTTAACCCTGGCAGCATCTTCCTGGGGATCACGAAGGGAAGCCACATCCACATTGTTAGCCACTTTGATGTCATCTTCAGTTCTGCGCCTTATGAAGACCGGCTTTCCACGCCATTTCACGGTCACTGTGGATCCCGGCTCGATATTGGAGAGGTCGACCTCAAGTGAGGCTAAGGCGAGGACATCCTTACTGGCGGACATGCTCAACACAAACTTGAGAATAAAGAGGCGAAGAAGGGAGGCATATACGAATCGACCACCAGTCAGAACAAAATATGCGAAAGCTCGTTTGCTCGGATCTCCCGGCGGGTATCGCTCGTGATTATGATCGTCATAAGAAATCTTGGAATTCGGATTCTTCACGGCAGCAACAGTTGGAGGAAGATCAGTTAAGCCAATGTCAATATGTCTGGGTACTAGGGACTCCGTGGAGAACCCTGTAACCCTCGAGATCAAAAAGAAATACGAAATTTAGTTTGCATCAAAGTATGAGAATGGAATAGAAGAATTTTTCTTTTTTTTGTTATGCAGCTGCTGTAAAATAATTAGCCAGATGCAACACGCTGGTGACCATAAACCTCGCTGCTAAGCAGAACTCAGGTTCAACAAGCGGAAGGAAACATAAAAAAAGTATTTGTACAAAGATATTCTAGTACTCAAACAAACAGTTATAGCCATTACTAGGAGGCTTGCCATTCATGGTGTTTGAGGTAATAAATGCGATAAGTGCCAAAATAGTGCATATACATATCTAACACCTAAATCTTCAAATTTACAAAACCGGCACATGTTCACACACTTTTTCCCATTTGCAATGTCTAGGAGATACTAAATTGGATGATAGTTTTAATATAAAATTAAGTGGCTGTTTTGAAATTTTTAAAGATTTATATGTTAATATGTAAATAAGCAAAACTTCCACGGTATGTCTGAAATTCCACCAAATTAAAATGCGCATTCATTATCCCAAAAGAAAGTATGCCTGGATTATCCACTAATATAGAGATTGCCTCGAATCAACCCATAAGCAGTATGAATAACAGCATATCAGTAATTTTTTCTTACAAGTACTTTAATATATAAATTGGGGATAGATTAATGAAGATATGCAACGTTGCAATTAGCACTGTAATCTTGACATTGGTAGTCTTGTGTCCCATCTATTCTTGGCTAGAAGTTCGGAACAATGCGCCAACAAGATGAGATGTCAAAGAAAAAAATTTCCTCAAGATAAGCTGTGTTTGATGCCCAAAAGGAAGAGAAGTTTATGAGGGCCTGTCAAGGGCTGTTTCAAACTTGCTTTATTTTATATAAAGCTATAACAGGTTTGTTTGGAAAAGCAACTACCTAACAGCTTTTTAAAATAAGTATCCAAAGAAAACAATTCAAATCATGCCAAAATGAAGGCAACCCACAACCTGATTGCTTTATCTAGTTCTTGCATTTCCTTGAAACCCCAAGTTTAAAAGCATTAAGGTTCCAACCTTGTTGAAAAAAGGACCCTGCCCAATTAACAAGCTGATTCACTCATTAGCGCCCCCAGCCCTGGTGAACCCAACCATGGCATCCCAGCAGCCCACAGGTCCCCCCATCCTGACACCTACGATCTAGCGTGTTATTTCCCCACTAGTAGGGGCAGTAGCTGAATAAATATAGATGATTATGAGTGAAATTTAGTTAATGCTAAGTCAAACCATCTTACAAAATATACTCAAAGAGGACAAGATAACAGAGGTGTGACTTTGTTGTGATTTATTAAAATAGAAGAGAAAGTAGCCGAGCATAAGACAACTTCCTAATCTATTAACAATTGCATACCTAAATAGTCAACTTAAGCCAAAAATAATCCTTTTTTTAACATAACCAACTTAACTCAACTGAAGATAATTTAAGTCAGCTTAGCAATCAAATTGATTTCGTTTCACAATTCAGCTTGGCTATAAGTCTAAACCAAACAAGCTCTAGTGTGAATATATATATATATATATATATATATATATATATATATATATAAATTAATTAGAAACACCAGCAATGTTATTTAATAAAATAAAAAGATAAAGAGATGACTGGAAAGTTATAAAGATTCTAAACAGATTAAAAGGGCCTAAAGCTAACCTTAAAAGTAGGTTCTTAAAGTACAACCTAAAAGATCCCATGCAAAAAAAAGGGCACACAAAAACAAGCAAATAGTAAAACACAAAACAAGTAAATATTGCTTAAACAACAGACAAACGCATGCTGGGAAAGAGGTAAAAGGAGCACAAACAGTACAAGAAACGGGCAGCAAAAGGCAACACAAACAGACACAGCCAGCACTTGAAACGGTCAGCGGCAGACACACACAAAAACATACAGCCCATTCAAGTTACATAACCAACAGCCGACACAAATCTGCAAGCACAGAACAGCCCACCAGACCGCAACCACAAGAAAACCACCAACCCTGCAGCACAATAGCCAAATCTATAAAATAGAAGCAGCCCATAAACCCTGCATACCAAAGAGAAAACCAACACCAACCAGCAAAAATAACTCAAAGAGAATTCAACAGACAAATAAACAAGACCAACTGACAAAAGTTAACGACCACATTTGAAGGAAATCACGAAAGGCAAAGGTCAAAACGAATGGCAGAAGGCATCACAACCAGTATTTGAAACGGCAGAGATACTAGATTCACTGCACCAACAACCTGAGATCAACACGATAACCTGTGAATGGAACAGCCCACAAAACCAGTATAACAAGCCTACCAAGAAAAACTGGAAAAACAGCAGCCAACCAAACCTGCAAAACACAAGCAACCCACCAGAACTGGAAACCCAAAACAACCCACCAAACTGCAGCACCAATCAACCAAAAAGTAAACCCGTAATAGAAGCACCTACAAACCTTGTTTTCCACAGAGATCTAGCAAAACTAAACAAGCAGCAGCACCTAACTTAAATGTTAAACACACTTTTAAGTTTCTTTTTATCAACATTTCCCCATTTCTTCCCAGTCTCAGGTATATACCCTTAAAAAATTTGTAATTTCAGCATGAACTCTGGACAGCACCCCTCGTAGGATTATAAGGGATATTATCATATTATAAGTATTTATTACAACAAATACCCTTGCTCATTTATTTGCACACTTATGAAACAGTTACTCATCTATTTAACATTTTAATTCAACTATTATGATTCATTAATTGCAAATCTTTATCATTTCAATTTCTTACTACATATGATCAATCCATGTTAGTTATATATTTCAATGAATAATTTATAAAATCTTTGAACCCTTGCATATTTAATATGTTAGGATCAGAATACTGGCTTGTACGGTAGCTGCTAGAGAACTCTACCAATTGATCTAGGAGTGTCATCTAAAGAAGCACAAAAAAATGCTATAAACATTCTCCTTCATTTAATTATAACTTTTGTATCAAAAAATGTATATGGCTTATTAAATGATGTTTGAAAATTCTGCATGCTGCAAGACTTTTAAATTAAAATTTTTAATTCATATTTTTGCTCAATTTTTTGCTTAATGGGATTCAAACTTTCACAATGCCCCTTTGAAACTCTAATGATAAAGAAACCAATAAAAAAAATCTCTTCCACTAGCTCCTTGTCTTTCTTGCTATCCATCTTTTTGTAATTTACTAATTGAGCTTCAAACATGTATTACCTATAAAAATATGCAGTAAAATAGAAAGATACCACCTCCGAGTGGACATAGGTCCTTATTAACATAACCAAAAGGAACAACACTAAGCCTTAATCCCATTAGGATGAATCCTATGTTTACATTGTGAATGATCAAATAAAAGCCTCTCCCTAAATTCCAAATAGAGAATATCATTTCTAATAGTTTCTTCCCATGTATTTTTTGATCTTCTTCTTCCTCTTTTAATATGGAAGAAATTCAAAAACTCAATTTTTTTAACATGAGCATTGCACAGTCTACGCTTAATATTGGAGCATTGCAATCTTGCTATGAATAAACTTATGCCTCATTCTATCATTATGAGTATACCCACACATCCACCTAAGCATCCTCATATGTCTAACACTTATTTTATCGATAAATTTCTTCTTTATTGGCCAATATTCAGCTCCATATAGCATAGTTGGTCGTATAGCTGCTCTATAAAATTTTCCTTTAATTTTGAGTGGAATTTTTGAATCACACAACACTCCAAAAGTGCTCATCCATTTCATCCAACCATATTTGATCCTATTAATCACATCACTCTCTATTTCACCATTCTTTTGAGCAATTGAACTTAGGTACTTGAACCTCTTGCTCTTTTTGATCACATGATCCTCAATAGTTATGTCATCAAGATTAAGACTTCTAATACAGTTGAACTTACACTCCATGTATTCAATTTTGGAAATACCAATGAAAAAAACCTTTGATTTCTAAAGTAATCCTTCGTAACTCAAGTTGTGCTTTAATTTCATCCCAATTTTAGATATACCAAAATAAAAACCTTTGGTTTCTAAAGCAGCCCTCCAAATTTTGCTTTAACACCATCCTTAGTATTATCAATTATTAGAATATCATCTGCAAATAATACACCAAAGAATGTCCTCTTGGATGTGCTCAATAAGAGCATCAAAAATTAAAGCAAAAAAATATGGGCTGAGAGATAAGTCGTGATATAATCCAACTGAAAAAGGGAATTCATTTGACAAGCCACCTTGCGATCGAACACATGTAGCTGCCACACCATACATATCTCCAATAACATCAATATATGCAACACAAATTACAAAGCTCTCCAAAGTATTTCTCTTAGAGTACCATCATAAGTCTTTTCAACATCAATAAAAATTAAATGAAGATTTCTCTAAATTTCTTCATCAATTCTCTTAATATATGTATGGCTTCCTTGGTAGATCTATCCGGTATAAAACTAAATTAAATTTGAGAAATACAAATACACCTTCATAATATATATTCAATTACTCTCCCAAAGTTTCAATATATAACACATTAACTTGATTCCTCTATAATTAGTATGATCATGAGCATTGCTAAAAAATAATAATATTCTTGCTCCACTCATTTGACATCTTTACAGTCTTTAAAATAATATTAAATAACTTGATAAACCAAAAAAATTCATCATAACCCAAACATTTTCATATATCAATAGGGATATCATCGAATCCTACCATTTTTCCTCACTTCATCCTCTTTAAAGCATTTTAAATTTCAATTTTACTAACACAATGAATAAAATTGTAATATATTTTTTAAAAACATTAAACTCACTTAAATTAATTGTATTAGTATAATCTTCATTAAAAACTACAATAAAATAATTCATCCATGTAAGTTGAATATTTTCATGCTAAAAGAAATTCTTTTTTATTTTCATCTTTGATATATTTAACGTGAAACAAATATTCAGCTCTTTTATCTTTTATATAAATGAGTCTCTCTCTCTCTTGACATTTTTATATTTATTATATAAATTCTCAAATGTTGCACTCTTAATATCACAAACTACTAATCTGGAATCACAATAAGCTAATTTAAATTCTTACAATTTCCTAAATCTTATATTGTCTTGCATTTAAATCATTTTTTATAACACATTTTTTAATCTTTAATGTTAACTTCAATATCTTATTTCCCCACTATGCATTTTTATTATGGGGGTACTCTTATTTTTTATTCACCAAGTAAATTATTTAATACATTGTAAATATAGCTACAACCAAATTCCACAAAATTTGACTTTACCCTCAAAATCCTACTGTCAATGTTTTACAATTGTACTCTTAAAAATATTTATATTATGTTTCTTAAGATTGTATCATCTAATTTTAGAATATAATTTATATTTAATAATATTTTTATTACCCTTTATTTTCAAATCCAAAACTGATAAACAATGTTAGATTGACAAACAAATATTTGGAATAATATTACAATTTTAAATAAACAACATTGAATTGACAAATAATCACTTTAAATAATCTTATAATTTTAACAAAAAAAAAAAACAATCATCTTTTGGAAGCCTTATATTCACAAATGATATAATATATTCCTCCATTTTCTTAAAGTGTTGGCAATCGTAGCAAACTTTAAAATCAATTTTCCACCTTCGTTAATCTTTCTAATAAACACAATGAACCATAAATACTACTAAATTTTTTAATTACCCTTCTTCCAACATGACCATTTAAATCCCCTCCTATAAAAAATATCTCCTCTCAAAGCATTTCTCGAACCAGCTCAATCATATCAAAATCTTTCTTTTATATGAATATTCAATCATAATTGACAAGTATTAATATTTGCAATATTAAAAATTATTCTATTAATTTTAAGTTTTAAGAATATAATTCTATCTCCCAATTTCTTAACTTCCACTACATTACCCGTAATATTTTTATCCAAAATAATACATATGCATTCCTATAGTATTTTTTTACCAAAGTACCAATGTTTAAAGCTTAAACTATCAATTTCTTTTGCCCTCCACATACTTAAATTTTTGAAGGCATAATATAGTAATCATCCTATTTATCATAAATATTAACTAACTCAAAAAGCTTGTCCGTAAAAATATTTATATTACAACTACTTAATCTTAATTTAGATTCTCCCTTTGTAAACATGACCAAGCCACTATAAATTTCTATCTCATTTCTTTCTTTTGCTTTCATTTGCCTTTAGAAACTAGTCGTGAGACACTGAGAAATGAGCTATTTTATTTCTCACTGAACTCATATAAATCCATTAATAATAAGTCATTAGGCTTAAAAACCAATGATAACAAATTCAAATATTAGTTTATATAAAAGAACTCAAAACCAAGGTGTGATTAACATTAAAAAGCTTTAAAAAATGCAATAAAAATATTGAATGAAATTAAAATACTATTATTATTGTGGTGATCACCCAAATAATTTCCCGCCAAGTGTGTGAAAGCCATTATTAGTGAATAGCCCAAACAACGATGAAACTTTCTAAATGCTATCAAATGGAAAAAAGAGTTTGAGAAATTGAAGAAAATTCAAAGTTCTTTGAGAAAAATAGGGGCACAAATTTCACAAAAGCATTTTTAATACTGAAGAGCATTTCTTCTTTCACATGGAAATGTCCTTCACACCTTACAAATGCAGTTGTTTCCATTTTTGCTCAAAACCGACACTAAAAATTACTATAAAATGCCCATATAAAACATAATTTATATAATTACCAAAAACACTTAAATAAATAATAATAATAACTTGTAGTTTGTCTCTGCCTACCACTACCTTTGACATGCTCCAATATTTGTACTCAAATTGACCAATCTACATGTAATAATGACATTTTCTTTGATTTCTCCATATCTTCATCTCAATACGAACTGTCCACAAGATGTTCCAAGTCCCCTTCCACAATCTTTGGCACGACCTTTATTTCTACTGACAAATACTGTCTTCCCCTTCTCACTTAAAACACCTTTTTATAATTCTTATCATCACTTTATTCATTCTCTCTTTGTAAAATAAAAGAATTCAAAATTTCATTAAGGAAATAAATTCTTCAGTCACTGCAACTATGTACTCATATTTAGGAGATAAACTTCTAAGCAATTTTAATATCACAATCTTATCTAACATTCTTCTTCAAAAAATTGCATCTTATTTACAATTATGGATACACATGAGAGATAACCTTGCACTCGTTATATTTGGAACTGAAGTTCAATCCTTTACAATTGTAGTTTTTTGTTAATCACCTTAGCAGATCTTTAATACTCAATTTTCAAGATATCCCACACATTTTAGGAAGTTTCAACCATGGAAACTCTAAGAGAATCCATATCATGCATTGCTAATTGGATGAGAAACAAAGTCTTTGAATCCTTCTTCAAACTTTCCATATTTATTTGCACGTTTTCTCCTTCCACAACATTACTCTCCACTAAGTCCCATGAAAATATTGAAAAACAATCATCATTTCAATGCTTAAAAATTCATACCACAGATAAAATTCAAAATTAGAGCCTACAAAAATGAACCACAATTAATTTCCATGATTACACAACATATCTTTGGAAAAAAAACTAATGCGACTTTTACTCTCCTTCATGTGAGACTGCTGTTCAACGTTTTTTACTACACAAACAATAAGTTTTTAAACCTTCCATACAATCTTTTCTAAGAACTTTCCTCTACTGCCTTTTGAAAACTGCACTATCTATCTTATTCTTTTCCTTGTAAACTGCACTTCTACTCTATCCTTCTCTTGTTTTAATTTTTTTGAAGCAGTAAATAAATGAAGGAAACACAGCAAACTGTAAAATTTGGCATGCTTTCCTTTCTTCTTGAGATGCAAACATCAATTACAGCTTTTGCTCTCTCCAAATCAAAATCTGAACCAATTTGTTGGAGAAATTGAAGAGAGTTTGAGGAATCAATCTCAACAAAATACTTTAATACTAAATAGAGCCTTTCTTTTTCACATGGAGCTTTCCATCACATCTTACATACGAATTTTTTCCAATTATAACAACTAATCACATTTATAAAAACAATAAAATGCACACATAAAACATAATTTACAAATTACCTAAACATAATAGACAAAATTTTAATAGAAATTTGATTTTGAATAAAATTTTGGCAAGTGCTTAAAAATTTGTCAAAAAGTTGCATTTGTAGATTCGTAAAAGTATACATGTGATTTAGTGGGAAACACCTATATCAACCATGCATATAACCAAACTTTCAATTAAGGTTGTCATTCTCGTTCAGTTCACGAACATAAATCTCAAAGTATTGTTAATTATAATCCCAATAAAAGTCATTTATTGGCTTTAAGAGCAAGCTGGTTCACATGCATTTCAAAGCTATGCAGATTTGTTAAAATTTTAGATTTGTTGGATTTATTGACATGTAATCCAAACAAATTAAAAAAAATTCCATGTCTTCTTTTTCTGGTAACTGATATTGCTCAGAATTGGGAAACATTAGATGATGTTGTAACACAATAAGAGCCCAAGTACGAATAAACTAGAAAAGTATCATGCTTTAGGCTTCAATATTCATCAGCTTCGCAGAAAGGATGTTTTCATGAAGTGAGAGTGTCCAAGGAAGCATCAGCTACTTGAGCTTATGTAAGGAAATTTTCTCTTATAATGATAAATTTTAAAATGGTAACAGAAATAGGATTCTTAAGATAGCATAAAATCAAACCAAGCATACATATATGTTTGAGGTATCAGTAGCATCTCAATATACTGCCTTTCTAATAACAGTGAAACAAATAACTGTTGACAATATCAATAATCTATGCAGTATTGGTTTCAAATTGTGCCCTTAAAACCTTAGTAAGGACAATGCCAGGAACAACTTGGACGTAAACTGACTGACACGAAATGAATCTAAACGTGTCAACCAAGGTTCTTTTGAAGGTTATAAGAAGGCCAGAATAAGGTGAACCTAAATCGGGCAAAAATCAGCAAGTTCAAACAACAGGAATATCATCCAGAAAAGAAAAGAAAAAAAAAAGCCCTAACCTCTGTAAGATCCGAAGAAACCTCCCCCGGGAAGGAGCCGCGAAGGAGCCACTGTTGATGAATTCCAACCATCCGTGTCCTTCTTACCTTGGATCAGGCTTCCTCCGGTGGACGACGCAGCGGCGGCGGAATAAGTTCTCCATGAAATGGAAGATAGCCTTCTTCCCGCAATCCTCAGCATATTCCACGTTCCTCCTCTTCAATCTAGGGTTTGATCCTCTTGAGATTCGAAAGCCTCAAAACAAACAATCTCGATGGATAAATAAACCGGCAATTTTAAGGGATGAAGGTAACTTGGGGATCGCAGCTATCTGAAATTAGGGATTCCAATTTACCTTCGGGCCTTCAATGATAAAGATCTTGGAACTCTAATGGAAATTTAATATTCTTTTTTTTTATAGTAATTGATAACTATATTTAAAAATTTTCTAATAATTTAGAATTTTTTGGCAATTTTTATTTGCTATAAAATATTAAACTGTAGTATAAAAATTTATTAAAAAAGTTTATATCTTTCTAAATTATAAATTTTTTTCTTTAACTCTGAGCAAAATTACAAAAAAAAAAGTAATAATTTAATGGTTGAGGCTTATAATTTGATATTTTATTTTTTAGATTCAAATATCACCGACAACATATTTTCTTCTTATTTAAAACTCACATTTTTCAAAATATAATAACAAATTTTAACAATAAAACATTCTAATTTTGTATAGTCGCCCTTCTCCCCCACCAAAATATCATCTTCCTTCTCGTAATAAAATTGAAGCTCTTAAGCCAAAATATTGTCCCAGCATTTCTCCTCCCCATTAGTGATGTTGACGCTAATATTTCTTTCTGCATTACATTAACCAAATTATGCTTAATTATGCAATATCATCATTATAATCTGTTTCCTTTATAGTCTATCATTAGCACTTGAATAAATAACACAAATTTATTGTCTACCATACATTGCCATTTTTTTCATTGTCGTTTCAATTTCACTAATGTTTCATTTGATTATACGATTGCACCCACTTGCAAATGCAACAAACCTAGGTCACTTGAATAGTCATTATTGGCTAGTGTTGTGCTCAAATCATTCGTCATAGTCCAACAATTTTTCCTTGAGGCGCAATTGTGGACCAATTTTGAGGCAAGACCCATTTTTCTCTTATTTTAGACATTCTCAACAAACATGCTCCTAATATCGATGTAGTTGAAGGAGTTTTAGTAGTGTATTTGAGTACTTGAGGAGAAGTTATGGTGTGGAAACTATCATCAAAAAGTGAAATTGGCTTCCCTATGAATTTCGGGGAGAAACTACATCAGTCAATAGCATGACGGGCGCTCAGGTGTACCCTCGAATGCTCAGAATGAGAAGCTAACAGCAAGCTGAGATAGAAAGACTGGCATCCATGCACCTAAGTGACAGTAAGCCTGTTGTTCAAGCGCTCAGCAACCAACATGGCAAGCGCCTGCGAAAATCTAACACTGGAGTGTTGTGTCCTATGGGTTGCTTATGATACTTTGGGGCTTGTTTGAGGCTTAAATATAAAAGTTTATATGTTGTGTTAGGGGTGTGCAAGTGCCACAATATGTGGGAGTTCTTTGGTGGTTGAAACTCAAAGCCATAGAGTGAGAACTAAAATGGGAAAATTTATGAGAAGGAGAAGAGGATCTCAATGCCTCTTTTTTTTTCTTTCTCCAGTGCTTGATAAATTTTATGTAACTCTATATTATTCTTCTTTGATAATGGATTTCATTGCTGTGGCGTGAATCCATGATTATTTCTCATTATTAGATTTTTCATGTATATCTTTATGTTCATATGCTTATAATTGTGTGTAATGTGATTATTATTTTTTTGTATTAGTATTTTTATATTTGCTTCGGTAATTCTCAGTGGTCAAACCTTAGTTGTAGGTGTAACAGCCCAAATTCTTAAGCACCAAAGTATTGTTCATTTTGGCTTGAAAGGTCTCACGATTTTGTTCCTATAAGATTATTTCCCAGTACTTCAACCATCTTAAGAGTGCTCCCACTTGAGCACGCTTAGCTTTGGAGTCCTTATCAAGAATCTCACTATTATCTAAAAAGGCTCATCGATATTTAAGAGTTTCACTTATTACTACTTAAGTGGATTTTTACAATCTCACTAACTTAAATAACTGACATCCTCATCAATATTTATACACAAATCCAAGTACCATCTATTGGGTAGATAGAACTAGATGTGACCCTTACAGGCTCAAGAGATACCACAATCATGTAGCACCTTAACCATCAAGTCTTCAAGAAGTTACTCACATGAAGTGGTACTTTGCCCTGTATGGCACTTAGTTCATATTTAATACCTTATGATCTTCTCTGATACAATTTGTAACATCCCAAACTCTTAAGCACCAAAGTATTACTCACTTTGGCTTGAAATGCCTCACAATTTTATCCTTATAAGATAACTTCATAGTAGGTCACCCATCCTGAGCACACTTAACTTTGGAGTTCACATTAGAAACTTCACCATTATCTGAAAATGTGCCTCAATATATAAGAGTTTTATTTATTACTACTTAAGCGGGTTATTACATGAAATCTCTAAAATTTTGATCAAAACAACGCATGTTGAACATACTGTCAAAATATTTAACATTTTATGATCTTCTCTGATACAATTTGTAACATCTCAAACTCTTAAGCACCAAAGTATTACTCGCTTTTGCTTGAAATGCCTCACAGTTTTATCCTCGGAAGATAACTTCCTAGTAGGTCACCCATCCTAAGCACGCTTAACTTTGGAGTTCATATTAAAAACTCCATCATTATCTGAAAAGACACCTCAATATATAAGAGTTTTATTTATTACTACTTAAGCGGGTTATTACATGAAATCTCTAAAAATTTGTTCAAAACACATGTTGAACATACTGTCAAAATACTACAATGTATATGTAGCGACCCGTCATTGGGTCATCATAGCTAATACAGTATTAGGTGCTCACTCTCCAAGATCATATCGAGGTTTAGTATAACAGTATATTTAGAAGCATATAAAATACACACTTTCACATTTATTGTAACATTCAGAAATACTATAATAATAAAAAATATATATTCATTAGAAAAATAATAATTGTTTTATAAAATTTGTTACACACTAAGCAAAATTTTAAAACTGTAAGAAAATCAATATCTAAGTTGCTCCATCATGCATTAGCTCCTCCTCAAAGACTTGATCTGAAAATTATTCCTTAACTTTCATATACATATATATATATATATATATATATATATATATATATATATATATATATATATATACATGATAGGACAAACTAAAAAAAAGAAAAGAAAAGAAAAGAAAAGAAAAGAAAATAAAATAAATTATTTAATTAGACATAAATGTCTAAGTAAAATTTGTATGATATCAAAATTTGTATTCAAGCGGCATAATTCTACATGAGAAGCATATTGTCGCGCCTCGCCCCTAATCGACAACGAGATTAGATCAAGAGCGATGTGCCATGATGGCAAATGTAACAAACCAAAGGTTAACCCAAAGGTTGTTACCTGTCAATTAGTGCTCTAATTGATTCTAAATCTCTTTCATTACTCTTACAATAAAGTTAAAAGTCTCCACCTCAAAATTCGTGCGAATTGGATATCATTTGTCGATTTCCAGCATTTCCTGGTTTTCAAATAATTCTGAAGATACATAAATTATTTAAACATCAGAATTAAAAACGGAATCTGTCATTGGACTCAGTAGCTTCAAATTAGCTAAGAAAATTATTCTGGGAATTTTTAGAAATCGTTGATTTTCCCGGATTTTCTGCTGAATATCGATCGCTTAATAATTTTCGTTAAAATTTGGATTCCGATTTAAGTCAAATAAAAATGTAATAAAAATATCCTCTTAAAATGTCTATTAAAAGGATCCCATTGCAAAAATTTGGATGCGTTTGGGATCCCGGATTGTCCTGAATAAATTCATAAAGTTTAACCTTTAAAGGCTAATAATATAAAAAATATAAACTAGAATTTGGAAATTTTTGTATATCTAAGCTAAGCATCATATGAGGATGCTATGTTTTAAGTTTCGTTAATTTTCGAGTTTCCGATTTATCGTAATTATTTTTCTAAGTTTTTCGCTTAAAAATCAATATAAAATAAAATACTTATCCAAATTAAATAATTTATAGACGCGTGCGTTTGTCTCGTCGAGACGGTCGTTTAGATACTAAGTTTGTAATTTTTGGAGCTTAAATGACTTCAGATCTTGGCTCAGAAATTTTAGTCATTTATTTTGATCCAACGGCTGATATAAATCACTAGATTTACTTATAATCTCCTCAAAAACCTAAAACCTATTTGAAAGGCAGCCGGAATTCTTTTATTTCCTTCGCAAGCTGAGCCCTCACACGATCAAGAAGAACCCCCTCGCCCTTATCGCTCGAGCGAGAGGAGAGAACGACGCATGGATAGCACCGTTGATCTCTCCAATGGAAAGGCTCAAACCTGCCGATCCCTCTCCTTATCTTCGAGCATTCAACCTCTCAGCAGGAGCAGGGATCCAAAGAAAGAAAAGCCTAGTCGAGTCCTCCTCCTTCGCCGAGAACCTTTCCAAGAAGAGCCTTCCACTCGCCGAGTCCTCCCTCTTCGTCGAGCGCCTCATCCAGCCGAGTGCCTCACTAGCTGAACCCTCTTCACTCGCCAATTGTTCCTTCTAGCCGCAAGGATTAAAGGTACTCCCTTCCTTTTTACCTTGCTCTATTTCTGATTTAATCGATGCTGAACTTCGATTTTTTTTTGGTATTAATGAATATTTATGATGTGTTGGGGATCTTATACGTTTAATTAAAATATTGAGAGGCATATCAGATTTCTTCTATATGATGTAGGATTTCAGCCTTAATTTCTATACGAATTTAAAATAAGAGCCGTTTAATTGTTCTCTGTTTAGTACCCTAACCTCCAAACTATACCATCGAAGTAGTAGGGTGTATTCGACGCCATTAAAAACATAATGGTTGCTTATTAATTTTTTTTTTTTTTTTTTTTGGATCAATCGATCCTAATGAATGAGATATTGATTTTAGTATATTTCGAATTTCTCACATTTATCAACTATTAATAATGTCAAATTAACTTGTGTACATTTCTTTTCTCCCTGATGGTTTGAGAAATTCAAAATAATACAAGTAAAAGGAAAAGTAATATCGCTATTATATGCATATGCAGAAATGTGATCTTAATTACATTTCATCTTTACTTTAAAATGAATGACAAGCAAATACTTACATTGAAATTAGACCCTCTCTGATCAAGCATTCTTAAATTTTCTTTTATGAATCTATGGAGATTTCAGAACATGTAACACAAATTTTATATGAGTTAATCCAAATTTCTTTTAAGATCCTGAATTTATTCATTTAAATTTCTGATTTTAATTTTGTATTATTAGCTTAATCTCTGCTTTCCCATTAAGTCTTACAAATAACTTGAGTTTAAGTAAAGATTTATTGTGAAATCAGAGGGGATGCATTTTGTATTCTTCAACAGAAAACTTGTGCAATGTTCATAGTATCGGCTACTCTGAAATGTCTATTATTTATTTAATCTGCACTTCCTCAATGAATGTTGTATTTCATATATATCTCCTGGAAAACATAATATTGTTGTTTTTATATTCAACATAAGATATAGATTATTACTTCTCTTATTTGGCTTTGATTTATTCAATAGCAACTTAATTTATGTTCTTAATTGAGTTTAGCATTTTGGGGTATCATAACATATGGCTGATAGTTAAGCATTGTGGGAACTAATACAAAATATAATTAGGCCCATTTTTTTTTACGGTAGTGCTCATAGTTGAATACAAAAGTATTTTATTTTATATCATGAAAATGATAAATGTTCAAAGATTCACTAAGATGTTTGATTAATAAGGATAATACTTAAATCCTGTATGTTGATGGCTGTCGAATAAACTTATATTAATATGATAGAGAATCATCTCCTTCTCAATTTAAATTCATTTCAGTCTTATTTATAAGGTGGCAGAATTATAAAATCCATTTATTTGGGATCCTGAAATCGTCATTGTTATTTTCATAATTATTTAATTAGTATTTCGTTTAGAGAAATTGGTAATTGCTCATGGTGATTATGCCTCATTGTAAGTTTAAAATAAGAGAAGAAAAATAGACAAATTGCCATCATCTAATGAAAGATAAGAGACAAATGATGAGGTCCATTTCAAGATTTAAATCAAATCTTTGCCATTTATGCTGCCATGTATTTTTAAGAGATATAAATATTGTCATGTTGCAATGTGTTTTATGATATCTAAAAGTTACTAAGACAAATCAAAGGTTGTCCTTTCATTTATGTAAATTGAATGATACTAGATAATCTGCATGACCAAACATTATTAACTAATTTTATGGGCATTAATATTGTTATTCTTTTATAGAATCATATATTGTTATACCTCAAATAAAGTCAATTGCTGCTATGTATTTCAAGGAAATAAAAAGTGTTGCCATTTATTTCAATAATTCTAATTGTTGCCATTTGTTACATAAAGTTCAATAAGGCCAATTGGTTTATAAAAGTCAAATGCTATTCTTAATTGCAAGTTGAATCAAATGCTACCGTTAATCATATAAAATTTAATGATGCTACTTAAACTCAAATGTTGTTAACGGGTTTAAGTAATTAAATGCTATTATCTATCATGAGTAGGATCCTATGTTGCCTTTCATTCTAATAAGAATAACAAGTGCTGCCTTATAAAATATGAGTGAGATCATAAGGTAATTTTTAAATGTACATGAGATCAGTTATTGTCATCTTTTATTTATATCATATGTTACTAATAGGTATATGAAGTCAATTAAATACATACTACCATTTATCTCAATGTAATTAATGTTACTATGTATTAAGGAGATCCAAATACTGTTATTTATTTGGGAAGATCAAAATACTATTATCTACTTTAAAGAATCGAATGCTGCTATTTTGTTAGGTCAAATACATGTTGACTTTATTTTAGAAGTGATAAGGTAAGATGCCGCCATCACATGTTCTCTTCTTCCTAAATTGAATGAGATAAAATGCCGCCATAAAATGGGAGATATGTATTACCATTTATTTCAATATGAATCAAAGGATATCATGAGTCAAATACTAGCATCATTTATATCATAAGATTCAAATTACTGTCATGAATCAAATTGTTGCCATACTATTATGTGTTTTTAAGAAATATAATTTCTGTCTTTTATTTCTTTTTAATCAAATGATGTCTTTTCAAAATCACAAAGATCAAATGCCATCTCTTATTATAAGAAAGGCTATCTGCTTTATACTAATGTAATCTATACATGCTGGGTTAAATTTCAACACTTAATACCAAATGAATATGATGCCATCAGATTTAATGTTGTTATTTAAGTATGAATACTGCACTATATCTCATGAGATCTGTAAGTTTCTAAACGAAATCATTGCCGTAGATTCATTTAAAGGAGATTAATTGTTGTCCATTCATTTAATCAATTAAATTGCTGCTATGTATCTTATAAGATTTATGTTGCCATCCAGTTTGTAAGATTCATATATATTTCCGTGTATCATTTAAGGATAAAATTACTGAAGATAAATCATATACTGTCAATTAATTCAATATATAACAGATGTAAACTGCATGATATATTAAAATCAAAATGCTATCTCATGCTGCCATCCTTAAATGTTGTAATACCACTTCCATCTATGCATATAAAGTTATAGCTCATTTATATTGTATTCTTCCATTATCGAATTTCACATTGGTATCCATAAATTGTGAGTCCTTAATGCTGTAAATTATATTTGCTAATTCATATTTGTATTTTCATGAATGCTAACTTTAATGGTGATTCTTTGCAGGATAAGTTGTAAGAAATGCAGGATTGCTAAAATAAACGCTATGTGTGAAAAAAATACATAAAGCTGCTTTTATAAATGCTAAATTTTTATTTCTGCATTTCCTTTTTATTAGATATTTTATAAAGGATGTATAAACTGTTTAATTTAGTTTTGTATATTTAAAATTATATTAAAATTGGAAATGAGCAATCCTGTAAAAAAAGGACTGAACTCTAATGTAGAACTGGAAACGAGTAGTCCGGTAAAAAGGACTGAACTCTATTTTAGAACTGGAATTAAACTCTATTTTAGAACTAGAAATGAGCAATCCTATAAAAAGGATTGAACTCTACTTTAGAACTGGAGATAGTCAATAAAAATTGACTTATATTGATTGTGAGAAAAATTGTTTATTGAACAAAAACAAAGGAGACTCTGTCGAAATTTTCAAGAATTTTAAGACTTAAGGATATTTTAAAATTTTAGTATTCAAATCGATATATGCATTTCAAATGGTTCACTTTTAAACTTTAGTTTCTTTCCTTTTTAAGATTTGGATAAGTATTTCTTTTATTTAAATTATCTTTTTATGTTCAAAATTATATGGGAATGAACTTACATTCATTCTATTTCTATTAGAATTGACTTAAGATCTGATATCTTTAAGTCAATGTGGAGTTTAATTAACTCTAATTAAAGAGTAAATCATTAAAAATTTAGATAACAAAAAGATATCACATATATTTATAATTTTTGTAATCTATTGAAAGCTTGCCTAGCTTTGAGCCTCTTTCCTTGAACATTTATTCAAGAGCATTGTGCATAAATAAATATTTTCTTAAAATTTTAAAGGGGAATGCCTTACGGCAAATTGAGTACAAAAGAAAACGCTTATATTAGAACTTCACATTTTAGAGAGGGTAAATGTGAATGTTCATCTTCCTCACTGTATCTGGTTAAGCAGACGTGCTTAACTCCTCGCCCATTCTGTTGTGTACTCCTACAGAATGAGGTAGTTTCTAAATGTAACTTTAACTTAAAATATAAGAGATTTTCTTATAAATTGAAAAATCTCTTCATAACTGTTTAGTTATGCTTTCATATCATAGTCTTAGACTATGATTATCTTAGATTGAGAATCTAAGATATTTCCTCATTTCCTTTAGCTTTACACTCTCTATTTTCAGTATTGTGTATTGCTTATTTCAATTTAATTTAAATACAGTGTATGTTGTTTAACTTCAATTAATGCTTCACTGTATGTCAATTGCTTACTCAGCATAAATTCCATTTGATCATATATTGCTTTCATTTTATGCACATAGCAGTTTCTAGCCTTTAAAATGCCTTCCTTACCAATTTTCAGTAATAGGCTAGAACTTTATTATAAGTGAGTATTTTTACTCAACTTATTTCATATTGTTTTCCTTATAGTTATGTTTACTTTACTTTCCCATACATTACAGTTTTTATAGCACCGCTGCTTACTTTAAATTGTAAATCATAAATTGTGATATCTTGTTAATCTAAAAACATAGCCAATTTTAAAATGTACTTAGACTGTTTAGTCTAACTACACTTTTCTTTTTCTTGGCTTTGCCCTATCATATTTAAATTCCAAAATATGATAGATCAAAAGCCCCTTTTTTTCAGGTGATGCAGGTTCAAGTAGTTGAAGGACTTATAAAGAATTCTGCTTCCGCTTAATTTTTAAATTACATGTATAAGTGAGAGATAGTGATTTACTTACTGTATTTTTCTCTTACTTTTAAAGTTTGTAATAAACTATTTAAGTTACTTTTGCTTACATTTACTAATCTGTGTTGTATCTTCTATAAACTGCTTGGGATGAATGAGTGGATTTATCTAACTTCTAGTATTGTAGATATTTGCAATATTGCATTTATATGTATCTTCATTTTCATTTAACTTAACAATTGCTAAAAAAGTGACTTGGCCACTTAGCATCAACACTTGAATAATTTTCTTCTAATCAAGTGTTGGGTGTTAAGGTAACACCCCAATATTTGGATTAATCTTCTATCCAATTATTGGGGCCGTTACAGCAAATCTCTCACTTATCATTAGATTAAAGTGTAAAATCCTCAATCTACTAATAAGGGAAGGATGTGCCCTGAATAATGCAGCATAATCATTCACTAAGTATATACATTCATTATAGTGCAAAAACAATGAAAAGTAAAATGCTGCATCCAAAACCACCACAATACAAAATAGGGAATAAATATACAGCTCAGAATAAATACTACAGTAAAAGAATATACATTAATATATGAATTATTACATCAATTTTAAGATAAGTTTAAAATAAAATAAATTACTCATTCTCACAAGTAGAATAAAATGACAGCTAATCTACTGATCTTCTGCCCCAACCTGATGCTACTCCAAAAATGGATCCTCTTCAGGCCCAAGGTCCTCAAATTGTTCAGAATCTGTCATTGTCAGTTTCACGATGATAAGGCACCAGCCAAAGAAAAGAAAATCTAATTAGACATATTGTCTAAGTACATTTTGGGCTCTTTAAGTTCATGAGTTGTATGATATCACTATTTTACTTAAACTATAAAATAAGCAAAACGTAAGGATGCAACAAGCATACAAATGGATATGAAATGTTATAAATACAGCATTTATAATTGGGCAGCATAAGAGGCAAAAGAATATACCTCAATATTAAACTGTAATAAGGTTAGGCATATTTATATAAATAAAGTAAGAAAAGTATTGAAAAAGAAGAGTCATCCTAAATATGCTGATGATCATACAAATTATACAAGTTTAAAAGTAAATAATCTATCTGTAATATGTATAAGTAAGCAGTAAATAAAATCTAGAATCCTATAAGTATATAAGTAAGTAGGTAAAGTAAATGCTAATTATAGTAAAAAAGTAACAGTAAAGCAGTAAATAAGTATGTAATTACTGTCATATCAAAAGAATGCTAAATTAGCCTGCCTAACTGAAAATGTAATATTCTTAGCGTCATAAGAGGCTAAGGCAAAATAACGATGCAAAACTGAACTAAGGAGGTTATAAGTACAAATGCAGTAATATTTTAGTTATTTATTTTACTTCTGTAGACATCTTTAGAAGTAGCTGAGGAGTCAAGTATGTCTATAAGACTAAGCAGGTTTTAACTTAACACAACACTCATCAATGAGTAATATTAAGTAATCATTATTTCTCCTTACTTCTATCATAATTATTTTGAACCATCCATTTTCTAATATTTTAAGTTTTATTTCATGCATCAATATTCTTATATGACATATTCAAGGTAAAGGCACAAAGTACAAGGAATACAAAAACATTAAGTAAGTCAATAGTAAGCAAAGAACTCTACTACACACAGGCAATATCCATTATTATATACTTAATCTGTTCTAACTTCTCTAAGTTATACAAGTTCATAATCTCTAATTCATACTATTAAGTGTAACTTAGAAGCATGATCATATAAGTTAAAATCAATTAGAATTGATCAGATTTTAATTTAGTTCAATCAATATCGCTTACAAGTTAAAAATGAAATCAATACGTCATAATTGATGAATTTAGATATTCTAAGCTAAGATTTGATCAAGATCTACTAAAGTTAGGGATTAGAAATTGAACACCAAGAATTGGGTTTAATCGCATAATCCAATGGTAATTCTTAAGGATTAAGGTTTCAAGTCTAATTGTAAACTAGTGATTAATGCAAAATCCTTATTAAGCAAAATCAAGGCTTAATATAATGATTCTTCTAATTTTAATATAAAGTTGAAATATAAAATAATCAGAATTAAAGTATGAAAATCTAAAAACTAATAAAACTAAGATTTCATCCATTGAATAACCCATTTACTTAATGAATAAAATCTAACATAGGATATATTCCTAATCTTAAGGAAAAGGGATTTAAATCAAAGTGTAGATCATAAGAAGCTCCTAATAAAGGACTTAATGAATTTTAGGAGTTGATGATAGTTATTACAATTTAACTTCATTTGCTGATCTAATCCACTTAAGGAAGTTAAGGATATAATTTAGCTAAGCTAGGGGGTATTAATTTTACTTAGGAATTTTCAAGTCTTTAATGGGGTTTCTATTAAATTATTTAATTATGAGATTAAGTGTTATAAATTGATCCCAAATAAGTATTTTTTCTGATTTTAATGATATTTTGGAGGTTAAGGGCACTTAACCTAAATTTTGGGTAAAATGATTATTTTGCCTCTACTTAAGGGTCTAAAAATACTACTTTTTGACTAAGGGCTCCAAATTAAATTTTCTTGATGCCAAATAATTTTTTGATATCTAACATGAAGATAGATAGTAGATACATTAAATTTGGACAAGTATTAAGTCATATAGGTTAAAATTAAGGATTTTAATATATAAGGGCTTTTTGGTAATTTTACTTAGTGAATTTTAAAAATTTAATTAATTTATTATTGTCTATTATCCAAAGATTTTATAGAGTCTAAGAATATCAAATTTTGGTGTCTAGTGATTAAATTATAATTATTTCAATATTAGGGCTCTATTATGTAAATTTAAGGTTTATAAAATAGTTAAAAACCTAACTTTCTATATTCAAAAATCACCTTTAATTTCATTATCCCATTAGGGTCCTAGAGTCATTAAATGCAAAAAATATGAAGTTTTGGCCATTCTGGACAATTCTCAACAATTCCGAATAGTTTAAAGTGCTACGACGCACTGTAGCGCTTTCTGGTTGATAGCCAAGCGCAGGGGTGCATTACAGCGAATTTTAGCGTTGGGACGCGTTGCAATAGATTTTGGCGCTACGACGCGCTATAGCAAATTTTATTCAAGAAATTGATCGCTACGGCGTGCTATAGCATATTTTATTTGAGATGCGAGCGCTATGGCACACAATAGCCCTTTCTGGCCATGAATCAGGTGCTACGATGCGATATGGTGCGTTACATCGCACTACAATGGATTTTACTTGAAACATAGGTGCTACAGCATGCTGTAGTACCCGACGGTGATTTTGCCTGTGCGAAAACTGAAATGTGTCAGCTTTCACATTCAAATACTCACAATTTAGGGTACTTCACATGCGGTGTCATATACCGATGGAAAGATATTTGTGAAACCTTTCCATTTATATCAAAATCAACATGAAAAGATTATTTCAATAATACAAATAAGGATGTTAAAGGTCCAAGTATATAGAAAAAATAAAAACTAGAGCTATTCATTTACCTTAAAATTTACAACCTTAATGAGCTCTAATGAACTCCATATCTCAAACACAAATTCTTATCAGCATGAAATAGACATGCAAGGTAAATACAACAACCATTTGATAAAGAGAAGAGGTACCTTAGCCTTAAATTGAATGGAAGAAGAGAGCTCTATTATTTTTAAGAACTTGGGAGCTTGAGGGCTTGAGGGCTTCTTCAACAGTAAGTATAGAAATGGAGGGAAGAGGAGGAGGAGTTCAGCTAATGGCCAAATAGAGAGAGAGGAGGGTTTAAGGTCCATTTTAAAAGGGAGAGAAGAAGAGTTAGCTTTTGGATGGGCTATGGGAAAGGGGCAAGTCCTCTCCCATGACAGCATGGAGGAGAAGATAGGGGGCCTCAACTCCTTAGCTTGTGGCAGAATGAGAGGCACCGAATCTTAAGGAGAGTGGGTCCCAGCCAGGGAAAAAGATAAAAATGAGAAAATGGAGATTTAAATAAATTTTAATTTAATTTACTTAATTAATTATTGCTTTAAAAGTCAGATTTTATAACGTGCTCTTAAAAATCTCAAAAATTTACTCTAAGCTAATTTGGGGGTGACGAATTTAACGGTGAAGTCAAATTTTGATTCCGATGAGTATTTAATTTTTAATTTTTTGGGTATCTAATTACATTAAAATATTCACAAAAATCTGATGACTTCCAAACACGTCCAAAATATCACCTCTAACTAATTTGGGGTGATGATTGCAATGTCAAATTAAATATTCCAAATATTCGATGTCAAATTAAATATCTCAATTTTCTAATTAATTAAATATTATTAAATATTCCAAATATTCGATTGAGCTCTGAATCGCTCCATAATTTCATGGTTTTGTTCTAATGACCAGATAAGCTTAATGGAATAATAATTAGGATGCGATCAAACTAAGATTATGCTAAGTGATAATCTATGGTTGTTGCACATATACAAATAAAATGTGATGTTTTTGCAAAATTATCACTATTATGAATGCAATATGCATATTTAAAATATGTGCTCATTTTAAACGAAATTATAATAATATATAATATTTATTTTATTGGACAAAGTTACAGAATAATCGATGAGTTAGATACGTCTATCTAACTACCTGAGATGTGGTTTTCTGACTATCTACACATTCCCTCTCAAAGGCTATGTGCAGTCTCTTTATTTCTCTAAATATCAGCATATCCTTGCATAACGTATTGTCTATACAGATCTGAGATTAATCTGAATGAACTCATGACACTGATTTTTGATCATTTATTTTAAGTTCTGAGCATAAAATCTCATATAAAAATATCAAAGTGGTCAAAATTTAATAGCGATGCAAATATTGCAAATGAAATAATTAAAAGAAAAGAATAATATTCTTCATTTTATTTTAGTAAAAAATATCAATATTAATATTAATATTATCTTAGTTATTTATCTCTATATATTAAAACTTATAATTTTTTATTATTATTATAAGTAATAATATATATATATATATATGTTAAATGAAAGAAAAAATACTGAATTGAAAGTTATAGAAATTTAAATATATATATATATATATATATATATATATATATAAAGAAAATGATTAAAATAAAAGTTACATAAATTAAAAAATATATACATATATAGAAAAATAATAATTAAAATGAAAATTGTAGAAATTAATATATATATATATATATATATAAAGGAAAATGACTGAAATAAAAATTACAGAAATTAAAAATATATATACATATATAGAAAAAAATGATTGAAATAAAATTTGCATAAATTAGAAAATATATACATATACAGAAAAAAAAATAACAAAAATGAAAGTTGCAGAAATTAAGAAATATAAACATATATAAAAAAAAATGACATAAATGAAATTGAATAAATTAGGAAATATATACATATATGAAAAAATTTACATAAATAGAAATATAATAATTATAATAATAATAACATTATTATTATTATTATTAAAAGAAGAAAAAAAAAGAAGAAGAAACACTTTATCTTTATCTTATTTCTATCTTGCTATTTGATTATGCTTTACTCGAGGTCGATGGAATGAATCGGTGATACATGAAGAAGAAGAAGGGAAAAATGAATGCGAGAAGGAAAGAGGAGGTGGCAAGAATATGGGTGGGAGGTGAATTTATAAATTTTTTTTAAAATTAATTAATTAATTAATTTATTATTTTTTCTCTCACTAATTATTAGGATGAGAAAAAATTTATCATATTATTCATAATTACTTTAAGTGTTTAATTTGGTTTTTTCTTCCTCATTCTTATCTCTTCTTTTTCTCTCATATTTCTCTCTCATATTTCTCTCTCTTCTATTTTTTTCTATAAAATAATAAAACTTGATATGAAAATATATCTTGATGAGACAAATGCACTCGTGTAAAATTTGTTTATTTGGAATATTATTTTATTTTCTTATTAATTTTTGAAAATAAAAACTTTAATAATTAATTATGGTTAATTCGGAGCTCTCAATTCGATAAAATTTTTTCTGTATTATTTTTATAATATTCTTAATCCAACACACTAGAATCGTTAAATTTGAACTTATATTTTTTTTTCTTAATTTACTGAATTTAAATGATTCAGAAATTAATTTAGGAGTATCCTTTATCGAGATTGCTCCTAAACTTGGCATTAAGATCTCAAAAATATATTCTATCCAATGGTATTTTTAGTTTTGTTCTAATTTTGAAGTCAATTTGGATTATGATTTTTGAGTCAAGTTTAATTATAATTATCCTAGTAATGACTTGGGTTGTTACAGTATATAATAGAACTAAAACTAGCATCATAACATGTATAGATATATAAATGCTAGAAAACTACTGAAAACTTAAGAATACAGAAAGAACTATAAAATTGTAAATAAAGATGAATTGTATATAATCTAAACTGAAATCATCATTTTATTGGACATACACCTAAACTAACCTACCATAAAAATAATTGGCTAAATATAGACACTAAACAGAAAGTCCCACATGTATCATCTAGACAAATCATAACTAGATCCGAGCTGATTCTATACAACAAGAACTGATGAGGCAAATTAAATAAGACATACTTCACTAAGTTATTATATGATTCACTAAAGTTAATTTACTGATGTAAAATGACATGACTTGCATAACCAATAATGTTATTAGATGTGTGCCTAGACTAACTTGCCATAATAGTAACTGGTTAAACATAGTCACTGAACAAAAAATTCCACATGTATCATCTAGTACACTCGTGGCTAGATTCGAGCCAAACTATAAAATCGAACATGTATCATCTAAACCTCTCATGGCTGGATCCGAATCGATTCTATCACAATAAGAACTGAGGAGGCATACTACTAGGACACACTCCACCATATTATTATTTAATTTACTGAACTTACTTTAACTGATATGTTAATGATATGCTTTACAAAGCTAATATGCAATATTCATCAAATATTTTATATCTCCCCTAAATATACACAAGGCAACAAGCTCAAATAAGATATAGTAAAGCAACACACTAAAGTTTTAAGAAATATTCTAAACAAGATCTGTGATATCCTTTATTTTCTAATTTATTCATTTTAACTATTATGAGAAAATACAAGCTCAAGATAATCAATATTCTACTATCTAGTATAATCTCAGAATCACGATCTTATAAGGTCAAACATTAGAACCAATCAAATTTTAATTCATAATCAGACAATATTATTTGCTGAAGTTGAATAGATAAATTAATCATCCTAGTTTGTATTTTTTCAATTCTACACCCAATCTTGGTATAATTTATCATGATTAAAAGTTAAGAGATTAAACTCCAAACATAGGGTATAAGTCGCTTAAAGTATAATTCTAAGCATATAAAGTTTAAATTATTCAATTTCATATGATATTTAAGTTTTAAGCTAAAGGAAGTTCTATTGAATCTAATTTGACTCAACAAAATATCTAAGTTCTAACTTTTACTGATTTAAAGATCATGGGAGAAATCAGTATTCAAATTATGCTTTACGTAAAATGATCTTATTCCCTCAAAACATAACAATTTAATAAGCTAAAAGGTGACTTTGAGAATAAAGATTCTAAATGGAATCTTTCTAATTCTATGTCATGCTTATTATACAAGGAGTAAATAAACTCCTTAAACATCCAAATTGGATATCTATCGGTCCTAATAACAACTAAACATTATTTACCTAAATGCAAGTGTAATTAATAAAATTACTCACCAAAATTTAAGTTTTAATTCCAACTTGCATATTTATAATTTTTAAGGTGATAATACTACTTAATGGAAAATCATTATAAATTAATACTCTCTTATAATAGAAAATAGTTCCTACATCATGATGTCATAGTTTTCAATTTAATAATCAAGCATTAATGATGTTAAGATCTATATAAGTGATACATTGAGCTCAAGAAAATAATATAACTAAATAATTATATAACTTAATAAAGTTTTAAGTACTTATCATACTTTTTTAATGTTGACAGAAATTCTGTGTGAGAGGAAAGAGAGAGCATTAGATTATGCACTCTCAAGTTCAACAACACATCAATACAGTAACCCAATTGTTGAGCTCCCTAACTCCTTTGATAAAATGAAATAGTTTTTAGATTTCATCTAATTATAAGATGTGCTAAATATTGCTCCTAATGTGAGTTATACATAAACATGATTCACATGATTTAATTTCTTCCATTCATATACTATGCGGTTGAATAAAACTATTGATGTAAAAAATAATAACTTCTAAACAACACAGTCAAATAGGTGCATGAATATACTCATTTGAGTCTTAGCTTAATTACAATTGATATGTGTAAATGCAATCCAACTACAATACAGAGATTTCAATTGAGCAGAAGTGTTGCATCTAATTCCAAAATAAAATAATACTCATAATTACTAAATGGGAATTTGTTGATCACATATAATACTAGTATATTATAACAATCTAGGTTATTACTTAGGTTAATTAAGACTAATCCAAGTCCTAATCATGATTTCAGTTCACTATATAAGTTATTAGAAGCTCACCTTTAAGATCATGTCCAAATCAGGAATCAAATGAATCAAATCTTGATTTTTTGGAAATTTTTAAAAACCCTAGAAATTGAGCTATTTAATTTGACCTCAAATCAAAAATTTGACTTCACCATTGTGCTTATTACCCCCAAATTAGCTATGGGTGATATTTTGGAGGCATTTGAAAGTCGTTGGATTTTCGTCAAATATTTTAATATTATTTAAAATACCCATGAAAATCAAATAATTAAATACTCGTCAAAACAAAAATTTGATCACACCGTTGCGTTCCTCGCCCCTCAATTAGCTAGGGGTGAAAATTTGAAATTTTTTAGAATTCATTTAATAGTCTAATTTTGAATAAGAATTTTTAATTAAATAAATATAATTTGTTATTATTTAATTAAATGTTGGGTCCCTCCATAGCTTATCGTGGTTGGTTTGCTTTGTGCCGCTACCCGATATCCATTAAGCCTAACGGGTTTGACCCGTTATGCATGGGGCAGATCTGGACCGTCGATCGATTGATCGTGATCCAACGGTCTAAGACTTGTCTTCTCCACGGTATCTGCATGGGGCGTGCGCACGGACGCGCGGCAGCTTCGATCGCCAAATGTTATCGCTGCCACTATGAACCGCCGCTTTTTGCTCGATTAAAGCCTTTCTCAAGCTTCTATGCTCGAGTTATGACATTGAAATCTTCGAAAAGGAAAAGAGGATTGCTTGAACGAAATCTCAAAGCTTCGTGGTTTATCCAGCAGGTACTCCTTCAATTCTAGCTATTTCACTCTCACTTCGATTAATTGTTATAGATACTCTCAATTATTGTTCAAAGGAAATCAAACCTCAATCGTGCTTGTCATTTGCTTATTCTAAATATCTAAGCGTAGTGTTCGAAATCTAGGGTTGCAAATTTGAAGAGGTGCAGCATTTAATCATTAAAGTTTTTATACTCGATAGATAGGTTATGATCATAATTTTTATTTGAGTTAATTCCTTTCGCTTGATTTAATCTATGCTGCAAGAACCTTCGAACCCTAGTTTCTAGGGTTAGCGTCCCCGATGGGGACGATCCACAGAGATCGGTCCAGCCTGGACCGGTCTGACTTTGTTTCGAACCTGTCCGGTTCGAATAAATTGAGCAGGGTCCCTTCTGCGTGCCGCGTGTCCTTCACAATGAGTGCGGTGGGCCCCGCTGGCACTTGTGTCGAGCACTGGGTCAGATGGTGGGGCCCACCTCTCAGCTCTCCACCCTATGGAGCTTCGCCACGTGTTAATGCAGTCTACTTCTGTCGGCTAGCGTCATCCGCGGGTCCCACTCATCTGGAGTAATTAAATTATGAAATTATTTATATAAAAATAAAACTACATATATATATATATATATAAATAGAAAAGTTTTATTAATAAATAAGTAACATATTTATAAATTTTAAGGAATTTGTTTTAAATATTAAATAGTAATGTTAATGCACAATTAATTAAATTAATTAAATCATAAACTTTAGAAATTCATATTTCACAAAATACAAGTCCAATTAAAATAAATAAATATATTATTTCAATCAATAAAAATCAAGGAATATTATGGTGCAATTAAATTTCCAATATGATTGATATTTCATAATTATAAAAATTTACCCAAATGTTCAAACTATCATAACCTTGTGTGTGTTTACCCAAACATACCTAATATGAGTCTTAAAGTAATCAGCAATGCCTCAGGATTAACCTAATAGTGTTAGTTTTACTATTTGAGACATATTTAGGCTAATCAATTTTGGACCCAAACCCTAATCTTATAAGGCTCATAATTTTTTAACCACAAGTTCAAACATAGGCAATATGGGCCTTAAAATGATTAGTAGAACCTCTAAAATAACCTAGTAGTATTTATATCTCTATTTGGATTAGTATTAGCTTAATCACTTTTAGGACCTAACCTTAATTACTCTAATTAACCTTAGAATTTCAATTGACCATAACTTGATCAATTGAGCTCCAAATTGGGTCTTTTAATATACCATTTTGATCAGAAAGACCTAATTAACAATAAACTATAAATATATTTTAGATCCAATGGTTAGATCTCCTAATCAACCATAATATTCTTAAAACTTAATTAGTGAATATTAGCATAATTAGTGATTCAAATTGAGTAATTCTAATTTTTGATTACTCATAGAGTATAGTAGAACCTAGTGGTATAGTTGATTTAATGATTTTGTGATTAATTTTAATAATCACTCACTAATTACCCTAAATCCTAATTAAGCTATAACTTAACCAAATAAGGTTCAATTTGGGTCTACTCTTAATTAAAGCACTCAATGGGTTATAGGAAAGCTATAGATACTGAGTTTAGTGAATTTAGACTTAATTTGGAAAAGTTAGATTTTTTGACCCCATTTAGGCAACCTTAATTTTCTTCTTAGCCCTAAATCTTGTATTGGCTATAACTTGGCCAATACTTATCATAATATAGTATTTTTAGGTTCTATAGAAACTTTAGACAGCAAGCTATAATAAACTGACAGAAAAATTAGAATTTAATTAATAAAATTACCAAATTGCCCCTATGAGCCAAATTTATTAATTTGATCTCATAAGACTTATTAATCATCCAAATTGTTGTACTTACTGTCTAATCTCATATTAGATAGTAAGTAATCATTAGCCACTAAAATTTTTTAATTTAGAGTCTTAATTTTAAAAGTAAAATCTTAGACCCTTAAGGAGAGGCAAATGGTCATTTTGACTAAATTTATGATTTAATGCTTTTTTGTCTTAAATTCATGTTTTAACCCCTAAAATCAGTAAGTTTTAATGAAATTTCATAAATTTAAGCCATTAGTTAAGTTTTAAGCAAAATCCTTAATTATTCTTCCTTAGGAAAATTCTGTGTCTTAATGGCTGAATGATGTGAAATAAATCTCACATCATATCTCTTCTTTAAATCTTTATCTCTTTTCCTTAATCTATCTTATAACATTAGTTAGGTTATGTGTCTGAGAGTTTATCTTAGTGTTTAAGAGCTCATTTCTTAGGAATTAGGATTATCTCTTAAGTTAGAGTTCATGTATTGAGTAAAATGGGTAACTCAATATATGAAGCCTTGATTTTGATAGTTTATAAATTTTCATAGTTTATTAATGATTATTTGATCCTTTAACTCTATATTTAAGAATAGGGATCCACCCTATTAAGTATTACCTCACTTAATAGGACTTGCCTTAAATCTTAATCTGTGAGTTTGGGTATTAAAACCTAGTCCTTTAGGATCACCATTTGGATTAAGTAATTAAACCCTAATATTTGGAGTTTAATTCTTAACCCTTTTATTTTGATTTGGCTAATCAAAATGCTTTATGTTGTTTAAACTATTAAAATAGGTCGATTGATTTATCATTTAAATCTATATAGTCGACATTGATTTATTTATAATTAGGACCTAGCTAGTCCTAATTATTTTCAATCTACTAGGACGTGAATCTGAATTACACTCGATAGTAAGAATTAGAGATCCTAAATTTGTGTAACTTGGAGTAGATATAATGAATAAATTAGTAAACAATGGATATCACCCGTGTCTTAGTAGAGTCTCTTGCTTACTTTGATATTTGATGCTTTGCTTACCTTATTTTGAGCTTTATATCTTGGTCACATGTATTGGGCATAAGACATTTAAAAAGCATCTCATGTCAAACTTAATTTGCATAATAGCATTGGCATATGTCTTTATCAATGTGTGGTTTAATAAATTTATGGTTATTTAGAATATTGCCTAATTAGTATGCTTTTTTCATACCTATACTTTAGTATAGGCCAAGCCTAGATCATTGACTGGCTAGGATGGTATTCGTCTATCTAAAGTAAGTCTAACTAAACTTAGCCCTATGATCGGTTAGGATAGTATTCGTTAGACTTTATATCCTTTTCCCCCTTATTGGCAATACTTATTTAGGTGCATTTCTATTTTAAGTTTGATTATCTTATTTAAGACATGGCAGTTTTAATTTCATACTTTCTGTTTCAGTATATATTTCAGCACTTTCTATTTAATATCTTACTACATTTACTAGCTTTACTTCTACTTATAGGATGCTAGTCTTTCTTATTAGGATGATAGTCTCACTTTTATTTACTTAATTATTTCTTATGTACCTTTTAGTTTATGTCAATTAGCATGAGTTTATATTGATTATAAACATGTTTAGGATGAGTTTCCTTTCAGTTATATTAGTACTTAGTTTTTATTTTATAGATAATAGTGTTGTAGCTATAGTTGGAGGTATGTGCTTACTTATTAATTTGTTAAGTTATATTCTTATTATTTATAACTGCCTTTATCTTTCAAATATATTTTGCTCCTTTGCTGCTTATTTTAAATGTAAAGTTGATGGTGATATCTAATTTAATATAATGAAATTATAGCCTAAAATATACTTAGACATTTTATCTAATTAAATTTTTCTTTTGTTAGCTGGGGCCCTATCATTGTGAAACTGACAATGTTAGACTCTGAGCTATTTGAGGTTGTGAAGCCTTTTGAAGATCGGATTTAGGAGGAGGTTTGAGCTGTTGAAGACCTTTAGCTTTTCTTTCTGCATAAGTGAGGATGAGTGGCTTATTTTATTTCATTTCTGCTTAATCTTTAAAAATCATGTTGTAATAATACATGATTAACTTTACTCTTTGCTGTTTTACTTATTCTGAGTTGGATGTTTAGCTCCTTATATTATAATGAATGGATGTTTATTATTTTGCTTCCACACTCTGCTTTCTAATACTTGTCATCTAATAATATATCTTGAAAATAGTAATTTCCTTAATTATGATGGGTTAAAATATGTGTATAATCTATTCATAAGTGAGGAACTTGTCATTTAGGTGACCACTCCATCGTAATCATGTTAACTTAAAAATTAACTGTACCATGGTGGGGTTGGGCCACCACATATATATAGATGCATAATAAGAATACATGCATTCAAATTAATGTTAAAGTAAAAGAAAAAAATCAAGCTATAGTTGAATTATTTCAGATTATCAATTAGATTCAGGATTAATTTAATTGATGCAAAGGATTATAGATTGAATCACATGCAACAGAAATAGGCATACCAACATAAATATTTGAGTGATGAACAAATGCTTTGAAATAATCAAATACACTCAAGTTTATTTAGATTTACATACAAGTATCATCAATAAATTAAAAACTAAGAATATCTAATCACAACCAACATTAATCTTAAGTTTAGATTAGTACATCCAAAATGTCAAAAAAGGGATCAGTTGATGAGGCCTTGATCAGGTTTTCCAAGAAGAGGGAGAAAGCAAGGTTCAACTCCAGGCCTTACAAGTAAAGGTTTAATTCTCAACGAAGGAAGGGCGACTTCACAGGATCAGCCCAGTTTACTTGCACCGAATGAAAGATAGAAGAATTGGTTCTCATTAGGAACAGCGAGGAGGGTTGCAGTTTGGCTCGAGGATGGATAAGCTATAAGAGCTAAGTGGGTTGTCGCTCAAATCGACAAAGGGGGAAACATCGCCTGGAAGGAGGAGCGTTGGTCAAGGAATATGAGAGGGCTGCAGCTGCTTAGCTGATAAGGTGGAAGTGCTCAGCCAAGAGGATGGGGAAGAAGAAGCTCAGAGGTCGTCTTATTGCGTGAGGAAAGGGATGCTCGGCCGAGAGGATGGAGGGAGCGATTAGAAGCAATGTGCTCAGCTAGTTAGCTTTAGAAGGGTAAGAGGAAAGTGAGGAAATGAAATAAATCATGTTTTCAATTTAGGCTAGGATGTGAGGGTTTATATAAAGCTTCTAAGTTGCTAATAACCATTTGATCAAGATCAAGTAGTAACAAATCACTTGGAATCTCTAAGCTTTGATCAATCATTGAATGAATTCTAAAAATTATGAAACTTGGCATGAATGAGTGTCTCGATGAGATGAATGCATAAGTCAAAAAATTATTGAATTTGGATGAGTATTTTTATTTATTTTAATTTTTAAGTGCAAAAACTTTGAAAATTCATTATGTCCAATACGAAGCTCAAAAATTAGCAAAACTTAAAATATAGCAACTTCATTTGATGCTTGACCAAAAAATATAAAAAAATTAAAACTTCAATTTGTTTTTTATTTATTTTAAAATTTTAAAGTTAAAACTTCATAAATTAATTTAGGACGATCCAGGATCCCATTAGTTAGGATCCCTTCATTATACTTCATATAAAGATATTTTTATTTAATTAATATTTGACTTAAATCAGAATCTTGATTTTTATCTTAATTCGATCATGTTTAAGTCTAATCGACTTAATAACAACCTTGGGTTATTACAGACTCCTCTACTTATGAATGATATCGTTCTTGACATGACTGTTGATTTGATATTGAATAAAGTCATAATTAATATTAATAATGGATATAAGAAGATTTATATCATCCTTAATACTATTGAGTTTGACATGGAATAACAGGACCTTTAAAATTGATCTCATCATTGCTAATTATCATTAACTGTAATATATATTTATTTCAAATAGAATTAATTAAATTTAATTATTAAATAAAGTTTGAATTATATATTTATTATTATTTTATTATAATAATGTTAGAAATGAATTTAGAGAATATTTGATAAATTTTTAAAATTAATTTACGTCAGGATTTTTCATGACTATTTTAATAAGAATTTAAATTAAAATAATTATTTAAAAATATTTAGGTGTCAGAATTGAAAATTTTCGACATTTTTGGATTTAGAACGTCGATATAAGCTAAAGGGAAAAATTTCATAAATTTAAAACTATTTTGAAAAAATAGTAAAAAAAAAATGTAAATTTCTGGGGCTAGTTGTTGCTTAATCGTTTGTCCAAATTTGACATTTTTGGTATCGTTGGAATCGTATCGACGAGACCTTTCATTTGATACCTTAAAATTTAATTTTCGTTTATTTTTTTGATTTTCTGAATTTGTAAAAATTTAAATTTTCATTTTTATTTATTTATTTAAATTGAGCTAATTTGTATTTTTTATTTTTTTCTTAAAATTTATCTTTGCAAATATACCCTTAGGAATATTCTTACCTTATTTTTATCCTAAATAAAGATAAAATCCATCTCTTAATCTAAATCATCTATTATTATTTTGATTTATTTATGTCATTTGATTTAATTTCTCTCTTATCCAATATATTTCTATATATTTAAAGGCTGTAGATGAGAGGAAAAATTCAGCATTTATAACTTAATTTAGACTTTTCCTCTCTTAGCAAACACATTTCTTTTATCTCCTTCCATCACCTCCAAATTCTTCTTCTTCCCAAACACTTCTCTTTTCATTTTCAAGAACTCCATATTTCATTTTTTTCCCTAAATCTCTTCTACTCTCAAGGCTATCTTAGAGATCCAAGAAGGTTATCTAAGATATTCAAATCATCTTAAAGAATAGATCTAAAGAAGAACTCCTCTCCATCAAACTTTCTAAATTTCTCCTTAAGGTAATTATTTTTTTTTTATCTCATTTTATTTATAAGATCAAAGCATGCATGCAAATCATCTTTCAATTTGATTTAGATCTCCTAATGATAAGAAAAGATTTAATACATGATTATTTCATTTTTTATTTTTTAAATTTCTAAAGTTTAATTTTCTTCAAATATTTCTCGTACTTAAGAAGTATATTTATGATAACTTTGCATATCTATATCTTTTATATTCATCATATTTAGAATTTGAAATCTTTTCTAATATGTTTTCCTATATATTGGTTGCATGTTATTAGAATAAATTATTTAATGACTTTGATTCTATATTAATTTAAATTAATCATAAAGTATAATAAAATTTCTGAATTTTTATTTAGAAAAATTTCTGGATTTTCTAAAATTTTAAGATTTTGGAAATACTTTGAAACATTCTATATTTTTGGTTACCTAGAATATAAAGCTGTAATTTTGCATGTAGATTCCCCTATATATTAGGAAGAATTTCACTGAATACATCATAGAATTTTGAGCACTTTAGGATTAGCATTTAAGTGCTCAAAGTTTAATAAAAAACTTGAAATTTTTCAAATTTAAAAACAAAATTTTCTGAAATTTTCTTGATATTTAGTTTTGTATAATTTTTATTTTAAGCATAGTTAAATGTTTATCTTTGGCAAACATAATCTTGGTTATATTGTGAGCAATTTCTCTGTTAATTACTAGAGTTGATTATGTCATTAAGAAAGCCATTTAAGTACTTATAGTTTGCTAAAAATCACAAATTAGAGCTTGGTAAAATTTTTGAAATTTCAAAAAAATTTCTAATGTTTGAAATAATATAATTTTCAAAATACAGAGAATCAAAATATGATTTTTGGCATGCATATTCTCTGATATATATAAAGAACAGTTTATGTTTAGACATCAACAGAAAATAAGCACTCTAAAAATATCTTTTTGATGACACAAAATCAATTAAAAACCTAAATTTATTAGCCAAAATTAGGAAAATTTTATAAAAATAAAATTTTTATTTCAAATGATATATAATTAATTTACAAACTTTATAATTACTGTAAGAATATAAATTTTAATATTTATAAATAATTTAAGTAATAAATTTGGTTTTTGGAATATTTATAAATATAATTTCTCATAATAATAATATTATGAATTTTTCATATAATTTATGAATAATTTAAAGTGAATTAAGATAGTTGTTTAACAAATTTATATGTTGATTTAACAGATTGAAATCAACAAATTAAAAAAAAAATTATTCTTCAAGTCAGGTACAAAATTATTCTTAAGTTTTATTTCAAGTATCTTAATTTTGAGCTTATTTCCATTCGAATATTGCTTATTCATTTTATCATGCAAACCGCTTTATTAAATTATAATATTTTTATATAAAAGTGTGTGATAAAAAGTAAAGAAATTTTCTTTTCGGTGTTTATCTTTGAAGGAAGAAATGAAAATGTAACCTGTACAGGTAGAGCTTACTAGTAACTCACGATAAAATAAGAAGGGATCTAGCCCTTATGAAAGTGGGCAGAAGATCCAATAGAAAGATACACTATTTTACATCTATAAGATGAGGCACTACCGACGAGTGGTGATAAGCTTCCATGGCCAATAGGTTTTACTTGTTGGATGATAAGTCATAGAACTCAACTTTATGCCACAATTTACTTTTAATTAAAAAATTTTCACTTTATGCTTTTCAAATATTTAATTTTATATCTAATATACAGGGCAAGCTTGGTAAAATTTGTAGCATTTATTTTCTTACATGTCAATATAAAAATTTAATTTTCTTGTCATTTCATTTGATTTACACCTATTTTAGGATGCTAGAAAATAATTATTAATAGATAATTTTTGTACTCCTGCCTGACTGGCTTTACTGATGATTATTTCAGGTTTTTAAAACTAAAGCTTAAGAAGATACTCACTTAGGAAGAGCTTATAAGAAGAAGTGAGATTGGAGTGAATAGATTTTCTTTTGTTATATATTGTAATAATAATTGAACTTCTGTAATTTTATAAGATTGGCTCTATGATGAATAAATAACTTATAATTTTATTATCTTATTCTCTATATTTCAAATTATGAGTTTATTATTTAAAAATTCTCAAACTTGATCACTCGGTCATCACATTAACCTAGCTCCAAACTTTATTCTGAAATTTGAATACATTGATTCATACATCTTTCTCTAACACTTAATTTAATCTTAGGATTAACCTTCCAAATTTCATCAATCAATATCAGTTGCTACTTTGGAGAATTGATTCCACAATCATAAGCTTAAGAAAAATTATCGAACACATGCAAATTTTAGATCAAATAATATTTGATCAATGTACTTTTCTTCCATTCAATCATATGCATGGGGCATTGATAATTTATGCTCTTTGATAGACCCATCAATATAGATCATGACAAATCAATTAGCTTCGTGGATTAAAGTATATAATTCAATCACTATAAGAAAACTACACCTCCAATTTATTTCAATTCAAATTCATTTAGATTTGACAAATAAAAAAAAAATTGCAATCATTAATCATTAATTCAAATTTAACACACAACCATAAAACATTTCTCTTTTCATCTTTTATTTACTAAAGACAAGTAGTTTAATTTATCTGAATATAACTTAGGGCTAAATTAACTAACTAGAAATTGTAAAGTAGTATTCTAAATATACTCTCATATTTCACCAATATTGGCAATATATATAAAGTATCACTTACCATATGGATTATAAATCAACAAATAGTTCAAATCTAATATTTATGAATGTAGGGCAAGTTAATAATGATACAATGTTTTAATAAGATCTTTCAACTAAAATTTTTGACATCTTCTGAATTTCAACCACATGGACTAGTTTTGATCAATACTAACTCAACTCCATACAATCTAAAATGAGATTGAGCCATTAAAGAAGCATCGAGAGGCATAGCCAACACTTGAGCATGCAGTAATTGAATTGAAATCATTCCTCCTTAGATTAATTCATTCTTAATTAATCACTTCAAAATTTTAAAATACCAAAAATTAACTCTTTCTATTTATCTAATTCAAATGAGCATATCATGTACAGTTAGCATCATTTAGAAAACATGAATTCTTTTATTATTCAGAGTATACGACCTGGAGAAGTAGGCTATATTTTGGAGCCGCATAACAATGCTTCTTGAAACTTTGTTTTACAAGTACTTGGTAAATATTTGTTATTTGTGATGGAGAAATAGCTGTTATCTAAAGTATTTGTTATGAACTTTATAAATGTAGATTACTGTACACACACACACACACACACACACACACACATATATATATATATATTATCATTCGTACCAAGCCCAAATTGCTGTATATTTATTGAATTTTATCTACTTTGACCATACTTTTTGATAGATCAAATTAAATCCTACTTCCATCTTAAGATGAATATTATCTTCATAAAGTCAAGCTCCAGATTCTACTACAGAATAGCTTGCTCTCAGGTTTATCTCTATACAACTATACTAAAATCCTAAAGTTTCAAATCAGTCCATAATCCCCATTAACAACATCAAATTTTAAAATTCAAATCATAATTCATATTCCTAAATGTGTTTTAAATCTCAAATATATATTAAGATTGAGGTTGCAAAATTCAGACTGCTTAATATGTTCAAAATCACCCACTCAAGAAGTTTAAAAGAAATGATAAATGTTAAAACTATAAACATTTAACCATAAAATGGATTGACATGACTTACCTCAATTATAGGTAAAAGAAATACCCTATGAGGTATTTGGAAAAAATATGATTATACCCTAACTAAAACACATGAAATTATAACAATTATGCCATTTAATTTAATATAATCGCTAAGAGAGAACTTTGTTAACTTACTTGTGTTGCAAAATATAGCAGATCACATCTTCTGCACATGAGCACATGACAATATTATGATTCTTGAGTATGAGATGAAGTATTCAAATGAAAATAATATGCCGGAATCATCATTTTTGTGTGTGGCTGGAATATAGGCAACATCAACTGCCACTACCATTCAGATCACAATAGCTCTTATGCTTATTCATTTCCCTCCAACCTGAGAAGATAATGGGTGAAATTTGGCATAGATGGAATGGCACATAAACGAACTTCTACACACGCACAAAAGAGGGAATGGTGAACTTAAATATCACTTCCCAGCAATTCAATCAAAGTAGTCCTTCTGAGAGACCACCATTTGAATGAATGGACAACACATTAACTAATATTTGAAAAAAAAATCCCCAATAAACTACTCTTGCTATTTACAATCAACTGCAAGGAAAAAATGGCTGCATTTAACTGCCAAGCTCTTCCTCTATGATATAGAACTGTCGGTAACACCTTGTTGTAGTTCATTTACAGTAACTGCTAGAATCCTATGCTAAGGACAAAATATCTACAGTATACATTGTGGGAACTTATCTCATAATGGGTCGAAAGTTCAATAAGATGATGAAGAAATGTTGAAATCCTTCAATAGTATTGGAGGATTAATACCAGCAAATTTTTGAAGAATCCACATCAATATATATGAGCAAAGGAATCATAATCATAATTAATTTAATAATAATCATAATTTACCTTATCTAATTCTCCTCCCAAGCCTTAGCATCCATTACCAATTCATCAATATTACAAAACCTTAGGATGCAATTAATGATTCATTATTCATTCCCCAAATTTTTTATAAAATTTTGGCATTTTTTGTGGCACTCTAAATACCTCAATAATTTAACCATTAAAATTAGCATTTGACTGAATCCCATTGAAGTAAATTTGTTCTACATAATCAAACATTAACATATTTTGCTCTTAATGAATTTACTAATCTTAAATAAGATATCCAATGCCTCTTTATTTGTTTATAATGTATTGAAATCATTTTAGTCTTTCAATTTAAAATTCTAAATTCACCCAATATAAGTTATAAGCCCTTATTTAGGCTTCAAAGTTCTTATTAAAAATTTTGAAATTTTTAGTGCATGACAATGAAAACATTCAAATTCGCTCTTAAGAATAATGTTTTTAGCACCTACTTAGCACCTTATTTAATATAAGACTAATCATAAATTAAACTTGTATTTTGTTGCATCACAATATGATCAAGATCTACTAGCCATATTATAACTCCGTATTCAGAATCAAAATAGAGTGAAATTTTAATTGCAATTTGAATTGCTGCAACTTAAATTCAACTCTAAGTTTGAGTAGCTTTGACTTAAGAAGCTTAGATATTTAAGTTAAGAGACATAAACCCTAGAATAGTATTTAATTTTTTAATATTTAATCTTGATAAATTATATTTAGATGAATCATGTTGTGTCAAAAAATTATATATTAAGATGCTTGACTTGATAATTTAACATTAGTAGAGGATCTTATTTGATTAAGTTAGAACTACGATTAGTTATGTGGGGCCCCATACCCTCCGTGGTCATGCTAATACTCCGATTAACATAATTATGGTGAATACGGTCACCAACTGTGGCAAACCTCTCAACTATAGTTGAGTCAGGTATAAACCCAACCTGCCTTAACTAGAAGACTTATCACCTGAAACTAAAGATCATGTGGGAGCACTCCTAGGATGGGTGACCTGCTGAGAAATTATCTTCTGAGGGCAAAATTGTGAAGCCTTTCAAGCCAAAACGAACAATACTTTAGTGCTTAAGAGTTTGAGCTATTACAAATTATATTAGAGCATGCCATAGGGCGTCAGATAGGAACTAAGTGCTATATAGAGCAAAGTATCACTTCATGTGAGCAGCCTCTTGAACCAATGATGGTTAAGGTGCTACATGGTTGTGGTTACCTCTTGAGCTTGTAGGGATTACCTTTAGTTCTATCTACCAATGAATAGTTCTTGGATCTGTATGTGGATACTGAAAATGACATCAGTTACTTATGGTGGGGAGATTGTAAAGACCCACTTAAGTAATAATAAGTGAAACTTTTAAATATCGAGGTATTTTTTTAGATAATGGTGGAGTTCTAGATAAGAACTCCAAAATTAAGTATGCTCATGTGGGAGCACTCTCAGGATAGGTGATTTGCTGGGAAGTTATCTTTTGAGGGCAAAATTGTGAAGCTTTTCAAGTCAAAGCGGACAATATCTTAGTGCTTAAGAGTTTGGGCTGTTACACTAGGGTTTAAAGATTCTTAAACAAACTTTTGGCCAAAATGACCAAAATACTCCTCTTAAAGCTAAAATTAAAATTTTAAGATTAAAGCATCTAAATTGACTCTAATAGGCTTAATATTAATTAAAAAGAGGAATAAGACATTTAAATTTAAATTTGAACTTAAGGTTATATTAATTAGCACTAAACTCTTAAGGCTAAAAAAGTGATTAATGAAATTATGGTTTAATGTGAGAATCTAAACACATAGATAATTTCTAATATACTTAAAAAAAATAATATGAACTTACTTCACCAAAATCAGAGGATTAATTATGTCACTAATCATTAATCAAGATTTAAGGTGATTAAGAGGTGATTAATAAATTTAGGACTCTCAAATATTTTTTTAAAGCATAATTAAGTTCTCCTCTATCTTATAAATAAATTAGAGACCTTAATCATAGATTTTGTAATCAATTATTTATTCATTAATTAAGTTTAGAGAAATATTAGGCTAATATGAAAAATATGATCATTATATCTAAGATTTTATTGCATATTATTGTTAATTATGTTTTTCTAATTAAAATAGTATATTGGATCATATTATTTAGATTAGCATTGATTAAGTTATTCAATTAATTTAGTTTGAATATTTTTAATTAATCAAACCATAGGTTAATTAATTAGATTTAGTTTTCCTTTATTTTCCTTTAGGAATTTAATTCCTTAATTTAGATTAATTAGCACGGCCCATTTATCAAACCAAGCGGTCGGATCGGAGCCAAATCGGGTGGTCAGCACAATTGCATCGTGCGGGCCTAGGTTGACCCGGCCCGATGCGACATTATCATTATCTCGACCCCTCTCTCGCAGACAAACAGACCAAGAAATCTTTAGAGCCTAGATTCTCTATGCACAGGCCATACTGATGCCTTGGGTTGATCCCTACACGTTCACGGAGTCAAGATGTGTCGATCCCACCATGAAGCCCTCTCTAGGACGCACTAGATTGCTAGATGGCTACTCGATGGGTTTGGCCCTAACACAACATCTAGGGTTTAGTGTGAGGAGGAAATCCTCCTCACAGAGGCCACCACTGTGCCAGGGCTTGATCCTTACAAATCTTGGTGGTGAGGCAGATCTAAGCCCCAAGGCCATGACGGCGAGGAAGGTCCAGATCATTGGGTCCTTACTCAAGCTCGATTATGAACTCTTGGCGGAGTCCAAATAATCAGGATGATCAAATGGAGCTAGCCCACTAAGGAAAATCACATTGGGTTCGGTTAACTTGCACAATCAATCAGGGAAAAGAATAGGTGATGATTGAGTTAAGAAATGCTAGAGGGATGTCGACATCGCCTCTAGTTTAAGTTCCATCCAAATAGTGAATTCTCACAATCTGGATCGAACTGGATCAACCTAGCTCCATCGCAGGTATTCTAGAGACTAGAGGAGAGAATCTAAGCATAATAAAACTACTCTATGTGCATTAATCAAGAGGCTAAGCTCACACGACTCAGCTAGGAAGGAAATTGTACCTAGAAATGAAAAAATAGGCACGTTATAAAAAAATTGAGGTCGTAGAAGCTTCCAAAAGCTTACAACAGCTAGCAGGAGGTCTGAACACCAAACACACACCCTCTATTAGTGATACACAGTAGCTGGTATCCACCAGAATCGCTGTGAGCTCGAGCGAGAACTAGGGGGGAATTAAGTGATCCTTAGTGAGTAAAGGGGCTCACCGAGTTGAGGGAGAGCTACTTATAGCTAGAGAGATTGATGTGGAGGTCTTCCATGGCTTGGGTTCATGGAAATGGCTGGGGCCGAAGGGGCGGTGTGATTTCAACAGACGAGGGCAATGTGGGAAGAGGGCAACTGGCAAGCTGTTAGACTCGAGGGCTAAAGAGGAAGATCGAGGGGTGTTCCCATACTACCACCAAGTCTACAGCAGGTTGTGCTATCGAAGGGGACCAATCACACGGGCAGATGGATTGGGGATGAAGGTGAATAAGGCTCGGGGTGCTTTGGGCTGCCTTATGGATCAATTTTTGGTTCTAGACCGTCCTGATGCTTCCCAGGATATTTACTTAAGAGGATTGAAGATCTGCTGTCGGATGCTAGGGGACGCTCTGTCGGCGATCATATCTCAACGCGGAGTGAATCCATCGTTAGATTAATGCGCTAAGTACGTGTTATTGCATCCATTCGCCTGAGGGTATGCGCCGCTGTTAGGACCCCGCAGCGGATCTGTCGCGGTCCCGACAGCAAATCCCGCTAAATAAAAATATTAATATATATTTAATTTAAATAATATAAATCCTTTAATTAATTAAATATTAATCTTAATAAATTTTAAATCCAAATTAAGACTAAATGAGCTCCAAAAATTCTCAAAAATTCATATTTAGCTAAATATGGTGCAACGGATTCAAAAATGCAGTCAAATTTTAATTTGGAGATCAAATATATTTTTTATAACTTTGCTTAGCCATAGTTCTTAGATCCATCATTTTTTAGATTTGAAATCTTTTCTTATATGTTCTCCTATATATTGGTTGCATGTTATTAAAAGAAACTACTTAATGATTTTGCTTCTATACTAATTTAAATTAATTCCAAAGTATAATAAAATTTATAAATTTTTACTTAGAAAAATTTCTGAATTTTCTAAAATTTTAAGATTTTGATAATACTTTGAAACTTTATAAAAATGTTACTTAGAAAAATTTCTAGATTTTCTAAAATTTTTACTTAGAAACATTTGCTCGAAAAATGAATTCTTCCACAAAATCTACATGTATACTTTTCTTTATGTGTAAGAGGAGTGTTTCCTTGAATATTGTGAAGTCTTCTTTAATGTGACTAAAAATGAGTCTTCTTATTTAGAGTGAAGTTTGAAGTTCCTGACCTTTTATGATTCTGAAATACTTAGCCTTCTTGAATCTTCATTAATTTTGAATTCTCCACTAGATGAGGATATTTTGATATTTGTAGAGGAGTTAAGATATGCTAATAAGAATTTCTCAAACCACTAAGAAATATGTGGCATCTCACTTCTTTTGTTGCCACCATTTTAGGAGCAAAACTTACTAAGCGAGTAAATTCTTCTTCATATTTTGTCACCGTACTTTAATCATACTTTAAAAATATTTTTTTTATAACTTTGTTTAGCCATAGTTCTTAGATCCATCATTTTTAACACTTGAAATCTTTTCTCATATGTTATCATATATATTGGTTGCATGTTATTAGAAGAAACTATTTAATAATTTTGTTTCTATGCTAATTTAAATTAATCCCAAAGTATTATGAAATTTCTGAATACTTAGAAAAATTTCTGGATTTTTTAAAATTTTAAGATTTTGGTAATACTTTAAAACTTTATATATTTTTGGTTACCTAGAATATAAAGCTATAATTTTGCATATAAATATTCTCCTATATATTGGGAAGAACTTCACTGATGACATCCCAAAATTTTGAGCACTTTAGAGTTAACATTTAAGTGCTCAAAGTTTAATAAAAACCCAAAGAAAATTTAAATTTTAAAACAAATTTTTCTAAAATTATCTTGATGTTTAGCTTAGTAAATTTATATTCCAAGCACAGTTAGATATTGACATTTGACAAATATAATCTTGGTTATATTGTGAGCAATTTCTCTGTTAATTATTTGAGTTGATTATATCATTAAGGAGGTCATTAAGTGCTTATAGTTTGCTAAAAAATCACAAATTTGAACTTAGGTAAAATTTCTGGAATTCTAGAAAATTTTCCAAAGTTTGAAATAATATAATTTTTAAAATATAAAGACTCCAAATGTGATTTTTGGCATGCATATTCTCTGATATATATAGAACAATTTATGTTCAGACATCAATAAAAAATAAGCACTCTAAGAACACCTTTTGGATGACACAAAATCAATTAAAAACCTAATTTTCTTACTTAGCCAAAATTAGAAAAATTTTATAAAAATGAAATTTTCATTTCAATTGATATATAATTAATTTATAAACTTTATAATTGATGTAAAAACATAAATTTTGATATTTATGAATAATTTAAGTAATAAATTTGATTTTTGAAATATTTATAAATATAATTTCTCATAATAATAATATTATAAATTTTTTTATATAATTTATTAAATGAATAATTTAAAGTGAATTAAGATAGTTAATTAACAAATTTAGATATTAATTTAACAGATTGAAATCAATAAATTTAAGAAAATTATTCTTCAAGTCAGGTACGAAATTATTCTTAAGTTTTATTTCAAGAATTTTAATTTTGAGCTTATTTCTATTTGAATATTGCTTATTCATTTTATCATACAAATTGCTTTATTAAATTATAATATTTTCATATAAAAGTATATGATAAAAAGTAAAGAAATTTTCTTTCCAGTGTTTATCTTTAAAGGAAGAAATAAAAATGTAACATGTACAAGAAGAGCTTACTAAAAGCTTATGATGAAATAAGGAGAGATCTAATTCAAATGGAAGTGGGAAGAAGATCCAGAGGAAATATACACCATTTTACATCTATAAGATGAGGCACTACCAATGGGTGGTGATAAGCTTCCATGGCCAATAGGTTTTACCTGTTGAATGATGAGTCACAGGACTCAGCTTTGTGTCACAATTAACTTTTAATTGAAAAATTTTCACTTAATGCTTTTCAAATGTTTAATTTCATATCTAACATGCAGGGCAAGCTTGGTAAAATTTGTAGCATTTATTTTATTACATGTTAATATGAAAATTTAATTTTCTTACAATTTCATTTGATTTACACCTATTTTAGGATGCTATAAAATAATGCTTAATGGATAATTTGTACTCCTGCTTGACTGGCTTTATTGATGATTATTTCAGGTTTTGAAAACTAAGGTTTAAGAAGGTACTCACTTAAGAAAAGCTTATAAAAAGAAGTGAGAATGGAGTGAATATATTTTATTTTGTTATATATTATAATAATAATTGAACTTATGTAATTTTATAAGACTGGCTCTATGATGAATAAATAACTTATAATTTTATTATCTTATTTTCTATATTTCAAATGATGAGTTTATTATTTAGAAACTCTCAAACTTGATCACTCAGTCATCACAAATTCTAATTTTACCAAATCACTCTAAAATCTTAATTAGTGATTTAAATTTATTTCTTAGCTAAATTTCATCATTCGTGTCTCTAAATGCTCATATTACATAGAAGAACCTAACTATGCAGTTAAAAATATTTTTTGAGCTTTAATTTCACTAATCACTTTTTAATTACCCTACACCTTAATTAGTGCTTAATTAATTCATTTGAGCTCTAATTTTGGCAAACTCAATGTCATTCATCTTCTTATGCCATTAGAACTTATAAATTAGCTTAGATATCTATTTCATGCCATAATTTTGTTAATCATATTTCTTAGCCCTAATTTGTGATTATTGCTAATTAAGCTCACCTTAAGAATAAATTTGGTGTTTAAAATGTTAATCATCATCTTAAATAGTATAGAACATATTAGAATGATCAGGTTCAATTTGGGACCTTAGTTCATAAAACCATAAATTTGACCCTTAATGAGAGTATTTTGGTCATTTTTTCTAAGATTAATTTAGGTGCTCTTAAACTAAATGCTGTAAATCAGTAAGATAATTGATTAAGGTCATCTTAGAAACTTTCATACTTTAAGAATTGATCATAAATGTCAAACCCTAATTTTCTTAAAACATATTTAAAAATATCATTAAAATCCTTAAGGTAGGTCTTTGATCTTCATTCTTGCCTCATTAAATAAAATTTAATGCTTATAAGATCAGTATTAATTAACTTAGTTAGTTATTAGAATATTCTTAATGCCTATCCTAGTCTATATCTCAAGTAAATCCTCAAGCCCAACCTTAGCTAAGATCTTAAGAGCTCATTCTTAATCCTTCAATCTTAAATTTTAATAGCTTATTTCTATTGAGCAATTGAACTACTCAATAGATTAAGCCATCTTAAGACTTGCAATCTCCATATAATTAAGAATTAATTTATATTCTTAAGATCCTTTAGGAATATCTTAAGTGCTTAATTCTTTAAGTTCTCTTCTTTTAGCTTAAGTGATTTCAACTCTATTGAATAATGAAGTTATTCAATAGATTGAATTTATTTCCTAGATTTAGCAATGGATTATTTTGTCTTATGACTTTAGACTTCAACCTTTCTAAATTATGATATTTTTATCTTCTTTAATCTCCAGTCCTTATAATTCTTTATATTTAGAGTGAGATTTTATATGAAACTTTAAATCATTAGATGTTAGTACTTCAGGTTTAGAGCTTAAATACTAAAATTGGAGTTTAATTTTAAATTCTTGAATCTTTATTATCTTAATCAAGATTGGTTATGGATTATTAAAATACATCAATTAAGTTGTTGATTTATTACTTAACCTTTGTAGATGACCTTCCTTGATTAAATTAGTTGATTTACTTGATAGTTGGATATTGGAAATTATAAACTTGTATTCTCTCATAATAGATAGAACTATTAAATTAGATAGTAATATATATCACATATATTTTAATAGAGTTTTGCTTACTTTAACTTTGATGATTTGCACACCTTGTATTTGAGCATTATGCCTTGAACATATACAATTAAACATATGATACTCAATGAGAATACTATGTCAATTTTAAAATACATACACATTATTAATCTTAATCAACACATTTAGTACTTTTAGTTATCAATTAAGTAGAATATATCCTAGTTAGTCTACCTTTGCAGTTCAGTTCTTTTGCACTAAAATAAACTTGGATCTAGCTCTATGATTAGCTAGATGATACATGTCTGATTCTATAATTTGACTCAAATATAGTTTTGTGGTTGGTTAGATGATACATGTGAGACTTTCTGTTTAGTGAATTCATTTAACATTTTTATGTTATGATAGTACTAACTTAAGGACATCTCTAAATTTTAGTGATTATTCAGTTTCAATATAGTTTCAGTGGCTTTGTTGGCCAACATTTATGTTCTGACATGTTTGCTTGTTACTTTTGGTCTAGCATGTTTTACTACTGTTTCAGTATAATCTTTTTCTTCTACTTATAGGTTGCTAGTTTTGCATTCATGCTATGCTCAGTTTCTATTTTATGTAGGTTCATATTTACTTTCTGTTAAATTAACATACTTGAGATGATCATGTTTAAAAAACCCTCTTTTAGTTATTTTAATCTTATATATATATATATATATATATTGTCTGACCTTATTGCAGCTTCTGGTTGAGGTATATTTTTTTTGCATATTTCATTTTAGTTAAGTCATAAATTCTTTATTTATAGTTATTCTATTTTTTTTTTTTTTGTTACTTATTAAACCTCATAGTTGCTTAAAGTTCATTTAAAGTGATATCTTAAAATATATAAATTTTAATAAATCAATATAAAATGTACTTAGACAATTGTGTAATACAATTTTTCTTTTCTTGGATGGGCACTGGCATTGTGATACTGATAATGTCAGATTCAAAAATATTTGTTGAGGTTGCTTTATGTGAGGAGTTGAGCCAGGAGAAGGATATTCTTTTGTTGTTAAGACTTATCTAGTTTGCTTTTTGTTTGTGATAAGGAATGTTTCTTCCTTTTATATTTTACATTCGGTATTGTAATAATTTATATTATGTATGTCTTTACTTTTATGTATTTTTAGATTGAGTTGAGCTACTGTTATTTTCATTTTGTGCTATGAAATTTGATGTTATACGTATTTTGCTCTCGCACTCTGTTCTTGAATATATTTGATGATAAATGAATTACAACTTCATATGTATATTCTACGATTACTGGCGGATTAGGTTGCAAACTTAATTTAACTTTAATTGGGAATTTGTGTGACCGTTCTATCGTAATCATATTAATATTAATATTAATATGATCATGACAGGAACGGGGCTCCACAATTCTGTAAATATGTATTTTTTATTTATTATAAAAATAATGAAATTTTTACATTTTATATAATTGAGGGTGAGAGGAATCCAAGTAGTGACTTATTTTTGAATTTTGAGCTCTAAGTTATTTTTTATAAAATATAATATTTTCTTAATTAAAACATATTTTTTAGATTTTAAATTGGATAGTATTACATTAATAAACACACCTCCTAAATGAAAGTTGATGTAAAAATCTTGCTTGACTAAGTTTCTAAATTTTTTTGCACTCAAGCAAAAATTCAAGGATTTTATAGAAAAATAAAATATTTGCAAGATTTAAGGTGAAATCCATCATCGACGCATGCTTGGGGATAAGTGGCTCGATGTTTTCCTTAATGGGCCCGCTCATGCACAGGTCGTTACTCGCACGAATGCACTTTGGCTGGATATTTAGGTGGCATCCCGCCAATCCGTACATCAACTTGCGGCAATCACCGTTGTGCTTAAGCATATGATTGTTGCATGTTTGGGTACTTTGCAGTTACACCTAAATCATATAAGCATCTGGAAGCTCTTAAATTTGCATATGGGTGTCTATCGGCTGAACAAATGTGAGTGATGCATTTAGCTAACTCTTTAAATCTGATCTCTTACAAAGTTTAGTAACTTCATATAGATAATATGGAATACAATAGCTTAAGAGCTTAACAATAAATAAATAAAAAAATAAAATTAAGACGATAACAAATCTTCAATTGAGACTCATATTAACAAAGATTAGAGCTTCTTAATTTTTTCGAAATAGAACATAATTATATTTTAAGATCAGAGCTTATGAACTTTAATATTTTATTTGTTCTTTGGGACTTCTGATCCATATTCCTCAATAAATAAACTATTTTTATTAATCTAAAAATATAAATATTTATTTATCACGGTAAGAAAATATGATTAAATACAATTTTATTCACGAAACAAATTAAAAATACATTTTCTAAATAAAAATTGTAATCATAATTTGAAATATTTGGGAGTCATATAGTATTTTTTCGAACTATAATATCATCCCAATATAATTTAAAATAAACATTAATTTTTAATAAAATTTTAATTAATAAATTTTAATTATTATAAATTAAATACTAATGATAAGGAGACAAAAAAAATTAAAAATCATTTTTTTATATAATAAATTATTGTGAATATTATATTCTTGCCAAATTAAAGTTCTACTTATTACTTAATTACTTATTATTTAAAATTTATTTTAAAAAAATAAAATATAATAAATTATTATTATTTTATTAAATATATGAGTTATAATAAAAATAAATATACAATAATAAAATTTTAATTTATAAAATGACAATTAAAAAATATTAAAATAAAAATATTCAGAAGGCTATTTGTTTTGCACAACCCGCCCGCTCTATATAGTCCACTTTCCACTATCCAAAAGTTCATACCCCTCCATAAATCCGGCGGACGGATTGTAAGCGGAAAATCTTTTACACGGGGAAAGTTTTCAAACTCGTCTTCATCTCAGAATCCCGCCTCTCTTCTTCTCTTTCCCCCTCTCTACCCTGTGCACTCGCATCACTCCGATCGACGGCCATGGCTTCCGATCTCCCCTGCGATGCCGACGGCGTGTGCATGATTTGCAAGGCAAAGCCAGCAGAGTCCGAGACTCTTCTCTGCCGCACCTGCGCCACTCCGTGGCACGTACCATGCCTCTCCCGCCCGCCCGAAACTCTTGCCTCTGTTCTCGAATGGCAGTGTCCTGATTGCTTCCACTCGGGGGAATCCGCAGCAGCTGCGCCAGTGAGCTGCTCATCCTCCGATCTGGTATCCGCTATCACGGCGATTGAGGCCGATGATTCTCTCACCGAGAAGGAGAAAGCTCGGCGCCGCCAGGCGCTTGTGTGCGGCGGCATCAATGGCTTCTCGGCTGTCCGGAAGGCGGAAGTGGATGGTGAGAAGAAGCAGAGAGCGAATCGGACTAATGATCTTTTGGATCTTCTTGATCGAAGTATTTATTGCTCTTTCTGTATGCAACTCCCGGAGAGACCTGTCACCGTGAGTTTTCGTGCCCTTTTTTTTATTAACCTTTACTGATGTCGCTATTCCATTTTCTGTCTGTCTGGATGCATTAATAATGTAAATGGTTCATTCTTATCTGTTGTCATTCGTTGCGATGTGGATGCCATTATTCTAATGTTATTTTCTGCTGGCTTTTCTTTTCGTCATTGCTGAAGACTTTTTACATGAGCGTACTGAATTCTGTTTTACGATAATTGTTACCCGCTTGTATTTGATACCGATTAAGATTTTTATATATTTTTTAATGGAATAAATTTCTTATAATTATGTATTTTTATTGTGAAATCTTCAAACTGTCTGTGTTTTTTAGTTTTTCTCGTTTTTCTTACTCAAGAGACTTGTGGCATGCTTATAAGTGTATATACTTGTACGTTGTGCAACTCTTGTGATGCGATGAGAAGCATGACTTAAAAATAAGAATACAGGTTTGCATACATTCTCACACATTCTCTGTATATTCTCTTAATATTTTCATAAAAAATATTGTTACACTTTTGTGACAACATAATATTTCTCATAGTAAACATGATTTGATATTGCTGCAAATGGTGCTCTTCTGTCTTTAATGTATAATCTAAATTCTCAGAATTTATCTAAGTGAAAGATAAACTGACTTTTGGTTTTATTTCTTTTGTTGTATTGTATTCAAAGTTTCAAAGACTAATATTTACTTCTCTTTATGGCAAGGAATGCATCACCCAAAGCAATTAATTTTAGTACATTTTTGGAACAACTGGTGCGCTTGAATGAATTGAAGCTGGAGATGATTACTATGTTAAGATTAGATTGACCAACCATTCCCTATCTTTAACAAGAATTTTTGACAATCTAATGATAGAAAACACAACAAATAATTCAATTTCAATGGCACTTTTATGCATCATTTCATAATTTATATATGATATTTAGTAATTGAAAGTTTTAAACCAAATAAAAATCTAAATTCAAAACACCAATTGTGATATAAAATTTAAATTTATATATGATATTTGGAGCACATGTAGCTGTTTAAAAAATTTTAAAAAAATGCAATTACTATTTGATATTGATGTGCCTTAAATAGGTGGTATTATTTGAAAATTTGACTATCACTTGCATCCTATAAATAAATGATATAAACACTCTAAAGTTATTGTTGAATACGAACTTCACACAAAAAACAGGGATGTTCATTAATAGCAATGTGAATATGGATGGGTTTTCTAGTTTTCTACTGAGCTAGGGTTCTTCTCAAAAAATTTTGATCCTTTGACTTCACATATGTATGCTTTGCTATGTTATTGGGCTCATATGGTAGTTTCCTATGGTGAGGTTGGATTTAACTGGGGAATTGCATTACAACAGAGTTTTGATTTATATGGTATTTAACTAATTTTTTGTTGTTCGAAATTGTGAGTCTTTATAAATATTTGCAATACGGGTTTAGAAAATATCATTTATGTATCTTCTTTGAAATCATTCTCCTCTATAGCCATGCCAATCTCCTCTTTTTTGTGTTTGCTTTTATTATATATTTGATTGTCACTTCCCTAACATGTCATTCAACACACAAATGCACATAAATACTTGTTAAACATGGAGTCTGAATCCACGATTCAGAATCTCTATTTCACAAAGCAAATTTTTAAATAACAATTAAAGTTCTTGCTCAAATAGTGAAATTAAAATAGTTGCAACTTTTAAGAAATGAAATACATCTAGAAAGCTATCCAAATTAGCCTTTAAAAGGCATATTATTTATTACTCTAATTTTAGCATGCTCAGCCTTGAATAACTACATTAAAGTTGATTTGCTTAACAATATCAACACATAATTAGGGTAAGTTATGTACTTGACTTAGTCTACACTTGATAAGAAATGCTTTAATGGGTCATCTGGGAATCAAATTGCAACATATTGTGGCGTAGCAATTGTTAGATATGATCATTTTGATTTCATTTTATAGTCATGGCGAATAGCATGTCATTAGGATTTGCTAAATGTAAGTGCTTGGCATGGAATTTGGTATATTATGTAGCACAACATCAATTATAAAATTTGTTGCTCAAATCATAGAAATTAACTTGGCATGCAAAATCATATTCACAACAATAGCGTGGTTGTAGCATTGCTTGTCATGAATGAGAAGGTATCAATTCATAGTCACAATAGATTACACTTGTAGCACTTACACAGTGGATTCAAGCTTGGTTACACAACAAGCAATAGCAAACCAGAGAGAGAGCTTGAGCACAACTAAATTACAAAATCAACACAAAAAGAAAAATATTCAAACACATAGATCTCTTGCATGAAAAATCTTAAGATGGGGAAAAACCAAAGAGCCATCATCGCGAAGAATAGTCCACTAAAAGAATGAGGGAGTTATAGACTTTGAACAACTCAAATTAGGGCTCACCTAGCTCTCAAGTAAGAAGATGATCTTTTTCTTCTTCTCTTCTTACCATAGTAGCCTATACATCTCAATAATCTGATCTATCTTGCTTTGCACACACGCAATTCTTTCATACTCAGTCATATTTATCTCTTGTCCTTATCACATAAGGTATGACAAAGATGCCGTATTAAATCCTCAAGAAAATTGGCCCCAAAGAAGTTAAAACGGGTCCCATAATCCCACTTGGATTCTTCCTTTGAGTAAGTCACGCCTTGCGCTTGGGCGCGTCCAAGCGTTAGGCTTTCTGATTTTGGCGCTTGGGTGCTCCTAAGTGTCGGGCTCTTAGGCATGCCTTTGTTTTCACATTTGTAGCGGGCGCTTGGGCATACCTAAGTGCCACACCTTTGCCTATTTCACCAATTTTCTAGTGTCCAGCGCTTGGGCGCACTTAAGGGCCCAAGCCACGACCTTTTTGGCTTATTTGCTAAGTTCCTTAGAGTGCTTGGGTGCACCATGGTACCCTAGTTTCTATTTGTTGAGATTTCTTTTGAACAATACACAACATATGGGCGCGCTCAGGTGCTCGTAATTATGTTCAATCTTTCTGTTGCAAACTTCCCGACAATTGGGCGTGCCTAACCGTCAAGCCTTTAATTTCTTCATAATATCCCTGGCACTTGAGCTCGCCTAAGCGCCGGCTTCTCGACTGTATGAAAAAGTGTCTAATGCTTGGGCGCGCAGGTACCTTTTGTTTTTTCAGGTTTGTTTCTTGTCTGATTGATCTCTAATCTTCATGAGTTCATTCCGATGCACTTGAGGCTCCATAATACAACAAGCACCATCTTGTAGATTGAGTATGCATTGAGCTTCCTTCTTCTTCAAATATTGTATTTCGTTAGTGGTGTTGAGTGGCTCAGCTCCGACCTTATTTTCATTTTCCAAGGTCAATTGAAGCCAATAATAGCTTCATTTTGTCTAGCATTACCGTCTTTGTAAGCATAGTCGCTGGGTTCTAAGAGACATGAATTTTCTCCATTTTGAGATGATTTTTTTTCTAGAAGTGTTTTTATGTAATGATAACAAGGCTGGATGTGCTTTATTCTTGCGGAAAAGATGTGTTCTTCACTTGATGGATTGTTGTTTGATTGTCATCGCGCAACCTACTATTTGCTTCCTACCTAGCTCTTCCATAAAGTTTTGTAACCATTTTATCCCCTTGCTCACGTTAGTAAGGCAACATATTTCGCTTTCGTTGTTGACAGGGCAACCAATTTTGCAATCTAGTATAGTGCCGCCATGGTAAATACATAACTTGTCATGCTTTGCCTACTGTCCACGTCTTCAGCTAAGTCCTAGTCTACATAGACTAGTAGCTTGACTTCTGTGTTTTCAAAGCATAAAGTTTATTCGTTCCCCGAGTCTCTCTTGAATTTTATATTGTTCATGTCTCTAGCTAAGTTTGAGTCTTCATAGCCCTGTAGCTCGACTTTTGCGTTTCCAAAGCATAAAGCTTTATTCATTGTTCCTCTCAAATATTTGTACCATGAGCTTCATATCATTGTGGTTGCAGTATGTATATCTCCTCCTTCAGCTTGTTATGGAAGAACACAGTTTTTACATCCATCTGCTTGCGGTGCAGATCCTTGCTGGCCACCATACTCAGCACTAGATGAATCATTGTCATCTTGATTACCAGAGAGAATACTTGTATTTAAACAGTGCCATGTCTTTGCTGAAAATCCTTCACGACCAATCTCTCCTTGTAGTGATTGCTCCTGCCGTATTCATGATCCAGCTTGTACACCAATTTGTTATGGAATGCTTTCTTTTTCTTGGGTAGCCCCACTAGCTTTCAAATTTGGTTTGATTCTAATGATTGCATTTCTTGCTCCATTGTTAGCTCTCACTAGCTCGAGCCTTTAACTCGCGTAGCTTTTTCATAGCTTTCTTGTTCCCCACCATCCGTTAATAGCAGATAAAACAAGGAAGATGTGTACCTATCAAGAATACTCTGGCAATTTTCTTCAATGGTACCGTTGGAGTTTGAGGTTCTGCCTAAACCTCACCATTTGATCTATCTTTCTCCCTGAGCTCATGAGTGCCATCCCTCTCAATGCAATCATGTGATGCTTCAAGTATTACAAGCTTGTTGTTGTGCCAATTCTTGTACATCTTTCTTTCATTGAAGGCTTTGTCCTTGCTTTGAATAATAATGTGATTTTGGTAAATTCCAAAACCTGTATATCAATTCATCGGAACCGTATTTGATGGATGTGCATTGGAGTGCTTTAGAATCTAGCTTGTTTCTTACTCCTGCAGCTAGATAAACATATGCACAACTTTCAAATATGCATATGCCTGTAGAGAGGGTGCGTATACTTATTCGAAGGGCGTGATACTTTGACGAATCTTCTCAATGGTATAGTTGGAGTTTGAGGTTTATCATAAACCTCACCATTTGATTCAGCATTCTACTTGGGCTTAGGAGTGTCATCCCACACTCCTGTAGCAGTATAAACATATGTGTGTACCTATTTGAAGGGCACGATACTCTGGCAGATCTTTTCAATGGTACAATTTTGAGGTTTAGCCTCACCATTTGATCCATATTTCTCTTTGGGTTCATGAGTGTCATCCCACTCAATGCAATCATTTGATACTTTAGGATCTTCAAGCTGGTTGTTGTTTCGATTCTTGTACTTATCCTTTTCATTAAAGGTGTGTCCTTGCTTTAAATAATCTTGTGGTTTGGGTAATCCCAAAGCCTGTACCTAAATTCATCGGAACCATATCCTATGAATGTACATTAGAGCGCTTTATGATCCAGTTTCCGTCTTTCTCTTGCATCAAGATAAACAAATGTAGAGCTTCCAAATATTTTGAGGTAAGGTAGATCCATCCTTTTACCATTCAATTTCTCTTCTACAAATCTTTCTTTTGCAACATCAATGTTTCGCGATTGATCAAGTAAACTGCAATGCTAATAGCATCAGCATAGAATTCTCGGGCAAACTGTCATGTAATCATATGCTTCTAGTGTGCCTCGTGATTGTTTGGTTCATTCTTTCGTCTGCACCATTTTTATATGATGTTCTTGAGATTGCAAACTCTCTAATAATCTTATTCTCAGCACAAAAGATCTTGAACTCTTTATTTCAATATTCACCACCATTGTCAAACATCAATCAATTCAATTTGAATCCAGTATTATTTTCATCTGTAGCTTACTATCTTTGGTGGTAGGTAAGATGCCTCTCATATTCCTACCCTAAAGAAAAATGACATTTCTATTGGCTAGTTTGCACAAGCTCCTACCCTATAGAAAAATGACATCTCTATTCGCTAGTGTGGCTACATGAGGAAGTACAATAGGGACACTTTACAAAGTATCAAGTTTTATTATCTGAGGACTCAAAATTGAATCATTTCGAATCGCTTTCGTGTCAAGCCAAACTACAATTTTAAACTTGAGTTGAGCCTAGCTTGAATCATACTCAACTCGAAATCAGCTCTATGCCACAAAGACAAAGACCATTATATGAATCATTCATCTGAAAGTGCAGCCTCATTTGCTCTAGTTTTAACACCCATCGAAATGAGCGCAACTGCTGCATCAAGAAATACCGAGTCGCCAGTTTTTCTAGATGTTGAAGGAGTTGCATTATGATTTTTCCATCACAATATTAACTCTTGTATATGCTCCAATCACTGTTAGAGCATTTTAATTTTACTCAAATGGATGCTCATGATGCCCATATGTTCTTCCAAGTATATTTTTATTGATCCTACTTTTTGTAATATTTTATTTGAATCAAAAGCTTGCCATTTATTTAAATCTATCCAATGTGTCAATCAACTTAAGTTACCTCTAAATAATCCTATATTCACACTTTTGGGAAGGAGCGTAGGGTAGTGGTCTGAACTACGTGAGGTGGCAGGAGGTCTGTCGACCGCTTGAGGCTAGTGGACTTGAGATTAGAGACTCGAGGCTGTGGAGGACTGTTCTTGTAACCCACCACACATTCAGCTACGTGAGTAGGAGGATCTCCTATGGGTGAGAGCCATGGAGTTCCGCTACCGCCGTCTGGTTGAGGACTTTACTGTTCGGCGTTCTGATTCTGCAGTTTGGAGGATATTGGGGTATGGATGGACGATCATCCAGCGTCACACTCTGTCAGTATATGAGAGTTTGCAGTGGCAGGTCGATGTTTCCACGGAGAGCTGAGCTAGCCAGATTTACAGAGCGGAGGTGGGTGACTGACCTTGGCAGTTTGCGGCCATGTGGGTGATAGCTCTAGGCCCCAGGGAGGCTTGTTTCCTGTGGCGATTACATCCCGACGGGGTGTTGACTGTTCAAGAGGGGACTCACTCGGTCAGCGGCTTGTGTCTGGGGTTGTGATACTGATGAGGACAGGGAGCACTTCGCGGCCCACTGTAGTTATACGAGGGTCATACTAGAGACTTTTGTATGTTGAGGCTTGCTGCCGGGCACTCTGACCTCCTAGGACCAATTTACTGCTTTGTATTCGACTGCTACTGCATCTCACAACCACCATTTCAGCTGTCAGGTTGTGGCCTACTCTCTCTACCAGGCTTGGCGGAGTAGGACTAAGCGTTCTCACGGTAGTTCGTACCCAACTCCGTTGGTTTGTGCGAGTTCAATTCTCTCGGCGATTGTGAATGATGGTCTGCATGACGGGTTTGATTATTGAGGTTCTACAGCCCGCCGGGGCCCCTCCACCTACTTGAGATCGTGCGCCCCCCCTCCTGACTCGTTGGCTGAAGGCCAATATTGATGCTTTCTATAGATACGGGGAGCCTGCTGCTTTCATTGGAGTTGTGGTCCGTGACTCAGGAGGTTATTTGCTCGCTGTTGCTGGTCCGTCTACAGGCACTGTCTCCTCTCCAAGCTGAGATGCAGGCGATTACTATTCTGCGACAGGCCCTCCTACTCAGAGACGTTGACATTGAGAGAGTCATCTAGAAGGCAATTGTCTTGGAGTGATCCGGAGGCTCTAACGTCATTGAGAGAGGACTCTCTGTTCATGAGGCGGAGAGCGCTACACTGATCACTTTGCTTTTCGGCTGGACTTTTCTAGTGTGATTTTTGTTCACCGTTCGTGCGATGTGAATCGTGCAGCGAACTATTATTTTATGTTAGCCCGATAGGGCGATTTTTCTTTTGTTATGGGAGGTGCTCCCCGAGAGGCTCTTAGACCTCATCGTTGATGACACCGTAGAATTTTATCCCGGTTGATGATGTACTGATCTTTTTACTTATTTATGCTTAGACTATGACCGTTTTTCCAAAAAAAAATATTCTCATAAAAACAAGAATTAAATCAATTTTTTTGTGTGGGGCTCATAAAAAAAATTATTTTAAACTTAAATCCTAATCATCATTATTTTTTTGAAAGCAAAGTAACTTTTTTCATTCTTGAAATTGGAAAGGACGCACATCTTTGACTTTTAATTAAACCTCACGTGTTCTTTATTCTTTAAAGTTGTAAGGACGTACAGCTTTGAATTTTAATGTGATTTGTCATATAAGACTTAAAGTGCCTGTCAAATTTGAGAAGTTTGTTCCAAGTGGTTAAACACATTAGGGCATAATACAAAACAAAAAGGGCGCATCCAAAAAAGTTTAATATCACATAAATAATTTTAAAATCTTGAAGTACAACAGAACTTCTCACAAACACATAACTGTAAAAAAATACATTTAAATCTTCACTCTAATGTCATACAAGCGTTCAATAAAACAAAAAAAATGTCTTTTTCTATTTTGTCCACCTCTCATGTTTTATTTCTTTTAACAGACACCGTGTGGCCACAACTTCTGCTTAAAATGCTTTCAGAAATGGGTTGGACAGGGGAAACTTCACTGTGCAAATTGTCGGTTCCCAATCCCTTCTAAGTTTGCAGCACAGCCAAGAATAAATTCTACACTAGCTATGGGTATTCGTATGGCTAAAGTTGCAAAATCAGAAACATCATGCGGTTTAACTCAAGATTACCATTTCATCCGTAATGAGAGCAGACCTGATAAAGCATTCATCACTGAAAGGGCTAAGAGAGCAGGAAAATCTAATGCTTGCAGCGGACAGATTTTTGTTACTACTCCACCGGACCATTTTGGGCCCATTACTGCTGAATATGATCCAAAAGCTGGACTGGGTGTGCTTGTGGGTGATTCTTGGGATGATCGGATGGATTGTAGACAATGGGGTGTGCATCTACCTCATGTTGCAGGAATTGCAGGGCAAAGCGATTATGGTGCACAGTCTGTTGCTCTCTCTGGAGGATATCAAGATGACGAAGATCATGGAGAATGGTTCTTGTACACTGGAAGGTCTGTTCATTGTTGTTGTGTTTGTGCAGTTAATCTGGTGACCATGGTTATATGGGTATATGAATGTTTTAATGCTCATAAGTCGAAGAAATTGTTACCAATTTTTATTGGCATTGATTGCTGGTTTTTTTTCAAATCCACGCTCTATCCAGAATTTACTACATCCATTCAATCTCTTAGCTTTTAATTGAAAGATAATTAGTTGGCATGTTTTATGCCTTTGAAATGCCATTGAAGGAATTGTTTTAATACTAGACTAAAGCCCAAAGTCTTGTTAGTAGGAATAATTATTGTGTTAAACCATGTTAGAGGGCAGGAAAATATTGTTCTCTCAGCGTACTAAGTTATCAAATAGCAATGCTAGGCAGCTAGCGATATTTCCAGTATACCAATGGCACAGCATGCCTACATCAGTTCCGAATCATGTCAACATCAGGTCCAAGTCTGGAAATATCCCTAGCAGCTGAAAGAAGAATTCTTATTTTTGTACTGAGACATGAATCTCATCTGCACTACGTAAGAGTTAAATGACGACCATTGTAATTCAAGTTTTTTTTATTCATGTTTATGATGAAACTGCTACTTTTCTAAGCATTATCTTATCCCATTGAATATCATTGTTCTAATTTTGTTCTTTATTATTGGATATTGCATAGTGGTGGAAGAGATTTGAGTGGAAACAAACGCACAAACAAGAATCAGTCGTTTGATCAGAAATTTGATAAATCAAATGAGGCTTTGCGTGTCAGCTGTCTGAAGGGCTATCCTGTGCGGGTGGTAAGGTATACTATGAAGCTCCTTAATAACATAGTAGTTTACTTTGTTGCATTCCTGGAAGCACAGAACAGGAAATGAGATATTCATAATCATCTAGGCCCCCAAGAGCATCCCTTTTGTTTCTTATTTGATTTAGAGTGCAACTTTTCGCAGCTTGAGTTTTGTAGGGCATGTTTATGGATTCATCTAATGTTTTTTGGAATGTAGTTAGCATTCAATAGTTATTAATGATGGTTTTGTGATGTAGGATGAGAGTGATGACATGTAACATAATTAAATTCACCAATTAATTAACGAAATTAACCTTGCATATTTAAGTTACTAGTAGATATGTGAGTCGTTTGTTGAGAATAAAGAGAGGTGTCGTAAGCGTTTACAAGTAATGAGATATAGGATTAAATGAGCACACTTGTAAGGTAGGAAGAAAGAAAATAATAAAAATAAATGAAGAAGATCTTACGGGAGCCTTATTACCGAATATGCCGTTACGATAAAGAAGATTAACTTCTACGAGCAGTCCTTCGCCGCAGATCAAACCTTTTTTTCTTGGAAGTCCTTCTCAAAGAATTGCAAACCACACCTTAAGAAGTCCTTCTCTCAAGAATAAAGCTCACATAACACAAAGCAGAAGAGAGTATTTTTTTTTATCACTTGCAATGCCATAATACATGTGAGGGTGGCCAATTTATAGCCAGAAAATACATGCCAAATGATCATAAAAATCATTAACCAACTTCTCATGAAGGACTAAAGTGTCATTTCCTCTAAAAGACTAAAAAAATCATATACTTACTCTCTCATGAAGGACTAATATGTCCTTTCACACAAATGACCAAATAAACCATAAACCAACTTTTTTATAAAGGACTAAAGTATCCTTTCACATAAATAGCTCACATGACAATATATGGGCTAGGATGAAGGTCCATTTATGGAATAAATATAAAATAGGACTCAAAAATAGGAAAACAAAATATAGTACTATTAAACTAATTTATGATCTGGCACGTCGATGATGATTTCGTTGACGCCCTGCATCATTTTGTTAACCATTTTAGGTGGTGACAAACACCGTGATCATCTAATTTTTTATGTATTGATGGGGCTGAGGGGCTGAGGGGCTGCAAGGGCACATGCTCTTCTGAACTTTACACAAACTTAATATTTGTAGAAATATTTAGTATGATCCCACACTTAAAAATTTTAATGAAAATGTTGCATTCCCCTAAGTTTAGAATGAAAATATTGAGAGAATTGTTGAACTTCTTTCTGATTTTTGAAAAAAAAAAACTCGGAGAAGCTAAGCTCTTATTGGTTTTACAACATCTTCATCATATTGGAAGGCTTATCTGTTGAAAAATAATGTCTTTGGTTTTGTGAATTCTTATTTTACATGTAACATTGAGATGTATTTGATGTTGATACAAGGTCATCTTGAAATCTTTTTAATTGAGCCTCTAGCCCTAATGGTGGCAATACCTTATTTGCTTTTGAGTGAAAAAATTCTGTATGTAAATTAAAGTGCTTTTTTTGGGTGCAATTGAAACTTATCAATGACCATCAGAAGAGTAGTTTATGACATTACAAATTCATCATCATTAGCGTTATCCCAACTATTTTGAGTCAGTTTTATGATTTTTATGACGTCATTCTCTTGCATTGTTTCTTCTAGATTCTGGATGTGGTGATTTCATTGAAGTTACTAGTGGTGAATCTTCCATCATGATTCTCAGACACATTTAATACATTGATCATATGGGTACATTATTTATATTTTAAGGTGCATGTCCTAGGTATTTAGGCCTTTTCTCCATTAGCTCATCATCGATAGATGCTACTCCTACCATTCATTTAATATAGTAAGGTCTAATAGATTTTTGTGAAAATTTTATTTAATCTCATAAGCTTACATTGGGTTCAACTCTATTAGATCCTTAAATTTTGCAATTTGCTCTTATTTGGTCCCCATGGGACTTCTCGCCCCAACCTGGTGCCGCCCTCTTTGCTTGTGAACTTGCCCAATTAAATGTGACAACCCATTCAAGCCTTGCTGCGGCTTTAGGTTAACTGGGCTATGTGAACTTTAAAATAATGAAGTGAATCATGATTGGAAAAGAGTTTATATTTTCACCTTATTATAACCAGGATAATATTGTAAATGAGTTCATATGAGCCATACATAAAAGTTAGAGCTACTATAATCAGAAGTTCATTTTATTCTTACACACTTGTACCATACAATAGTAATAAAAATGCATACCCATGATTTGCTATTAAAATGTGTTAGTTAAGATGGCTAAAACCCCAAACTATACTGTTAGTTTTGTCCAACAACAATATGAAACTTACTTGAGGCAAACTCAACAACCTAACAATTATTACAGATCACACAAGGCGGGTTATAGCAACATGTATTAATTTGCAACAACACCAAGTCTGAATCCCATTAAGTTTGGTCAGCTACATGAATCCTTTATTTCCATTGTGCACGATAAAATAGACGTCCCCTAAGTTCAAATAGAGAAGAACCTTCTTAATAGTTTCTTACCTTGTCTTTTTTGGTCTACCTCTTCCTCTTTTAATATGAGCAAAGTTTATGAACTCAATTTTTCTAATAGGGGCATTACACGGTCTATGCTTAATATGCTCGAACCTTCTTAGGCGACAATATTTATTCTCATCTACAATTACAGCTACTCCATCTTGCTACGCGTATACTCATTTTTCATTATATTCTTATAAATATAGCCACTCATCCACCTAAGTATCATCATATCTGTAACACTTATTTTGTTGGTAATTTTTTTACTTGTTGGCCAACTATTAGCTCCATATAACATAGCTTATCATATAATTACTCTATAAAATTTTATTTTAAATTTGAGTGAGTTTTTCGGATCACACAACACTCCAGAAGCTTTCTCCCATTTCATTCAATTAACTTGTATTCTATTAATCACATTGTTCTCTATTTTGCCAGTATTTTGATTAATCGAACACATGCACTTGAATTTCTCATTCTTCTTGATCACATAATCTTCAATAGTTATGCCTTTTAGATTAGGGTTTCTAATATTGTCGAACTTACACTATTTATATTATTTTTAGATCTACTAAGATGAAAACTCTTATATTCTAAAGTAGACTTTCACAGCTTAAGTTTTTCTTTAACTCCATCCTTAGTCTTACCAATTAAAAAATGTCATCTTCAAATAACATGCACCAAGGTATCTTCTCTTGAACGTGCTTAGTAAGAGCATCCATAATTAATGCAAAAGGATGTGGGTTGAAAGTTGAGTCTTGATGTAATCCAATAGTATTATGAAAGTGATTAGACAAGCTAGCTTTCGATTGAACAAATGTTACAACCCCATTATGCGTATCTCTAATAATATTAATATAAGCAACACAAATCTTTATTTTCTCAAAGCTCTTCAAAAAAATCTCTCTTGGCACTCTATAAGTTTTTTCAAATAAATAAGAATTAAATGAAGATCTTTTCTTACTCTAAATTTATTCATCAAACCTTTTACTATATGTATGACTTTCATAGTAGATCTATTTGGCATAAAATCAAATTACTTTTTAGAAATGCAAGTATCCCTTTGTAATCTGTACTTAATTACTCTTTCCCAAAGTTTAATATATGACACATTAACTTGATCTCTCTATGATTAGCACAGTCTTGAGCATCACCTTTATTTTTGTAAATAGGTATAACAATACTTTTTCTACACTAATTTGATATTTTTTAGTCTTTAAAATAATATCAAATAACTTGACATGTCAAGAAATTCTTTTTCTCACCCAAATATTTTATACAACGATAAAGATATTATTTGACCCTACCATTTTTTCTCTTCATTCTTTTTAAAGCATTCCAAATCTCAACTTTATTAACACGACTAATAAAAATGTTATTAAGATTATTTTTATAAATATTACACTCACTTATACTAATTGTATTGGTACAATATTGATTAAAAAGTTAGAAAAATAATTTATCCATTTATGTTGAATAACTTCATTTCAAAAAAGAATTTTTTGATCATCATATTTTATTTATTTAACTTGTTAAATTTTTGGGACTTTTATCTCTTAACTTGGCTTGGTTATAAATGTATCACTCTCCTTCAGTAGTTTTAAATTTGTTGTCTAAGTTCTCAAATGCTACACTATTTGTATCATGAACTGCTACTTCGGATTCACAATAAGCTAGCTTATATTTTTTCTAATTTTTCTTAATCTTATATTTAAATTATTTTTTATAACATATTTTTTTATCTTTAATCATAACTTGGACATCTTATTTTTATCATAATGCATTTTTATTATTGGGTATTCTTCCATTTGATTCACCAACTAAACTCTTTGCTATATTACAATACTACTAGCAACCAAATTTTGCATAAAATTAGCTTCACTTTCAATATCCTGTTGTCCAAGTTTTAAAACTTTGCTCTTAAAATATCTATATTATCTTGCTTAAGATCCCTCCACCCAATTTTAAGACATATTTTTTAAATTTAATACTACTTATATCCTTTATTTTCAAATCCAAAGCTAATCGACGATGTTGGGTTGTCAAACAATCACTTGGAATAATCTCACAATCTTACAAAATAAATGTTCTTTTTTATTTAAAAGAAATTAATATGGGTTTTAAAAATTTTATTATTATAAGTGATAATATATTCCTCTGTTTTTTTAAAGTGTTAGCAATCATAAGCTAAAGAAAACTCTAAAATGATTCTTTCTTCTTCTTTAGTCTCTCCAAAATCAAAATCATCATGAATATTATTATATTATTTGATTACTTTCCAACATGTTTATTAATCTCTTATAAAAAACATCTCCTCTTGAGTTATCCCTTGAACCAACTCATCTAAATTATAGATAAATCTTTCTTTTGAACTCATATCCAATCTATTTGAGGGGCATAAATACTTATAGTATTACAATTTATAGCATTAATTATAAGTTTTAAAAATATAATTCCATCTCCCAAGATTTTAATTACCCATTATCATTTAAATTCTTTTCTTGAATGAGGCACACATCATTCCTATGAAGATTCTTATACGAGTACTAGAGTTTAAAGCTTAAATTATCAATTTCTTTCTTTTTCTCCAAGCCACTTAGTTTCTTGAAAGCATAAAATATTAATCATCCTAATTTTCATAATCTTAACTTGCACAGTCTCAAAAATCTTGCCAGTGAGAGTGTTAATATTTTAAGTACCTTATTTTAATTTAGAATTAAGGACTAACTTATTTGCCACATTTGTCTGTAATACGGAAATCCTTGCTTGTTTGACACTACGCCAGGGCACCGATGTAACGGCATTTAAATATTTTTCAATACATCTAGGTAATGCAGAGTGTTGCTTACAGGGAATACCCTAACTCTAGTACAATTATTTAAAGGATTCACGTCATAATATAATTCAACAAAGCTTTGTGCTGGCTTTCAACTATCTAATGCAACTCTTCTCCTTTTACACCCAGGACTTAGGACCCAACAATAGCAGAGTTAACTTGTATTAATTTGTATTAATTTGTACAATAAATTATAATACAAAAATGTATAGAAGAAACATGTAGAAGAAGAGTTGGTATGTACATGTAGAAAGTATAGCAAAGTGCAGTTGCAGGCAGTAAACTGTAGTTGAAAGAATTTCCTGCAGGAAAAGTGTTGTAACATAAAGATGTGCTACAAACTTATAAAGTGCTATACCAAATCTCTTTTTTGTGTCAAACTGTGTCATGCAATGCTATGCATTAAACTTCTAACTCCATTAAGTTCACATTGTGCCGAGTCTATGTTTAATATGTCTAAATCATCTAAGATAACATTCTAAATATTAGAAGTTCACATTGTGCCGAATTCTTTTGTGTCAAACAATCCTGCAGTCTATGTTTAATATGTCTAAATCGTCTAAGATAACATTCTAATCTTTCAAGTACACCCATTTATTCACTTTAATATCCTTATCTCTGTGACACTTATTTGTCAATAAATTTTTCTTTGTTGGTTAACATATAGCCTTGTATAACATAGTTAGTTACATATTTTCTATATAATTTTTTTAATTGAGTGATTTTTCAATTGCACAACACTCCAAAAGTGCTTCTCTATTTTACCTAGCTAACTTGAGCCCTATAAATCAAACTGCCCTCTTTTTCATCATTATTTTAAATAATTGAACTAAAGTACTAAATCTATTACTTTTTTTGATCGCATGATCCTCAATAGTTATGCCTTCGAGACTATGGCTTGTTTTAACTAATATTCCTTATATTCTGCTTTAGATCTACTATGACAAAAACTTTTAGATCTAAAGTAGTCTTTTGTTTTAAGTCTTATCTATTTCTTTAAGAATTGTACAAGTAATATAATAAAACTACTACATACTGAGTAAGTGGCATTGTAAATGAAAATGCTGCAACACCGAAGCATAAAAGAATGTGTATTGTAAAGTACGTATTGAAACCCCAAAACTGAATCTTATATAGTTCAGTATATTTAATCATCAATGATTCTGTATAATCTAGTATATTTGGATAGGCATGAAACTATGTAGTATTACCTTATTCTTACAGTCCAGTACATGTGAACAATCATGTGCCAATCATTATGTGTTGTGTAAACCCATAGGTAAAACTTGCTGTATCGGTACAATAGAGTAAACACACTTTTGAGGTGTGTCTAGAACCCCAAACCGCGTTTCATATATCTATTATTGGTTTCATGTGTTTGTGTTAGTTCATGCTACTAAAATTTATGGGGGCTTGATGGGGTGACAATACAGGTATGGATGGATGTTGGGCTGGGCGATTGTATAGACAGGGAGGGCGTCATATACTTGGATGAGGAAGAGTGCCATAGAGGATTTTTGGGTGCAAATTTAATTTCTTGCACTAATTGCTGCTTTAAAAGATTACGGACGAGAGTGAAGCATGATGTAAACTTTTTTTATACATATTCATCATAACATTCTTATTTTGCAACGGTAAGCTTAATTGTTGGGATTGTTTTACGGCTTGCACTTTAATCCACACAACATAACCAGCTTAATTCATAGGTAATATTTTTATGAGGAAGAGTGCCATAGAGGATTTTTGGGTGCAAATTTAATTTCTTGCACTAATTGCTGCTTTAAAAGATTACGGACGAGAGTGAAGCATGATGTAAACTTTTTTTATACATATTCATCATAACATTCTTATTTTGCAACGGTAAGCTTAATTGTTGGGATTGTTTTACGGCTTGCACTTTAATCCACACAACATAACCAGCTTAATTCATAGGTAATATTTTTATGAGGAAGAGTGCCATAGAGGATTTTTGGGTGCAAATTTAATTTCTTGCACTAATTGCTGCTTTAAAAGATTACGGACGAGAGTGAAGCATGATGTAAACTTTTTTTATACATATTCATCATAACATTCTTATTTTGCAACGGTAAGCTTAATTGTTGGGATTGTTTTACGGCTTGCACTTTAATCCACACAACATAACCAGCTGAATCGTTGATTTGTTAAATATATTTCTAAATCTCTTGGACATTTTTTTTTAATTTTAACAGGTCAAAAATAAAAATTATAACATTATCTATACTTCAATAATCCTACAAACAATATTTGGTATTCTTGGCTTAATTCATAGGTAATATTTTTATGCAGGCTCAACTCGTTTAAGAGCCAAATCAGTTGGCACTATTTTAAGAAGTTGAGGTCTCTTTATCTAAAAAAATCAGTAGATTTCCTTTTTTGGTTTAACATCCTAGAAATTGTTCGAAATGGGGTGAGATGGTAGGAGAAAATAAGATGAAGCTTTTTTTGTGTATTGCATTATCTTTTTAAGTTTTGATATATAATATATAAAACTGATATTAATGATTTAATTTTATTTTTTTTAATTTGAAATTTGTTACTTATTATAAGTTAATATTTTTATTATTAGTATAAATTATTTAAAAATAAATTACAAATTAATGATATAAATTAATAATTAGTATAAATAATAATTACTGATATGTTAATTAATAAATTTTATTATAATTTGAATATGAGTGATTAATTAACTTACATATACATAAATTTAATAAAATTAGTAAATGATTATTGTTAGTTGCATAATTAGTAATTAGTTATTGTAAGTTAATAATTTTCTTATTCAGACTGGAAATACTAATTAGTTAATATTTAATCACATTTGAGTATCACCTTTTCTAGTACTATTTATTTATTATTTTGATACAATTCACACTAAACTATATGAATCATATTCTCACACTTGGGGTTTATGTTATTCTAATTCATCTATTTTAAAACACTTTATTCTTAATTCTATCTTTCAACATTTTTGTTGTCTTTATAAAGAACCATGCTATCTAGGAAAAACACATATAGACAAATTATATTAATTTTCATATATATGATAACTATATTTATGCATGCATAACTTAGTTTATGTATATATCTTTATATATATATTCCCTCAACCTAGAAACTCATTGATTTATTTTAAAGATACAAACATGTGTCAGTTTGGTTGGCAGACAAAAAAAATAGAAAGAAAGAAATAAAGGGAAAAACAAAATAAAAGCTAAACCAACCCTAGGAAATAATAACTCAAAACATGAGAGGTTAAGAAACTTAAAGATAACAATTGCAAATTGAAAAATTAAGATCTAGCTTGAAGTCTATACCAGCCATAAATTCTTCGATCTTCACTGATCCGTTCGGACAACATACTCAATGTTAGCGACAAAGGTTCGGGTGCAAACGCAGTATCAAGCAGCTCAAAGAAGAAAATCCAATTCTCCATGCTATCGAAGAATATCAATGTTGCAACGAAGCAAATGGAGAAAACATCTCAGCAATATAAAAGACTTTTGCACCGGAGGGAAGAATCAGCATTCGAATTAAGGGTCAGAAATAGTGCAGCCTAGCAAAGCTTCTATCAAAAAACAGGAAGAAATTTAAAAACTGCCTAGAGAGGAATCCGACAGTGAGCATGCCGGCAGCTCAAAGAACAAACCTCCATGCAATGCAGATTATGCATTGAACACAACAAATGTATAGAACTCTTTAGAAATTTGAACTAAATGACCTGTGCAAAAAATAAATTGGATTTTAAATACTCCAGCACCAATACCAATGCAAGCTTTAATATACTATGGTTTCCACAATATTGACAAAGCTCAAAGATAGGCTCGAAACACACCACTAAACTATGTAAAATTTATCAGGAAATTTTCCATACAGGGGGAAACAAGCTCACTCAACAAATAGCACCAGCACCCATGAACTAGTATGAACCGGCAAAAAGAAATGGTTTTCAGACCCATAACCGAAGCTCAATACCTTAGTAGTTGCCTCTTCAACCTTCAGCTCAGTATGTAAACCAGATCAAAGGTATAGGAGACAACCAGAAGAAGGGAACATGACAAAGCAATTGGTCTGGAAAACCCAAAAACCAAAAACTTGGTTTGAAAAAGTCTTTAAAGTAGCACCAACAGAACCCAGATCGAAGAAGGAAGGGAATTAATACATAACAACTTGAAACAAACCATGAAAAACAGGCAAAGATCTACAACAATATAAATGATTCGCAAACGAGACGCCTTTGAACTTCTCCAAACAGAACACAGTAGGACAAGGAAGAAGCATGAAAGAACACACGATGGAAATGTCATGGGTTGGAGCGGGCTTAGGGCTACATCTGCTCTTTTCTACATTATCTTTATATATATATATATATATATATATATATATATTGTATAAACATTTGAAGCATTCATATCTTTATTATAATAATAATAATAATAATTACATTCCTACAAGCATTCATCTATAAGCATACGAAGCATGCATCCATATTGCTTCACTTTATGCACATATATTGTTTTTCTCGTGAACATGTTGGTTCGTGATTCTGATTCTTTTTGAGAACTCAATAGAACTGAATTGTTGCTCACTTTAGGATTAGGTTTACGAGGCATATATTGAGATCAATAGGGAAGCAACTTTGTGTTCATTAGGGATGAGAGGTGTATTTCTTTCCTTGCCTTCAGCTTGTAGGAATGAATCTTGTAAAAATGCGGCATATATAAGGAAGTAATGGAGGAATAATCGCTGTACTCCTATAATTGCCATGCTCCTATAATTTAGGCAAGTAGTGTGGTGGTAATGTAGTATCAGTGGGTGATCTCTGCGTGATATAATAAATTTTAGATGCTATTTTTTCATTGATTTCTAAATTTTTTTTCCCTAAATTGGGTTTTGGTAGAACCAGCCTTACAAAATTCCTAGATAATATTATGATTATGACAATAATAAAATATATTTGAATGTGCTTTGAACACTTGACAAAGGCTTTTGTAATCATGTTTAATTACTTGACCTAGGAAGCTTTGGTTCTAATTCTCTTAGATGCCTAAATTGTAACCTTTTCTTGATGGCAGGTCCCACAAAGAGAAGCGCTCTTCCTATGCTCCTGAAAATGGGGTTCGTTATGATGGAGTTTATAGAATTGAGAAATGCTGGCAAAAAGTCGGGCTTCAGGTACTTGAACACCTTGAAAAATCTTTTTATTATAGTATCCCAAAGTTTATTTAGCAATTTCATCTAGTAATTGCTTCTTTAATGGATAAAGGGCTTCAAGGTTTGTCGATATCTGTTTGTTAGATGTGATAATGAGCCGGCACCCTGGACGAGGTCTTTTTTCCCTGATTACGCATTTGTTCTTTTTATTTTTTATTTTTTATATTTCTTATTTACTTAAATTTTTATAATTGGTGAGTCTAGTGATGAACACGGTGACCGTCCAAGACCCTTACCTGTCATCAAAGAACTTAAGAACGCTACAGATGTTACAGACAGGAAGGATACTCCGTCTTGGGATTATACAGTAAGAATAGCTTCTTCACATTCTGCCCCAAATTTTTTTTATAGCACATAGTTTGTTCCTTTTCATCAGTTAATGAAAATTATAAAATGTTCATTTTGTTTTCAACTTTATATCTTTAGGAAGATCATCATTGGAAATGGGTGAAGAGCCCACCCATTAGCAGGAAACCTGTTCATACCTCATTTAAAATTGATCAAAAGAGAGTTAAGATAGCCGTTAAGGCTACGCATAACAAATCTGTTAAAGAGAAGCTGTTAAAAGGTTTGCTTGTACCGTTCATATTTTATGCTTCAACTGTTTGAAAAATTATTCTTTTTGTTTAAATTCCAGAATTCAGCTGCTTGATTTGTCGGAAAGTACTGTCTTCACCATTGACAACCCCTTGTGCTCATAATTTCTGCAAGTCTTGCTTGCTGGGATCTTATGCTGACAAGTCCTTTGTGCGGGAGAGAAACAGTGCTGGTGGCCGTACGCTTAGAGCTCAAAAGATTATCAAGAAGTGCCCTTCCTGTCCATATGATATTTCAGATTTCTTGCAGAATCCTCAGGCAAGTTTACTTCTCTTTTGAACTCTTTGATTTGTGCTGTAGAAATTGGTGTAAAATAAAGAGAATTTGCTGGGTTTTGATTTTATAAAACTTTGATTTGAAAAAAAAATTAAATCAAAGTTTATAATGTAATTGAATTTTCACAAAAAACGTTGATTAATACAGTAATACATTGTATTCAATTAGGGTCATTTACATACCTAGCACCCAAAACATTATAGTTTACATACCCTGCACCCTAACATTTGTATTGAGTCCTAAATGAAAAGGTCAATAGAAGCTCCAAAAACGATCCTAGCAAATGTTAGTGCTGCTTCCACTTGTTATTGCTTTTGGGACACATTGCTAATTTCAGCCAATGTGAATATAGCAATGGGAACCTGATATGTATGAAAAATAGATTCTTGTTCAAATATGCGTGGTGTAAACAGATTGTGTCCAAAATCCTATTCTCTTTATGACTACTTTCATCTATCACTATAAATGTGTCTCTAAGCCCCAGAAACTTCCATCATATTCCTCTTTGTGATTGTCATCAACTTTTTGGTTATTTTCTCTTCAAAGCATAACAATTTTTAGTTATATGCCTCAGTTCCTAATAGCACATGACCCCATTGAATCAGTTTTGAAAATCTTTATCACTATTTGAAGCCCACAGGATTTGTTTCTTCATGATTAAAAAATAATAGATGCACACAGAACCCTCCTCTAATTTGCATTTGCCAATCATTAGACCTATTATCTCCATCGAGCTTAAAGATCACTTCTTTAGAGAGAAGTGAAATTCTTATATTTCTGAGTTGGTTATATCACTGTCATGTAGCATGATTTCGAAAGTGCTTATAAGGTGGTAAGAGCACAATAAAAGTAGTGCTTGAACTTAAATACTAACAATTGAGCTATTTTTCAAAATTGTTCCTTGCTTTCTAAAATTGTTCAAAATAGTCCATTAACTTCTACAAATCCCAACTTAATCTCTCAACTCTTATAAGTAAAATTATGTTTACTAGTGCCTCTATTAAGGGGTCTTTTGGGGGAAAATGCGAACAAAGGTGGATGCTACATATGTTTGTTTTTTGACTTACATCCTATCCCGTTGCAAGTCATTATGCATAGGGCTTAAGGTAAAAAGAAATAACATTTATAGACTTCAATCGCCTTTTCTCTTCCCAAAACACCACTTGTTCACAATACCAATTAGTGTGATGTTACATAAGTTTTACATTGGGACTAAAATCGCATTGTTCTTAAGAATGAGACTAATTTTGGATTTATTTTAAGTCTCATCTCTCTAATAAGCATTCCAATATACTTCAAAATCGAATGATTGAATTAACATCGTTCAAATATGATTTAATTTCTGCACATACAGCAAAGAACACAAGCTTTGTCAAAAACCTACAGCACCAGAATTCTCTCCAAAACCTCTCCCAAAGCATCAAATGCCAACTAATTTCTTTCATTTCAGTCTTATTTTCATCACTACTATCTTCAGGGTCTTCTATCCAAGCACCCTACAAACCATCAAGCTTCTCATTTTCTAGTCTAGTAGCTATTGCTCTTAGAATAACCAAGCACTCTATTACTGCTCGTTGGGACTGATAGGAAACCAAACATACATAATCATATTTCTGATTGTGCCTTCTGCCCTTCAGCCGAATCAAACGAAACATTCTACTTTACTCTCCATTGATTCTTGGCCCTGTATTCTTCCAGGTTAATAGGGAGCTCATGGATCTGATAGAGTCCCTCCAATCCATAGCAACAGGCAATGGAGAGAATGAAGAAAATGATGTCATCGAAAATTCCATTGATGAAGGAAAAGACTTGGGCATTGAAGAAGAGGATGATAAGGCTAATGGTGATTCCTGCGAAGCAAGTGCTAGAATGGAGGAGCAGAGTGTCACTGAAAAGAAAAGCCCTTTGCAGGAAGAAACCAGCAGGATAGGGGGCAAAAAGTCTGCTCCTTTCTCCCAGCAAAGGGCTGCAAAGAGAACTAAGGGTAATCAAAACCTCTCAATGGGATAGCAGGTGATGATGCTGAAAACTTCCAGTAATGCTAAATTCATGCACATATATATATTATATATATATATATATATATATATATATATGAAAACACAATATCATTCACCTTCCACCATTTATTTTAAATCTTTAATGGATGAGATTCAATTAGGGCATTAAAAGTTAGTTTTTAGTTTGTCATATCAATTTTGCTTAGTTTTTAATGGGTCTCAAGTCATTCAAGGCTTTAAATAATTGGTGGGAGATGTCTAAGTTGTACTGTAATGAGGCTTTAGAAGGATGAAATAGGTAGCAGTTGCACTTTTCTTTTAAATCAACAAAAAATATAATTATAAGATTAAATTTAGAGAAGCTAAAAGGTAGGGCATCACTATTTTTTTAGTTAGAAACATTTTCCTACAAGCCATCATTAATTCTTCTATTGGCTTCTTTACTTTATGCATCTTGCTTTGTAAATTTTTAAATGTTCTATGTAGGTTCCTTTGGAATTATTGCAATTAAATACTGATTTGACAACTTTTAAACTTAAAAAAGAGCAAATTAGAGAGAAGTTACAATAGGTCAAAGGCGTATGTGCTAATTTAGAATATATACGCAAAGAACTTACGACCACATTATACCATGTCATCATCCTCTTGCTTAATTTAACACCAACGAGTTTGGCCAGCTTATCATTCTCAGATTGGCCTGATTGAAACTTATATCACATGGCAAAGGCTTAGGCTTGGCTTCGAGTCGAGTTCAAATCATTTTAAATATGATTCTATTCAAAATAACTTGAGTTCGATTTGAATTGCCAACCCTAGGCAGAGTGGTGCACAACACGTGCGTGAATCTTAATACATCAGACTCACAATGTGCAGCTCCTGCATCGGGCACTACACTGCACCCGTGTGTGTGCTTGGTCGTATATCTTCATGCTCCTCTCTGCATTGTGCCTGCGCTAGCTCAAATCTATTGTGTACTTGCTTACCAATTGTTTTATAAGATTTGTAACATTATAAACACTATCTAAGAAATTTAAAGTTAAAATATTAAAAAGCAATTTAAAATTTGAATTAAAAAAGGTGCAATTATACAACTCTTAAAACAGCATAACTTTCTCTATTTATGAATTCAATCCATGTATTAAATGAAACATATTTGGACGATGAGATTTTTCTTTAGATAAAGTATTTTTTTTTTTAATTAATATGAAACAGGTATGTGGTTTGTGAGATTTAAACTTAATATTTTTGAACTATTTAAAGAAAAATCAAATAAATATATAAAAATACTACCTAAGCTTAAGAAAAAATCAACTAAAAATTCTTTATGGATAATAAATTGAAAGATAATAATTTCTTTAAATGAGGTATAATTTTGAGCAACTATAACGAAAATTTGTAATATTTTAGTTTCAGCACTTGTAAATGTGAGTGCACAGACCTCAGTGAAATGACTGCGAAAGATAACAAAAAATGCAGTACATAAGCAAGGAAAGCAATACTAGAGAATAAAAATAATTTTTAAAGTTGAGCTTTATTTGAAGTAATTGTGTTGTTAGTAAGTTTTGAAAATTCAAGATTTGAGATACAAATTCTTCGCTTTATTGGGTTTGATTATTGGTTGATATAAAAATTAGATGAAAATCAGTGGATGGGGAGAAGGGGAAGCAAATTCTTAAATATCTTTTAAATAATTTTTAAAATATAAATTTTTTAAATGTAATTTTCTTAATAAAATTAGATGAGCTTCAAATATGAAATAAATATGTTATTGACTAGATTTGAGCTCAATACTTGAATAATAAATCTTAAGTCTCAATCATTAGATTAAAATATCATTCATGAAAAAATATTTAGTTAAAAATAATGTATAGATCTAGTTGAATTGTATTTATCATATTCCCTGTTATATTTATGTAATAATTTAGGTATATAATTTTATTATATTGGTATATTAATTATAGTTTATTATTTTATTTATTTACGATTTATTCATGAACATTTATCTTATTCTAAATGAGTACATGCAAATAGTAAGTATTGATTTTTTTTATATATTAAACATATGTATAATTACAAAAAAATTGGAATAAATATATATATATATATAAATTAAATATGAGAACATGTTCTAAATGTTATAATTATTCATTTTTTGTAAAGCATGTATTATTACATATTAGTAGCCTAATAATTACTTGCCAAATAGTTTTATTTCAATAAAATAGTATGATTGTTATGAATCTTCATTTTTGAGCTAATATTCTAAATAATTTTCCAAATAATTCTTAAAAAATATATAATATTTTGTTCTCTTAAGAAATTTGAATTAATTACAATATTAAGTCTATTGTTTATCAAAAATACATATTTTAGCAATATTAGTTATTATATACTTTTTATTTGAGGTATTATGTTCTACAATTATTCTAATTTGTATCATTTATTTAAATTCAATAAAATATTTATTACCGTAATAATATTATTCATAAAAATTTAATTAGCCTATTTACTAATAATGATGTTAAAATATCATGAATTTGTAGAATTAAATGGTGATATGAAAATTTTATTGGGCTTTCAAATAATTTTACAAAATAATTCATGATTAAGATTTTTATTCATAATATGTATTTTTAGTGGGTTCATGCAAAAAAAGTGCATTTAATAATAAATAATTATGATAAAAATATATATTTAGTATTTTTTTAATGTTATTTAAGTAATTATTAATAATACTATTATTAAAAATATTTGTTATGATTAATAAAAAATATTAATATAATAATTGTTATGATTAATAAAAATTGTATATAATAGTATCTTTGGCTAACACAAAGATACTACTAAGTATTAATAAATAATTTTGCTTAAAATAATAATTTTTATGATTTATAAAAATATAATTATAGTTTGAATGAGCATGAGTATACTAACGACTTGATCATCAATTTTTACCTTTATTAAATATTAATGCTATGGTTATACATATACTCAATTTCAAGTTAGAGAGACTAAACAAATGCTAGATAGTTATCTTATATACATCATATTTATTGGAATAAAAAGTAGCATTTTCAGAACTTTCATTCATCCAGAAAAATACGAGAAAACCACTAAAAACGTACTTAGTTATTCCTCAACTAGCTCATAGTTTGACGTATTAGTATCATCCACTCTGACATTGTAAGAAAAAAAAATGTAGCACGAAGGTCCAAGAAAGACATGTAAATTGAGCTGAACTAAAAAATGAACCTACATAAATTATCAAAATATATAGGGTATATATATGCTACTCAAAAATATTATACTCAAGTAAGATGTTGGATTCATAAAATAATTACATATTATTCAAAAATATGTGCAGTCTCTTTATCCCTCTAGAAAGCATGCACTTACTACAAATTATTTATACAAAAAATATATCAACTTTAGACTATACAAGATCCAAGACACAAATCAACTGTATAACCCGAATGACTAAATTTATTGAATTTTTACATAAAGTAATACTTAAATTCATCATACATATAATATAATATTGTGAATTTTGAGAGGTTAATAAATGAATGAATGAATGAATATTTTCTCCAGCATGAAATATGAGTTCTTCCATCATTTTGGCATAATAATCAAAATGACTTTCGGTTGATATATTTTCTATCTTATTATTTTGGTTCCCACAAATTCTCTCTATATTTCAATTTTCTTTCCATCTCCACTTACAATTATGAACTCATATATCCAACGAAGCCCTTTTGATGAAGCAACTTTTTTAATATGAAATTGTATACATAGTGATTCGGTTGAAAAATATCCAAACAACTTCAATATCATTTTTTCAATATTATTGAATTAGAATTTTGTAAAAATTATGTTTTGGGCAGAGAAAGGAAAGTAAATTTTGTGAAAATTGAGAGAGAATCAAAGGCATAAAAATTGGAGAGGGTACGGTGCATATATATATATATATATATATGTTTGGGACTCAAGTTGAAGCGATTGAGGCCATTAATGGCAGCCAATACTATGACATGATTAAAATTTTATGTGCCAAAAGAAAGAGAATGAGAGAATTTTCTATCCCAAGAAGACACAAGAAAACAACAGTGCAAAAAGGATGAACCAAATAATCATGGAATACACCAAGAGCACAAAGTTGTATACAAGTTTGCCCAAACAGTTTTGGATTTATACGATTACTACATTCATTCACCTAAATAATTCCAGATCATCATTTTAACAAAAAGAAGAATTGCTGTAAGAAAATAAAGTTTTAATGAGGTAGATCTATCTTATCTGAAAATTTTTGGTTGGTTGCTAAGCATATGCACATATTGATGCAAGAAATTGGATCCCAAAGCACTAAAATGTACATTCAATGGATACGGCTTTGATAAATTTAGGTACACATTATAGAATTACCATAACCTCAAAAGCGTCGGGAGTAGAGACATCACTATCATTGAATGGGAGATTACAAGGATCGGGACAACTCAGTGTTAGAAGATTATGCGGCATTCGATGACTGCATTGGGTGCAAAGGCACTAGCGAACCCATTAAGAAAGCTAGAACAAATGACCAAGGCGAACTCAATCTCCAGCCATACAATTCAGAAGATCCGCCAAACTATCGCATCCTCTAAAAATGAATATGACGCTACTAATGAATGATGGTGAACCAAAATGCTTTGAGAAAGCCATTCAAGTAAAGGATTCGAGCAAGTGGGAGCTTGAGCTTTTAACATCAAATAAGATTCAAGCACCCTCAAATAAATCATTGTGCTAGATGAAGTGGGAATACAATGGGATAAATTGCTAAAATGCCAAATTGTTCACGAAGGGCATCCAATAAAGGAAAATAGTGAATTACATAGAGATAATTTCTCCAGTAGTAAAAACAACGATAATTCATCTAGTGCTAAGCATAGTGGCAAGTGAGGATTTGCACCTGGAGCTAATGGATGTTAAATTATGTTGCTTCATGAAAAGTTAAAGACCACATAAATACCAAAACAGTATTACGATAAAGATCAATAGATTCAAAAAGGCAAATAGGTAAAGATGAGCTAACATAATTTTGTTGTGAAAAATCAGCAGGAGTTTAACACAGACACAATGAAACCATTAAATACACCATTAAGGAGTCACTTTCACTTGTCAAAAGAACAATCACCTAATGTCTGAAGTTGGTTGTACACAATGATCTACACACAACAGAAGCTATGTAAGGTGCATTAGAACTAGTCAAATAGATTTTCTAATATTTGCGAAGAGCATCTTATACAGAAATTTACTTCTTTATAAGATGTGGGCAATGAATTATGTAAGCTCGAACTTAACAGGAGATGTGGATAATGAGTGGAGCACCACAAGACATGTTTTTATCATTGGAGGCACTGCAGTAAGCTTGATATGAACGTTGCAAAAGCTTGTGGCCTTGTCTACAATAGAAGCAAAATATGTCGACATCACGAAGACGAGCAAATAGATGATTTGAATGCAGAGTTCAATGGAGTAATTGGGCAACAAGCAAGAGAAAAACTAGTTGCATTGTGAAGAACTAGAATGACATTCATCAAGCTAAGAATGTTGCATTCCATGCCAGAAAGAATCACATCCAATTACTACCATTTCATTAAGACTCTTAGAGAAGAGACATCAAATTATGAAAAAGACCCATGCCTCTCAAAATCTAGCAAATACATTTGCAAAAATAGCAACACTGAACAATCTAAAGTTGTTTATAACTTCAATGGGCCTTGGTGTTTAATGAAGGCTGGGTTGAGCCACTCCACACCTATATAAAAAGTACACTGCTAGAAGAAGAATGAATGAGCGACTCGAACTCAATTTTCAAGTGGGAGATTATTAAGTGATGGAGCTTTGAGTACTTCAAAAATAACACAAGAAGATCTCGAATCATTTTGAGGCGAACCAAATGCTAATCATGTTTGAAAATGACTAGGAAATTATGAGCATTTTGGCATGACCAAGCACCAGGTGCATTCTTTAGAGCTGAGAGGTCGGCCCTTGTGTGAGTAAATTGCTAGAGAGGAGAAGAGAAGCCATCTTCTTCCTTGGAGCCAATTGCTGTATTTTGATAGAGTTATAAGTTTGTACTCCCTTCTTTCTTATCATGACCTCCCCTGCGGTGGTGGCTCCATGATTTTCTCTCATCTTGGTGTTTTCGGCGTAAGCATCATGTGTTCAGATGTGATTGATCTATCATTGTGCTATATTTTGGCAATTGATCTTTGCTTGTTTTTGTTCCACCATTGACTGCGCGCTATGGTCTCACTGGAGTCAGTAGTATCTCCAAAGCTCTGCAGCATTTGCACTCTCAGGAAAAGGAGACAATTCATAACATTTTTTCATTGGAAGTTTTTTGCTTGCTCATTTCTTCTCAACAAATAAGACAAAATCCTCACCTTGAATCAATCAATTTTGGACCTCAATAAAAAACCTCAACTTCACACTATTGCACAAAATACAATATGTAATCATTAGGTTATGATGAGCATAAGCTAGCGAGCACAATCAATACATGTGAATGATGAGCAACATACTTGGAACTCAACAAAGCATTTCATAACCATTAAAATAATTACAATGGAAGAATGCAAAATGGTGATGAAAAAGAAAAAATAGATGGCACAAAATTAATATAATTTAAAAAGCCTAAGAAGATTCAAAGAGGAACTCCAAAATAGCCAAAATCTTCACCAAAATGCCTGACAACCTAGCTAACTCAAAACATGCCATATATGAATTGGTATAGTTGGCAGCATCATTAACCATTGTTCACAATTGTACAAATGAATGCAAGCCTCCCACATGTTCAGCGAACCGCAGGTTAATTATGAGCCTTGATTGATCTCTATATTATTGTTGTAGGAGATTTTACGCATAAAGAAAGGCTCAATGACTTTAGAAATGTCTCAACAAAGCTAGGAATTACTTGTTGCTAGGCGACCTTCATGATTGATCTCTCCATCACTACTAAAACCCAAGGTACTCTAAACACTCACAGATATATGGATTGAAAATAAATCAAAAGGATTCAAAATCTATCATATCTACAAACCAAGATACAAGTCATCATACAATTTAGAAATAAAGTTATTCTTGTGTTCTTTTTATAAGCATTAGACTTTGGATGTTGAATATGAATATCATAAGAATTTGGATGGTAGCTATTCAATGCCCAAAATAAAGAAAATTCATTGAGCAAAATACAATGTCTTTAAAAAGTTATCTTTGCCAAGGATTTTTCCCAGCCCCACCTTTCATTAAGGTTATATCTTATTAAAACTTAACCTAGACGATCTTGCCAAATATCAAGACGATCTTGCCAAATATCACCACGATCTTGCCAAATATCACCATGATAATTCGCCAAATAATTATCTTTAAAAAACCCAGGAATAAATGCACTTTTGAACGTGAGACCCGATAAAAATACAAATCATCCGTTATTTTTAAAGCTATTTGGGAGCCAAATAACATTTACAATTTACAAATAGGTCCAGAAAGCAAACTTGGCAAGCTAGGAATCTAGGAAATCAAAATAACCCTTTTGATCTGGGAACTATCTTAACAATGGAGGATAAAGAAAACAAGTATTTGATTGTTGGTAGAAAAACAAAGAAAGTGCCTAAGAACATCATCAATAGGAGGATTGTTGGTACAGCAACTCTTCAGCATAATCAGTTCAAAGACAGTATCAACAAATGAATGAACATCAATAACTGGCAGCCAAATTTGAAGACTACATGAGAACTTCGAAGCTATAGCAGATGAGCACATCTGCAGAAGTGCTGGAGAAATAAATGATAGCCTTAATGTTCTAAAAAACATGAAGACGCTATAGTTCAAGGACATTAAATCATGGTTAACTATTTAATTAATAGAATAGATCTATATTAAAACTTTTAAACACTTGACAGTATTAAGCATTTTTTACACCTGAATTGCCACACCATAAAATAGAAGCACTGATGAGAATAAATTATCTGAAGGCTGATTAATCAGATAAAATCGCATATATTCATGTTAAGTATTTTCAAAAAAATGCAAATACTGGAACATACAGAATCACAGAATTCATCAACAAAATGAGAATCAACTGGTAATAATAGACAGGAGGAGCCAGCACATACTTAGCCAGCCTGAACCCTAAAGCCAGACCCATCCCAGCCAGCACAGTTCTGAATGCAGTTAAAAGATGTATAGTAATAATAACATTAGAGTCAAGAAGAAGAAGGCCTAAATAAAAGAAGGGGTTTTTCATAAAGCAGAAAACAGCAGATAATTGATTGATGGCGCAAATTAAGAGGTACAATTCATACATTGCAAGGTGAAGAAGCAGTTTTGCAGGCTCAGCGGTATGCGGGTGCAGCGCCGGCGAAGGAGTATCGTGAGGAGACGGGCACGTTGGCCAGTTCAAGCCTAGTGTCGGCGCCGTAGCCTGACGGCAAATAGCTCGTCTGAGGGGCCGTCAGCTCGGCCGCACGAGATTCCAGTTCGCCCAGCCTGTGATGATACTCCGGAACTCCTGCAGCTGCCGCCACCGGGTCCCTGTAGCTGCGGAAGCAAAGTGGTATGAGGTGATGTGATGATAAAGGGGGCAGAACACCACCCGAACTTTAATGTTTTTCCAAATTAAGCACTACTGCTTCACCAATCTTTAGAATTCTTTCAATTTGTAAGCAAACTATTGCTTAACCAAATTTAAGTGTAAAATAAACTGATTATAGTGACATTTGATTACAACGTAATCAGGTTACTTTACTGCTGTTGGAAAATTTAATATTTTTTAATTGTCAAGAACTAATTTACATGTATGATATTTTGAGTAAATTGGAGGATAAATTCACCCCCTTGAGAAAAAATTGGTTTAGGTTTACTGGGCGCTGGATCCGGGTAGGTTTACTGTACGCTGAAGCCGCTTGATTCATTCAAATGCCTCTCATTCAGCTGCTCTGCTCTAGCGTGTAATCGCGAGTTATTCCCGATTCGGGCATAACTGGATTTTCCAGTTTCAATATATATTAAGGCAAAACTGGACTAGTATAAAAATGCTTTACCCGTTTTACTTCGTACCAAATGTCAGTTATCTCAATTTACCCGTAAGACTTATACTTTACCCCAGCTTTATCTCAATCCAAACAACTTAATAGAAGTAAACGCTACTGCTTCACAAATCTTAGAATCCTTTAAATTATAAGTAAATACTACAGCTTTACCAATCTTGGAATTCTTTCAATTGTATGTAAACACAGTAGGCTTTTAATGGGTCCAGGCCAGATTGGGTCTACCAAATCCTCTTTAAATAAAGTAATCTCAATGATCGATTTGAGTTCAACCCAACCAAATCTATGACCATCTTCAAGTCAAAATATTCAGTTTAGATTCAGGTTAGTCCATATCCAAGTTTAAAAAGAAGAATAACTTCAGAAGAATCAGCAAAGCATGACTAAGGCTGACATTATTACTAGAAATTTGAAACTCGTAACTGGCGAGTACAATATTCGGAATAGAAATTTTTTAGAGTCGATTTGAGTCTGGGTCGACATACTCAATTTATGATTTGAATCGACTCGAAATTATATTAAATGTATTTGTAACTAAGTCAAGTGTCCAACTAAATTGGTTTGAGGCACAATTTGAGAGGCCACAGGTTCAAATTTTGGTTCCATAACTAACCACATTTTTTTTGCGAGCCACACTCAAATCGATTATGAGTTGGTTCAAAATTGAATTATTTAAGTTGAAATTTGAGCATGCTTGGCTCAAAACAAGTTTGGATTTAAGTCATGATAAACTCAAAAATTTTGGGTTCGAGTCAAGCATTACTTGAACCAAACTTAAAGCTAGCCAGCCCAGGCAAGACCACACCATAAATTATTATATATGAATTGATTACAGCATTACACTGCTTTTAAAATATGGTACGAGATGGGTTCAAAGCAGATTAAGTTGGATCATGCCCCAATTAAACCCCATTTTACAATAAATGAATTTGATTAAATCAATTTATGATAGGTTAGAGATACATTAAGGTTGAGCCAAGATTTATCTCATTTGTAGACATAGATATAAGGTGTCACACATACACCCTAGTTATAAGGAGATTATTGTGCAAATTTTCTAAGAAAAATGCTATGATGCCCCATTTTCCCTAGATTTCTCCTAAATATTAAAAGAAGAGGTATTACAGATGGGAGAGGAAAAATATGGACCTCACGCGCAAGTGAATTGCACCAATCATGTTTTACTAGGAGATTTTGAAAATTTTGGGGAACTATAGCGAATCCTTTTTCTAAAATATTAGGTTTGGATGTTGAGTGAATAAACTATAAGAATTCGGGTGATATGCAAATATTGCAAGAAAAAAGCATCAAAATGATCACACGTACCGGTCCAACAAAGGAATCTGGGATTCGGGATAAGGCTGGCGATAGGGATCATTTGGTGCTGCTCCGTGAGAAATTTGGAGATGTCGTGCATCTACAAGAATATATTGGGGCCCACCTCCTACTCCCTGGGCATAGGGGTCAGTGGAGGCAGGGCCGAGGGGGGGCGGAGCCACATATCGTGAATCTATGCTGTAGGCAGGACGGACACCAACCCCGGGAAAACGATAAGGGTCATCAGCCACCGTCAATGCTGCATATGGGTCGGCAGATGGAAGAAGATACCGGGAATCAGCAGGGAGGGGTGGTGCGCCACGTTGAAGGGATGCTGCCCCGGGCTTGTAAGGATCATCGACATGAGGCAAATGGGGAGGGACATATGGCTCCATCACAGACGGAAGACGAGGCAACGCTGGATGATGTCTAGGCCTACCGTACGAATCCTCCGGAGGAGAGATATAGGCGGGCACGTGAGCCTGCCTATCCTCAACATATGGGCGAGGATGGGGCTGCGAGCGGGGGCTAATCGGACGGAATAATGCCAGCAATTTGTGAACCTGTTTTCCAGACAAAAAGCACATATAGATTAGAGATGGCTCTAAGAGATATATAGCTGAGAAAATAAAAGTACAAAGAAGAGTCAAATAAATAGGACCTGCTTAGAATTAAGATCGGGTTTGAATTTTCCTTTGGATTCATAGTTGTCTTGTATGGCAAGTTTAAATGTGCTCTCAGGGAGAGGAAGGCAATCCCTCTCTATCTTGAACTTCACCTGCAAAAATGGCGGTCAACAGTTATAGATAACTCATACAAAATAGTTTTCATATATACTTTCATATGTGTAATGTGAAATGTTTTCCAAATCTTAAAAATATACATCAGATACACATCAGATACACGCATAGCTAGATAACCTATGAATAAAAAAAGCTCAATCACAGTACTCGAGAAACTTTCCAATAGTATGCTAGATATGTTCAATCTTTCTTTAAGCACCAACGGTTCCAAAACCAATGTATACAAGTAGAAAACATACATGTATGAAAAGTTTGAAATGTTCACTAAATCGTAAATATTTTATGCATCACATACGCACATAATTAGACCACCTATGAATGATAAAAGCTCAACCACAGCACTCAAGAACAGACTTGAACATTTTCCACTTAGTATGCTGGTTATGTTCAATCATTCCTTGGGCACCATCCAGTTCCACAACCAATGTATACATGTAGAAAAACATATAATATGTATGCATACAAGTGTGTACATCATAAGCAAGCCTATGCATATATTATATATTTTATAAAGAGCAGGACAGTCCTTGTAGGATTTTGCAATTAACAATGAGTTCATTCGAGTTGTAAAACCACTACCAACACCGTGCTAGAACATCATGCCAAAAGCATATTATGTACAAGTTTAGAACAAAATTGTCATAGTGCAAAACTAAAAATGTCAATAATAAAGTTTAAATGAACATCTTAAACCTACCATACAAATCATCTCTAATTTTCCAGCAAGAAGCCAACAAAAGTATTAAAGATCACAGAAAAGTGTAGGCATATATTAAAATTTGTTAACTTAAACAAAATAACCATAATTTGAATTGGCATCCATGACAGTCTAATTTTGACTTTTTTAACAATTTATGAGAATAGCTATAGCTTGTTGGATTATACAACTAAATATAAATGACAAAAAAAATACATCGAGAATTACAGAGATAGATTTAAAATATATAAAAAAATAAAAACATTAAAGTAAGGCAGAATCCAATAAGTTCAAACTCAACGCAACACAAAACTAAACATGAAGTTTAATCAAGTTAGCAAGACTGCATGGATAGTAGTTTTAATAGTTTGCAATGCTCTAGCAATTATAACAATAGTTATGCAAGGGCGTTTGCATGGACACAAAAAAGGTTGTGCTTATAGCACACATAGTATAACAGGTTTAGTGGAATAATTATACATACCAACAACAACGGGCAAACCCTTGACAAGTTTAAATAATAGTATTACTATAGCATAAAAAAATGTTGTAGCTGGTGGGTATGTGAAGCCTAAAGGGGATTATCTATTACTAATCCATATACTACACTACTCAAGAAAAAAAAAGTTGCTAACATTCCCATAAAATTTAAAATATTTATTTAGGAGAAATTTAGTTTGCTGTATTTGGGCATAAAAGTAAACTAACTCCCAGGATTCTTAAAAATTTGCATGTTTGGTACTCAATAGTTTCAAGAAAATTTAATTTCAAATAAAGTCGAGAAAAAATAATTTTCGACTTCTTCACAAAATTAAGTAATCAAATTAAATCCTAATCGGGCATAATTGATTATGTTGCCACTTCACGAAAAAGAAACTGCAATTTCGGCTTTTCCACCATCTTTTCCTTTGCCAGATTTATGATCAGCCATCGCAAGCATCACCGATATCAGATGACCTTTGTTGTAATCTATATTTTTTATGTCTCCTAGAGTCCACCCTTCGGCTAGCCATTCTACTATATTGGCCAGCCCTTGCCAGCCAATTTCAGATATTTTAAAAACACCAAATATTAAATCCCAGAACTTTTAATACAATCCAAAAACTATCAATTGAATTACAAATAAATGCATCAAATTTTGCTAGCACGTGTTAACATTTCACTCAGTTCTTCTATACTCCTGCAGATTCCATTGATTAATCTCAACCATTTAGAACTCTATAAATAAAATGAACTTCTTGATAACAATCATCTCTAGTATATATGAAGATGAATTTGGAATGATCAATAATACCTTGAAAGCTAAATAAAAAAATTATGATTAAAGAGTACTTTTAAGGAAATCTTGATATTATTATCTTATAGATCAAATAATAATAATCCCAATTTAATGATATATGAAATCAATGCGTGGCAAAATATTCAGCGGTAGAGCCAAATTCAATTTCAAAGTTAGCATTGGTAATTGAAAGGATTGCTTAGAGATCTTTTTACTTAACTCTAAAGAGAGATTGGGAACAATGACCAAACATTTGTTCTTTGCCAAACTGTGATTCTTTGTTCCATAGTAGTGTCCAAAGGCTCTCTACAAAGCATTCTCAAGATGTAATTCAGTATATTTTATCTGATATCAAACTCCAATCATTAAAATAAAAAAATTCCTTGAACTGAGATATTCTTGTGTCAAAATAATAGCTCCACAGAGATGTTATCTAATGTTGTCATTATTTGAATGAAAAGTTGCAATGCCATCAAATAAGAGAACAGAAGAAATTTTGATAAATAAAGGCATTTCTAAATTATGATTGAAAAAACATAATTTTATAAATTCATAATGAAATTAAAAGCGTTTTGACATAATAGATTCCAAATAGAATTTTTTAGAAGAAACAACAAATCCTCGGTTGATCACACAGGTAATTGATAGGCCAAAAAATACTCAATCCCTCAGTTTCAGGCAAAAAAATTAGTGGAAACAAAGAGTTCTTAAAAGATATGTACAATTCAACCTCTTCATAAAAATATAGCAGATCAGAAACCATGTTACCATCACGAATTATACCTTCCTTTAATTTTAAAAATGATTAAAGTTATCAACACGCCATTTGCTTTTGAGCCAAACCCCCCAACTAACGACATTATCACTTCCCACAAAAAAGTGTAAAAATTATTCATAAAAAATCTCTACAATAAAGCATTCAAATTCGAACTCTCAGTTAGATATATCAGATAAAGAACCTTTCTCAGCAACAAAAATAATGTCTTCCTTTCATATTAAAAGAAAAAAAAAAAGCTAACATCATCTCATTTTAATTCCCTCCACCGCCTTTTTAATGACTTTTATTATTTCATTAAATAAATGTGGACGCTAAAGGAATGGTAGATAATACTTTCTTGTGCAAGACTGATATTTGAAAAGTTTTTTAATGCTTCTGCTGAAACTTAAAAACCAGTATTATACACTTCAGATTTTATAATAATTTCAGGAATGCCAGTAAATATAGTGGTTTCATATCTATATATATAGATTGAACATATATCAAAAAGTTTGCAATAGGATTGAGAAATGCTCTAGTGAATTATTGCATACAATTAAGTCATAGTAGTCATTAAAGCTGATAAGAATAAACTAGACAAGCTGCACCACTCTTGAGAGTGATAAAAGGTTTTTCTTACTTATGCTTAAACTTTAAAAGCCATTTTAAAACACCAGTGCAATTCCCTCATAAAAATAAATAATGCATTAAGAAATCCCTTGTCATTTCACTTCTCAAATATAATTAATCAAGAAATGAACAAACAATAATCCCCAAATGAGTGAACATATCAGTTCTCAAAAATGCATTTGATCAAAACATCCAAAGACATCCTGAAAAACACGGGAATTCTACCAATCTGAATCCTAGAGCTTCATCTCTGCATATATATTTGATTCTAGATCGTTAAGATATAAATGAGTGTGACTACACAATTTTAAGTATATGAAAAGCTGACTTGGGTATTCAAACTGAGCCAAAGCACTTCAACTTCATTATCCATAGATGGTGGCATTCATCTTGCAACATCAACATTAGTAGTAAATCCACCAAAATCTTTACCTGTTTTAACCACTTCCTAAACTTCAGCAGTCAGTACTTCACAATTCAAAGTTCTGCAACATCAATTCAGACATCAGCATGTTTTGCCACTCCGCATCCTCCTACTAATTTCCTAACGTGTGGGCAAAAATGCAATAGATTTTATCTTTCACCCTAAATAATTTCACTGTGCACAAATGTCAGTATCAAAACTACAAAAAGAACTTGCTCTTTTAATTCAATTGTGGGAAAACCTTGTGCAATCTATCGATCATTAGACTAAGCTAGCCCTCAAATACCGCCACTGTCTTACTGAATTTTTATCTATAATCAACACTTCCCATTTATATTTGATCAGAGCTAAGGCAGATGTGTTCACCTTCAGCATCTGCACATTACCAAAGTCTAATTATCACCAGGTGATCATTAGACTAAGCTAGCCCTCAAATACCACCACAGTCTTACAGAATTTTTATTTAGAATCTACATTTCCATTTATATTTGATCAGAGCTGAGGTAGATGTGTTCACTTTCAGCATCTGCACATTACCAAAGTTTGGTGATAAATTTGTCATCACCAGGTGGCGTCAATACCATGTCCATGTAGCATCTCGACCACAACCTACAAAATTTATTCCTTACACTTAATGCTCACTTGAGCACAAAAGCAAAGAGATGATCTCAATGCATTATCTGCAGTGCTTATATACAAACCACCAAAATATTATTCCCCGCCCCACTTCTTCCAAATATAACATATAACAATCAACGACACAACCATCTTAAGCTCAACAAAAAAGCAAGCGAAGTATTCTAAACTACAACTCCCCGCCAAGCATTTTAGTAAATGGGTATGCGCATAACTTTTTCATCTTATCCCTTCAAATTTTTTAACGCAAATTAGCAAGAAACAAAACTTCAAAAGAGCATTGATATTTAATCTGGTTTATTAAACTTTGAAGAGCACGCCTCTGTGTCCACTTAACTATGCATTAAGAAAAACCTTTGGATTTATTAGTTATAATTTTAATGCAAACTCAAAGATGAATGATTGTCTACAATGTTTATGCTTAACCATAGCTATGATGATGAACTTCAGCGAATAAATTTCAACAGAGCATTTTCTGCAGTATTTTCATATATGCCACCCAAATCTTTTTCCCTCATTCCACTTCTTCCTAATGCACATACAACAATCAATGACAAGTTTTAACATAAGCAAGAAAAAACTTCAAAAGAGCATAGATCTGTAATCTGATTTATTCAACTTTAACGATCACCGTTTTGTGTTCCACTTAACTATGCTCTAAATAAAACTTTTCCTCCATTCGTTGCACTTTAATGCACACTCAAGAAGATGAATGATCATCAAAAATGTTTATGCTTATCAATAACCATGATGTTTAAACTTCCCCCAAAATTATCTCTTAATGGGCAAAAACAGGGAATTAGTCTCTAATCCAGTTTGCACAAAGATTCTAACATACAGTTGATCATAAACTTGATCAAACTTTGAAGATCAATCTTTTCACTTAACAACGATACAGCTTAAAATTTGACTTCCTCTAATGATTTTTATAAGATTCAAGAGGGTTACATGGTCCGTTTCAATATACATGCTTAACTATATTGGCCATAAATAATGCAGAGTACATTCATCAAGCAACATATGCAAAATTAAAAAAGCCACCTAACCAGGTAGCATTTTATTAGTACAATTGAATTTGCATTTTTTAAATAATTCTATAATAAGCATAGTAAACTAATAGCATAATACACAAAGATTTATGATGTTTAATAATAATCAAGGAGCAGTTAGGTTTGCTATATAACTAAGATGTAAAGTAATTGATATTTTGGAGTATTGTGAGTCCGATTGTTTGATTAAAGTGAATGAGTGTAAAGTAATATTTGGGGAATTGAACACTCCCGGTTGCCCATATTTTTGTACAATCAGATACCGCCCAAAAGTGGCGGTATCCAAATACAATTAATTATGTGAGAACATAGCGCAAGCAGAAGACAATGGTTGTCCTTTCCACATCTTTGCCTGTATTTGCGAACCACCGTTAACCATTTATCACCATTATTGCAAAGGCATCAACTAAGTTCGGCTCTAGTTCATTTTTCCAGCAAATGCAAGACATCTCCTACTAAGACCAACAACTGTTGCCAGCCACTAAATAATTGAGTGGAATATTAAAAAACCCCATAACTTAATACAATATAATATAAAGAGATATCACGTTAAGAGATATATAGATAAGATTTCATACTATGAAAAACATATTAGACAAGGTGAGAACCGGAAATGAGTGCATTTTCAAATACAAAATTAATGATAATATAAATACAAATAAACAAGTTAAATTTTAATTAGATTTGATCATTTCGTACACAAATAATTGATAGAAAAATTATATATATCAAATTTGAATAATGGCCATAGCAATCCGTGTTGAAACAAGTTTAAGTCAACTCAAAATGAAAAAAACCATGCCAAACACATAATTAAATGTAATTTTTTTAAAATCACTAAACTTTATCATCACATTCAAATAAAAATTGGAATATAAAAAGTTATAAACCACAATTTTGAATAATGGTAATATCAAGTCATGTAACAGTAAGTTCAAATAAAAAAAAACTCGCTAAACTCAAATTTAAGAGTGTAAACTCAATTTTGCAAGTTAAACTCAATGCCAACACAAAATTGCTTCGTTAGTAACAAGCTTGCTCCAAACTCAACCCATTTATATACAAGTTGACTATAATGACATGAGCTATAGACAAGGTGAGAACCAGAAATGAGTGCATTTTCAAATACAAAATTAATGATAATATAAATATTAATAAACAAGTTAAATTTTAATTAGATTTGATCATTTAATACACAAACAATTGATAGAAAAATTATATATATCAAATTTGAATAATGGCCATAGCAATCCGTGTTGAAACAAGTTTAAGTCAACTCAAAATAAAAAAAATCATGCCAAACACATAATTAAATGTAATTTTTTTTAAAAATCACTAAACTTTATCATCACATTCAAATAAAATTGGAATATAAAAAGTTATAAACCACAATTTTAAATGAAGGTAATACCAAGCATGTAACAGTAAGTTCAAATAAACTCAAAAAAAAAACTAGCTAAACTCAAATTTAAGAGTGTAAACTCAATTTTGCAAGTTAAACTCAATGCCAACACAAAATTGCTTCGTTACTAACAAGCTTGCTCCAAACTCAACCCATTTATATACAAGTTGACTATAATGACATGAACTCAACCCTACATGAACTCAACCCAACATGAATCCACAATCAACAGAGCACACATGTTAATCAAATAAATTAAAATTGGCTAGCTTTGAAGTGACACAAACCCAAACCCAAACCCAAATGACCTAAATCTAACCCAAATTAAACCTGCATAACAAGTTTATTATACATTTTCAGATCAAATTAGTCAATTTTGTGTATTACAGGTGAAGTTAAGCCCAACCCAAATTTTAATCATGTCTAAAATACTAGCACAAACCAACCCTTTAAAATTTCAATAGTCTCACTAATAATGTTTCATATCAATTTTGAGTTATTAAGGCATGTGTGAATCAGCCTGGTGAGGGCATGTATCCCCACTGGCATTACAGATATTTCTATATATGTATATATGTACTAATGTATAAATATATATAAACATTTTATACGATTTTATCTTGGAAGGTTCCAAGATCAAATCCTGCAAGCATTTTTTGAAGGTTAAGGGAATGATTTCAACTTATTACCTCTAACAATTGTGATCACACTATAAAAATCCAATGGAAGGTTCTGAGAGCAAATCCTGTAAGCATTTTTCAAGGTTAATGGTATGAATTCAACTTATTACCCCTAACAATTGTGCACTATAAAAAATTCACTTCCCCTCTTCTTTCTCATTCAATTACAGCATCCAAATTATTTGAGCAAAACAAATTTAAGACATTTAATTAACATGTGATTTTTGCTTGAAACGAGAAAAATATTATAAGTTGTCAAGTAATCATATTTTTGAGATTGATATTGCTACAGCAAGGGTATGAATTCAGCTTATTAACTACAGCCCATTATTTGATTCTCTAAAATAAGATATAAAATTCCAATGGAAGGTTCTGGAATCAAATCCTGTTGGCCATTTTTTAAGGTTTAAGGTATGAATATCTTATTTCCCCCTAACAATTATGTACTCAATAGAAGGTTCCGGGATCAAATCCTGTAAGCATGTTCTTAAGATTAGTTAGTGGTTCCCGGATCAACTCAATTTTGCAAATTGAATTCAATGACAAACCAAAATTGCTTCGTCCCTAACAAGCTTGCTCCAAACTCAACCCATTTATATACAAATTGACATTTTTATGAAACAAACTCAACCCAACATGAATCCACAGAGCACACATGTTAATAATACAAATCAAAATTGGCTAGCTTTGAAGTGACACAAAAACCCAAACCCAAATGACCTAAATCTGACCCAAATTAAATCCGCATAACATGTTTATAAAACATTTTCAGATCAAATCAGCCACTTTTGTGTATTGTGGGTCAAGTTGGGCCCAACCCAAATTTCAATCATGTCTGAAATATTAGCACAAACTAACCCTTTAAAATTTCATACTAGCCTCACTAATCATGTTTCATATCAATTTTGAGTTACCAAGACATGGGTGGGTGAGAGTATGTTCCCCACTGGCCTTGCAGATATTCTTATATATGCATATATAGTGATATTTTAAAAGACGGTTTATTTCTTATGATAATGCTAAGGAAGAACAAAATGCTAGCATGTAAGCTAGTGATCTTGTTAATAATGAGTTAATTATATAATGTTCCCAAAATATAAAAAATTTAAAGATAAATTATGATTGTTATATAATGTAAGGTCTTTTTATTTCATTATAATCATGATTTATTTTGACATCATAGTTAGACTCCGCCCCTGCTGAAATTTTGATTTTAACTCCGCCCCTGCTTACAATGATAGCCCTAGTATGAATCATGAATCATTTTTTCAAACAAACCTAAAGCTAAAAGGTGCAATTTTAAATTAGCTCAAGATATTATGCATACTAAATAGTAAAATAAAAAATTATAATAAAATCTTATGTTTTAGAAAAAGAAACATAGTTTGAAAGAGCACTGATGAGGGAGCCAAAGAAAAGAGAATTATGTCCAACATAGTTTGAAAGAGCCAAATTAAAACTCAAAATCGATTGTATGTCCAACATGGAGTTCAATCAATTCAAAATTGAGTCGAAATGACTTTGAGTAAAACAAAGTTAGAGCAAGTTGCATTTTTATTAACAAGACTTGTATTGAAAATATTAAATCAATTTTACTTTCCATTTAATAGACACAAAATTCATTAAACAAAATAGCTAGTAACAAATATTACAAAAAGATATTTGGTAACCAAGAATTCAGAATTTACTTAATTCTATAATCTATTATTCATTACCTCCAAGGATCCTTTAATCCCAAAACAGTTTGGTTCATTATTTTGTAAATCTTGATAATTTTTTTGTGAAATCTAGAGTTCTACACAAAGGATTTTGATATTTCAAAAAATAACAAAAAAGTTAGAATCATGCCATTTATCCACACGACAGGATTTGAATTTATACTAAATTGATCCCTTGCAACAAATAGTGTTTGGCAGATTATAAAACTTAACAAGTTAAATATTGTGGAAATCATGTTGCCAAATAGCCACCAAGCATAGACTGTCTGAAATAATTTGCTTTCAAGTTCAAACAGAATTATGTTCATGTTGATATGGTGCAATGCCTAGCATGAAAACCTTATTTTCAAGGTAAACTCATATCATCTAAATTCATATCAATGTTACTCCCAGAACATGCATTAGGCTAGTGGAAGAATAAACAAAAAATGTATGACTAAACATCCATAAGAGAGCATGGAATGATATATGGACACAATAATGATGATATTATAGTCATTTAATCATATAATGGGTAGAACAGTAAAAAACCAAAAAGAAACTGTAATCAGCATGAGGAGACCAACTGGAAAACTGAAACCAGAAATTATCAACCCCAGCACTAAGAGAAAGATACATAGTTATCTAACTGCAATGAATAGAAGATAACTCCAATCTGCAGGAGAACGTGAAACCATCTAAGAAAGAAGGATATGCACCTGTGCTGGGAACTTCCCTCCAAAGGCTTCCGGCACTAAATTAAGGCCTCCCTTTGCGATAGATCGGTAGACACCGTACAGCAGCTTGAGGTCAAAATCAAAAAGGAATAGCCTTGATCCCGGCTTGATCCTTTCTACCAACTCCATCCTTGCCCTGGGAAGACCAAATACCCTATGCTTATAGCACTCAGGCTTCGTCAATGAGTTGCACATGAAGATTAACCCAGAACTCTTCTCCGCGTGTTCCTTCTTCTTATTTTCTGAGCTGGAAGGTTCTTTCCCCTTCTTAATCCCGGAACTAGGCTCACCGCTCCTATTATTAGCCACCAATCCAGTATTAGCAGCAGGAACAGAGGTGGAGGATAAGGGCACTGAAGCATTGCCAGATCCTGAAGGATCTGCACGGACTTCCTCTGTATTGCCGTTGTGGACGCTCTTCTTCTTTGCGGGCTCTTTTGACGCAGCTGGGGTCACAGAATCAGGTACCTTCTTCTTGGACCTCCTAGGCTTCCCCATAAAAGCTGCCGGAAATTTTGAAAATCAAAACGAAAAGGAGCCGGAAGCTATCAGATCTCAGCTTTGAGAGCAAATCGAAACATTTCTTTCTAGCAAAACGGCCGCATGCTCCGAAAGGATAAAACCTAACCCAAATGAACAGCATACTTCTTTTTTCAAGTTAACAAAATCAGCAAGACAGAATTTAAGGAAAAAAATTCAGCTACTGAATATGAGAGCTCTGGCCGTGCACGAGAGAACAAAAACCCTAAATTTAATCTGAGATCGAAAATGGAGAACATGCATTTGGATGAGACTGTACCTGAGAGTGGACCTTTGAAGAACCAAATGAGCTCGTAACGGCGCTCACGATAGGGCAGAAGGGAGATGTAGAGTTTAAATAGATCAAACAACAAAAGATTAACGACTGTGATTGCGCCACGGCATGCAGTTGCCACTTATTTTTACTTGTGCATCCATCAAAAAAAATTAATGAAAATGTTTTATCATGGATGATAAGTAGTCATGGTTTTTGTATTTATATTATTTAAAATGTATAAAATAACTTTATTAATGATCAATTACAAATCAATTTAAGGTGCTTAGATCAAATAGTTCTAATGTTTGAGATCGGAAAGATATCCACATGAACCTAATATAATGGGTCTCACGGATTATTGTCCATTTTAAATGGTTGTCTATAACAACTATAAATAATTACTTGATTAATTAAACATTAATTCAGTACCACTATTTAAATGAAAAATAAAATTTAACAAAAAAGATTTTAAGAATAGGCAAAACCTATAAATTATTGTATTTTTTTATTTATCTCATTTGAATACAAAATTAGAAATTTTTCTTAAATATTTAGAGATAAAATTTTAAAAATGCACAAAATATAATTGAAATTGATTTAATTAAGTTTCCTATGATCATTTAAAATTAAAAATGATTGTTTAATAAATAATTAAGCAGGACAAAGTATGACCGTCGGATTTGAGATTAGATACGACGGTATCGATCGGTTTAGAAATACGAAGGAGTTGTTCATCATCAAATGCAATCAAATAGATCTGATGCCTTCGACATCGGATAGGCCACGGATCGTCATATCATTAACCATATCGTACAATTGGTATTTAAATAGGTTTGCAGAATTGTTGGATTAAATCCAGAGGTATGTGATTAATACTTAAATCGTGGAGCGATAAGAATTGTCGAATTTTCAGTTTAAATCTAACAACCTTGTGATTTTAAATCAAGCAAAAATAGTCATTGTTCACTAGAAGATTCGACGATCATTGCGAGATCGCATTGTTCCTTTTTCTTCAAACCGTCGATGGTTCTGCAACCGCTTGACGATTGCCGATGGAACCATGCATCTAAAGAGCTATGAAAGGTCTTATTTAAATCATAGGACCATCTAAGACCCATTTCTACTGGTCCTAACCTCTCGGAGCACCCCCACTTCTCAAAAGATCTCTAACACACCCTTCAACCTCTCCTCTCATCATTTTCCCAACCACCCAGAGCCCACACAACTTCTCTGCCCTAATCCCTTAACTTCTGCATATCCTATAGCAAGGCACTAGGAGTTTTTCTTTTGCCAAATAATCCTCAATACTGAGAATAGCCACTTGTAATTCTTTCGGCTACGAGCCATCTCTATCCAACCCCACCATCGACCACTATCCCAAGCCACCTAAGCTTCCTCCTTCCTTCCCTAATTCTTAGGAGCATATCCTATTGCATATTTATGATTTCTTTGACTCATAAATTCATTATAATGTATATATATATATATATATATATATATATATATATATATCTGTGTGTGTGTGTATATGTGCGTGTAAGTATGTATGTATGTATGTATGTATGTACAGATGTTAACGCTCATGTATACATATATAATGCTAAAGTGAAAAATATCCATATACAATTTTATATATATATATATATATATATATTGCTTTTAAATCTAATTTATACAAGTTACATTATAAAATTTGTAAAACTTAGCCATTGTAACATTATCATTAGAAATCTTCAAAGTTAGAACAACAATTAATATTTTCAACATTAGGCCATCATAAGTGATTACTTAGAGATAAAATGCATAATACTATAAACTATGTTGTGAGTTCATTAAGCTGGCAATCATACCTTGGTTCCCCAAGGGGCTAACTTTAGTTAGAATGTTAACAATAGATGAAGGTGGAGTTAGTAGGTCTTAAGGTTTAGCCAATGACATAGATAGCGTGAGGAAATTCATAAAGAGGCATTGGAATGAGATGGGATGTTCGCGCCTTGGAGTCGAGTCAGTCGGACTAGAATTATAAATTTTCAATTTAAGTTCAAGTTGAGTCGAGTCATTTCAAATCAATTTAAGAAGGATTCAAGTCAAATTGTTCGACTCGAACTTAACTCGAAAATTTCAAATTGAGTTTGAATTGAGTCAAAATATTTTGAATTCGAATTTTGGTTCAAATTAGCTTCCATTGAGACGTGCAAAGAGGAGATGCTTGCTTGAAGAGAGAGGGTGGCAACACATGAAATGAGAATATTTTAAAGAGATTTTATTTTTTTAATTGCATATTTTGTTGTGATATTTGAATTCCATATTTATGCAATTTGGTGGTACCGAGTGTCTTGAAAAGACGAATGTGCTCTTACAAAATTATTGAATTTTGATTTTCATTGTAATTTAAATTAATTTTTAAACATTAATTTTTAAAATTTTATTATGACAAATCTGAAGCTCAAATTTTAAAAAAATTTGAAATATAGCTTCTTCATTTAATCATCAATATGAAACTATAAAAATTCCTAAATTCATATTTATATTTTATTTAATTTAGGAAGAACCAAGATCTAAATGACTCTCAAATTTTTGCAATATGATCATTATATTGAGTTAAACAAATAGACAGGGAGAAGTATGATTTTGAATTAGAAAATTTATGGAAACAAATAGAAAATTTTAAGTTGATGCACTCAATAGCATAATTGTTGAAAGGGTTTATTGTTAATACTAAAAGAAAAATACAACTTGAACAAACACATGATAGATAATGAAAATTTATTAACATTTTTGCATGACTAATACACAATAACATATCTTTTGTGTTAGTGTGGGTATCTCTCAATCAGCGGCCGGTGCATCTGTTCTCCTTTACCAACTCCCTACATTTGATTGACAAATTATGCATCCCATGGCCATGGAAGTTCAACTTACCATTGTATGTTGTTTGATCAACTTTTTATTTAATCATATGCCCCATGGTCATGGAAGTTCAGCTTACCCCTTCTAGTCACTTAACCAATTGTTTATTTTAACTTATATGATCATGTGCCCCATCACCATGTCAGTTTAACTTTCCCTTATTAGTCAACTAATATTTAGGCTTTTTTAGCCTATTTATGGATCGTTCGCCTCATGACCATGGGAGCTCAACTTAGCCTCCTCTGTAAGTTGTGAGATCAATTTCTTATTTGGAATTAATTCTTGGAGCATGCAACCACTGACCACATAAGTGTGGTTAACACTTGTTAGTCATCCCATGGATATGTAAGTTCAACTTGCCTTTGCAAGTTATCGAATCAGTTATTTCTTTAACTTAATGCCCAAATTATGCCGCAGGGCTACAAAAGCTTAACTTATCTTTGTTAGTCACTTGATCAATAAGCTTAACTTATCTTATTAGTGACCCGATCTTTAGGCTTTTTTGCCTCATGTCCATGGGCGCTCAACTTACCCTCTGTAAGTTGTCCTATCAATTTCTTATTTTAACTTAATTATTGGATCGTGCATCCAACGACCATAGAAGTTTGACTGACCTTTGTTAGTCACCAAATGGCCATGTTATCTAATTAATTAATTATTTTGACTTAATCCCTGAATCATGTATCCCCACATGGCTATAGAAGTTATTGCTAGTCACTCGATCAATTGTATATTTTGACTCAATTCCTAGATCATGCGCCCCATGGCCATATAAGTTTGACTTGCCCACAAGTTGTCATATCAATAGATTATTTTAGTTTAATCCTTGAATCATGCACACCATGGCTATAGATATATGACTTACCTTTATTAGCAGCTTGATGAATTGGATACTCAAGATGGAATCATTTCCATGGAAGTTGACTTTTCCTTATTAATAGCCCGATCTTTAGGCATTTTGCATCAAATTCGTGAGAGCTAAATAGTTTGTCCAATCAATTTCTTATTTTGACTTAATTCTTGGATCATGCATCCAATGACCATAGAAGTTTGACAAACCCTTGTTAGTCACCTCGCCGCCATGCAAGTTTAACAAACCTTTGCAAGTTATCTAATTAATCTATTATTTATTTTTACTTAATCCCCAAATCATGCATCCCGTTCCACATAGCTATAGAAGTTTAACTTACCTTTGTTAATCGCTCGATCAATTGGCTATTCAAGCTTGATTTGTGATCATGCACTTCTTAGCCATGAAATTTTAACTTACCCCTATAAGTTGTCCGATCAATTGTCTATTTTGACTTAATTCCTGGATCATGCGCCCCGACCATACAAGTTCAACTTACACGTAAGTTGTTCAATCAATTGTTTATTCTGGTTTAATTTGTGAATCATGTACCCCATATGGCTATAGAAATATGACTTGCTTTTGTTCTAGCTTGATCCTTGTTCATTTGTTATTGTGCTTAGAATTCATCTAAATCATCAGACTCTGTAAGCTTCTTGTTTTATTATAATAGCCCACAATACATTGGCCTACTTTTTAGGGATAATTTAGTATAACAATTAGAAGAACAATTTGTTAACAACAATTATGCTGAATGATAATAACAATTATTCAAATGAGTTTTGGTTTATGAGAATAAATCATTCTCATAAATCTAATGCTAAATGCAAATATTATTTATTCCCTAGCAAATGGGATATTATGAAATAATTTACGGGAAATTAAAGAAATAATGAGATATATGATGTTGAATTTGGGAAAATATGAAAATAAATGAGAAAGTTTAGCCTGATGCACTCATTAGTGTGAGAGCATTGACAGAGTTCACAATGAAAACCAAAATTAAAACAATACTTAAATGAAAGAACAAATATATATAACTATAAGCAAAGCATTCATGCTTAATAAATTTATAATTACATATTTCTTGTGGTAGCGTGGATGCCTATAATTACATCTTTCTTGTGCTTAATAAATTTATAATTACATCTTTCTTGTGGTAGCGTGGATGCCTCTCAATGATCAACCACTTCTATTTTCCTTACCAGCACCTTGATCATTTGATCATAGCCCAATGGCCATGATGTACTACTGTAAGTTGTCTAATTAATTATGTATTTTGGCATAATCCTTGATCATGCACCCCCATGCCCATAGAACCTTAAACAATCCTTATTAGTCGCCCCATTGCCATCTTCAACTTATTATTGAGTTTAGGCACAAAGTCAATCGGCTATTCTAACATGATCCGTGATTCAACTAGATCATAGATTTCACTACATCTTAAACTCACATCTTTGATCTCTTACTTAGGTTTGTAGTAGAAGCCCCCGCTACAATTGCCTCATTTAGGGGATTATTGAGGGTGAGAACAAACATGATGAAATTAATATGATAGATATTCAATTGAGCATAGGTATATGAAAAAAAATTAATGTTATACATCTAATGCAAAATGCAACTAACATTTTGTTGTTCACTAATTGAAGGGGGACATTAAATAAATGGTGAGATCTATTCTGTTGAATTGGGGATTATGCTAAAACAAATAACAACTTCTAGCTTAATGCACTCATCAATGGGCTGGTTGAAAGTGAATTAAAATCAAAAGAAAATTAATTCTTAATTGAAAGAACGTATGCAATAAATCACCTCAAGCGAAGTAATTGAAATAATTGAAGGGGCAATAAATAAATGATGAGATATATTATGTTGAAATGAGAATTGCATGAAAATCAATAATAAGTTTAATTCTAATGCACTCTTCAGTGCGAGGTTGAAAGTGAATTAAACTCCAAGGCAAAATAATACTGGAAAGAGCAAAGTTGTCATTCATGTATGATTAATTCATCAGAACATTAAAGTTTAATGAAGTTAAACACAAATATTTTTTTAAGTTTTCCCTAAAACAAAACAAAGCAAATATATGCACAAATTCAAAATTAATGCACATTAGAATAAAAGCTTCAACAAACAAAAGAACAGAAAAGACAAACAAGTAAACCTAGCACCCTTTGTTATCTTGAAGGATGGTCTCCTAGCAAACAAAGCAATCAATAATTTTTCAATTGGAAAAATGATCTCCAAACATGTCACTCATTGTCAACTTGAAAAATGGTACAAAAAGATAATTGTTCTCTATTTATCCTATGTCATTCAACTCTTACTAAAATCAGCAAAATTGGGGAAAATCCAAACAACTCTAGGATTGATACAGATCAGACCAATACTTTCATTTCCTCCATGAACTTGGTAGCCGGAAAATGCAACGCAACACATCCATATTCCTCTCGTGAGTATCTTCTGTAAACCACTGTGAGCTTGCTATCCGGTGCAGAAGAATGCAAGCCTATCATATGCTTTGAGCACTCCCTTTAACAAGAGTTAACATAAATATTTGATTAAATTTGAATAAAAAGAAATGAGAATATGTGGGAGAAAATAAAATGCTCATAATTATGTGTCATACTTTAGATGATTCTCCAAATAGCCAGTGTGGTACTCTAGAGTTCTGTTCCACAATGGAGTCTTCTTCAAAGTACAACGTGCCACATAAACAGCAGAAGCAACAATCATGGAAGGGCAGTACATCACCATAGAGTAATGCATCAATGATAGTTGAACAAAGAAGAAAGTCATATGTTCCATCTGATGTATTCAACAATCAAAGTCAAGAAATTTTAATTTTTCATTCAGGAAAAAAGAGTGAATATTGGTGAAACCAATATCCACAAGCATGGTTAAAAGCATGGTTTAAAGTATAGAACAAATTATAAATAAAAGTTTATCCTTTTTTGTTTATGAAAAAGAATTGAAAAGATTGAAAGTTTTGAACCAATCTACACAATCAGAAAGTTGGGAAGCTTGGAATAATGATGACCAGAATAAAAAGAATGAATATGAACAATTTCTTCGTTTACCTCCTTGTCGAAGTTTGCAGCTTTAAGGAATCGATTAATGAAGACATATTGAGTTGGAAATGTCAAGCTCCAGTTAAGCTTGTTCAGAATTTCCTTCTCCATTCTAAGTATTTGTTCTCTGGTGTATGCACGATCCGAAATGCTAATGAAATCATTAACCTGCAATTCAAAATCTAATCAAAACCATAATATTTTGTTTTTAAAATGAAGTCTGTGTATACAAATAATGACAGAGTAGTTTTATTGCTTATAATATGAAGTGCATACCTCTGGAGCCCATATCTCTTCATACTTGGCAGCAATGAGCATAGCACTGATACCGACAAGCTGCAGCTCCTTCCTCATCACTAACTCCATGGAGAGATATCGATCTATGATAAATATTGTGAGGTAAAGTGTCTCTGGCATCAGCTCAAACTTATAGTGCACTTCGATTAGCCAATCCACCAGTATGGCTCTCATTTTGGCGTTTATTTCGACCTGGGAGCTCATATAGTCTCGTGGGCGGCACACTTTCTGCAGTTCAGAACGACAATAAGCTCCATAAAACGAATCAAAGAGATGAAAAGTGAAATATTTCTTTGATTCTGTTATAACAACCTCATGCTCTTTGTAGAATTTGTATAGATCCTCAACATAATCTACCATACACAGTTCATTCTCAGCATCTCCAGCATCAATATCTTCAATCCCACATGCAAGCTAGCACGATGGAAAGAATAATTAAATGCACTTCCCCTTTGAAAAATTAAATCTATCATTTAGACATAATGGTTAAGAAATTCAATATACCTTGCTACGAGCTGATAGCACACAGGATAGTGTGTGCACATTTCTCTTTGAGTGTGATTTAATCTTTTGTTCGGTTACAGGAACCATTGGGCTAATGTCCATCGCCATTTCTTCTGCCTTTGGATTTTTAACAACGGCCTTCTTTGCAGCAGCAACATCAGCAGGCACAGTCGCTTCCTTCTGAACCTTCCGCAAAAAAAAAAAAAAAAAAAAAAATCAAAGTCCGGGGTATTATTGGGCAAAGAATTTATAGAGCTTGAGCTTGTGCATTACTGGGCAACGTACCTTTGCTGCAGCTTGAGCTTGTGCATTGGCCAGCAATTTCGCACCAAAACTTCTGAAATTAAAATGCGGGGTCTTGTTAGGATTGATCATGATTCAACTCTCTGTGATAACAAGTGGTGGATAGATAAATACCTTGTTATTGGACGAGTAATTGGCTTCCTGGATACATAAATGAACACACGTTAAAAATAAGTTGGCATTCTTTATGGGATTAAGATCTAATGAATACTTACGCATCAGTGATGCGCATATTAACAAAGTTTCCAATATCCCCAAGGGCCTTTCGGTTCATGGCATCTCCTGGAGCATCAGTTGCCTTCAGCTTTCCTGCTGCCATGACAGCACCTGTCAAATATCATACACCATTCAAACAAGAAACTAAAAGAAATCAAACAGAACAACTCAACAAATGAAACAGATGAACGCAATGTCTATTTTTTTCTAATAAATAACCGTAGCAAGAAGATAAATCTACAAACAGAAGAAGAAAATAAGCCAAGAAATTGCATAAACCGACTTGAATCAAAGAAACAACATAGTCCGTCAATCATCCAAACACCCGGAAAAGGAATTTCTTCGTAATCTTACCTCTCTGCTGCCCATTAACGAATGCGTGATTTCTTGTCGCCATCGCCTTTCGAGTTCTTCGTCGAGATCTTCTACTTCTTCCTCGTCTGATTTTCTGTATAGGAGAGAGCAGAAGACGAAATCGCTTCTTTTTCGGTCTCTCTCTTGCAATTTGAATCTAGGGCAGATTGCGTTTTCTAGATTATGTAATGGGTTGGGGACTAGCCGTTAGAATAATTTATGTTTACTAATTTGAAATTGTAGCTAATTTTATTTTGAGAAATTTCGAAACTATCTAATTTTAAATCAATCAATTAATTTTAAGTTGAAATTTTCATAAACGGGTGATTAATCAAAGTATGCGCCCCTCTTTAGTTTCCTCAACTTTCATTATTGGGTTTTGTAGAAAATTCTAAAAAAATTTCAAATTAGTTTCCAAAAATATATTATATATTTTTTGGATGATATAATTTGTATTTAAAATATATATTTTTAATGAGTTTTACATATTAAATTTATTTAACTCTTATTTTCTTAGAATAATTTTTTTTTTATTTCATAGTCCCCTCATTTTCTTTTATGTGTATGCTTACTAAAAAAAAACACAATTTTCAAATCCAATTTCTAATTATCAAACAAATTATTTGGAGCAAAATAAATTTTTTTAAATAATGAATTTTAATATTTTAATTTTGTTTGATAAATTAGTTTTAAGAAAATTAAAGTCTTAATTTACTCACATTTTATTTAAACTTTACCTAATTTAAAATTTACTCACATTTTCTTAGTTTAAGAAATGTTCATTTTATGATTAAGAAAAATTAAAATTAACAAAAATTTTGATATTATTAATGCTAAATAATATAAATGTAAAATAAAATGCATTTTTAAGTAAAAAAATATTTTACAATACTCTCACAAATTTTCACATTATCTTTTAAAAGTGAAAGAGAGAGAACAACAATTTAAAAAGTCATGGCTAAAGGCAAAAAGAAATATTTATAGAACCTATCTATAATACAAATAATATTGTGGCATTATTTATCAAAATTTCTAAAATAATTGAAAAATTAGGGCATCACTTAAAGGTAAATAACAAATTCTAAAATAAGATAGTAGCTTTCTATGAAAACAACTCACTCATGTGACTTAGAACCAAAATAGAAAATAGTCTTTATGCTTTACCATTTAGCAATATTTATTAGTTGACCCCATGACTAATTGTAATAATCCAAGTTGTTACCCAAATTATTTAGAATTAATCCAGGTCTTAATCTCAATTTTAGTGCTCTAATTAAGTTATTATGAGTTCATCATCATGGCCTAGTCCAAATTAGGAGTCAAATGGATCAAATTCTGATTTTTGGTAAATTCAGAAACCTTGGAAATTGACCTATCTAAATTAACCTCAAATCAAAAATCGAACTTCGTCATTGCGCTAATTGCCCCCAAATTAGCTATAGGTGATGTTTTCATGTCAATCGGAAGTCGTCGAAATTTCGTCGAATATTTTAACAATATTTAAAAACCCTAAAAATTAGGAAAATAAAATACTCGTTGAATCAAAAATCTGACCTCACCGTTACATTCATCATCCCTCAATTAATTAGTGGTGGATTATTGAAATTTCTCTGAAGCCATTTAATTTTTTAATTTAATTAAGGAACTTATAAATTTTAAATAAAATAATTAATATTTTAATTAGCATTAACGACGTCGTTTACTTAAACCTGTGTCTTTAGGTCGTGCCATCTGATTTGACGGCTAATCCGCGTCGTCTGATCAAAGGATCAGACAGGAGTGCTTCATCTCTCTCGCGGGGATTGCCCGTGTGTCGATCAATGACACGCGGCGTCTCGCCGCCGAAGCGCGCCAACCACAAACTCCCGAGCCTCAGCGAGTCCGTCGAGGCCCCATTAAGGCCCCCTCCCGTGCAAAGGACCCATTTGTTTGCGCTACTGAGACCTCAGGAGCCATCGCGGATCTTTTTTTCCGAACCCTAACCCCATAGCAGTCGATCATCAGGTACACTCGATCCCTTTTATCCTTCTTTGCAATCATGTGTGCTTATCATAATGCTTATTCCACTCATCGGATTGACGATCCACGGTGTCTGATCGAACCAAAATCGGTTCGATCGTGTGAATATCTCTTGAAATCCACTGTGATTACCATTAGGCTCGACCCGTCCGAGGGGCTGAGCCTATGGTTTGACCTAGCCGGGGCCCTAGGCCTCCTCCGGCGATGGTTCGACCATCGTTGGAAAAGTCTCTTTATGTAGCGCCCCGCCCCGTCGCCGCACGCAAAAGGTAAAACAGATCGGCGGCGGAGCGGCGCGCCCCTCGGGGAGAAATATCCTGTCTCCACAAATAGTTGTAACTAAACCCACCAGAAGGGCTGCTGACTCAACCTTAATGAGGGTTGATAGCTAATACTTAAGATATGAGTAGTATTATTATTCTAAGTATTAGATCAATACATATATTGGATGTAAAATACATGAGGAATCCAATATATATAGAAGATATTAGCATTTTTAGTATATTGATCACATCATAATACTAAGTATAAGTAGTGTATAAACAGAGTGCAGAAGCTAAAGCAAACATCCAAAAATATTCATCATAGAAGTTGTATGAAACATTCATCTCAGAAAAGAAAAGAAAATACATCTAGAATTATTACAAACAGTTTACTGAAATACAGATATAAAAGCTAAGTACTGAACTAAAATAAACTAAGCATAAAAGTAAGGCTGGGGAAGAGTCCACTAGTACTCCACGGGCTCTTCCTGAATCTCTTGGGTGTCCTCCTGACCTGGCTCAATATACTGCTCAAGATATAGCAAATTGCCGGATCCCAAAAGTACCCCGTATTAATAATAAGTCTAACACATTGAAACTAATATTAACAATTCTAATTAATCATTTAACATTCATAATGTAAATAAATTTACAGAAATACTATAAAAATAACTGAAAGTATAAAATTATATAAAGCTGTACAAAACTGAAGTAAAGTAACATAAAGTTATATTAGAAACTGGATACTGTAAGTAACCAAAAATAGTAATGGATCTGAAACTGAGTGATAGCATATAAAATTATATTGTATGCCATTGAAATTATATATCTGAATATACCATAATACTGTTGTAACAACCCAGGTTATTACCTAGGTCAATTAAGACTAATTTAAGTCTTAATTATGGTTATAGTAGCTTAATTAAGTCATTTAGAACCTACCTCTAAGATCTGGATCAAATCAGGGATCAAATAGATCAAAACCTGATTTTTGGAAAATCTCAAAAAACCTAGAAATTTGACTTTTTATCTTGACCTCAAATCAAAAATCTGACATCGTCATTGCGTTCACCACCGTCAAATTAGCTAGGGGTGAAGTTTTGGATGCATTTGGAAGTCGTTGGATTTTCATCAAATATTTTAATATTATTTAAATGTCCTGAAAAATTAAATAAATAAATACTCGTCGAAACAAAAATCCAATCACGCCATTGCGTTCCTCACCTCTCAATTAGCTAGGGGTAATTTATTGGGATTTATGGGATGCATTAAACAAACTAATTTTAATTAACAAAATCTAGTTAAAATAAACTAATTAATATTAAATTTAAATAAATCCTAGAACGGCGCCGTCAAGTTCGTAGCTTGCACCGTCTGAGAACCCTCACGTCGTCGCTTAGTGCCGTTAATTTGCAGGATTGGGTCTGGGCCATCTGATCTAAGATCAGACGGCAGAGCTGCGTCTTCCCAAAACCATCTCCCGTGTGTCAAAGCGCAGGGACATGCGGCCTGCGCTGATCGCCACGAATGGCATCCACCGCCTACGGATCCTAATTAAGATTATTGCATCTTTATTTGATGTCGACTACCCTTTGAATCCTTTTGGAGTTGCAGTTTGAGAGTCTGACAGATCCCTAAACCTTCTTCGACATTTTCGCAAGTACTTCACTTCAGCACCTCAACTCCATTCCAATCTATGTTAAGAATTCAAATTATTGTTAATTCATATTTTATGTTTAAATTGAAATAATGTTAAAATGTAATAAAAATTATTTGGTATCCTTTTGTATATGAATTGATCGTTTCATCCTAAAACCCTAAAATTCTAGGGCATAACTTCCGACGCCATTGAAATGAAGGTGAGATAGAGTTTTTAGGATCTATAAATTCGCCTCTTCATTATCTTTCAAATGGTGTGTGTTTTAAGCGCTGAGATGCAGTGACTGTAATTCTGGAGGATGCCCTAGTGCCTCCTTATATATCGGGGAATAAGACCCGATGATTGGTTGGATCGCGATCGGGCCGGGCCTGTCCGAGGACGGATTGCAGGTGTCCACGTGCGTTGCTGGCATTCGCCCGATGGGCCCCACCTACCGCGTCACTCCACCTGCCATGTCACTCCTCTGGATTCCGCGTGTTTCTTTTTCTGAGTATATATATATAATTATAAGTAAAAATATTTAATTAAATTAAGTTAATTAAATATATCAAATCTTTAAACAATCATAACTTAAAAAATATAAATCCAAATGTAACAAAATAATATACCATTGGATTCATAAAATTGAAAGGAACAAATTGGCACTGTCAAATTTTTAATTGGAGCTATATATCACTTAATGACATTTAAGATCCCTAAATTAGCCCTAAATAACACAAAACTTCAAACTATCATAATTTTGCACATACTAATCCAAACATATTGAATATGGGTTTTAAAATGCTCACAAAACCCTAAGTAATATTTTAGTAGGGTTAATCTTACTGTTTGGATTAGTATTTGACTAATGACATTTATGACCTAACCCTAATTAGCTTAATTTGACCTAGAACTTCAAATGACCATAAGTTAGTCATCTTAGCTCCAAATAAGATGATCCAAACACCAATTTTGATCAGCAAAACCTAAATTTCAATAATCTACAAAAATATTTAGGATCCAATGATTAGATTTTCTAATCACCTTTAATTATCCTAAAAATTAATTAGTGAATATTAGCAAATCTAATAACCCAAATTGGACAATTTAAATTTCAGAGAGCTCCTAGAATCTATTAGAACCTAACTGTAGGGTTGGATTAGTGATTGGGTGATTAATTTCATTAATCACTCACTAATCATCCTAAACTTTAATTTGGCCATAACTTTGCCAAATGGAGTCCAAATTGAGCCTGCCACTAGTCATTATAATCAGTGGATCAATTGTGACATACAGCCACTAAAATTAGTCAATTTGGACACTAAATGACAAAGTTAGAGTTTTTGACCCTTAATTATGAACCCTTAATTACACTTTAACTCTAAAACTTGTTTTGGTTATAACTTAGCCAATACACATCAAAATTTAATAATTTAAGGTTCTATGGAAACCTTAGAACATAACCTATATTAAACTAACAGAAAAAAATTAGGTGTCCTTAAAGTAAAAATTACCAATATGCCTTATAAGGTCAAATTCCTTAAATTGACCTTATAAGACTTAATACTTAACCAAAATTAATGAACTTATTATCTAAACTTATATTAGACAGTAAGTAATCATTCCACATAATTAAAATCTAGAATTAAGCCCTAATTCATAAAGGTGAAATTTAGACCCTTAAGTAGGGGCAAAATGGTCATTTTGCCTAAATTTAGGGTTTAATATTTCTAAGTCCTAATTTTATCTCTAAATTATATCAAATAGTAATTTAAGCAATTTAAACTATAATTTAAATAATTCTAAACCTTAAAATTAGATATTAGAAGGAAAACCCTAAATTTAGCATTAAGTGAAAATCTTAAGTAAAGATGAATTCTTCTCCATTCCTTTGAACTTCTTAGATCATCCTTTAGGTCTTATAACCTTTGTATATCTGAGTGATACTCTTAGTATCTAAGAGCTTTAATTCCTAAGATTAGGATTAGATCTTAGGTTAGAGTTCATCTAATGGGTAAAATAGGTTACTCATTAAGGTGAAACCTTGGTCTTACTAGTTTATTAGATTTTTCATAGTTTATTAAATGATTATTTGATCTTTTAACATTAGAATTAGGCTTAGAAATCTATCATATTGAACTTGATTTAATTCAATAGGATTTGCCTTAACCTTTAATCAGTAAGATGGGATTAAGCCTTAGTCCTTAGGATAGCCTTATGATTAAGAATTTAACTTAATTCTTTTAGTTTGATTCTTAATCCTTTAAATCTTGATTTGGCTCATCAAGGTTTATTTGGGATTTATAAAATCATAACTTAGGATGATTAATTTGCTTACTTAACCTTGTAGGCAACTTGGATTTATTTATAATTAGGATGTGGCCAATCCTAATTATGTTTACTTATAAGTTCGTAATTCTAAGTTACAAACAGTATAAGAATTGAGGATTCTGAATCTTATATAACTTAGAGTAAATAAAATGATTACATTAGAAAATAGGTGATATCATAAAGTTTGAGTAGTGCTAACTATTTTCTTGATTTGAAATTACTATGCTTTCCATGTTATTTAAGCCTTTTTACACCTTTGGACATACATTAATACTTGATACATACTTTATAATATACTTTGAATTTCATTCACATGTCATATGCATAATTTAAAAAAAATATTAATAAACAACATTATACTTGTGGTTTATATTTTACTTAGCCTGCCACTTAATATGACTTTACTTTAGGACTGCTTTTGCCTAGGGAATTTCCCCTATGGTACTTTACTTTGGCATTAGAATGTTTCTCCTGTATGCCCTTTAGATACTTTGTGGATTTACTTTAGGATTTAGGATGTTTCTCCTAGATACCTTTTTTAGTTGAACTTTACTTTAATCTGGGATATTTCTCCTAAATTACCAGATGGACTTTACTTTTTGGCAGACTAAATAAGAGTATCTCACAAGTACAGTAATTTAATCAACATTACTTACATTTACTTTTCAGACTTTTTACAGTTACTTTACATACTTTCGTTACACTTCAGACTTACTTTACTTTACTGTTTCAGTATACCTTTCTTTCTTTCAATTTTTTTCATTTTCTGCAGTTCCTTTATATTTCAGAACTTTTTGTATGTCAGTCGCTTTATTCACTTGAGCGCATGTTAGGATGCTAGCCTTTATATTTTCAGTACTGTACTTTTACTTATACTATAACTGGCATGTTAGTTTGATCATATTCTTTATAACTTTTCTTTGTACTTAGTATATTTACCTTTGTACTTTACTTATATTATTTTGCAGCCTAAGTTGAGGTATGTTTCTACCTCAATACTTGTTCTTCCTTTCTTTGTGCTTTACTGCTATGTTATGCTTAATTTTAGTTGTGATGTCATTAAAATACATTAAAATTCATTACCTTAAAATGTACTTAGACATTTTGTCTAACAAGATTTTTATTTTATTGGCTGGGGCCCTACCATTATAAAACTGATAATGGTAAATTCTGAGCTTTTTAAGGAGATTAAGCCCACTGAGGAGCAAATTCAGGAGGAGGTTCAGACTACTGAGGGACCTTAGTCTTACTAGCTTACTTTACTTTTACTTTGTGAGGATGAGTAACTCTTTTTATTTCAGTTTTCTTTAAACTTTAAATATTTGTAATAATACAGAACTATTTGTACTTTACTTTCCTGCATTGTATATATTCAGAGCTGGATGTCTTTATTTTATAGTATGGATGTTTACTTCAGTTGATACTTTTCTTCCGCACTCTGATACTCATTAAGTGATTGTTAATCTTTACCCTATTTAGAAAAGCACCTCTTTTCCTTAAGAATGGATTGGAGTCTTAAATTCCAACCTAATGTTAAGTATGAGATGTGCTTAGTGACGACCCCTCCTTAAGCCTTATGATTAGAAGGGGAGGCCGCCACAACTGTATGCTACTGATATGCCACCAAAATATCACTAAACTGCTATGAGTCGTACGGTCCAACGTATACATACATCCAATTATATAACAACCTAAGGTTGTTACCTAACTTAATTTTAGCCTAATCATATCTCAATTATCATTATGTTAAGTTCATCTAGCCATTAGAATCAATCCCTATAGATTTGGTGCGATTCGGAGCTAAATCAAATATTTTGGATTATTTTAATATTTAATTAATTAGAAAATTAAGGTATGTATTTTGACCTCGAAATCGAAATCCGACTTCGCCGTTGTGATTATCACACCCAAATTAGGTAGGGGCGATGTTTTGGACGTGTTTGGAAGTCATTGGATTTTCGCGAATATTTGAAATATAATTAAATGGGCCGAAAAATAGAATAATTAAATAATCAACGGAATCAAAATTTGACTTTGCCGTTGAATTCCTTCATATTCGGCTGACCCATCTCCTTCCCTTAATTAATTGTAAGGTTGATGGCTATGGTCATCTCTTTTCCCCTAGCTCATGATGGCCTCTTCCTTTCTCCTCCTTTAAATGGAGCTCAGATCATTCCTCACCATTTTTACTGTCAAGTTAAAGCTGAGAGCTCCCTCCTTTCCCCTCTGTTGTTAAGTTTGGTGCTGAATTAGAAGAAGAAGAAGAAATTCCTCCAAGCTTTCCAAGTCTTCTTTCTCCTCTTTTTAAAAGGCAAATATACCAATTTACTCCTCTTCATTGTCTTCTTCATATTGCTATTATGCTGTTTTGTATCTTTAGAAGATCCATGATTGTATTTGAAAGTCATTGAGGTTCATTAAGGCATCATATTGTTTTGAAAATCTCATGTTCAATTTTTTGTCCATTCTGTATACCTACATCTTTAACTGCATGTTTCATATAGTTAAAATAATTCATTTGTGTTGATTTTGGTATCAATATAAAGGTATCAAAAAGACTTTTCCATTGATATATGGTACCGCTCATGGAATACTCTAGATTTAGAGTATTTGAGCTTAAAATGTGGCCCTTCACGATTTTACCACAAGCGAAATCATCGTCGGGCGCTGCAGCGCGCCATAGCGCCCGAAGCTCAAATAGTTTCCGCTGTAGCGCGCCACAGTGCTCCACAGTGGGCTACAATGTCATTTCAGAAAAAAAAATCATATTAAATTAATAAATAAACTAATTGAACAGTAACCCGTAAGTTAGACCGCTGCAGCGCACTGCAGCGGGCTGCAGCGTCATTTTGGGACAAATTATAGGAAATCAAAAGAAAAATTAATTGAATAGTAACCTGCAAGTTGAACCGCTGCAGCAGGCTACAGCGGACCGCAGCATCATTTTTAGAAAACTATACCAGAAGAAAAATTAATTGAATAGTGTTTCTGCAAGTTGATCCGCCACAGAGCGCCGCAGCGCGCCATATCATCCAGCTCTCATATTGGTCTCTCCGTAGCTCATCGCAGCATCAAAAGAGATAGATTATACCTTTCTTGATCCTTAAGTCAATTTTAATAAAAGTAGAATGAGGATAAGTTTGGAAAATAATATTTTTCATGTAATTGTAGTTAAGAAAAGAGATAGATTATACCCTTCTTGAAACGATTCAACTTATGATTATAGGGAACTAGAAATCTAAAAACTTATCTAAAGCTTAAAAAGAAGTTATTTCAATCAAATTGATTGAGAGCTAATATTAATGAACAATTGAAATGAATATTTATAATTGAGGTGAATACTTACAATCCTATATATGAAACTCTAAATATTTTATAAATAATCAACATGTGAAAGTATCTAATATTTTCTTAAAAATTCCTATGTCCTAAAATTCTTAAAATTTTTAGCTGAGTTTCCTTTGTATTTGTTCAAATAAACAATTTACAAAATTAATATATATATATATAAGTCAATCCATTGACTATTTTCAATTCTAAAATAGAGTTCAATCCATTTTATAGGATTGCTTATTTTCAGTTCTAATAATTTCAAGTTATAAAATCAAACAAAGCAGCTTACTAACTTATATTTTATACATCCTATATCAAACATCTATTAATAAGAGATGCAGAAATAAATTTAGCAATTTATAAGGGCAGCATTATTTGACTTATTGCACATAGCATTTAATTCAGCATTTCATTTTGTATTAATTTGCAACTCAACCTGCAAAGAAAAACAACATTGAAGTTAGCATTTGTTCTTTTAAACTATTGATGTCAACTTATGAATTTACTTAATAGAGAAAGTAGCATTTGAATTACCTTAAATGAATGACTGCATTTGATTAAATATTACAATAGAGAAGAGTATTTGATTCAATATTGCAATAGTTAATTACATTTTAACTTAACGTATGCCATGAAACTTAATTACACTAATTCCATAACAATTGAATTACACGAGTAAGAAAATTTATCAATAATAATTGGAATTAAATCTAGCTTAATATGATTGTATACAATTATATAATTCAATTCATTCATGTAATCATTTTATAATTGAGAAAATTATTTCATGAAGTACTAAATAGTTGCTCACACTTAATTCACAACATTTGAATTTCATAAGAGGTGAGGATTATCCACAATAGCAGGAATAAATCTAATTTATATAATCTCTTGAAATACAATAAATTGACTAAGATTTAAATGACAATTTATTTAAACTAAAAAATCTAAATTCCATGACATAATTTAATACATGGACATCAAATTAAGAAGGACGCTATGAATTAACATAATAGCTTTCATAATAATTCTATTACATACTTGCAAGTTCTATTAAGATTAACTTGGAATTAATCTAACCTTAATGATCTCAAATGTATATTACAGTTCATTTAGAATCAAAATCTGATGCAATATTTTATGGGATAGCAGCAATTAATTTAGAATTACAAAGAACAACAATGATTTACTTAACATATACGGAATAGTAGTATTGGGTTCAATAATTATAAAGGAGCATGAGTAAAATTTGATTAACAATGTAAAGGACAGCAATATTTGATTTAATATACAAAGAACAACTGCATTTAATTCAACAATTATAAGCGAACAGCAGTTATTTAATTAGCTTTACAAGGTACAATAATTTATAACTTAACATGCTAAGAACAGTTGTGTTTGATTCAGCATTTGTAAGGGATAGTATTATGTAATTCAACAATTAATAAGTACAGCAATATTGATAGCCTTTCAAAGGATATTAGTATTCGACTTAACATGGAAGAAGTAATGGCATTTGGTGTATCATTTGTAAAGAACAACTGAGATGTAAAATGCATTGTAATGCACTTTGGTTCCATATTATTCACTACATATCAAGCAATGACATTTTATAATAACATGCAAATAACAAGTATTTAGTTTGCTGCTGTAATAATTATAAAAGGTGTCAATATTCAGGAATATTCGAAAAGCATATAACTTTTGCACATCACTAACATGTCCATAAACTTACATTAAGCTATAACATAAACAGTTTAAGAGATAGACTACTTTGTTTCAAAAAGTTGATCAATCACTATACTTTTTGCAATTAAGATAAGAAAAGGAAAACTAACATATGGAATATTTCTAATACAATTAAGGAATTGTAACATTCAACTCAGCATTGTTAAACCTAATGATATTAACAGTAAAAGCTCTACGATCGTAACAACACTTCTAATAATAAAATCATTGTTTGCAATGCGTTTTGATCTAAGTTTACATCATTATAATTTGAATGCAAAGAGAAGAAAACTGTGAAACATCATCATCATTAATAATGGTATTTTGTCCTTCCAACGATCCCAAATTCTTAAATTTAGACTTAAGTAAATTCTACACAACATAAATCCAATTGGTTATCAAACAAGAACTAAGTGTTAATTTATTAAGAAATTGTAATGGTATTTAATATGTAAATATGAAATATTTAAATGGCATGTATGAAACTCTCTAAAATCAAGAGACCATTAAACATGCTAATGAAGAACGACCTATAAGGAAAATAATGTAGTATAATTAAACAAAATAAGCCTTTGAAATAAATGATAGATTTAATAAAAATAATGAGTTGCTTGTAAGTAGATCTTTTGAATTCTATATGAACTTCCACATATATTACCAAAGCCATTCTAAACACTAAAAAATTAAGCAAGTCGATAAAACATTCCCGAACAGTCCAGAAAAACAAATCGCAGCTATTAAAAAAGGAATATATAATATTTCCCCATCTACATAAGATTAGAAATGTAACTAGCCAGAGATATGATTCTCATGCTACTAAAATATCATCAAACGAAACAGCATATATAAGACATACTTAGTGCACTTAGCACAAAGTTATGGTCCAGTTAATAAGAAGTAGTTGAAGCGGCAAAATACAAAAGAAAAAGAGAAGCAATTAATTTAAACCGTATGCATTTCTTTATGAGCAATACCAATTTCTGCTTACAAAAGAAAGAAGAAAAGAAAACATCAGAATAATTTACAATAGATGAACAATTAAAACTAGGAAACTCATATTAAGACTGAGTTCATCTTTCGTCTCATCTGTACTAAATTTATATCAAGGCAGATTTATACAACTTGTTCATACCGTGATAATTATGCTGAAATAATTTATTGAAAGAACATAGGAAAATCGACGGGATAAACTCGAAGCAAAAGAAAAGAATTTAATGGCATACCTCAAATGTGTTTGAGTACTCCTGAGTTCTATTAACTCATTGATCTTTCTTTTAACAAGATAGGGTATCAATTAAAAATCTATTATATATATATATATATATATATATTTTTTTTTTTTTTGTTTGGGATTTAATTGAAAATCAGATGCTAATGGTGTGAAATTCAGGCTTCTCTTTAATTTGATCTGATTTCTACTTTGTCACAAAGAATGACTAAGAATGAATCGCATATTATAAATTTTTTTTTTTTTTGGAAGAATAATAGGTAAATATATGAGGTGGTACCTTTGCTCCTTGAGACTCGGCTAGAAGAGGGCTCGGCGAAATGGAGAGGTTTCGGCGAGTGGAGGGGTCGGCGAGAGGAGACTCGGCTTGGAAGGCTCTCGGCTGGAGGAGGCTCGGCGACCTTGGCTACGCCGGATGGAGGAGAATCGGGAGAAGGATTGGCTAAGGTTCGCTGCTCCCTTGCTTCGCACTCACCTGCCCTCCTTTTAATACCCCTCTCGAAATGATGAGTAGTGGCTGAAGGATAGGGATGGAGCGGTGCTTATCGCCAAGCATGGACAACTAGAGGGAAGGCCTTCGTGCGTATGGGAGGAGGCGTCTCGAGGAGGATAGGAACGGGAGGGGGTCTCGATCGCGTGCGAAGGGGATAGGGATTAGGGTTTGCCGATGGATAAGGTAATATATATATATATATATATATATATATATATATTAATTAGTTTAAAAATTTTTATTTAATTAGAATTTCTAAAAAATTTTGAAAAATTATTTTTTAGCTAAATTGAGGGTAACAGACTCAAAAATGAAATCGAAATTTTAATTGGAAGTCATCTTAAGTATTTCAATTATCAAATTATGAATATATAATAAAATAATCAAGAGATTTTGACTATCTCCAAAACTCATCAAAAATTTCACCCCAAGCTAATTTGGGTGTAAGGAATGCAATGACGAAGTCCATTTTCGATTCTGAAGTCTAAATAAATTATGTATCTTCATAATTATCTGAAAACCAGTAAACATTAGAAATTGTCAAACGGTCTTCAAATCACACGAAATTTGAGGTGGAGACTCTTAACTCTATTATAAGAGTAATGAAAGAGATTTATAGTCAATTAGATTACTAATTAATATGTAACAACATTTGGGTTGTTACACAGTCTTTTAGCCTATTCGGGAAGATGGGTTTTGTAAGCTCATCCATCCTGAGTAGCGCACCGCTCCGCAGCTGATTATGACTATACTTGTCTCTTGCGCATGGTGACGGGGCGGGGCGCTACAAAATTATTTGTAATAATTCTGGATGTATTTTCTTTTCTTTTCTAAGATGAATATTTTATACAGCTTCTGTGATGAATATTTTTGGATGACTGCTTAGCTTTCGCACTCTATTATATAATACTTATACTTAGTATTGTGATGTGATCAGTATACTGGAAATATTGATATCTTATACATATATTAGATTCTTCATATATTTTACATCCAATGTATGTATTGGTCTAATACTTAGGATAAGGATACTACTTTTATCTTAGGTATTAGCTCTCAATCCTCCTTGAGGTTGAGTCAGCAGCCATTCAGATGGGTTTGGTTTCAACTATTCAGGGAGACGGGATATTCCTCCCCGAGTGGTGCACCGCTCCGCCGCTGAGATTGAACACTAACCTAAATCTATAATAAACCCTTATAAAGAGATTTATAAGGTCTTCTTAAAGGAATTACTTAAGGTAATTTCTTATTGAAAAGACTTAAAAAAGTTTAATAATTGAACACTAAAGTTAATATTGATTTAATTAATATTGAAGTGTGATTAAGAAATGTACAATGTACAAATTCACATTATGAAGTTAATAAATTTAATTAATAAAATTTTGAGGAAAATTTGGGGTGGTTTACCTAAAAATCAAGCTAACATGATTAAAAGATCTAATCTTGATTCATGGGAAACGACATATTTCTAAGGCTTAGGAAGACTTAGATCAAAACTTGAGCAAAATGACCAAAATATCCCTCCATAAGGGTCAAAAATGGGATATTAAGACCTAGGGTTCCAATTTGATTTCACTTAATGTCAAATAGTTTCTTACTATTTAATATGGAGATTGATACTAATAACACCTAATTTAGATAAGGATTAAGGCTAATGAGCTTAAATTAGGATTTAAGCTCATTAATAGTAATTATCAAAATTACTTAAGAAAATCTAAATTTTATATTATACTTAGATTCTATTCAGTCTGAAGATTCCATAAATACTAAGTTTATTAAAATATGAGGTCAAATGACCTAATTATGAGCTAATCATAAAATGCCCTAAAAATATAATTAAGGGTGGGGTCCAAAAATCCAATTTCACTAATTGGTGTCCAAATAAAGCAAAATAAGTGGCTCAACAGGAAGGTATGTGAGCGAACTTGAGTGCAAATGCGTTGGTTTGACCCAGCCTGAATTGGCGCAAGAGTGGAGACGGCGTAACCCGAAGATCATTTCATATGGCATCGAAATCGACGCCGGTCCCAACATTGCCGGAGGTTGGCTCACCCACTGTTGGAAAGGTCTCAAAGAGACCTTTGGAACAGTGGCCAAAGCATTGCTAGAGGTGGCCTATGCCACAAACAGTCTCCAGCTCTAGGCGATCGGGGACGAACGAGAGGTGATGAGACGGTAGACTACTGTAGCTAGTGCTTTGATTTGGCGATCAAATTGAGCTTATTTGAGCTCTATCGATCGTCAGCTGGCATTAGAATCATGTGAAATAAACATTTACAATGAATTGCATGCAAATTGAAATGGAAATAATCAGGAATTATCGGTACCTTTGGTTCATCTCAATAAAACTTCGTGGAGGCGACGAGCTGCTGTGGCTTTGAATCAGCTCCAAGTTCAAACCTAATAAGTGAAATTGAGGCCTGTAGACTGATTGAAGCTAAATTGGCTTTAGACATGCATCTAAGGCGGTGGCTAGCCATATGTATGCCGTGAGCGGCTGCCGCGGGCCTGCCTGCACGACATGTGCAGCATGCTTGTGCGCGTGCAACAGGGAACGATGCCTGGATCGTCCAATTAGGATGGGCTCGATCGGGCGATTCTTCTTGTCCGATTGGAATGACGTGCCTGGCATGATATGAGAAAGATGAGCCCGATTCGATAAAGGAAAGGCGGGTCCCACAACTTTAATTAAAGTATTTAATTTAATTTAATTTAATAAACTTTTATAATTAAAAAATATATGAAACGTGCTCCAAAAAATTTCAAAACTTCACTCATAGTTAATTTGGGGTGAAAAACGCAACGACAAAGTTTGATTTTAATTTCGAGATCAATTTAATTATTTTAATTTTTGGGATATTTTAAATATGTTGAAATATTTGGGAAATCCGATGACTTTCAAAAATTCTCAAATTATTGCCCTTATCTAATTTGAGGATGAGGAATTCAACTGCGAAGTTAAATTTTCAATACGAGGTCAATTTAATTATATCACTTTCATGATTATAATGATAGTAGTGATGATTGTAATTGTGATGATAATGATAATAATAATAATAATAATCGATATTATTATTATTACTATTATTTATATTTATAAGATATAAAAATGGAAGTCCTTATCGAAGGATAATTTATGATAAAAAGTATGAATCATAATAACAATAATAATAATAATAATAATTTATTATTATTATTATTATCATCATTTATAGAAGATTATACATGTACACAGTATTATTTTTATTGCTTGTGTGAAAGAGTATGATTATCATTATTATTATTATATGAAGATAATAATAATAATTATACACTAATTATTAAAAATTTTTTTTGTAAGAAAGAGAAATATTATTATAATAATAATATTTTAGCATTTATGATAATAATAATAATAATATGGTATATATATTATTACTATTATTATTTATAGAATATTAATAGAGAAAGAGTTATTTAATGAGTGATATTTATTATAATTATAATATTTTTAAATAATAATTATTATTTATAATAATTAGGATAATAATGATAGTTGTACCTTTATTAGTCAGTGGTTCACTGCTTAATTTTATTCCAATTATCAAACTAAAATATAATTTATCACAAATGCTATTTAGATTTGTTGATATAGCACTCAAGAAAACTCATCCAATAGAATTTGGAGATCATTTTATTAGTATTTATTTATTTATATTAAAATAATACAAATATTATTTCTTAAAGTTTATATTGAAATAATGTCCAAATCTTATTGGATCAATTTTTCTGAATATCACGTCAACAAATTTAAATAATATTTCTCATGCTTTCATTAAATCTTAAGATAAATGATGCTAGTATCCACTTTATTAAATTCTATTTATATAACAATTAATTGAATTGAAAACTAGTTTTAGAAATACTATAAATTCAACAAATAAATAAAAAATTAATAAAAAATTAGACTTTTATTAAAAAGTAAGAAAAAAATCACTAACCTTAAAGTGTAATTATTATTTATATTTTATCCATCACTTTTTTACTTCATTTAACTTTTTTTTTGCCAAATAATATTAATCTAAATTGTAAAGCTAAAATATTCAAAAATATATACATTTCCTAAGGTTTCAAAAATGCTCATATCTTTTTTTAGGCAATTAAATATTTATAATAATTTTATAATTATGATTTTGATAAATGAATCTAAATTAAAATTAATTTAATAATAAATTTAAAGTCCTTAATGATAATGAGGCATTGAAAGAGTAATATTGGAGTATTGTAGCACCCTCGCAATTATTTGAAATTATTATTTAATTCATAATAATTAATTAAAAATATGTTAAAATAAATAATTATTTTAAAAAATATGATTTTTTTTTGAATTATTTTAGAATTTTTTGAATGAGATAAATGTTTTTTTTGTACATTTTTTTTAAATATTATAACTGCACAAAAATATATATTAAAAAATATTAACATCAATAATTTTTTTTTTTTTGAATTTTGACATATAAATTTCATAAAAAAAAATATATTAAATTAATAATTTACTTAAATATTATAAATGTAAACGTACTTACTAATACACTTTCTGTTAATATGAAAAGGACGTAAGATTTCACATCAATTATTCATAAATTAATAAATTAATCATCATAGTAATGCTTCGTGGTCCGCGTGGCTGCTTTTATATATATCATAATAAAAATATTACTTTATTAAAAAAAAATATTGAGATCAATAAATTTTTTTATTTTTTTATTTTTATATATAAATTTTACAAAAAAAAAATATATTTAATTAATAATCTACTCTGAATATTATATTGATACATATTTATATATTTTTAGTATACAATAAAATATAAATATAATAATACTCATAAAAAATGACTAATGAGATTATTATTAAAAAAATAATAATTAAGTACTGCTATTAATTTTAGAATTTAACTCAATTTAAATTTAAAAATTATAATTATAAATTAATTAAAATGAATTAATTGTATTAGATATTTATTAGGCATAAAAGTATTTTTGTAACTACAAAATGCATATTTTATTTTAAAAAAGTTTAATGGAATTTTTTAATAAATATTTAAATTTTGTTTAAAATATTAATATATTTATTAAATAAAAGAATTACAATACTTAAAAAGATTAAAATAATGATATAGATTATATAAAAAAAAGAACTCTCTATAAATTCGACAAAATTAATATATATAAAGATAATGTTGAGTTGATAGTAATTAAAATTTATTAACTAAAAATATTTATTTTAAAGAAAAAAAAAGAGTATTGCTATACTTATACATTAATATATATCAAAATATATAAATGATGTGTCAATTTAATATGTAAGTAGATTATTAATTGAATGTATTTTTTGATAACACTTATCTATAAAAATTACATAAAAAAAAAAATATAATTAATCTGAATAATTTTTTTATGTATATTCTTTTGTAGCATTTTTCAGAAAAAAATGTTCTGACATTCAGTGCTCATTCTGTTGAAATACACGGTCTGCTCAGAAGCACTTAAGCCGTCAGCTCCGTTGTGATCACTGCTCGCTGCCGTCGAGTGCAGCTGCTTTGGGACATCTCCTTTTACGCTGGAATCAATGGCCGATCGCCGTCTTTTTTCTCTCCTCCTCGTTGCTCTCTCAGTTTCGATCTTCACCTTCACTGAAGTCTCAGGGTACATCGCCTACAACACCACTCCCACGATCGTCCCAAGTAAGATCAATGTCCACCTCGTCCCTCACAGTCACGATGACGTCGGCTGGCTGAAAACCGTCGATCAGTACTACGTAGGATCTAATAACAGCATTCAGGTTTCCCTCTCTTTCCAACACTCTTACCAAACCACCAAGGCGAGGATGAGGGGGTTCTCTTTGTTTGTCGATTGATTTTTTTATTTTTGGTTTTTGTGAAGGGAGCCTGCGTTCAGAACGTTTTGGATTCAGTTGTTTCTGCTCTTGTAGCAGACAAGAACAGGAGATTTATCTTTGTCGAGCAGGTAGAATGTGATTCACTTGCTTGATTTTGAAGTTTGGAAATTTAATTGAGAGTGGGGTTGTGCTTACAGGCGTTCTTTCAGCGCTGGTGGAGACAGCAGAGCGATGCGACTAAGAGGATTGTGAAGAAGCTTGTTGGATCGGGTCAATTGGAGTTCATGTGATAATTCTTTTTCGTTTTAGCTGCTTTAAGTTTTAGGGCTGTTATTGTTCTGGTTTTAGCAAACATTCCGATGAATTTCTGTCATGCAGTTCTTTATTGTTTTGATTGGAGCTGTTAAATCCACGGAAGCTTCAAATCCTGTTTGTTTCTAGTTTCTGTCCAAATCCCTGTCTTACGGAACCTGGGCTTTGAGTTAATCACCAATATGCTAATTTGCAACAAAATTGGTTTGTTCATTAAATAATAATACTTATCTTTGAATATGATGAATGCATTGTTAGGCTTTAGATGAGTATGACTTGATCATTCACAATAAAGTACATATTAAGGCTGTAATCATTTAAAACGTAGGTCTTGCCAAACAAAAGCAATCTAGACAAACAGCTTTTAATATTTAAATAAATAAAAAATACTAAATCAATATCTTAATGATTTATTATTTTTTATCTGAATTAAATTCTTCTTGTAGCCAAACAGCCTAAAATTCAAAATTTTGTTCTACAAGGCATCATGTATGTGTTATCAAACAGCAGCAAAAAAATTGAGTAGTACTTTTATGCATATTTATTTTTCTTAAATTTTGATTTAGAAATGGGGGCATGTGCATGCATGATGAGGCGGCTCCGCATTATATTGACATGATTGATCAGACAACTATGGGCCATTTCTTCATTAAGAAGGAGTTTAATCAGATACCGAGGATTGGATGGCAGATTGATCCTTTTGGTCATTCAGCTGTTCAGGCTTACTTGCTCTCAGCTGAGGTATTTAAACAAATTATTATATGCAGTCACAATTTATCTAAAACTTGAAAAATAATTTAATCGTTGTTTACACAGTTCTTAATACTAGCTTGATGCTTTATGACAATCAGACATTGTGCTTTTTAGCTAAATTTATGAAAGTCTTTGAATTTCTTCGATACATATTGTTTTGTTTGCCGGGTTAAGAGCGGGAGTTAAATGATTTACTGTGGTTTAATGCTGCTTTTTTTCAATCTACTGAAATCATGTATTCTTTATTCTGTGCCTAAAATCAACTTTGATGTAGCACCTTGATTTTGTCATTAGTAATTATAAGAAAAGATAGTTTAGTCCACTATTGCAACAAAGAAGAGGTATATGGATTTATGGTCATATGGGGATTATACACAAAAAATGAGAAAACAAGTAAACACATTATGGTATTATTAACAAAATTGACGTTAACTTTTTTCACAGCCTTTAGAAATCTATCATAGTCTTAAAAACACAGCTTTATATAAAACTCCCAAATAAACTCATGAGAGATGATTGGCTTTATTACAGAGAAATAAGGAAACAAAATATTAATTGCCTAAAATCTGTTCAAAAAACATGTATATAGGATTGATTACTTCTTGACCCTTGTAACATGATTGGTTAGGTCGATCCCTTTTATGACCATTGCATTTTGGGACCTTCGATGACATTTATGATGAGCACATGTCCAAAAAGGTTAGGCCAAATTCAAGGCACACATGTTTCTTGAAGCATGCAAACTATTAAACTGCAATTAGATGCAACTTAGGCATAGGAGTTTAACTCCTTAAAAGTGAGTGTTCTAAAGGTCATCTACAATATGTTTGTTTAAAATCAGCACTACAATTAGTAGCCTTGTTCCACTTGTTTTATAAACCATCTATTTATTCTCATTATTTGCTAGAGGAGATTTTAACTATACATTGTGCAAACCCCTTTACTTCTAACCGTGCTTTTTTTGATATAATTAATTTTCTATTCTAATTCATTGACATAAATTTTTTACTTTTTCTTAGAATTTATTTTTCTTAACATGACACTGCTTAAATATTCGTGAAATATGATACTATTAATCCAACCAAGTGAGTATTTGCTTACGTTAATACATTTGTGAAAATAAGCTTGTTTATAACCTTATTATATTGGCTTAGTTATCATTAGATGACTTTTGTATCTAAAAAATTCTAAGTTTATCTTTTTAACACATGGGATCTTTTCCTTGTTAAAATTGCAAAAAAAATCTCTCGTACTTCTAGTTTAAAAATTATTGAAAATTTGAAATTTAATTTTTTATTATTAAATTATTGATGTGTTTAAAAATTTTGAGCCAATTTAAAATGTTTCTAAATATTGAGATAGGGTGGTGTGATGACCCGATGTTTGGTTATTAAAAACTAATCCAACATAAGGTACTTTCCCGCAAGATCATATTGGACTATTCAAGTAAAATGACATATAAATCATATCATTCATCCAGAGCCATATAAGATAAAGAGGATAACTTCCATTCAATTTAACATAAAAAATATTCAAAATAATACGTCCATTAAATTAACGTCCCAAAATAAATGAACCATCAATTGGTCCTTATAACTTACTATAACATAAAATAAAATAAACTAAACACTTGTTTTTCAAATTCTTGCAATGATTCCTTAGCCATACTTGCCATCAAGCTCGTTTAGCATCCTTCAACGGTACTTGATCTGGGGCATCATTATAAAAATAATGCAGGATTTGAATTCCCAATAATTAGAGAATACCCGAAGTACCAAAAATATCAAATATTGAACTTTTTCAATATAAAAAATTGTATGCAGATATATGGGTAAATAAAAATATGCAAGAAAACATTAGTTTAGCATAAGAAATATATGTCAAATTTATGCACCACAATCAATATATAAAAATAAAAGAATTCTGCCAATATCATAAGTAATATGCATAAATTAATTTATGCATTTAAAAAAAAAAAAATGTATTTGTATATTAGTATACGTCTTGGTATTATGTAGCAATATTATCTTCATTTTGCTTTCAGAACCTTGAGGTCATGGGTTCATAATAAGAAAATAGATATCATACTACCCCCCCCCACCCCCCACAGGTAGGGCTGGCTTCGAGTCGAGTTCGAGTCAACCCATACTCGAACTTATTGGAGTTCAAGTTGAATTTTAGTCGAGTTCGAGTCATTTTAAATAAGGTTCGAGTTAAGACGCATGACTCGAACTCGACTTGAAAATTTTTGAATCGAGTCAAAATGTCTCGGGTGCGAGTCGAGTTTGAATTTCTAGTATTGGGTCAAATTGTCAGCGCTACCCTACCCACAGCCTACAATATGACAACCTTATAACTTTCAAAGTGAACTAGCCCGTCCTTAACTTAACCCACCTCAAAATCTACCGTTCAAATATTCATAAAATTATTTTGGTAGTAAGATAACTTTATCGTCAATATGGATACAATTTCAAAGCAAAGTATAATCGAGAATTAAAAATAAATAAATGCAAAAAGTAACATCGTGAGTACTTTTGCATTTGTTCGTGATGAGAAAACTATTCAAGAGTCTGATTCGTCTGCAAAATAATTATATTTGTAATCTTTGTTAAACCTTGGGCATTGCTGTTTTCAATAATGAAACACATATTTTTATTCATATTAAGTTCAAGTTAATTACTTTAGTCTATAGGTTTTAATTATGCAAGGAAATGTTATATTATACAACATCTATGTCTATTATGATCTTGTAAGGTAAATACAAAATGTGGTTGCAATCTACTTAGTTGATTGAGTAAAAATCCCTGCAATAGTAACAACTGCATATTTCTGAAGGGCGATCTTACACTACTCTTAATGGGTTGCAATGATAAGAATAACTTAAGATGAAAATTGAATGTACTGTTGTAAAATCAATAAAGTTTCTGCTTATTTATATTTCTTAGCGTAAATTGGTAACTTAAACTGCATAATAAAATTTCAGAATTTAACTTGCCTAGGTTGCATTAAATATTCTCTGGTACTCTAGAAGAAGATTGAAAGCTTTGGAAACCGAACTTTCTACTGAAACTTGATTAGTTCAAATCTATTCAATTTCAGTCTTATACACCACGTTGAACCTAATCCTATTCAATCATCTTGTTAATCTCAGCCCATCCATTCTTCTTAATTATGCTGTTCTCGATTCCCTTCAAAAAATTATGTTATAAAACTATGAACAAGTTGCAGACAGCATTCCATAATACTTAATTTAGTTTATATCATAGGCAGCAGCTGGAAATACTTCAAAGGAAGTTCATACATCATATTACACATTAGGAATTATCCTGTTCCCGCTGAGCAGAAGTAGGAATGGTTCTAGAACTAGAGGCGTTTTCCCTATACTATACAACAGGTTTGTGTAAGAGCTCTAAATCAAATTCTCTTGAGTTCAGTTATACTTATTTGAACATATTAAACCACCAAACTCTCTTCATATATTAGAAACAACAGTATTAACTTCTTTAACATATCCTAACATGGGTTAGTAGTCTCAATATTGCATGCTGTTTTAAAACCGTTCCATCCAATTGAGCCATACTATTAGAGCCCAGGTTTCTATATTCATACTCCTAGTGGCAGTGAATCATAGTCAATTCATTGTAAGCCACATATGTAAGGTAGCATTTAACTTAATTACCATTAAGCAGCTACTCTTCAGGGTCCAAAGAGTAATCATGTAAGAGTTCAATACACCTAACTTCTAGAACATAGTTAGATCAAAACACAATGTCTTTAGGGCGTTAAGAGTATAGATAAAACAGATTTACTTAGGATTGAGAGTACCTTGATGAGAGTTTTAGAATCAAAGAAGAAGAAGATTGCCCTGGAGAGGAGAAGCTGTTAAGTGCTGGGATGTTCGGGATCGTCCTCGCTTCTATCGTCGGCTCCAAATGTTTATACACATGTTGTAAATTTATTATTTTAAACTGCTCACAATGATTATATCAAAGTTTTTCAAAATAAAAAATTTAGAAGTGATATAAAAAAACAACAATAATAAAAATAACACCAAGCCTTAATCTAACTAAGTGGGGTCAATTACATGAATTATTTGTTTCCACTGTGCACACGATCAAATAGAAACCCCTCTCTAAGTTCCAAATAGAGAATATTTTTTCTAATAGTTCATTCCTGTCTTTTTTGGCCTTCCTCTTCCCCTATTAATATGAACGAAATTCATAGACTCAATTTTTCTAATAGTGGTGTTGCACAGTCTAGTTCTAAATAGAGAAGATCCTTCCTAATATTGACTTTTAATACTACTTGTTACCTTATTTGAGCCCATACACAGAGTTGGTCATTGGAGATCTTTTCTGAAGCATTCGGACGGATGGATCGCTTAGGAATAAAATTAATCATTCAATATTTTTATCATTAGTGGAACTACAGAATGTTAAGTAGGTACTTCATGATAATGGTTGGATTTTAGCTATGCAAGAGAAATTAAATAAAATTTGAAAGAAATTTTGTTTGAGAGTTAGTTTGAAGCTCCAATTCTTGTAGTGCTATTGGAACAAAATGGGCTTCATGAGTAAGCTTAGTGATTTGAAATAAGGCTAACTTAGTGTTTAAAAGATTTAAATATGTGAGGGTATGGGTTTTAACGAGACATTGCACCGGTAACAAAGCTTAAAGCCATTAGGCTCTTACTTGCATTTGCATCTAATGGATGCTTTTTGATGAATTCTTGTTGCCTTTTACAAAAGAAAGAACTTCCATATCCTCGGCTCAAAACCTTTTTAAAGATTTGATAATATACATACTGGTACACCCACTACTTTTAATTCAAATGCCTGACAATTTTCTAACCATAGAACGCCCATTTCCCACATATTGCAATACCTGCACCGATATGATCCTCTTGAACTGACGATACACTGAAATACTTCTCATGGATTGAGCAAATTCTCTTTTGCCTCATCTCAATATTGTCCACCTATTCATACTCATTCTTTATATACTAGGTCAAAAATGGACATTATTAAACTTGTATAGAAACACTACCTTACAAAACTATTTCTTCTTCTATATATATCCTAAAACTTATAGGTTCTAATTGGGTTCTTATATTCAAATACAACTCTAATGGTACATTTTAATTCTACAAAGCAAGGCTTGTTGTCAAAAGCTTTTACAAAACTTAGGGCTTTGATTACTTTGAGACCTTCAACTTTGCGATAAAGCCAACACTATTTGAATTGTTTTATTTTTTGCTTTAACCATAAATTTGATTGTTAAGCAATTGAATGTGCTTAATGTGTGTTTGCATGGTAATTTTTTTGATGATGTGTGTATAAGCCTACCTCTTGGATTTTGTGGATAAGGCATTATCATATGTGGTCTATATTGTCTTAAGTAAGCTCAACGACCCTAATTTTAAAAATGAAGCTTCTTTTACCTGATTGGGGAATCAATCATTTTAAATATAACAATTTAGTGTTTGTTTATAATAATCCATTATCATGAATGTTATTTCGGTCTATATTGATGATATTGAATCACTAGAAACAACAATAAAGTTATCTCTAGCTTGATTAACTCCCTTAATCTTCAGCTTGCCTTGAAAGATATACTAATCCAATCAATTATTTTGGCATAGACACTTATTTTCCGCCTGCGATCGCAATGTCGAATTAGGGTTCTAGATGGGTGGCGACACCACCTTTCTTTCTGCTCACCCAACGTCAACTTGGTGGTCGTTAGCTCGACCTCGTGAGCTCTTGGGCGCTGCATCCACCTTGGAGCTTTGCCGTCACAGGTTGCAGACGGACTAGCCATGACTGGTGGCTGTTTGATTTGACCCTTTCAACAACCATTCCGTCAGCGACCACAGGGATAAATAGACACATCTTTTGATCATAAACATGAATCTTCTATAGTTTCCATTTGGATAAATTTTCCGCTGCTTAAGATTCATTTTATCTATTCTTTTTTCATTAGATTTTTATTTTGGAAAACCCTTTAAGGTTGACTATGTCACAGCTAATCTTCTCCGGTCATTTGTAGCCTGAGTTTTGGTTGAAATTGATCTAATAGAAACCTTTGAATTGGCCATCTGAATTGGGAGTGAAAATGAAGGATACTTCCAGGAAGTTATTTTTGAGAACTCACCTCTTTACTACACTAATTAAAAAATAGTTGGTCATACAATCTATTCGTGTTTCAAATAGCACCTTCACTTAAAAGATCAGAGTCTTTCATGGAATGTACCGTGCGAAAGGCTAAGTCAAGCAAACAATTCTATTTTTCTAAAAGTCAGAGGGTTAGGTTAGACAAAAACCTTTAGGAAATCAATCAACCAATTGTGGTGGGATTAAATGCCAATGTAGAAGGTTGCAATAGTTTTGATGTTGGTAATATTGAGGAAAAAGACGTTGATGTTGCCTTAGTAGTGGGTAGCACTGCTGAGCAAAATTCCGATGCGGTCGCTGCCATTGATAAGGAGGTTGTCATAAATGGAAGCAATGTTGGACCAATATTCAATTTCTTTTTATCTATTGCTATAGACAATCTCTTACATGGCCAGATGGAGTTGAATGATGCATCAACACAATAAGGCAACTTATTATGGAGAAAGTTCCTCTAAGGCCTTCTGGGGAGATATAGGTTTCTACATGAGATGATGTCGAGATAGTTAAGGGGGTGGAGGGTCTCTTGCCTCTTGCTAATGAATTCTATATGAGTGGGTCTGGTGAACATACGAATGCAATTCAACCATCCTCTCCTATATTGTCTGATAGTGACTCTGATGTAGAACTATTGTATGAAGAAAATGAGTTTAAGATATGGAGGAGGCTTGTTTCAACATATTTCAAGCAAAGAACATGGTGTAACGACCCAAATTTGTTATTTTGCGAATTAGGTTAAATTTTTAACTTTGACATTAGGACTCTGAGGAATTTCAATTTAGGGCAAACAAAATTACCAATATATAGAAATAATTTTTAGATTAAAATGCCTTAGTTTGGGAGAAATCCGAATAACGGAAGCTCCCGCTTTATTTTCTGAATTATTTAAATTCTAAAAATCAAGAACATTGAAATATGTGTCCAAATTCATCGTTTTCTGTATCATTATGTGAAGTATATTATTTAAAGGCTGCTTGAGAAGTTTCATCAAATTATGAGCACCAATTTTATCGTGGCTAATTTTTGAAGTTTTTAAACTAAAAAATTATTATAAAATAAAATTTTACTCCGAATCGAAATTTTTTGGCGCGAGGGTGTTTATAATGTTGTAACACACTTTGGTGTCAAGTTTCGTTGTATTTGGACGCCAAACGGCGAAAAATGCAATTAATTTAAAGTTTAAGTATTTTTCCATTTTTTCATATTTTTTTCCTCTGTTTTCCCAGACCGACCCCTCCTTGTTCGCCGATCGCATGCTCTGTCGCAAGACAGAGCCTGCAGCGGAACCTTCCGCCTGCCTGCGCCATTTTTGGAGCAGGCTGTCGGCCAAATGGGCCGACCCCCCGACCCCCTTCCCCTCCCTCTCGCCTCCTACAAATACCCCCAGCCCTCCCCTTCCTCACGCACAACAGCCCCCATCTTCTCCCTTACAGCAGCAGCATCAACTTCCATTCCTCCTCAGCCAGCCTTCCTCCTTCCAGCCGTCGGCCAGCAGTCCCTCCAGCAGCAACCAGTTACCGCAGCTCCTCCCTTCCTCCGATAGCCTGCCAATAGCCCTACCGGCCAGCCAGCAGCCTTGCCAACAGCAGTCCAACCGCCGACCAGCAATCCCTCCAGTGGCAGCCAGCCACCCAGCAGCTCTCTCCTGCCGTTGCCAGCTTGCCGCAGCCACCCTGGCCAGCCGTCCGGCCACCCACTCCGACCTCCTTCCGTTTTCCGGCAATCCTAATCCTTAAGGTAAAAAGAGTTGGAAAGGAAGAAATTGGAAGGAATACTACTCTACTTATTAAAATCATAGCTATTAAATTAATAATTAGTCATTCACATTAATATTATTCTCATTAATTAATAATGAGAACAATTTAAATATTTCAGTCATTTTATTCTAACTTTTTTCTTCGTACATTATTATGATCATAATCTTAAATGCTTTAATGATTATAACTGCTTTAATAGCAAAATCAGACTTCAATCTTAATAAAAAAAAAGAAAGAAAATGATGCCTCCTTAAATATTGAGTTAAAAAGCTAACTTAAAGACATGCAAACCTAAATGCAGATTGAGTGAACTGTCACTCATCCGAACTGTTAAACTTATGAACTTAAAGAACAAAGGTATCCAGTACATGATGAATATTATATTTTTGCACTTTTACTGCTGCTTAGCTTATTTTCTTTGAGCCAATTTTAATTTGAAGTTTGGTTAGTTGTTCGAAATCAACGTGATAACATTCGGAGTTGTTACTGGAAAATGACATCAGTAATATTCAGGGTTGTTGTTAGAAAAAATGATATTAACAATATTCGGGGTTGTTATTGGAAAATAATATTAATAATATTTGGGATTGTTATTAGAAAATGACATTAATAACATTCGGGGTTGTTACTGGAAAATGACATCAATAACATTCGGGGTTGTTGCTGGAAAAATGACATCATCAACATTCATGATTGTTATTGAAAAATGCATCAATAACATTCAGGGTTGTTATTGAAAAATGACATTAATAGCATTCGGGGTTGTTACTGGAAAATGACATCAGTAACATTCGGGGTTGATTACTGGAAAATGACATTAGTAATCTTTATTTGATAAATAATATTTGTTGCAGGAAATTATTTATTTCGCACTATTGTCTTATTTTCTCCTGCATTTTATTTCCGCCTTACTTCCGCTAATCACATTTTTTAAAATGTAAATGTTATTGTGTACTGCAGTACTTAGAGTATTCTCTAATTACTTGGAATTCAAATCCCGATATTGTTTTCTGTACAATACCAGGTCAGGTGCTCCTAGGGGAATACACACAAGAATCATAATGCTTAAAATGTTCAACTGCCGATAAATCCACAACGCTTTTTTTTTTTGCTTATTTCCCTTTTATATTTTTCTTTATTTTCACTTTTGTACGAGGAGTGTTGAAAAGATCTTGTAATGTGAACATTAAAATAAATGAATTATATCTTTTGGCTTTTGTATGCGTGTGCTCTTTTTCTCTCAAGTTACTCAATATGATCCTGCGGTAAGTGAAGACCCGATGTCGGAACGGTTTCCGCTGAATTAGCGTCGGGTCATCACACATGGGCTCTAACTCCTAAAAATATTTTCACGGTATTCTTAAAGAAAAAAGGAGCTGACCCAGAAGCATAAGTAGGAGGGTCATGATTGCTTTTATGTTTGCATTTTTTCTCTCTATTTGATTCTTCTTTTGTGAGAATCTTTGAGGGGTTTGGTAAATTTTTTTCTTATTTTTGTATTTTAGTTTTTTATATTACCTTTTTAATTTTTATTTCTTTTAAGGTTACCATCCATTATCTAATTTTTATGTTAAACAAAAACCTTCAGGAAATCAATCAAACTATTGTGGTGGGAAAAAATGCCAATGTAGAAGGGCAGGCACTCACGAGTAGAATTCCGATGCGGCCACCACCGTTGATAAGGAGGTTGTCATAAACGGAAGCAACGCTGGACTAATATTCAATTTCTTGTTATCTACTGCTATTCACAGTCTTACATGACCAGATGGAGTTGAATGACACATCAATCCAGAGTTTTATTGGGAATTTCAATAAAATTTTAGAAGAAATCGAGAATTTTCCTAAAATCAACACAATAAGGCAGCTTATTGTGGAGAAATTTTTTCCAAGGCCTTATGGGGAGATACAGGTTTCTACACGGGATGATGTCGTGACAGTTCAGGTGGTGGCGGGTCTCCATCCAATTGCCAATGAATGTCATACGAGTGAATCTGACGAACATACGAACACAATTCAATCATCCACTCCTACAATGTCTGATAATGTAACGACCCAAAATCGTTGTATTGCAAATTAGGGCAGAATCCCGCCTTAGGAATCAGGATCCCGGGGAATTTCACTTTAGGGCAAACAAAACTACCAATAGATAGAAACAACTTTAATGATCAAAGAGCCCTAATTCAGGAGAAATCCGAAAGACGGAAGCTCCCGTTCTATCTTCGAAATTTCTAATATCTAAAAATCAAAAATATTGAAATACATGTCCGAATTCATCGTTTTCAGTGTCGACGTGTTAAGTATATTATTTAAAAGTTGCTCGAGAAGTTTCATCAAATTCTGAGCGTCGATTTGATCATGGCAAATTTTCGAAATTTTAAACCCCTAAAATTAAAATAAAATAAAATTTTGCTCCGAATCGAAAATTTTTCGGCGCGAGGGTGTTCGTCATGTCGTAACATATCTCGGTGCCAGATTTCGTTGCATTCGGACGCCGAACGGCGAAAAAAAAATGCGGTTAATTTGAAATTTTAAATTTTTTTCCATTTTTTCTTCTTTGTTTTTTTTGAAAAATAACATCAGCAATATTCGGGGTTGTTATTGAAAAATGACATCAATAACATTCGGGGTTGTTGCTGAAAAAATGACATCAGTAACATTCGGGGTTAGTTATTGGAAAAATGACATCAGTAACCGTTATTTGTGATAACTACTTATTGCAGAATTTTGCTTGCTTATTTTGCGCAGTTGCCTTACCTATCCTGCATTTTTACCTCTGCTAAATGCGTTTTCGTAAATTAATTTGTTATTGTATACTGCTATACTTAGAGTATTCTCTAATTACTGAGAATTCAAATCCTGGTATTGTTTTCTGTACAATACCAGGTCAGGTGCTCCTAGAAGAGGTTAAACAAGAACCTTAACTTTCAAAAGATCAACAACGGCGCTGAAATACTTTGTTTGTTTTTTTTGTTTTGTACGATGATGGAACTTGTAATAAGAACTTTTGATAAATGAAAAATATCATTTACTTTTATATGCACATTCTTTTTCTCTCAAATTGCTTGATATGATCCTGCGGTGAGTAGTTACCCAATGCCAGAACGGTTTCTACCGAATCGGCATCGGACCCTCACAGATAATGACTCTTATACGGAACTATTGTATGAAGAAAAGAGTTTGAAGATATGGAGGAGGCTTGTTTCAACAGACTTCAGGCAAATAACAAAGGATCTAACTCCTAAAAATATTTTCGCTATCATGATTGCTTTTATGTTTGTATTTTTTTCTCTATTTGATTCTTCTTTTGTAAGAATCTTTGGGGGGTTTTGTAACCATTTTTCTTGTTTTTGTACTTTTAGTTTATTATTTTACATTTTTTTATTTTTTATTTCTTTATGATTACCATTCAATATCTATATGTACTTGTCTTTTCTAATAAAATTCCACAGATTCACCTTTATATATATAATGTGTGTGCGGATGATTTCAATTTAAGGTTTCCCTTCGTTATGATTTCAATAGAGTATACATGAATTACACAATTTTAAATTATAAGTATTTTCGATATATCTTTTTCTTAAGCATCATAAAAGATCTACATAGAAAATGAGAAATGATATGCTGGAATCAAATTTATGTTTTAGTTATGCTAAGCCAATTAATTTATAGCTTAAATATAGGTTTTAATCTTAATGTATATTTATTAGCATAGACTAGCTAAGCAATGTCCGTGTAAGCATAATGTGACCAAGTCTATTTGATTGTACAAACGTTTTTGTAGCCTAAATTTTGGTATAGATCTATCCAAATCCAATTTGAATATCCCAGATCTAAAGAGAGTTATTGATCGGATTTGGGTTGACTTTATCCGATCCATAGGATGATGTGATTCAATGAGGATTCATGTCAGATCTGCATCAGGGAGACCAAATTTGAACCCTGCCCATTTATTGGCATAGATAATGTTGGAATCACACTTGTGTTTTAGTTATGTCAAGTCAATTAATTTATAACTAAAATATAGATTTTAAAAATCAATTATATTTATTTGCATACATTAGCTGAGCAATATCCATGTAAGCATAGTGTGACCAAGTCTAATTCATTGCACAAGTGTTATTTGCAGCCCAAACTTAGATATGGATTGACCCAAATCCAATTAAAATATCCTAACCTAAAGAGATTTATGGATCGAATTTGGGTCGACTTTATTTGATCCATAAGACGATGTGATTCAATGAGGATTCATATCATTTATGTATCTAGGGAGACCAAATCCGAACCACACCCATTTACAGGCATACCTATAACATGTGTACAATGTGCTATGTTGTTTTTTAATGAATGAATTATACTATTTTCTCAACTTATCTCTTTTTCTATCTCGCTGCACTCCAGCCTCCCTGCACTCTCCAGCAGTTATATTTTCTTAAACTTGCTAAAATCTGCTGGCCAATAAGATTTTTGCAACATATTACATATAGTTAATATTATCTACTAACGAAAAAAACAAAAAATAATTAACACATCAAAATATTGACCAACTTTGTGTATCGAATTCGATATGTAAACTTGATTTCTAATCCATTTGGGTGTATTTCTTATCCACTTGAATTTTACTTGACTTTCAACACTCAATCCAAATATCCAACAATCATATTACCTTCTTTAAACTTTACATAGTAAATCCTAAGTACCAAACAACCCTATGAAAGATGTGCAAAATGGTTAGTAGGATTTGAAAGAAATTTTATTTGAAAATCAATTCTGCATGATTGCAGATTCTAGTCAGTTCATTTATGGCCTCCTTTACATACAGTTTCTTATGGGTCCAAGCTTGCATAGCATACCAACGAGTTGATTAGTCTTGTTCTTCTGTTTGAGTAGCCCATATTAGTATTTAAATTTGAGCACACCCAAGAGATTTAATGAAAATGAGTGTCACCTGCTCTGTCAAAAATATACGTGTTTCAGTATAAAGCTTGCATTGCCCCTTACTCAAATAAAGAAACAATCTGATTCCACAGTTCATTTTTTGTGTAACATGAGGTTGTCCCCGTTATGAATGAAAATAATTTAATGGCTCTTGGGACATGCACAAACATGTTTTTAATAGTTAAACTTTTTATTAATCATTTTGTGATCGTGGTCTTAGTCATTGCTTGTTAATAAACTTGTGTGGAAGAAAGCATGACCATTAGCTGCTTTTTGAACTGTCACCAGGTCAGAGGTGACTTTTCAAGAAAATTTTTCATGGATTATTTTGTGATACAACCCTGATTATCTGCAAGTGCATTGTGTGTTATTACAATCATGGTTAGAATTGGGAAACCTGTTTGATCTCTAGTACTGCTTTGAAATGCCTGTTAAGTTTCATAATTAGTTCTACTTATCATGCATACTGTGCTCCATGTCCACCCCAGAACTTACATTTTACTTTATTCTAAAGACAGAAACATTTTTACATTGAGCTATTTTGGATTGCTTAAATTCTGATATCCTGCAGGTAGGGTTTGATGCTCTTTATTTTTCTCGAATTGATTACCAAGACAGAACGAGACGGAAACAATTGAAAAATCTTGAGGTTGTGTGGAGGGGATCAAAGACACTGGGCTCATCAGCAGATGTGAGTGGTGGTTTATGTTATGTTATGTATTACCAATTGCATCATGAACTTTCTTCAACCAGAAGTGAATTTGTACCTTCTTTAGTTCTGTGCGATCATTCATGATTTTTTCTTGGCATGATTTTCTCTTTTAGATTTACACTGGCATTTTCCCGGAGAACTATGAGCCTCCTCCTGGAGGATTTTATTTTGAGGTCAATGATAAGGATCCTGTCATTCAGGTAGACGTGCTTACAAGTTTCATGGATTTCTATATATAGCTATATATAGGAGTTATTGAGTGTGCTTTTTCTTACTGTAGGATGATCCGCTATTGTTTGATTTCAACGTCCATGATCGAGTTAATGATTTTGTTGCTGCAGCTATATCACAGGTTGAAAAATATATTAATCTTTTCAACTGCTTCATTTATCTCTGCAGCAGATCTTGACTTTGGGGTATATATGTTATTTTAATCATGAATAGGTGGGGAAAAAAATTCATAAATCTGAAATTGCGTTATTGGGATTAGGCTGGTACTGGCGAAGGATTGGATTCACATTGGAAAACAGTAGGAATGCAGCTCATACTTGAAGATTGTAACTGTTTTGAAACGGTGGATCTTTTTATTTGAAAAGTGAGAAGTCTGTATTAAAGCTAAATGGTCCGAGCTTGTATTTCTTCAAGTTTTAAAACCTAATCTGTGATCTTGAAAGTTATTTTCTAATAAAAAACTATGATGAGCTTTTCAAAGTAAGACAAAAGTGATTGATATTGCTAGCTCTAGGAAGATAAGAGGAATAAAAAGGTAGGAAAATAACAAGTATCCAATGCAACACAAGCCAAAGACATGAAGAAGATGACATGCCCAAAATCATTAATAGCTATGAAAGTCTTTTTATAATTTCATAAATTATTTAAGTTTTATTTTTAATAAATTTGGAACTTTAAATAAATTTTTAATACACCCTTAAAAATGAATAAAATATAAGAACAGTTAATTGCTTGAGTGGGATCTACTTCATGTTTTTGGCTTCCATATAGAAAAGTAAATTGCATGCCAAACTTTTTAAGTATAGCTGAGAGGCGAGTATATGAGATTGAAAAAAATAGAACTCTGATTACTATGCACCCTTTTTACATTTGAGAGATTGGAAAGGATTTATATAACCACATTATGTGTGTGGTTATCACTGCCCATTAAGTGTAGTTAATAATATTACATCAAATCCGATGGTTATCCTTAATACACTCCCTCAAGTGAGGTGCATTTGAAGGTGAAACAATGTGGCTAGTAAGTTTTTGAAATTACCGTGGAGATAGAGGCTTGGTGAGAACATCGGCTAGTTGCTTTGTCTAAGGAATGTGCCGAACTTGGATTTGCTTCTTCGTAACAGGGTCCCTTACAAAATGGAAGCCTAACTCCACACGGTTCATGCGAGTGTGGAGGATGGGATTTTCTGAGATTGTATTGACTATATCTAGTGCTAAGATTGTAGTACCATATGGTAGATGTTGACTTGTGAGAAAAACCAATCTCTTCAAGGAGGTGAATGATCCAAAGAAGTTTACTGGCTGTATTGGCTATAGCCTTGTGTCTGCTTCGGTGCTGGAGTGCGTAATAATAGACTGCTTTTGGATGACCAAGAGATAAGAGCGGGGCCAATAAAAATATAGTATCCACTAGTAGATTTGCGATCAACTGTGCAACTTGTCTAACTGGCATCGATGTATGTTGTCAAATAGCAATGATGAGCAGGCTGAATGGAATAGCAGAAATCAATAGTTTTTATAAGTGCTGAAGTATGCGCTTTAGTGCCTGGTAGTGCTCGAGATTGGAGAGTGCATGTACTGACAGATCTTGGTTACACTGAAGGCGATGTTAGGTCGAGTGAGAAGAAGATAATGGAGAGCACCAGCAAAGTTGCGAAATGTAGAGGCATCAGCGGAAGAGAAGGGTGAGGTGGTGGTGGAGTTTGGAAGGGTTGCTATTGGGCTACTGCAAGGTTTGCAACCCTCCATATCTGTTTGCTTGATTAAATTTGCAATGTATTGAGCTTGTGAAAGATGTAATATTGTGTCAGTGCGAGTGAGCTGAATGCAGAGAAAATGAGAGCCGACCCCAAGTCCTTGACGGGAAACTAATTTCCAATCATACAAATAAGATACTATGGAATTGGCATCATTGCTTGTAAGTATACTGTTGTCAGCTTATATAAAGAAGAATAGAACAATAGTTGTCCTTATACATGAACAAGGATGTGTTGGCAACCCTATGGCAGATCTCATATGCGAGGAAAAAGAGGAGAGCTTAGCAAATCACGCATGAGGTGCTTGTTTGAGGCCATAGAGGGCTTTATGAAGTTTGCACACGTGACTTGGGTAATGAGAATCCGTGAAACCTTCTGGTTGGGTCATGCAAATGTGTTCCTTGAGATCACCATTTAAGAACATATTATCGAAATTCAATTGATGCATGGTCCATTTTTGTGTGAAGGCAATGGCAAGAATTATTTGGATGGTTACTGGTTTCACAACCAGACTAAATGTTTCTTCATAGTCAATGCCCTGTTGTTGAGGGAAGCCTTGGGAAACTAATTTTGAGACAGTATCTCTATATTTGAGTTTATATAGCCATTTGCAAGTAATGGCATTCATATCGGATGATCAAGGAATAGAGGACCATGTTTTGCTTTTCACCAAAGCATCGTATTCCTGTTGCATTTGCCGTGAGCCAGTTCAGGGGAGAAGTAGAAGGGTATGAGATGTTGCTGAAACTGTGAAACATGAGCATAGAGTATGTTTGGAGGTGGCAAGACATTTGGGTTTAAGTATTCCTGATTTGAACCGGGTAGTCTTGGGGTGAGTGTTCAAAGGTGGTTGTGATGCTGCATCAGGATTAATGATTGAGCAGGAGGAGGCAGAATGTGATCATTAGATTGTTCCAATGAGGGAAGTGGAGGGGTAGTTGGGTTTGGGTAGCATGGGGATAGTAGTAATATGAGTTGGGGTGGATGAGAATGCGGGTATAGAGGTTGGAGTGGTGGAGTTTTTGGGTAGGACAGCATGGCAATATAAGTTTGAACAAGTGCTGGAGTTGGGTTGAATGACTAAAGGTAGGGTTGGTGAGATGGGTGGTTTAGGTTTTGGAAGAGTGGGAAAAGAGGTTTCGTCAAATACAATGTGCGAAGAGATGTATATTCTCTCAATATGGGGTTCAAGACATACATATGCAGCATGCTGCCGCTTTACCCTAGGACGATACATGGAATGGACCGGTTGTCGATTTTGGATTTGGTGTAGGGTTGGAGCCTAGGGAAGCAACGACAACCAAACACTCTAAATTTGGACTTGTCGGGTGGCTTTTGATGGAGAAATTCAAAAGGAGATTTTGTAGGGTTGTGAGATTAGAGTTTTCGATTAATGAGTTAGTTTTCTATTTGAAAGGTATACAACCAGTATGATTGTGGAAGGGATGATGTAGTTTGGAGGGCACACCCAATTTTCATTATGTGGTGGTGTCTACATTCAGCGAAGTCATTTTATTGAGGGGTATATGGAGCAGGATTGAATTTGAGAAACTCACCCTCGCTATTGGATTGTAGCTGTTTGATTTTATAGTTGAAGATATTTTCAACAAGGTGTTTGAAAGAGATAAATGTTGCTAGAGCATCACTTTTATTCATTAGTGGGTAGAGCCAATTGAAATGAGTGCATGTATCAACAACAATTATGTAATATTTGTGGCCAGTAATAGAAATAACAGAAAATGAACCATAAACATTAGTGTATATTAATTCAAGGGGAACATTATATGTACTTGTAGAATTGAACAATTCTATGACTTTTTGCTTGCATACATGAATGTAAACGATGCAACATAGTTTGTAGAGTTCTGAAATTAGGATGACCTAGGCAGTTATGCCATGTACTTGTGGAGATGAATCGGTTAGCATGAAAGGTAGCAGATGGATGTTTTGACGCAAAAGGAATGCGATTCAGGTCATGATCAAATATTCCTCGAATAAGCTCTCTGTCTTGGTACGAATGTCCTTCACAAGGCAAAAATTATAATGAAATTTAATGAATACATTCTTATCTCTTGTAAACTTGCTAACATATACAATTTTTTTGAAATGGAAGGAGCATGAAAACTATCTTGCAGTTAAAAAGAGAGATTGGCGTAGTTAAGAGTATTGTTGCTTGTATTGTGAATGGCAAGACCTTGACCATTCCCAACATGTACCATGTCTGGACCATCACATGGTTGAGGAGAATGGACATTTTGAAGCGAAGGGTTACATGATGAGTGGCATCAGAGTCAAGAAACCATCAGTCTGTTGAAGATGTGACCAGATTTGTGGATGGCAGTAGTTGAGATTGGAGGGATGGGTATGATGTAACATCTTGGCGATAATAGTAGTTGATAGTGGAATGCCTTGTACGATTGCAGACTTGACAGACCATAGTGCTACAACCTCTGCCAAAAAATCGTCCCCTGCCATGAGAGCATCCCCGAATACTAGAATGGCCAACAGTGGTTTGATCGGAGGAAGAGTAGGATTGAGGAGCTGTATGGACATTGGTCTGAACTGCATTTGAATTTGGAGGAAAGGAAGAGGGTTCCACGGACGGATAGAGCAATTTGTGATTCAATAAGATTCCACAAATCTCATCAATGCAAATTGGTTCCAAGCGAACAATCATGGTTGAAAGCAGCAAATTCTGAGCCAGGACCGATGAGGATGTTGAGTACAATTTATTGTTCAGTCGGAAGAGATATTGAAACCGCCAAATTGATGTTCGATGTGTTTAACGTTTTGGGGGAAATCTACCATGGGTTGAGACCCTTTCTTGACAGAGTGAAATTGGTACTCCAATTGTTGAAGTTTATTTGAGATGTAGAGGCATAAATCGACGATAGGGCTTGCCAAATGCCAAAGGACTTTTCGAGGTCGGGGACTTCGCTAAGATCAGTTCAGTGAGTGACGAGATGATCCAACCGAGAATCATTTGACCAGTTATGAACCATCTATGAAAATCGGGGTTATATTTACCGGTTGGTGGGAGCATTGATAGTGCAGGAAGGGAACCATCCACGAATCCCTTGAGTCAGTGAGCACGAAAAATTAGGATCTCTACAGAACATAGTTGGTTTTATCTAGTTTGACATTTACAATGTGATGAATGATGGGAAGAAGGGAAATGCCACCAACTACATCAGAGGAAGTCAGATGGGAGGGGTGCGTTGCGTTGTCATCTCTGATTCAGCCGTAGGATGAGGGCTGAAGTTCAGAGGGTTTTGAGAAAGATTGGAGATGTTCTTCATGCCCTAGAAATATCTCACTGAATACCAGCATATGCAATTGGAAAAGAAGGATGTTTTGAGAGCTTTTACTCTTCTCAATTATTGCCTAATAAGTTTTCCAATTGAATCTTGAAGTGTCACAATCCAGCTTGATAAGATAGAATTGCTTAGTGGGAATGCGGAGATTGGGCGGCAAGATCCTTTGATTTATTTACATCATCGTTCTAATATTATAAAAATGCCACTAAATAATCATAAAAAATATACAGTGACTTTTACAATATTCTTAGTACATTCAAATTTCTTTCAATATATAAATACAAAATAATTTAAAATTTTTTAACATTTATCATTTGACAGGTATCTATGATACCTACTAGCATGTTCTTTTCTCTTATAAACTTTCTACTTTGGATTTACTTGTTTTGTAATTATTAACATCATCATATTTAGAGTGAATATCCATAAATTTATTTAAGAGTATATTTTAGTATTGTAAATATGCTATGGAAAAGAAAAGAATTTGCAAAAAAATGTTAAAAAGTGCTATAAAGGTTAAATATGAATATAAAATATTGATTCTTGTTTAGGTTAACTATGCTTGATTATTTTATAATTTAGAGAATGTTGTTCTAGATGGTTCGAGCGTATTAAATTTTGATTATTTGATGCTCCTGTTAGAAAAACTGAGAAAATTTCAATGTTAAAAGAGTAAGAAGACTAAAAAAGGCATTGGAAGAAACCATTAGAAAGGATTTTCTCTATTTAAAAATTAGAGTGGGGCCTCTATTTGATCGTGCACTATGGAAACAAAGGATTCATGAAGTCGAGCCCACCTTTTAGGACTAAGGCTTGTGTTGTGTTGTTGTTTTATAATTTAGAGGATAAACCCAATATTCTTCCTTTTCATCATTAGAGCTAGTAATTTTATATGCAAATACAAAAGCTAATATTCCATTCAAATATAGTACCAGGGCTAAATTCTATTCATAATATATGTCAATAATTCCATCTATATGAAAGCTGATACAAACGTGCAAAATATCGTACCTAGCTATACCTTTGGGGTGTAAGCTTTTCATTGTTTATTTTGTGCTTTTCCCTTTTGATTGCTCACTTTGTAAGATACTTTGAATATCATACATTTATATTAAAATTTCATGTGGAATGCTTGAATAAATATGTGCTGTATTATGTAAAATTACGAATATGCCTAATCTTTTATATTTTTTTAATTTGAATTAATTTATTTCTTTCATGCATAAATAAATGATATAATTTAACACATTTTCTAACAGATCCAGAAATATGAAATTGAATATAGTTATGTAATTAATAGAAATAAGGTTATTCAAAAATTAAAATCTGGTTGCTCACATAAGGCTTCTTTGAATCAATTTGATTGCTTTGAGTCTTAATTTTTAACTAAGTAGTTGCTTTTAACTAAATTCTCCTTGGCTCTTGTCTCTTTATTGAAGACTGGAGAGTCAAAGTAATTTATTATTTATTTACTCTCTTTAGTCATTGATCCTTTCATTTCCTTGGAAAATTTAGCTAACCGGCTCAACTGCTAAATTTGATGGTGAGGTTGTCAATGACTTGCCAAAAGAGTATATTGAAAATGCCACTTTTTTATTATATCATCAATTTATAATTAAAAGTCTAAATCTTACCTTTATTTGATGTCAGAGTTATGGGTATGGTTGTTGTTGATACTAGTGTTGTTTTCACCATTGGTTTGCTTGCCAACTAATTTGATCCACTAATCATAAGTTTAAAGTCGATATTGTAGGAGGTGAAGTCTTAAGACAATTCGTCTTAAGGCTTTAATAACTGTTGCTATTATGAGATCAAAACAAGGAGATAAAGGTTAATTGATGAACTTAAGAAATATTGTGCTAATCAATAAGTTTGGTAAATATAATTGTAAATAAATCTCTATTATATTTTCTTGTTGATGGCATGGAAAGCAAATATAGATGTGCTGATACAAGAACCTCTTTCAGAGTTTTACTATTCAAAACCTTGATTTGTATGCCAACATTAATTTTTTGAAAAGGAAGTCTAGGTACTGTTTTGGAGAGCTCAACACTAAAACTATAGTGTGAGGAAGAGAAAAAGAGAGCTGTTGTGGTTTTGAATTGATGAAGAACTATGGGCTGTTTGGTTGCTTAAATTGAAGGATTAAAGGAAAAGGAATTGCTTGACTGCTGTAATGGTGCATTGGCTTGGAGCGAATGTGGAGGATGTAACGAAGAAATGAGCGGTTGATCGCTGGCTGTGCAGTGGAAAAAATAGGGGCTGCTTTGCAGCTGAAAGGAAGGAGGAATGACGACTATTTTGTTTTTGTGTTAGGGAAAAGTAGGTGCTATATTGCAGCTGAAAGGAATGAGGAATGAGGAATGAGGACTGTTTTGAATGCAGAATTGGGAGATAATTGTCTGCTGTTTATGATAAGAAAAAGGGTTATTATTGGGCTGGATTAGTGATTGTTATTTGACTGCTATGCTAGATTACTGGACTTGGGACGGTTGCACTGCTGGATTGAGTGATATTATGAAGGAGAAATGGGGATAATTGTCTGCTGTTTATGATCAGAAAAAGGGTTATTATTGGGCTGGATTAGTGTCTGTTATTTGACTGCTATGCTAGATTACTGGACTTGGAACGGTTGCACTGATGGATTGAGTGATATTATAAAGGAGAAATGGGGATGTTGTGTTGGGGAGAGGAGAGAGAAAGATGCTTGCTCTTTGGCATGGGCAATGCGAGGGAGGAGAGGAGAAAAGTGGAGGGTTTTATAGAGTGATGTGCAGTTTATGGTGTAGCAGAGTTCCGGTCATCAAAGTAAAGTTTGGTGTCGTGGTGAAAACTCTCTTGAGAGAAGTACATGAGACGAAAATACTTGATTTCATACTTAGGGTCATCAATTTCTACATTATTTGGCTAACGTTTGGCTGGGGTGATGTGGCTTAAATTCTCTTTTGTGCTCGGATCATCTCAACTACCATGGTTTCTTATGAAGCCTATTAAGCTACAAGTCTTGGAGTAGGTGATGAAATGGCCATATGCCCTTAAAAGAAATGGTGGGGTCATTCATTACGTGCAAAGTAAGCAAAATTTAGTAAATTGCTAAAAAATGACCATAAATCTAACAATTATGAAATGGTATGAAATTTTTTTCAAAGATGTTCTTAAAATTACTATTAAACATTGTGAAATGCAATAATTGTCAAATTTGTATAATTATGGGATTTCCAACAAGCTTAAAAGTACAAATTTGCCACTTAATTACATGCATTTTTTAAAAAATTGTCATTAGTTTGCAGAAAGTATTTGTAAATCTGAAATTAGATGCTTTCCTTTTTTAGTTCTTGTAAATAAATAAAAAAATCTTTGAATTTAAAAATTCTTTGTACCATTATGAACCAAAGGCATGCATATTATTTTAGCAAATTAAGAGATAGAAAAAAACTAATGATTTGACTTAACTAAATTATATCAATGATAATAAAAAAAATTTTAAGGATAAATATATTCAATATTGATGGTTGGATTATATTTCGAAGCTTTTTAATTAATGTTGTACCAAAATAATTAATATGAGTGATTTAATAATTATAAAAATGATTTTAATTACACTTTCATTTGATGGATTAGTAAAACAAATAATTGGAATGTTTTAAAGAGGATGAAGAATGGAAAATTGTAGGATAGTTGACATGCCACTAATGTGTAGAAATGTTTGAGTGAGAGAAATATTTGGCATACCAAGTTATATAATGTTATTTTGACGATAAAAAATTGTTGTATGAGTGGAAAGAAATATTATTGTACCAATTACAAGAATAAAGGCTATACTCAAGAATGCTCAAATTATGTGAAAATCAAATTAATGAAGCATACATTAAAATTTTGGGAGAGATTGAATACAGGTTACAAAGGATATTTGTATTTCACAAAATTGATTTGATTTTATGACAGGTAGCTCTATTAGTAAAATCATATATTACTAAGATGTTTGATATATAAATTTAGAGGAAAACATAAGATTTTTAGTTAATATTTATTGATTTTGAAACAACTTATAATATGGTGCTATGAGAAATTTTTTGGAGAGTTGGAGAGAAAATTAATTTGCTTGTATGTTATGTGTTCGACTACAAGGTTAGCTTGTCTTACATTTTTTTTGTTATTATTGAATTTTATCATGTAATGACCCAAAGTCATTACTTTGCGAATTAGGTCAAATCCCGCCTTAGAAATTAGGATCTTGGGGAATTTTGAATTAGGGCAAACAAAGATATCATAGTTAAGAATAATTTTAAAGATCAAAGTGCCTTAGTTTGGAAGAAATTCGAATAACGGAAGCTTCCGCTTTATTTTCTGAATTATTTAAATTCTAAAAATCAAGAACATTGAAATATGTGTCCGAATTCATTATTTTTTATGTCGTTGTGTTAAGTATATTATTTAAAAGTTGCTCGAGAAGTTTCATCGAATTCTGAGCGCCGGTTTTATCGTGGTTAATTTTTGAAGTTTTTAAACTCAAAAATTAATATAAAATAAAATATTACTCCGAATCAAAAATTTTCAGCGCGAGGGTGTTCGTAATGTTGTAACACACCTCAGTGTCAAGGTTCAACAGCGAAAAAATGCGATTAATTTAAGTTTAAGTAAAAATTTTATTTTTCCTTCTATTCCCTCTCTATCCCGCAAGAGAGGCGTGCGGAATTCTTCTGCCTCTGGCAGAAGAGTTCCGCATACCAGGCGCCATTAAGGTCCTACACCCCCTACTCCCCTCCCTCTTCCTTCCTCTATTAATACCCCCTCCTTTCCCTCCTTCTCCTCCTCACACAGTCTTCTCCTTCTCTCCCAACTGCCAATAGCTGCAGCTCCCAGCTCCTCAGCCCCACAACCTTCCTCCCTCAGCCTCATAGTAGCAGCATCCTCTCTTCCTCAACTGCCAGCCCTCCTCCCTCAGCCACATAGTAGCAGCAAGCTGCCAGCCCTCCTCCTCCCTCAACCACATAGCAGTAGCAACCTATCCTCCTCGGCTGCCAGCTCTCCTCCCTCAGCCTCACAGCAGCAACAAACTCTCTTCCTTAGCTGCCAACCCTCCTCCCTTAGCCACACAACAGCAGCAAGCTGCCAGCCCTCCTCCTCCTCAGCCCCACAACCAAACAGCTCATTCTTCTCCATTCCAGCCAGCTCCCAGCAGCTCTCCCAGCCTTCAACAAGCCGCCAGCCAACCCTCTTATTGCAACCACCTCGGTTAACCGTTCGGACATCCATTTTAACTTCTCTTCGTTCTTTTCTGGCACTCCTAATCTACGGTAAGAAATGGAAAAGAAATAGAATTTCCTTTTATGCTTAGGTATAATAATGATAATAGTATTCTCATCTCAATACATTGTTCACATTATTATAATGGATAATAATGAAAATGTAATAAAGATGCCTATTATTTCTAATCAATCATTTTATTTCTCTTTTCTTAATAATAACATTATATTACTACATCAAGTGACTTAAAAATGCGAACTTTTATCATTATGAAAATATGAAAGAAAAAGACAGAATAGAAGAGAAGAACATAAAAATCCTTAAAAATGTATAACACATTACTTAAAAAAAAGGCTATTCTAAAGAAATATCGGGAACTTAAATGCAGATTGAGCGAACTGTCATTCATCTGAACTTAAGGAACAAAGGTACCCAGTACATGACAAGTATTACATTTTGTATTATTATTGCTGCTTAGCTTTTAATTGCTTTGAGCCAAAATTTCAATTTAAAGCTTAGTTGGTTGTTCGGAACCAACGTGGTAACATTCGTGGCTAGTTACTGGAAAAATGACATCAGTAACGACATTCGTGGCTAATTACTGGAAAAATGACATCGATAATAGCATTCGTGGTCTGTTACTGGAAAAATAACATCAGTAACAACATTTGTGGTGGATTATTAGAAAAACGACATCATACATCTTTGAACTAATATCTTTTGCAGGAAATTAATTTTTTGGTTTGCATTTTTTCCTTACTATTTTCCTGCATCTTTTTTGCAAATCGTATATTTACTATTATAAAATGTAATACTGTATTGATTACTGTGGCACTTAGAGTACTCTCTAATTACTGGGAATTCCAATCCGGGTATTATTTGTTGTACAATACCAGGTCAGATACTTCTGGAAGAGCTTAAACAAGAACCCTAATGCTTAAAATTTTTAATCTGCCAATGATTTACGACGGCGCTGTTTTTGCTTATCTTTTATATATATATTTTTTAAAAGTGATGTGTTATACATTTTAAAGAATTTTTACGTTCTTCTCTTCTATTCTGTCTTTTTCTTTTACATTTTCATAATGATAAAAGTCCGCATTTTTAAGTCACTTGATGTAGTAATATAATGTTATTATTAAGAAAATAGACAGAAATAAAATGATTGATTAGAAATAATAGACATCTTTATTACATTTTCACTGTTATCTATTATGATAATGTGAACGATATATTGAGATAATAATACTATTATCATTATCAGACCTAAGCATATAAGGAAATTCTATTTCTTTTCTATTCTTTTCCATTTCTTACCTTAGATTAGGAGTGCCGGAAAAGAACGAAGAGAAGTTGAAATGGATGTCCGAACGGTTAACTGAGGTGGTTGCAGCAAGAGGGTTGGCTGGCAACTTGTTGAAGGCTGGGAGAGCTGCTGGGAGATGGCTGGAATGGAGAAGGAGCTGTTTGGCTGTGGGGTTGAGGCGGAGGAGGGTTGGCAGCTGAGGAAGAGAGGCTGCTACTGCTGTGAGGTTGAGGGAGAGGGCTATGGGGCTGAGGAGGATCTGGGAGCTGCAGCTATTGGCAGTTGGGAGAGAAGGAGAAGGCTGTGTGGGGAGGAAAAAGAGGGAAGGGAGGGGTATTAATAGAGGAAGGAAGAGAGAGGGGAGTAGGGCCTTAATGGCGCCATTAAGGCGCCTGGCATGCTGAAGTCTTCCGCCAGAGGCGGAAGAATTCCTCACGCCTCTCTTGCGGGATAGGGGAATAGAAGGAAAAATAAAATTTTTACTCAAACTTAAATTAATCGTATTTTTTCGTCGTTTGGTATCCAAATACAATGAAACTTGACACCGATGTGTGTTACAATATTACGAACACCCTCGCGTTGAAAATTTTTGATTCGGAGTAATATTTTATTTTATATTAATTTTTGAGTTTAAAAACTTCAAAAATTAACCACAATAAAACTAGCGCTCAGAATTCGATGAAACTTCTCGAGCGGCTTTTAAATAATATACTTAGCACAACGACACTGAAAACGATGAATTCGGACACATATTTCAATATTCTTGATTTTTAGAATTTAAATAATTCAGAAAATAAAGCGGGAGCTTCCGTTATTCGGATTTCTCCCAAATTATGGCACTTTGATCTTTAAAATTATTCTTAACATGGTATCTTTCTTTGCCCTAATTCAAAATTTCCCAAGATCCTGATTTCTAAGGCGGGATTTGACCTAATTCGCAAAGTAATGACTTTGGGTCGTTACACATCAAGACTCCTCTCGGTCTATATATTTTTGCTTTATTATAGATGTCTTACTGAATATAATTAAGGGGAGGTTCTTTGGTGCATGTTATTTGCATATGACATTCTCTTAATTAATAAGACTAGTGATTGATTTAATGCAAAACTCAAGTTGTAGAGTACTGATTTAAAATCTAAAGGATTTCATCTTAGCAAATATAAAATAGCGTAAATGGATTGTAAGTTTATTCATAATAGAAGCCATAATTTCAAGAACATAAGTATTGAGGACCATGTAATCAAGAAGAGCAATACCTTGGTTTAATTATTCAATATAATGGTGAAATAGAAAATGATGTGATTAATAAGATTCAAGTTGGTTGGATTAAATGGAGGAGCGTTTTTGGAGTGTTGTATGATCCAAATTTTTGTTCAAAATTAAAGAAATTTTTTATTAAGTAGCTATATGGCTGACTAAATGATAGCCAACAAAGAAGAAGCTTAACGATAAGAGATGAGGATGAGTGTGTGTACTTGAAAAGATAGAATGAGAAATGAGCTCATTCATAACATGATTGGAGTGCTTCAATAATGGATAAGATTAGAGAATATATTTCTTAATGGCTTAGGCATACTAAGCGTAAACCATTCGGTGCTCAAATGAGTATTTGAATTATATCTATGTTAAAAGAAGAAAAGAATGAATAAATAAAGACATAGGAGCAAGTATTAGAAAGAATCTTCTCTATTTGGAACTTATGAGGAGGCTTCTTTTTGATAGTGCACAATGGGAATAAAGGATCTATGTAGCTAAACCTACAAATGGGACTAAGGTTGGTGTTGTTGTACCTTGAGGATGATGGCTAGGTAGCGATGATTTTTGCAACTTCAAAAATGTAACTTTAAATGTTTAACTATTGTATTTTCTCATTTATCTTGCAATCCATGATGCTAATAATGATGTGTAAGCACATGCATAGCTGTCCTTAAATTAACTTGGTTCTGCCTTGTCTCTTCAAAACTTCAACAATATTTCCCTTTGGGCTAAACTATATGATGTTCTTGTAGAATCATAAGAAAATAATACACAACAATTTTGTGAGATGGTGAGATTAAATCAATAAGGAAAAAATCTCTTATGGTAAGTTTAAAGTAGGAATGTGATGTGGATGATGATAGGGCTATAAGGATTGGTACTTGTGAAGTGACGACCTCGTTGGTAGAATGATGGGTGGAGCCTTAGAGGTGGAGGCATAGGGATTACTATAAGACATAGTAGTTATAGGAGAGGGAGGAGAGAATTCATTCATTGATGGTGTTGTAAAGTGATGTTGGGTGGGAGTGGTGATAAGGAGCGATTGTGGAGTCCCCAGAATCTTTTTTTTTGGCGGAGTGTATATGATATGCCAATATGATATTTTTTATAGTAGTTATCACTTAAGGCCTTCTATTGCAATAAGGTGTAGGTAGCAGTGGAGATCAAATTTTGGGAGGTAGAGGAGAAGGTTGATGAAGGCAATGGTGGAGGTAAAGATTCCTTTATGGTAGATGAAGTGAGAGCTCTTTTGTAGGTTAGTGGTGGGGCTTGCTTTGATGTAGTTTTATTTTTTGAAGTGAGTTTGTAAGATGGTGGAGAAGAATGTTTTGGGTAATGTCAATATCTATGTGGGGCAGGGTACCTTTGGTGTGGATACCTTGGATAATTATTATTTTTTGGTGAATGGCACCTTGGATGGTTGTGCTGATTCGGTGTGTCTTGAATGGTGGTAATGTTTTAACAGAGATGGATATCTTGAATGATTGTACTCTTCATCCGAAGATGATTATCTAGGATATGATGGACGCCTTGTATAAGATGTGTAGGAATGTCTTGATGCCCGTTGATGTTGGTGGTAAATATTTTTAGGGAGACGAATTTCTGGATGTGTTTTGTTGGTGGGGATGATGAAAGGAGAATGTTATGTTTTAGAATGGGGTTAATTTGTTGAATGAAAATGAGGTGCTTGTTGATTAGAATGTTTAATGACTTGGGTGAGTCATAGAATTATTACTTAAATGCTTTTTTGTGTATTGGAGATTTTCAATTTGATGGCTTGTGAACTATTTTGAAAATGACAGTTTGAGATGTTCAACTATCAAATGATCAACAATTATGACAAACTTTCCAAAAATGATGGAAATAGTGCTATTGCTAGATTTAGGAGGAAGGTGGAAGATTAAATAGTTTAAGGATACACAAGCCAATGAATATGAAGAAGATCTACATAGTCAATATGAACCATGAATAAATTTTATAGTTCATTAATCACTGAAACCTAACATTACATAATACTTGGTGCCTTTGATAAACTAACACACTCGTAAAAAGGAATAAGACAATAACAATTAATTATGAGGTGAACAAACTCCTTTTCATCTGTTTTTATACTAGAACAAGTGGACATGCTGTTCATGGTCTAAAGGGCCCGCTGGCAAGCTTTATTTTTGAGGATGGTCGGAAGGATGTTTTGATAGCACCAGTTGGTTTAAAACTTTCAAACTTTTGGTTATGTCAGTGTTGCATTGAGAAAAATGTTGCTTTGAGAAGAGTACCTCTTTCCAATTCTTTCCCAGTAAAATTTTCAAACAAATCCCAAAGTTTGTGTTGGTGATTTGAGCACGAAGAACTTCCAGCACACAATATCCGCAGTGAAAGCGATTTGATAAAGTGCGCTCTTTTCGATTTAGGATCGAGGTTGCGTTGACGGTTATCAAGCAACTTTAAGTCACAAAACTACAAGAATAAAATCACAGCACATGCATGCAAAAGATTACAGCACACAAAAACATCTAAACACCAAAGATTATGTGGAAAACCTAAGAATGGGAAAAACTACAGAGCCACACCATAGAAAAATCCACTAGAAAGACTTGAAGGTTACAAAGTTATAAAGAGCTTATCTCCTTAGCTGAAATACACTAGCTCATACTCTAATATGGAGAGGAGAGGAAGCAGCCACCACCAGAAGTCTCTCCTTCAACATGCAAGAGATATCTTGCACAGCAGCTTCCTTAGGACTTCACCTAGGGATCTCCTCATAGCTAGCCCAAGACTCCAATTGAAAATGCCAACATATAGATCTCTTCCCAACTTCTTTGCTTAAGTACTCAGCTGAAATTTGGATCCTGAAATATCCAAAATGCCCTCCAAAATGCTTAGGACGAAACCTGGACTGAAGCAGATTTTTGCCAGGTGCTACGGCACGCTTAGCGCTCGACTCTCGGGTTTGGATCCGCTGCGGCGCGCCGTAGAGCCCGCGTCTCGGGTTGGCACCCGCTGTGGCGCGCGGTAGCGCCCGCGTCTCGGGTTGGCACCCGCTGTGGCTCGATGCAGCGTTGATTTCCGCTGCGGCGCGCTGCAGCGCATGCCTCTTTGTTTGCCGACCGCTGAGGCGCACGATAACGCCTCCGTCTCGGGTTGGGATCGTCAGAGCGCGCTGCAGCACCTGTGTTGTTTATGAACTTCACTTCTTGCTCCGAATCGCTTCGGAATCTCCCTGAAGCTCACAGGAGCACCACTAGCATCTCCATAGTGTACTAAATGGTCTCCATAACACAACAATTTGTAGAAAATATATATGTTTGATTTTAGAAACTTTTCTTCTAAGATATTTCAAATAAGGAAAAAATCTCCAAATTTGATAATATCTACCTTGATAATGTTGACTACAACGGCGACATCGAACATGTGATCCACCTTTTGTAACTTTACATAAACGAAACTTTATCATAGGTTGAATTATTATTTTTTTGTTATTTATCATGCCTTATATGACGGAAACTGTGATGTGTAAATTCATGCATCCTTGTATTAAAATTATTTTTTGTTTTTCACCATTATCTATAATTTTTCCTTGCAAAATGGGAAAATTTCATATAAACCATGGAAATCATTTTATCTGCATATATTGCACTAAAATAATCTTATATACATTCTAGCCATCCAAATAATAATATTAAATCAAAAGTGACTCCTAACTTGGGGATATGTTGAATACAAGGATATGGTAGTGTGTTAGCTTTGTAAAAAAATAAAATTCAGGTGGTAAATAAAGAAGATTTGAGTGTTATGCAAAAAATTCTCCTCAAAAATTAGTATTTCTTTCTATTTCTGCTTTTAATATGTTAATGCTAGCTTAGCAAATTTACCTAATTTTAATTTGTAATAGCAAATTGATTTTTTTCAGGCAAACATTACTAAAACAAACCACATCATGTTCACCATGGGAACTGATTTTAAGTATCAATATGCAAATTCATGGTTCAGACAGATGGACAAGTTTATTCATTATGTTAACCAGGTAATTGAACGTTCTTCAAGAATCAGTGGGAATCTTTCCCCTTTTTTGTTAAGCATGTAGTAAACTACAATTAATTTTAGTATATTTTAATTTGATTTATATTGTTCATTTATCAAGTTTGTATACCTGTTTGCATTTATAGCTGTATTACAAAGCAACCTTATGACAATCAAGGTTGTGCCTCACATTGGCAGGGCCTTATGTACTGGATATGTACATATTTTGACTGTGCTGGATTGAACATTTTAGGCTATCTTCAAAATCGTTACTTGCTTATAACTTACTTGAGTCGTACATTTTTATCAAATGATTATAAATTTTAGGTTCTAGGAAAATAAGCTTGTTGCTTTTTCCCTAGAGTTGGTCCATTTCAATGCAAACAACAGTGGAAACAACAAAGCTTAGCTCAACTGAGTTCAGTCATATAAATCCTTTTTCTTTACAATACTCAATCAAATAATAAGCTCCCCTTAGGTTACAAGTACAAGAAACCATTTTTCTTAGGCATTTACCATTTTTTTGGTCTTCCTCTTCCTCTTTAACACATGCACATTTTTTCTTTCTAGTACTTTCCATTGAACTTTTCTTGCTGTATGCATTGTGAATTCATAAAGATATTATAGAGATTTTTGTTGCTATCTTAAATTTTCCTTAAAACCTTGAAGCTGCAAAAATTAAAAAAAAATGAAAGGGAGAGGGGTTAGAAGCTCACTTAATGGAACTCTTAACTGCAAACACTATCACTCCATGTTAACATTGATTAGTCCACAGAATCTCCTCCAAGCACTTACAACATCTGAGAGGGTTCTACATCATTTGGCTATTCCGCACATTCTAAGATGTTCATTTCTTTCAATCAGCCATTCCGCACATCTTTTGCCCATGAAAAGTGAGCATTAACTTGATTTCAATTGCTCAAATACCTCTATATTGAGCCTTTGACCTTACCTTTTTTGGCTAATCAAAATGCACAATTCATTTATAATTGATAGTCATGTTGCTCTCTCTCCTTTGCCCACAGATCACAAGTAGCGTCATCGAGTTCCCTCCCATCAATTGTTTGAAAAAGATTTTCTATGCTTTCTTGGATTAAGCTATGTGGTTTCCATGGATTTTTTATTCATCCATTGTTGAAATGCTTTATGCTTCTACTCGACCTAACCATCCGCTTCATCTACAACTTCGAAAAAAGTTTTTCTTTACTTTTTGATGAAAGGGTTCATCTCCTCTCCTCACTTGACATAGACGATCCCTTCACATTCTTCTCAAACACAAATATCTTGAATGAAACATAGCAAAAAATTCAGGTGAAAAATTGCATTTTAATGATCCTTAAATTGGTTGTGAAAATTGATTGAAGATTTCTTCATTCCATTTATCTTCGATCCGTTTAAATTGTGATGACCCAAATTTGATTAGGGGCTAGGGTGTGATTGTCGACAAGAAAGCTGAACAATATGCAATTCAAACAAGTAGCTGCTCTTAATAGATTTTGAGGAGAAATTAGTGGCGAGAATAATCTGAATCCACATAAAAAGGGAAAGGTTATTTGATTATAATTACGCTATAGTAAGAGATATATATTATGAGATAACTTGTGTATCCTTACTATAGATTTCAACGTTTGCTAGTAGTGGAAGTTGGTATGGTCAAGTTTCAAATCCTTATTTTATTAATTTTTGATGGGGGATTTATGGAAGAGAACAAGATGAGAAAATGGCGAGTCCATAGTCTCCTTTATTGGGAGTGCAAGCTATCTTGCTAGTTGCCTCTCCATTGTATTCAGTTCCTATGGGGGCTCAATCAAGCCCAATATCATGCCCTACTTGTCCTCCAAAAGATCAAGGGTATTCGTAATAATGTTTCTCTGATTTTACCCTCTGCTGATCATTTGATTTGTGCTTATGGGTGGCCCTACATGGTTCTTCATTCCTTTACCAAGATCATGATTGGTGATCTGCTGCTTATTGTTCCTGCTTCCTCAATGATCAATAAACCGAATCCTTTGAGGGTAAGGCCGCCCTTTTATTCTATTAGGAGGAAGTTCAAGTTCTAGCCCTTCATTCACATTCTTTGTCAATGGTAAATTACATATGGTCACCTTTATATGAAGTGCATTTGTCAATCTCTTTAAAAGTTTAATTTTTGGGGAGATGGTTGGTTGACTTTCTGATCATATGCATGTTCATTAATCTCTTACGAAAATTGGTTAAAACCTATAATATCATACATAAACAAGTATAAAAAAAAGATAATAACTATTGGTATGGATAAGCTCATCATTCTGAAAAATACCAAAACTCGTCGCTAACAATATCCCCTCAATTAAAGTAAAATTCTCAATGTCAGCATGCTTAGCACAAAGGTCGTTCGGCGTGGTTACAAAAACATATATTGTGTTTGAATACAATTGTATTAAATACGATCATAAACAAAAACATCTATATAGGGATTAAAGTTCTCCCAAAAGCACTAAATCTTTGAGATAGTCTCTTTGGAAACACCTTCAATAATAAGCCGAACTACTTTTCTTATCTACTGTTTGACCAATTTTTGGCAAGAAGCAAAGTCAAATTCAACATCATGTGGGGAGCATTTGTTAATATGCTCTCCACAAGCTACAACAAGCTTGCTTTGGCCGTCTTGAATAATAACATCACATATGCTTCACCCATATCATAAAGAAAGGATTTATCAATATGGATCTTAACCACCCAAGTGCTGGGATTTTAAGGCTGCTAGGTTTGTGGAGCTTCGAGTACAGACGTGGTTCTCCAAGGTGGGGTGCACTTAGATACATAACAAGAGCGTACAAGCAACAAGGAACCAAATTTGATGGTGGAGCCTCAAGTGCATTGAACTGATCTTGGAGAGATCAAGAATCAATGCAAAGGTTTTGAAGTAGCTTATGGTGAGACATGGATCAACAAGATGCGACCTGGACGTAAAACAAGTTAAGATGGTGCTTAAGCCCACCAAAGCTTCAAGATAAGATAAAGGAAGAAAGAAGTTGGCAGATGCTTGGGTGCACCCAGGTGCAAGTGGATCAAGCTATAATAGCGGATAGGACTGGGCTTGGGCGCTCGGGACACCGAGGCACCAGCTAAAGAAATTGCCAAACAGAGGCCTGGGCGCACCCAGGCGACAATTGAAGAAAGTGCCAAATAGAGGTCTAAGCGCTTGAGTGCACCCAAGCACCCTGTTTTAAACCAGCCATGCTAAGAGCAGAGTACGAGCATGAACATGGGAAAAGTCATGCTGGAGCAATTATTTGGGCAAGTGACGATTAGTTTGGGGTTGCTATTTTGCTAGGCTATAAATATCTAGGAGATATTATAGGGTTTTAGGTCATTTTTGTTGTGAGGCCACCGACTGCATCCTTTGTATTCTTTTTTATCATATATATAAAAGCCAGCAAATGTTAAAAAAAATCTTAGGATTTTAGGGTGTTGGAGTGCATGTAAGTATTGTGACCGCTATGGGTTGCTTGTGGTGAGTTGCGAGGCAGCTGTAAAGGAGGAAAAGTTTGGTTGCGTGTAGGGCCGAGAGGGAAAAGCTTTGAGAGCTCCAAGGGTGAGAGCGAACCCTCTTGTATATTTTTCTAATTTTTCATAATGATATTCTTCTTTTGTGGCTTCATGATTTTTCCTAAATTTGCATGTTTAGTGCATGCTTATTTTGGCACTCTGTGCGTGTGAGTTTCTCTGCTTTTGTTATGTGGTTTTCTTTAGTGTAACAAAGCCAGGATCGTCTCAATATTTCTGTTGTAAGTTCCTCGCTAATGTGAAAATGAGGAGGGCTTAAGGGTGATCTTAAACTTAACAAAGCCATCATGGAGATAAAGGGGCTTGGAAAGGCTGTGATATACCAAGAACCCATTGTGGGAATATGATCACTGCCAAAATGGAAGATGCACAGATGTTGAACTGGGGAAGATCCGACCAAGTTTCTTGCAATCTACTTTTCTATATATTGATAATTCTAAGTGTAAGAATGGCAGATAGCTCCTATATTTCTCATAGAGTAAAGATCCAACACATCATTATTATCAGGGAGCTACAACAATGATAATAACACGAAGTCTTAGTCCGCTAAGTCGGGTCATTTACATGAATCATTTGTTTCCATTGTGCACGGTAAAATAAAAGCTCCTCCTTAAGTTCTAAATGGAGAAGATCCCTTATAATGGTTTCTTCCCATATTTTTTTTATCTGTCTTTTAACATTGGTAAAATATATATGCTTGTTTAATGTGGGCATTGAATAATCTACGCTTATTATGCCCAAACCATTTAAGAGACTACAATCTCTAATCTTATCTACTATTAAGACACTCCAACCTTGCTACAAAATAACTCATTTTTCATTCTACCTTTGAAGTATACCTTCTTGTCCACCGTACCATCCTCATCTCTGTTTCACTTATATTAATAGTAAGTTCCTTCTTTGTTGGTCAACATTAAACCCCCTATGACAGCCATTCATATAATTTTATAAAATTTCCAACTAGAAAAGGTACCAAAAATCCTCAACCATTGAAGGTGTTTCTAATCGCAATAATGTAAGCACATTCTGTTGAAATGTGGTCCAACTTAAATGGTCACTAAATTTTGATATAGATTGTGATTCTCCATTTAAGCCATTTTGAGTTGCTTTCCCCAAACTTAGAATCTATTTTTGCAACAAAAATCATTGGGTCTATTGTTATTATTTCTTGGAAAGCTCTACAGCCTGTCAGTCATGCTAGAAAGCTCTCCCATTTGTTTGTATTTTGGTGCTTGGTGAAGTTGGACACCTCTTATGATCCACCACCTTTAGTTTGGATGGGTTTCAGTGTCTAATTATTGACAATTATTGGTTTTTGAGAATCTACCTAAAATTTTGTCTTTCATTTAATTTTTAATTTTTGTCATATCTCAATTTGGTTTTATGCCAAATAGATTTACCATGAAAATCATAAATATACTAAGCGCTTTAATTGAGAAATTTAGAGAAAAATGATCTCTATTTATTCTTTATCCATCTTGAAAAAGCTAATGATAAAATACCAAAAAAAACACTCTGGAAACAAATGTGTAGCACATAGTGATGATATTAAAGATAGGCATAGTGGGTATGCAACATGTGTTCGATTGTAAGATGGCTTGTCCAATAATTTTCCAATTATGATTGAATTTGGTTATATTTTCTGTTTATATATCGTTGCATTAATTATAGATGTTCTTACTGAACAAAATTAGGAGGTTGTTTCTTTATGCTTGTTATTTGTGAAATGTCATTTTCTTAATTGACAAGTTTATGTCCGAGGGAAAGTAAAACTCGAGCTGCGAAGGACTACTTTAGAATGTAGATATAAAATGGAATATATGGAGTATAAATTTGATCATAATAAAAATCATACTATCTAGGGCATAATTGTTAAAAACCTCCTTAGTGACATTAATATTTGGGGTATAAGTTGGCATGTACAGTTAAAGCATACTACTAAAATATGTGTTGCAGAGATGAAGATGCTAATATGGATAAGTGGGTATATGTGCAAGAATATTATGAGAAATGATTACATTTGTAGCAAGATTATTGAGAAAATTGTCTTGGATGATTAGGGCATATTTAGCATAGATCATTAGATGTTCTGGAAGGAAAGAAGGGTTATTGAATTTTGCCTGTAGAATTTAAAATGACTCGGCAATAAACTATTAGGAACTTAGGGAAACTTTATTATATAGTAGGTCATAGATTCATGCAATTAACTCCACCTAGTGGGATTAAGGTTTTGTTTGTTGTTATTGTTGTTAAATCAATTGACGTTTATTTGAGTTAAAATCGGTTGGGTTTAATTAAAAATCATTTGGATTTTGTGAACTGGTTTGGCCAGATTTTGATGAAATTGAGAAAAATTTTTCCAAGTATTTGCGACCATTCTCTTATAGGTATGTATGCATAAATATACATGTTCATTTGTGTATAATATATTAAATACCGAATGACTGCATTGATGGAACTATCAAAATGAATTTTGATGCATTATATGAATGCATACACATCCATGCATGTATGCCCGTATATATTTCTGTTTATAGTAGCGTCCTTAATGACCACATGGATAGAACTATCAAAATGTTTTTTAAGGCATTGTTTATCATTTTTATGTACTCAAATGGAGAAGGTTTCAATATTACATGACGATTATCAAATGAATCCCTCTAAACCTGGGCGCGATGATAACTTCATGAATGTGTTGACTAAGATGCTTAAATCATCGATCATAGCTGTTCCATAAATGATGTTAACAAGTGCAAATTTTCATTATTGTATTGGTTTCTCAAAATTTAAACGTATATTCTACACTAATATTTTATCCTAATTAAGTTAAATGATGCATTTTTATTTAAATCAAGTTTATATGTATCATTAGTACTTTGTATGATATAATTTCAATTTCTAATTTCAACCTTGTTTTAGGATGGCCGAGTTAATGTCTTGTACTCAACACCTTCCATATACACTGATGCTAAATATGCAGCAAATGAAACGTGGACTCTCAAAACAGATGACTTCTTCCCGTTAGTTGAATTCCATTCGCTTGTTGAAATTTTTGCAGATATTGTAATGCTTGTTTCTGATTAATAAAAAGTAATAATTGTATGTTTCAGATATGCTGATGGTCCAAATAGATATTGGACTGGATATTTCTCCAGCAGGCCTGCTTTCAAACGGTATGTCAGAATGATGAGTGGCTACAATCTGGTAAGTATTTTTGTCTCCTTGATATGTTGACTATTTGATGAAATATAAACTTGAAGTATCAATTATTCCTGTTCATAATCAGGCTGCCAAGCAACTAGAATTTCTGAGAGGACGGGACAACTCAGGGTTCACTACTGACAGATTGTCTGATGCTTTAGCAATTGCTCAGCATCATGATGCAGTTAGTGGAACTGAACAACAGCATGTGGCAAATGATTATGCTAAACGACTTTATATAGGCTATTCTGAGGTCCTGAGATTGATTCAAGAAGATGCAAGTTTATTTGGTTCCACTATTTGCTGTAACCACTCGCACATTATGATTATATTTTCGTGTTTTGGTTGCAGGCTGAGAAGCTTGTTGAGCTATCACTTAGCTGCTTGACAGAGTCATTCTTCAATACAGGTTGTAATAGTCCAAACACAAAGTTTGAACAGGTATGAGATATTGAATTTATGTAACATGCTGTGTCATTATCTTGAAAATTTCTTAGCCAATAATATTTGTAGCATTTAGTTTTCTACTTTTTGTGACAATTATAAGTCTTAGCATCAGAAATTACATATAAATTTAGGAAATTTTGTCAAAATAGTTCAACAACTATTTCAATTTGTTTTAGTTAGTTCCAGATTATTCAATTTGTTGAATATAATCCCTATATGTTTCATGTCCAATTTATTTCCTTAACCATTCATTTTGTGCCCAATTTACTTCCAAGAAATGAAAAATTAGGACTAAATTTGCCTTAAGAAGAATAATTGAGGGATTGAAAAAAATATATTAAATAGTTAGAGACTAAGTCCAAAAGATTGAATAGTTTAGGAGCCAATTGGCCAACTTGAAAAAGTTGAGGGGCTTTTGGGCAAATTACTCTATAGATTGGCCAGCTTTAATACAACCTCTAATTGTGTTATTGAATTTTTTTTTATATTTTATTTCAAGCTTGATTCAATATCTTCAAAGGCAAAGCGCTTAATGTGAAATGCATCACTTGTATGTAATTTATATTATTTTTAAAAATTTGCTCTATGTGCAAACTTTTCTAATCTCTTACAATCCAACGAAGCAATTATTCAAATTGATAATAATTCGGTCAATGATGAAGCATGCATATTGAATGATAGATGTCCAATTTTACTCATGCTCATAATTTTAATCCAATTTGACATGTGATTAAATTTAATTGATAATTTCAATCTATGTAATCTAGTTGATAAATAGCTTTTTATGTTATTTTAGCCTAAATAAACAATTAAATTGACATTGTTACAATGCACAACCTAGGTTCAGGACTCAACTTGATTTATAACAATTTAGTAGCTCAATTCATCTTTTGATGAAAACTATAGACTTCTTACTCTATAAATTTTTTCTTTAATTTAGATTTGAATATTTTGATCACACAATACTACATAAGTGCTCTTCCATTTATTCTAATTAGTTTAAATTTTTAAATCAAATCACCCATTATTTCCCTGTATTATTTATATAATTAAAGCAAGATATGTAAACCTATTTCTCTTTTTCATCGTATGGTCTTCAATGGTTATCTACTCTTCATCCTTTTCAAAGCATTCTATGCTCAATTTTCAAATCATTCTAAATCTCAAATTTACTAAACCACCAAATGAAGTGCAATTTGTATCATGTTTATTATTGCTCAATTCACTTATATTAATTATATATGTATAATCTATATTTAAAACCTGAGTAAAATAATCCACCAATCCGTATTGAATGTCTTTATTAGTAAAATTATTTTGATATTCTTTAATATATTTTATTTGAGTCAAATTTAAAGTTCTCTATTTTTATAAATATGGCTTATATATTAGTCTCTAAACCCTTTCTAACTTTTCATATAAATTATTGAATGCTACAATGTTAACATCATGAATTGTTAATTTTGATTCAGGATAAGCTATTAATATTTCTTTCAATTTTCATCATCTATAGACTTAAATTATTCTTTATAACAAAAAATTTCATTCAATCTTTATAAGCACCTTTTGCAGGTGTTCTCTCTTTCGATCTATCAAGTTTACTTTTATTTGCTTTGTGATTACAACTAGCATTTGAAATCCAAATAAAATTGGTATCACTCTCAAAATCCATTGTACAAGCTTTAAAATTTACATCAAAAAATTGTATATTTCCCTTAATGTCTTACTTTATTTTTTAGACTTATATTTATTTTTATTTTTCTTACTCCCTATTTTTAAATTTTAAACCAACAATCAATGATGGATCAAGTAAGTGCTTGGAATAAGTTTATTATATTTGCAATATAAATGATATATTTTTCTTAAAAGCAAATAATTTTCTTGAGTTCTAAATACACATTATTTTAAGTGATAACATTATCATTTTTTTTCTTAAAATAATCTCAATAATCGTAAAATCATAACCCAAAATAAACTTGCAAATTATTCTTCATCCTTCATTAGTCTTTTTAAAATTAAAACCACTATGAATACTATTTATTTTCTTACTCATTTTTTTGATATTTTATTTTAAATTTTTTCCTATTAGTAATATTTTCTCGTGTGGTATTCCTTCAATCAACTTCTAACTATGTTAAATTTTTTCTAAATTCATATCGGATTTTATTTGAGAGGGCATAAACACTTGCAATATTATTTTGGAATAAATTATAGAAGTTGAAAATTTTTATGAGCACTTCAAAGAGTCTAAGACTAAATTATATAACTCCAAAAGTCTTGAGATTAATTAAAAATATCATTATGTTTTTATGTTATAAAATTGATTAGCAACATGATGAATTACAAAAAATTATTATTTTTCTAGGATAGACATCTAACTTCATGTAGGATAATTCAATTTTTATTGGAGCTGCATAAATTTGGTTGTCACATTATTCCTACATTTCCCAAAAAATATTCAAACTTGGATTACTTTAAGGGGGTGGGTGGTTGGATGTCACCTACAAAGTTATTAATATCTAGATAACATGTTATTGAAATAATGTTGTTATTAATATTACAATGGGTAATTGGCTCAGAGCTATTTTGTTGTTGTAATTTGTTATGACATTTTTATGCAATATTACCCCTCCATCATAATGCCTTTTTCACTTTGAGATTGGTATTTTCATCGTGAAAATGTAAAAAATGCAAAAAGAAAAAGAAAAATCAGATGGAGATAAGATCATACACTCTCGCAGATGCTCGACAAAATACACGTGTCGCTGCCATATTCTCACCAAAATCACAAGTGTTGTTGCAATGAGTTGGATGTATTTTGGCAAAAATTTGCAAATGCTGGCCTATTTGGAGTGTGTTGTTTGAATAACATTACGCAATGGCAATTTTGGCAAAAATTTCTATGTTGAGATAAATCAAACAGTAGTTACCTTGATGTTATTAGAAAATAATGTTACATACCACCAAGATGTTTGCGAACTAAACAACCCCTAAATCATACCTTTGGTAAATTAACATGTAAAAATTATTCTTATTTTAAAGCTATATAATAGTTTTTACCCTTTTGTTCTTTGCAGTCTTTGAGAAAGTTTGAAAATTTTTATTTCCAATAGTTCAATTAATTGTTGTATTTGAATTTGTTCAGTGTCCTCTCTTGAATTTAAGCTACTGTCCTCCATCAGAAGCAAAAGTCTCAAATGGAAAAAGCCTGGTAATCCCTTTTAATTTAAATTTTTTCATGTAGTGCCAATTGTTAATGAGGTGTTCTAAACTTCTATGCTGTAGGTTGTTCTTGTGTACAACTCGCTTGGTTGGAAAAGGGATGATGTAATCCTAATACCTGTAAGATGCTCTTAATTCCCAAATTTCATCCTTTTGTTTTTTAATGCATACTAGTTTCTTGAAATGTTAAGTCGAAAAAGTTTGATTTGCCTACCTTTTTGTGTGTATTTTAATAGTAGGTGATTTTCATGATCTTCTAAGCATTTTCTGATACATTGAACTAGTATTGTTTCTGGTGTTACTTCATAAATATATTTTCACGTACTATCCTATGTTTTTTGCTCGATCTTCACTCTAGTTCATTATTTTTCTTAAGGGAATATATTGTGGTGCTCCATTCAAAACTATAAGTATCAAAATTAATAGAAAAATGGCAATTATTCCTTTTTTAAATGGCCCCACGAAAAAAGACATTTTACATATCCTAAATTACTATCTAGAATTGCCAGATCTTTTTTAATTAAGTTAGAACTATTGTAGTCTGAAATGTTAAAATGTCAATATAGAATTGGTGGTTCAAAATTTTCTCATCAGGTCTTTAATTGTTATGAATTTATTAATTGCGCTTGAAATGGTCACAGTTTGAAAACTTGTCTGAGTGTGGCCTTAATTGATTTGAAATAAAAATGGAATATTTTAGATTTTTTAGCAAATGAAGAAATCTGATCAGGTGGAGGCGACATGAAGAAGATTAGGGTTTTGTTTAAAAAAAAGAAAATAGTAGATTTGGGAGGATGAGGAGGTGAGGTAGAGGAGGCAGTGGAGATGAAAGGGGAACGGGGTGAGGGGAAAAGCTGTTGTTTTTTAAATAAAATAACACACTTGGGCAAAATTGTTATTTCTCGAAAAACTTTTGAACATCCAAAATTTAAATTTTTAAAAAAATTAAGGAATATTACACTTTGGTAGGCATCTGTCAATTTTGTTTTTAAAGTAATCAGTCACTGAGTTATTCATCACTCTAGGTTGTCAGCAATTCCATCACAGTCATGGATTCTTCCAATGGATTAGAAATTGAGTCTCAGCTTCTGCCTATTATTGACTCTTCTATAAGCATACGAAGCCAATATGTCAAGGCATATCTTGGTGAATCCCTTGATATTGCTCCCAAATTTTGGCTTGCTTTCCAAGTGTCTGTACCACCACTTGGTTTCAGCACATATATCATCTCAAGTGCTACAAATAAAGGTCGATGCTTCCAAATGTTAACTGATTCAAGTCTTTCTTACTAATCCGAATGTATCTTCTCTGATCAAAATACAATCGTATTGTTTCTAAGGCATGCTGATATTTGGCTAATGCATACCAGGCTCTGTTGCTTCTATGTCATCTGTGCACACTTTGGAAAGAAGCAGTACTGGCGATGTAGAGATTGGACCTGGAGAATTGAAGCTTCAGTTTAATGCCAATGAACGTGAACTCTCTTATTATACCAACAATAGAAGAGCTGTAAGTTTCCGTGATTAATAGTATTTACAGACTTTGGCATTTTTATTGCATTATCTTTTGGTCCTACTTGCAGTATCTATTCTTTTTTGTCTTTCACGTTTCGAGACATACATTGGAAACCCGTTCACTCATTGAAAAAGTTTTAGTATTGTACCTTAGGGAAATAACTGTGCTTGGACCTCTGATAGTTATTGTTGAAAATAGCAGTAAAGCATTTTTTTTCTTGAAAAAACTTTATATTCATTCCACGTCGAAGTTTTTGTTGTGAAAAAATGCCGTCTGATATACAATCATTAGAGGCTCTCTGCTGGAATTCTCATGTATCTTAATACTTTTTAGGTTAATTTGCCGTTGAAACAATCATTTAAGTTCTATACCGGATCTGCTGGAGATTATACTGATCCCCAGGTATGCATAGGCTACAAAAACTCTGTTTGGTTCATGCCTCTGCAATTTTTTTTATTAGTAATACATAAATTTAAAATGTGGACGCTTCCTTTGTATTTCCAGCTAATTTTTTATTTTTCTGATGCGTATTGTAGGCCTCCGGAGCTTATGTTTTTCGCCCAGCTGGTACCTTCCCAATCAAATTTGAAGAGGTATCCGTTGCCTCTTAAACGGAATGGCTGTTAAGCAGCTGTGTGATCTTTATTTGATGTTTTATTATTTTGAAAATTGTCATTTGTGTGCTTTTGTAATGTGCCTATGGAGCCCCAAGTTTTTTATCTGGCCTACTCCCGTTAAATGAACATGCTTTCCTATTATCTGTCTAACCATCTAATTTTTTCATTTGTCATGCTTATACTTATTTTGAAGGTGCCATTTCGAATTCTTCAAGGTCCCATATTGGATGAAGTTCATCAACAGGTCAACCCATGGATCTATCAGGTTATGCACTTTCTCCATTGTGTTAGTATGCCCATTATAATATAAATGACACTACTTTGCCTTGTGCCAACATAATAGATTGGAATGTGATTTCTTAAGTGATAAAAGTTTTCTGATTACATAGAAAAAGAGAAGGTTGTCAATTCAAACATGGAATCCTAATGATGCGCTTAGGGCCCTTTGACTTGTGTTTAGTGTCAGACTAAATGGAATTGAACTATTTAAGTTGTTCAATTGGCATGCTTACTAATGCTAGATTAAGCTTTTTATGCTGAATGAAAAGCTATTTATTTCAAACATAACTTTGGATTATCATGCTAGTTTGGCAATAACAACATTGATAATAATAATAAGTATAATAAATAATTACTTCAATCACTTGATGTAAAATTAGTTAATTCATTTATAATTAAAGTCATGTGAATTAATCAATTCATTTTCTCGTTATATTCATTGGTGCTAATTATGCTAATAACATTAATTAATTAATGAGTAATTATTTATGCAATCAATTAATTTAAATGTTTATTAAATGAATATATTATTAATATTGATTAATATATTATATTGAAGCAACTCAATTATTCTAAATAATTAATTAATTGAATCATCAAATTAATTTATTAACTTATTAACAGTGTTGACTAAATATTACATTGGCTTCATTAAATTTTTTTAAATATAGAGGCTGTGCCATCTAGAGAGAAGGCTTTCTAAAACATTATTTTTAAGACAATCTAAAAATAGTGAAATAGTTGTGTTATAGGTAAAGAACGATTCAGTGATTTTCCCACGAACAAAAAAGATGAGTCTCAATATCAAAATGAGATCACTAAGTGATTTCTTATTTATAAGATAAGCCTAACAAATTTTTTTTTAAAGCTAGCATTATCTAACCAACCAAATCATCAGTAAACACTTAAATAGAAAACTTGTGAATGTCATTATAGCTTAGTGTTAAACCTTTGGAATTGTAATCTCATTTCATAGGTTCATTTCTCATTAGTCACATATTTGTTTCTTATTTAAAACTCACTTTCCTTAAAAAAGTAGTCAAAGTGCGTATGTACCCTCGGATGGGGATCAAACCACCCGTTAGGAAAATAAAAGAGAAAATATAATAATTGTAAAAGGAAATAAATTATCCTTAAGGACCTCCAGAACATGATACTACAGCTAGATTAGAGTATGACAGATGATGCAGTGAACAATCTTAACTCTTCAAAGTCTTATCATCAGGGTAGATGAATTCAGCAGCCAATGAATCAAGATACCCAAAAAGAAAATAAAAGAAACAACAAAACTGTAGTCATAAATTTGATAGTCCTAAACCAACAACAAGGATAAGTAAAATAATAGAAAATGCTACCATTGTCTTTTATTTTAAGACCAACAACAGAATCTATATACTATTCAACAAAGCTATCACTAAGTTGGGCTTAATCAAACCAACCTAATTAAAAATGGCAGAAGGTTAGGTGGATCCAAGAGAACCATAAAGGGACAATGTCGGAAAGAAGCAGTACAAAAGCAATCAATGGTACAAAGCTAGCAGACAAGCCAACCAACAAGGGAGGAGACCACACAACTATGCGAACAGGACCAAGCACAAAAAATACTATGATATGGGCAACACAAACAATTAATGTCTAGTACAAGGGAGCTGCAATTTGTCAAGAATACATTTCCTTTTAGCTGAAAAGACAAGTCACCCCGGCTGTAGAATGCTAATCGAATCACTTTCAATGCTTTTATTAGCAAGCCAATCAACCACTTGATCGACTTTTCTTCAAATATGAGATATCGCTAAATTAAAAATTTTCAGCAGCTATGAATTATTTCTTGACAATAAGATAAGATTGCCGATCATTACTAGCTTTAGAATTATTGATATTAATAAGATTAGGGCATTACACTCAATCCAAATGTTTCTAATCACTCTGTTCTTACAAATCTCGAGATCATACACAAGAGCTTTGGCCCCATCAATGAAGGAGTAGAAGGCTTTCAATATTAGTGAAAAAAAGAACGAAACCATTGTGGTCCCTAGACCACCTGCAGCTTTTCTACTTATATTTTTAAAACTGTCATCAACATTCAATTTAGGAGAAAATTGTTAAAAATGGTCCCTGAATTTTTGCAATCTGTTCATTTTAGCCATTGACTTTTACATATAATTTATTTAGATCCCTTATTTTTATTTAAGAATTTTTTTTCTACTATGTAGTTAATTTGAATGGAAACGGTTAAAAATGAAAGATAAATGTCTTTTTAGGATTTAGCTAATAAAATTCTACGTATGGTTAGAATAATGAACAAGATTCCATGCGATGATGGTTTAAACCATCGATCACATGTGAAACTTTTTTTGACAATAATGTTGATTTTTAGCAATTAATTAATCAAATTTGTTGGTGCAATGCATTTCTGCATGGAACTGTTTATAAAGAAAAAAAAATTCTATTGATCCTTTGTCAATTTTTATTTAATAACAAATTTTATCAACTATCAATGAAGTACATTTGAGATCAAACTTCACGTACGCATGATATTTAAAAACTTGATACAATGAATGCCCTATTACATTAATTTTGAAAAACTTGTAGCTTTTTTCATAAAAAATATAGAGCCCCTCGGACAATTTTAGTAAAGAATCCTAACATGAGTGCTCGACTCAGTTTAACAAAATTTGAAGTCCATTAAGGAAATATAAATGCTAAAAGTATACAGTCAATAAACTTTGTAAAACATGTTCAAAATGGCTCAAGTACACATTTAAAAAGAAATTAAATTATGAAAAACAAAAGAAAAAAAATTAAAAAAGAGTTTATTTAAGATAGATGTTGATTACACTCATGTGCACAACTCAAATGAAATAAAAATCAACATAGCCATTTCTCTAACAAAAGTTTTCGTGAAATTGTTTCAATGGATAGTAAAATAAACAGAGATAAGACGTGTTTTGGGGGATTCAATATCTCAACTTTGAACTCACAAGAGATTTAACATTCAACCATAAGTAACCATATATTTAAATGATGCATATGAATAATATCCATCATTTTACAAATACAAAAATAAATCCTCATATAATATATAATATTATGAATTTATCATTCACTCATAAAGCTAAAACATTTTACATCAAATGTTACAAAACTAAGATTCGTATTAATTTTACAACATACATTACAAGCACCTAAATAAGTCTCTTAAAAATTGTTATTTTCCATATAAGCATCATGCAAATCAACCTACAAAATCAAACAAAAAAAAATATTATAAATATTAAAAATGTGTACTTGGGATTATTGGAATAAAAATTGTTATAAAAAAAAAAAACTTGCATTGTATTCTTGAATATCAACCATATCAATGTCCAATATGTGTATGTATTTTTTGAGTGTGCCTTATATTTACTTGGTTTTCCACAAAACAGGATATTGTGACCAACTTGTTTGCAATTTTTATAATGAATAATAACATTAATCATACTTCTCCTACCATGGTGTTGATTATCCTGATCTCCCAAAGATTTTTTTCCGCAATTTTGGAGGTCTCCTTCACATAGGCTTCTTGTATAATGGCAGTAAATGAGGATCTTTGTTTCTTTGTGTCCATTCTTCTGGCCCATTAATTGGCATAATTGCAAAACTATAAGTTCTCATATGTTTCCACCAAATAATAAGGATGAACATATTCTTATGCCTCTTCCATATGCTCATCATGTCATCTATCACTTATTTCCTAAACACCTTCATTGGCACCCTTGGATTATTTCACATTTTGTTCACATATATTCTTGCATTTTCTGAAGATGTTATCGTTTTATTATGATACATCCAAGAACATGTATGATCCTGCAATGATCTTGTTGCCATAAATCAACTTCTTCATATTTTGAAATGTACACAAAATATGGACAATATGACACTCGACAAATAACTTTACAACAAATTTTATCATTTTGACAAATTTGTTGACTTTTCCTTTGCAATTGACCAAGTTTTATTTACATTGCAACTCTTGTTTATTGCTAAATATTATCCCCACTTCAAAATTAATGTTTTCAATATTCATTTTAAGATTTAAAATTGGCAATTTTATTATTTCTTCCCCATCACTGTTATGAGCACTTGCACCACTATATTTATATCATTGTTCTTCATTTGAACTGTTCCAAGCTCAAAAGAATTCTTCTCAGTTAGTAGATCAATACTTCCCTCAGACATTGTTTCAACTTTTCCCATAGAAAAATCACTTCCAACAAATTTCTCACATTCTTTTGAACTATCAGATTCATGACTATTATCATCATCATCCAAATTTTCAAATTATTATCTTCTCTAAGAATCTCATTCACTGTTACACTTATACCATAACACAATTGAGAAAAATTTGAATCATCAAACTAGTGACAAACTACATCATAAATCTTATTATTACCATTCTCGGATCATCCAACCTGATCCATCAACTCATTACTTAAGTCTGAAAAAGCACATATGAATACAAAATTATTATCTTTTATATGAATGCAAATGTTTTCACAAATTTATAATAATAAGTAGTTATATTGTTAAGCTAGCCACCAAAAACAAGAGAATATTAATTATAAACAATATAAAAACAAAATAATGAGGGAGAATATTAACAAATATGATAAAAATAATTTAAAAACAACAGGTCTATTCACACACTCGAATGAACTATTGACATTGTTGGAAAGCTCGTTCGAAGGTTCATCGACTTCTAAAGGGTAGTCTAAGGCGGGGAAGGGTAGTTGAAGGCAAAAGGTTCGTCTACTTCTTAACTATTTTGGAAGTCGGAAGCTTTGTCGATGTCGGAAGCATCGACGACTGTCGGAAGCAACGTCGACGTAATTGAGGTTGGAAAAGCGTCAACGTTGTAAGCTGCATGGACGTCGGAAGTAAACATCGATGTCGGAAGGGTCGATGTTGGTAATGTTGTCAAAACGTTTTGAAGAATATAAGAACCTTTCAAGTTAAGAATATCATAGTGTTATGAAATATATGAAGTTGTAAGCTTAATAACTTTGTGTCATAATATTTGCCTAAATGTAATCTTCTAGTTCTAGTTCTGTTGTTATTAGATGCTCTCTTAGAGATTAACATGCTGGGACCTTTGCCTTTCCAAGTGATGATATCATTACCAGGAATGTTAACTGTATTAAAGTCATTTCCTCAATAATGTGATAGTTATTATTAAGAGTTTCTCCAAGTTTATCAAAGTTTCAGTTATTATCAATATAAAAATATTAAACTTTACAAAGACCTACAATCAGGGAGCCGTTCAATTAATGTTTGGTCGACAAATCAGCAATCATGCTAGAAAAAAACGTTACCCTTCTCAATGGTCCAGACAATATATTTCTCAGCAGTGTACTTACAGTTATTCATTCTTTTCCAAAGCATTTTCTCCCAAAGTTTTCTTATTGAGGGCATTGATCAATTCTTGAGCAAGCAGAATAATATCACATATATCGTGACCCTAACAAAGTCACTTTGATTAGGGAAAATGATCTATGGTAACAAATCCGCAAGTGGAATGGCAATAGTCTTAGAAATTATTTTATTAAAGGTGGTACAACGAAGGGGTCTACAGTCTTTCCAATTATAGTTTTCCCATTTGATCGTCTTCAAGGAGCCCGGAAGATTGAAAAAAAAATTCCGCCTCATTCAGCTTCTTGCTCAGCATTTTTAACTTAATTAAAAGTATTGCCAAATTGATTTTTATTCCAATGGGTTAAAGTTTTTTACAGTCTTTTAAGTTTTTACTAAAAATAAATGCGAGCTTCCCATATATAAGTTTTTTCCAACACTCACAATGATTAAAAACTTTTGTTGGCTAGCCCACATATTTTAAACTTTAAAAGGGTGTAGATTTAAAGTTATTCATAGAAATGGTAAAGTGGGGAGTGATCAAACCCTATTATTTTTAAGTAGATACCTTAGTAGTAGAAAAGAAGTTTATCCACAAATCAGAAAGGAGCACCCTATCAAGCCTTTCCCTGATCTTACTGCTCGTCCAAGTAAACGGAGGTCTAGAGAGAAGCCAGGATTAGTGAGAAAACAATCAAAATACATTAAGCAAATTCATCCATCATACTAGCCTTAGGATCTCTGCCCTTTTTCTTTTCATTGGCATTAAGGATGACATTTAACTCTTTTCCTAAGAGCCAAGGCAAAGAAATAAAGGAATAAACATCCCTAGATAATTCTGCAAATCCCTCCTTTTGCGTCTGAAGTTAAGTTGGTTAAGCCATAATTGTTCGAGTCAAGTTTAGATTAGATATACTAAGTTAAGCTGAGAAGCAAATAAAATCCTTGGATTAACTAGCTTAGTTTAATCTTAATCAAATTAAGCGTAAATGAATAAAAGGTTTAAGGGTTGTTTAGTTCAAATTAACTCAGCTTATGTTGAATGAGCTAAGTTTTAAAGCTAAAATAGCTTAACTCCTATGTTGGTATATGCTAATTTAAGTTTATTTTGATCTAGGCTTTAGCTTTTCTTAAGAAGTTTGTTGATGATGATACTAATATTATTATTTTTATTTATATTATTATCCTTATTCAGTTAATTAATTAATTAGTTTTCACTTACTTGTTAGTATGATAGATAATTACTAATTTACTGATTAAATGAATAATTCAATTAGTTAGTTATTACTTTTATTTAATTATTTAAAAATAATTAGTTAATGATAGATATTCTTAATCAATAATTAAAATAATAGTTAGCTGTAAGATTCAGATTCTATAAATCACCATCTTCTGTTCTGAATAAATTGGATTTTAAAAAGTTATCATGAGACAAAGCTTTACTCTTTGAAGGATTAGATACTTTATTCTTTTACGCCTTAGCCGGTTAAAATTGAAGTGATCAAAAGACAGCAATGAAAAGCTATTTTTTGACTAATAAAATGTTTAACCCACCCTCGATTATTTACATAAATATGAAAGAGTGAAGTTAAAGACTTTGTTGAGCCCTTTAGTTTATGTAAAACTTTGAACAACATGTATATCTAATTAAGTTCTATTTTACAATTTGCAGATAACTAGAGTGTACAAGGCCAAAGAGCATGCCGAATTTGAGTTCATAGTAAGCGCATGAGCTATTATTGGAACCTGTGTTCAATTACATTTTCGCATTCAATGATATGTAGCTTTTTTTTTACTTGAAGATGTGGAATTATTATGATCATTTTGTATTTCATGCTTTTTCTATTCTGCAGTTCTGAAACTCATGGTTTTTTGTGAATGCTACTCCTATGTTTAGGTTGGACCCATTCCCATTGCTGATGGAACTGGGAAAGAATTAGCAACTCAGTTTACTACGCCAATTATGACCAACAAGACGTTTTACACTGATTCTAATGGACGTGATTTTATAAAGAGGGTATAATTTATGATTTCTAAACACTGCAATGGTACCTCTAGCTGATTGTCATCATGCTGCTTTAGATAGATAACTTCCCTTGCTTGATACAATGCAGATTCGAGATTATAGGGAAGACTGGGCACTGCAAGTAAATCAACCTGTTGCTGGAAATTACTATCCTGTAAGTTTTTGTTCGGAAGAAAAACATTTTGCGTAAGATGCCATTGCCAATAGCTTGCAGCATTATTTATCATGTTACATAGTGTACGCTCTCTGTAGTTCAAACTAGGTTGCAGGTGATATACAGGTTGCAGAAGATTTACATGGGTCTGCTTTTGTTTCAGATTAACCTTGGAACTTACATAAAAGATAGTGACACAGAGTTATCTCTTCTGGTTGACCGATGTATGGGTGGCTCAAGCATTCGAGATGGACAAATAGAGCTGATGCTTCATAGGTGCATTTTCCTGCATTACCACTTTATCGAAGCCAAGAAAAATTTTCTTTTTCCATCCCGCTTGAGTACTAGTTTGCGTAACATGCTCACTCTTTTTATGAATTTAGAGTGTATTACTGCATATTTCAAGAAGAGCGAGAGAACTTCTTTTGAATACAAAAATTATGTCTTAGTAAATCTAAAATAGAATATATGGAGTGTAAGTTCAATAATATTAGAAGCCCTAATCTCAAAGACTTAATTATTTGATCATGTGATCAAGAAGAGAGAGGTTCAAATACTTGGGCTCAATTATTTAAATTAATGGAGAAATAGAGAGCAATGTGATTAATAGAATCCAAGTTTGTTGGATGAAATAGATGAACGCTTCTAGAGTGTTGGCCAACAAAGAAAAAATTCTAGTAAAAATTATAGAAATAAATATTATAGAGCATCTATATGACCAACTATATTATATGAGGTTGAATGTTGGCCAACAAAGAAGAAACTTAATGATAAATTAATTGTCATAGAGATGTCGATGTTTAGCTAAGGGTAGAGTAAGAAATAAGTTTATCCGTAGCAAGGTTGGAGTGGCTCCAATTGTGGATAAGATTAAAGAACGGTGCCTTAGATGTTTGGGCATATTAATCATAGACAGTACAATTCCCTTGCTAGAAAATTGATTTTATAAATTTCTTTCAGATTAAAGAAGGAAGAGAAAAATCCAAAAAATTATTGGAAGAAATTATTAAGAAGGATCTTTTCTATTTGGAAATTAGGGAGCATGGGTCGTGGAACCTATGCTACTTAACTATTAATATGAACTGATCAGTTAATGTGATTTGAAGGTTTGCAAGTGCGTTGGTTTTTATTCTAGCAAGGGATGGGTCTGGAACAATTTAAGTTGTCTAGTGAATTTCAGTGTCTGCAAATGCATGAATGATATTACTTTTCTCAACACCTCAGCATACCTCACTTTTAACAGGACTCCATGAACCCGGTCATATTTTGAACAAAATTTTTGTCTCAAAACCTTTGGCAGTGTTTCCTCGATTGTGCAGAAATAATTTTGTGATGATTGACATTCTTGATATTTTTGTTTTGTGCAGAAATTACCTTACCCCGCTGCTAAATGCTTGTTATATCGTTGAAATTTCTGTTATATTTCTTGATGAAGTTATTCGACTAGTTTTTTTTATTTCTTTAGACGATTGCTTCATGATGATGGTAAAGGTGTTGGAGAAGCACTCAATGAAGAAATTTGTGTGAACAATAAATGTGACGGACTAACGGTAAGAAATCTTTCATGACTGTCATTTCAAAGCTTCTTTTTTCATGAATTGTTGGGAAATTCTTCTTATTATACCTGATACTTTACTTTGCAGGTTGTGTAACTATCGTCTTTTCAGGGTGACTTCAATTAAATTAGATTGAGATAGTCTTCTAAAATAGGTATTTCAGGTTGGATGTGAAGTAGAGCGACCAAATTAAAGTAAAGCATACAGACAAGAGAACGCAAACGGTTTTCAGGCTTCTAAGAGAACTCTAGCAAGCAAAACCCATTGCCTTGTAATCCTATTATCGGCTGCCAATTGTTACCCTCCTAGTACATATAGGTCGTGACATAGAGTTAGTTTGTTCCAATAAAGTAGCTTGAGGAGCCTTTTAATCGAGCTATTTAGAATATGCATTGTCAGAGCCATGAGATTATGTAGTTCTCATAGTGTTAATATTTTACAACTAAAAGGCTAATGAAAATGAACTTTCCCTAGTTAAAGAGGTATAAGTGGCTCAAAGCACACTTGGTAAGTCATCTCTTTAACACCTCTCCTCCAATCATAAATCTTCTATGAAAGTTGAGTGTCATTTTTATTAGAAATCTCAAGTTGATCATTAGTTTGAGGGGTGATGGATAGAAAAGAATCCTAGTTACTAATGATTTTCCGCATGAATAATTACACGTCTGTATAGTTAGTTGTTATGGTTGCCATATGTAGGTCAAATCTGAGGACACTTTATTTTTATGAATTAGTGATGCCATCAGGTATAGGTTTTGCTACAGTCAACTTCTAAAAACTAATTAAATTAGTCTATCAGTATTAGAACATGGTTTATCTAGAGGCATGTGGAAATGCAATTATGATACCTCATGATATCTCATAGAGAAAATTGTATTCTTTAGGAAGTTAAGCATTTCATCATAACTGTTATATTTTTAGTCTGTTAATTTTCATGGATTGATATTTAAAAGTTGGGTGAGGTTCTGCCAAAGCTACGTTTCCTTTCTTATTCTAATCAGTGATCTTAAAAAGAAATCAGCGCATTGCCACCACTACAAATCTCCCTGCCTTTTGATTATGACGCAGGTCCAGGGAAAGTTTTATCTTAGAATCGATTCGTTGGGAGAAGGAGCCAAATGGCGCAGAACTGTAGGACAGGAGATATATTCTCCTCTTCTGATCGCATTTTCCGAGCAGGTATTCTTTGCCATGTTCTTCGCCAATTAATTTGCTCTCCTTGCACTCCTAAACCCTAAACCCTAAACCCTGAACCCTAAATTTGTTGTTGTTTTTTATTTAGCATGGAGGCAAGGAATGGGCTAATTCGCATATCTCGACATTCACTGCAATGCAATCTTCTTACAGTCTGCCAGAAAACGTAGCTCTGATTACCCTCCAGGTATTGAGCTTAAAAAGAGCCTTTCTTACTTAGCATATGATCTGATTTCCAAACTTTAGCATATGATTGGGATATTATATATCAAAAAAATTTCTCTTTCGCATTCAGGCGCTTGGGGATGGAACTGTTCTCCTTCGATTGGCGCACCTCTACGAGGTAAAGTTTCTTTAAGGGTTTGTAATATCATTAAAGAGTAACGAATGATAAGAGATGGCTAACCTTCTCATGTGGTCTTATTAAAGATGGGCGAGGATAAAGACCTCTCTAAGATGGCCACAGTGGACCTCAAGAAGATGTTTCCTGGAAAGAAGGTACTGATTTCTATAATATATATATATATATATATATATATATATATATAAAGAACTGCTAGATGTCCCAACAATGAAAATAAAGAATATAAGGAAGATGTACTTGTATTTGATAAGCAAAAGTGCATCTCATTAACCTCATTGTTACACTTTTGTTTATATGTATATATAGATAGTGAAGATCACGGAGACGAACCTCTCCGGGAACGAGGAGAGGTCGGCGATGGAGAAGAGGAGGCTGAAATGGAGAGTGGCGGGGGCTTCAAATTCGGAGAAAGCGACGAGGGGAGCGGCGGTGGCTTTCGGCCGTAATTCCGATCATCTTCTGGTTGAGCTTGGCCCTATGGAGATCCGGACATTCCTCCTCGACTTTGATAGCAGCGGCTGGGAATCGTGATCGTCACAATTCAGTCAGCGCTGGTGAGTCTCTGCTTGAAATATCTATCTGCTGTCAAATGTTATATCATCAATAAAATGTCATAGGAATGTCTATCGGCTTCTCTGCCTCCGTATGTCGTAGGAATATTGTGCTTGAATGAAAGAGGCATTTAGCTCCATATAAAGCATGCCGTTCAATGATGCTTTTTTTTTAAAAAGAATTTAAGCTTATATGTGGGCGATGGGATTTGATCTGATCTATCGAGAATGCAAATTCGATCGCTACGATATCTATATTCACCTAATTATTATCATAAATCTTTTTTTTAAAAAGTGTACATATATTGTGCTTTTATATGAACTCTTACTCAAGAGCTCTAAAGAGAGAGAGAGTGACTATTGCTAATTGTAGAAGGGGGGATTTTGATTACATGACAAATTGAACCCATCTCGAGAAAGTGTAATTTTCTTTGAACTTGGGAACTTTTCATATGCTCAAAAATTTTCTTACTTGGAGCAGCCAATGGGTTATTCTTAATATGCCTAAATCATCTAAAGATTACACTCTGATCAAATTTGCAGTTAGGACTTCAAAACCGTTTCTAAATAACTTTCAAAGAGTATGAAATTATTTTTTTTCTCATTAAAAAATAAGAGCTAAACTATTTTTGTGTAGGGTTCACAAAAAATAATATTTTAACTTTTTTTTTTTTTATAATATGAACTCATTTCTCATTCTATTAGTGTACATTCTCACCCACTATATATTATTTTAGATCTATTAAAAAGAAATTCTTTAAAATTTTAAGTAATCTTCAATTCAAGTCTTAAAATATATTTTAAATTTAACATTACTTTTGTTACTTCGTAAGTAATCTTATAATCTTTGCAATATACATAATTTTTTTATAGTAAATAGTCAAATTTTATATATTTATTTACAATTTCTTAAATGTAATGAGAAATTTTAATCTATATTATACTTTGAATAACTCATTAATTTAATTATTTACATCATCTATATGTGATATTTTTTGAAATAAAATTATTTATCCATAATATATATTGGCTTGTGTTATGTACGACTTGTGAGCTATCCTAAGTTTATAAAATTTAGCTTGAATTCAAACAAAATTAATCCAAGGTCAAGTCCGGGTCAACCTGGGCTCGATTCAACTCTATGTGCATCGCACCTCCTAGTGGTTACCCAAATTGAGCATTTATTTCAGCAAAAAGATGTTGAAACTTTTTTCTTAAAAAAGTGTAAAGGCTTTGCCCAAAATTTAATAAAACCCAAATAGATAACTATTATTAGTATCAATATATTATTTAAATCATTGAGGTATGTTCTCCAACTAAAATGATAAGCTTTTTATTAGCATTTTTTTTTTAAAATATGAGCTTCAAGAAAAAATTAAATATGTTCAGCATGAATTGAACTTATGACATAGGAAAATAAATCATAAACATCAAACACTAGTTACGACACTATTTACTCCGCTCTGAATTTATTTTAGTGAAAAATTTGATCGTATCTTGTGAAAGTAGTAATAACTTTTAAATAGCAACAAATTTGATCATATCTGTTTTATACAAATTAGAATTTTTATATGTAAATTATATTTATATTAAAATCTTAATAAAATAGGTGCACTTAGTTGGTTTTGGTTGATGTTGAAAAAAGATTAATTTTAAACTTCATAATACAAATTTAGCTAGTACACATGCTTAAAAATACCCATAATTACTGCTCACAAGCATCGTTAAACACAATTAGCACATCTACCACTTGACATAGGGATCATCAAGCAACTAAATATTGTCAGGCGCCAAAACCACCAGACAAATCCGCAGCATCCTGCTCTTTGGGCTAATTCTTGCACCTAATTTACTCTCCCTTTTATGTGGTGTTAAAATTATATAGATTCATTGATTCGTCTAGATATGTTTTTATCAAAAATGATATTTTAGCCATACTAGATGGAATCACATTCATAAATTTTTCTTATCATAATTATGATGGGATTGCATTCAAAATGGAGGAGCACTAGAACTTCTTTTCCTAAGCACAAAGCTTCACTAAGGTTCTATTGCCCTATAGTTAGTTAATCTTCTTTTATTGATATATCTTTTAGTCGCTTTCAAACTCTTAGCTGAAAGATGACTTATAGGAGGCACTAACTAATCACATAAGGACAACATTCTCAAAGACAATGAAAAACCTTTTTATACATTTCTTCTAATAAGACAAGAACCATAGGTAAAAGGTTCTGCTAACTGATGGTGTTATGAGATGCAATTTTACACAAGGATTGCAGTGATATGCAGGTAAGACTCCCAAATGTATATACAATATTTGATCCAAGATTCTGATTTTTAAGGGCTTTTTTAGCACTTCATTTTTATTTAATTTTAGCTTTGTTTCTGCGAATATCAATGACATTATTAATCTTACTTTAAAAAGGTTCTGACATTTTTATTTATCTCAATTAAAATTCCTACATAATCAATATTGAATGCAAATGAAAACAAAGCAAAAAAAACAGAATTTTTTTAAATATCAATCACAATATTAGCTCAAATCCTAAAAAATGATGGTCTAGTTGTTCTCCCGGTCCTCATTAGTGGCTAGTTTTTGTTAAAGCACTCAAGCATGTAAACAGCAAGAAAAAAGAATGAATGATGTTGTAACTTAATAATTAGAGCTTTATAATTAAAATTTTGAACATCAAAAATTCAAATCTCAATGATCACATATATGATGCTTAAATGAACTAAAAATCACATTCAAAGCAACAAAATTCTGAGACATTCTTTTTATTTAAAAAAGATTGTTCTCATCATAAGCTAATATAATTTGCAAAAACAGTACAATCTTCTTCTTATCTTTGCCTCCACTTCTAATAACATAATTCTTCATATGAGAGTTTGAAATGAGGAACATCAAAGTTTTGAACTTAAAAAATACCAAAAACAAACAAGGAATCAAAACATGTACAACAAAAAGCAAAAGAAATAAACACATGCACCCTATTTTACCAATGCTTTCTGAATCAAAAGGGCTAAATTTGAGGAGCTTTAAATTCCATCAAGAGGCTTCTTCTGTACAGCACCACCATTATTCATTCAGCACAAAGGAGCCATCGATCTTCTTCTTCTTCTCCAAAGACTTGGTTGCAGAAACATTATCTGAGATTATTATGTCATTGTGGCTTGAATTTGGAGCAGGTTTGAACTCATATGGTCCTCCCATAGGTCCCCACACCTGTTCATACATAAATAAATAAATAAATAAATATATATATATATATATATATATATAAATCAAACTTAGGATACTTATAATTATATAGGAATATCAGACATAACACCCCCAAACTTGTCTCTGAAACAATGAGCTGATGACTCGGTGCATTTATGCTTTTGCTATGATGAGCTGAGAATGATGGTTTTGTTGAAATAAAGCGGCTGTGGTGTGGTAATTCCGTAATTATGCATCTTTTGATTAGTATGTGTAGTAAGCTCAACTTTATTATTTTTAAAATAGTGAACTCAACTCTCACAAAAAATTGAATTATTTTTTGGGCATTAAATATGTTGTGATTGCAAGGATTTGAACGCAGTGCTAATGCATGTAAAAGCTCCGAAAAAGGAAAAAAACCTCACCTGATTGCCTTCTTCATCGTAGCCTCGATCCCATGTATGAACTTCGCCATTTTTGTAAATCACAAGCTCCGATGTGCAATAGCTCGCGCCACTCTTCAAATATTTAAGATAGATAGATTTTTAGATACGGAGAAATTGGCTCTCCATTAGTTAGAGTGTAGAAGATTAAAGATAGAAGAGGGAATTTCATTCTTACTCCACAAATGCTTGTATTTTACATATATAACACCCAGAAATTCAATGTTTTATTCACATGTTGAAAATTTACTAAATATAAGTTAATTATATAGCTAAGGGTTGTTTAGGAAATAAAGAAGTTTGTGTTTTACGTGCAAAAGCCCCATTTTCAAAATTACCATCCAAATCTTCATTATTACACCAATAGTATCAACCCGCTCAAGCCAATAACAATGATTACTAGCGGATGGGATTATAAGATTAGGTGGTCGTTTTAATAAACAAGGCGTTAGATATGTAAATAACCATAATTTCCACGTTCAACAAAAAAAAGAAAGGAAGAAAGAAACAAAGAAGAAAGCATGTGTGTATATGCATTGTATATGAATAAATAAGAGATATTTGCCAAAATAGTGTTCAACTATTTCATTTCTACCAATTAGTCCCAGACAATTAAATATGTTCATTTCAATCTCTTAACTATTAAATATGTCAAATTTAATCATTTGACATTAATTCAGTCCCTAAATTTCAATTCCTTGGGACAAAAATAAATAGTTGAGAAATTAAATTAAACAAATTAAAATAGTTGGGGACTAAATTGGACAAATTAAATAATCTGAAATTAAAATGACCAAATAAAAATAGTCATAGGGCTATTTTGGCTTAATATATCTATAAATAATGTACCCAAGAACTTGGGAAGCCTCCCGGTGTTGTTGAGCCCTCGTATAAGCAACGCTTGCCGCGCTCACATTGGGAAAGACTTATTGTTGTCAGATGCTCTGCAATGTCCTGAGAAGATGATAAAAAAATCAGAAAGTTGTACCCATGCTTAGGGTTTAGGGTACAGAAATGCTGGGAATGTGCAGAAAGAGAACATAGTTCAGTTGTTTTCCCGGCTAATCATATTGGATTATCTTAATAAACTTCAGAGTTGGAAAACATTTCTTGTAAATTAGTTTCCATCCACAATGGACAGGCAACCCAAGCAAAAGGCTCTTTTACATTCATTGCACTCAAAACTTGCATATTTATGGGATTGTCACCTTATCACCTCTATTTTCAACAAAACCACCTTCATTTCAAAAGGGGTAAGAAAACCTAAACCCATATTTTTCGTTTTTATAAAATACATAACATTTAGATAGCAGGGATCCTTGGTTCATTTTTGGGAGGGTGACCATAACGTAAATGCACAAGTATTAATTATATATTATAAATGTAATTTTTACAAAAAAAAAACATTAAATATAACTGCTACTTTAAGATAAAAATAACCAAATAAAATTTCTTCGATTACTTTAATTAGAATTCATTATAGATATATTAAATTAAGTTATAAATAAATGTTGCTTTTAGTAAATATGAATCTGTACTATATAAAATGGGAATATTACCTTGGAAGTCAAACACACACACACACACACACACACACACACACACACACATATATATATATATATTAAATTATAAAAATTGAAAAAAAAACTACTATGGAAATATTTTTTTGAATGATTCTTGTGGCCGATTTACTAATTAATCATTAAGTTCAAAACATTATTAAATAAACTTGTTAATCAACCATACCCCTATAATTTCTTCATCATGCGGCCTCAGGTCCTTTGGACGGTCACAAAAATTTTTGTACTCCTCCGTGTCTCTGATAGCGTATGAACTCAACTGTTCACCAAAAACTTTCAAAAAATTAGATAGCCATTAATAATCTATAATCAACTGTAGGGTACCTAGAACATGCACATTACAGTATAACTGTGAAATATATATATATATATATATATATATATATATATATACATTTTTTTGTTGAATATTTATAATTAAATAAACAAAAAAATTTATATCCAAAAATCATACGTATCTACTCAATATATCCATCCATGAAGTCATTGTGGAATGTATTCCAAGAAGTTCTACTAACTAAGAAAATGATCAAGAATCGACCAACTTTACTGCTACTAAGCAAATTTATGCCCTCAGCAGTTCACACTTGACTGACTATAAATGAAAACATAATGACACCAATCATTTAAGTCAACATCAAACATCCTGTCATTCTGTAGCAATAATAGGTTGCAGATTCCCACCATAATTTCTATCACTAACTGATGTGCATCTGTATCTTCAACATCATCTACAACCTCACCGAGCTCACAGCCATGTTGCATCTCAGATTGCTAACATAATGAAATGCATGCCATAAAGAAAACAACAATGATTGTAGAACTGCACAATTAATAATAATGCCGCCTTGGAGTGTGATAGGGATTTATCTCATGTTTCCTTTCATATCTAAAGCATTCCCTCAGCCACACTTCATAGCTATGTGCACTGATGATTAAATAGTTAATGTTGCACATAATATTTTCAAAACGTGATTCCACGATAGGCACAAAAAAAATATCAATATCCTCTGATTAGTACAAGTAGTTTGCGTATGTATGCATTATCGAAGTTTGCTAAAAACACTTGCAGGTCTATGCATGCAAATCACTTTCATCCAAAGCCAATAGATTAACTCGTGTCAACAGCAGCCTCTTACCAACTTGCACTATCTTTGATGAAGGCAATGATATAAGCTCCTTAGCAACGAGACAATTGCATTCATGGCACTATCACGATGGAGTGTCGAAAGAACTCATACGGTTGCTAGTGCACGTGTATGTCCAAAGCCACTGTGAAAGATCACCGACTGCTCCGTTGCCTCAGTTTCTTATGCAGCAAGCAACATGAGACCAACAAATCCCTGAGTTAACTGGAACACAAGGTTCTCAGCCAACATGCATTCAATCTCAACTAATTTTCTATCATCTTATTCCGTCTCAAATATAATAATGAATTAGCTCTCCGAGCTTTGTAGTAATAAATGGTATGGGACAGCAATATTTAGTAAACATTTAATATAACACATGCAAGATTTTAGCTAATCTCTGATCATGCATACCCAAAATGACGTATAATAACAATCTCTTCATTTTTTTTAGCGTAATATCATGACAGAATTGATGCATCTAATTATTGAAGTTACTTGCCACGATATGTTCAATCCATCCTTTTAATAGTCACCCTTCCTAGAGCATGAATAGAATCACATTATCAACATTTGCAGTTAGAAAATCCAGGAATACAAAGGTCACCTTTAGCCTGATGTTTGGTGTTTTTTTTTTGTCATAACATTTGTGAATTAATTGTGCAAAACAACACTTCAACTGGTAAAACTTGATTCAGTCATCGTGCATTAGCAAGCATATGAACTTCTTTTCAACTCAACATGCTTCATCGTCCTTGATGTGTTCATTAAGATATTGTCCTCTGAAAAGTCTTTTTTTTTTTTTATCTCTAAGATTTATGTCAATGATTCCTCATATGCATTTGCTACAATTTCATTCATAAAACTAACAATGTTGCATTCCATGAATTCATTGAGTCCTCATTCCGAAGGAGGAGGGGGCTTCCACTCCGAGGCAGTTTCGCCCGATTAGTCTGTGTGACACTGTCTATAAGGCGATGGCCAAGATCTTGATCATGCGCCTTAAGAGATCCTACCCTCCGGCTCTGGGTGGCCTTCCAATCGAATCAACTTCGTACAGATCCTACCATCCGGGTGGCCTTCGACTAACGTCTCACTCTTCGATCATTCGGAGAGTCCCAGTACTGCCTTCCTTGATCTCACGAGAACATGTGCCTTTATTTCCGGGAGAGACATTAGCTAGAACTGTCTCACGGTCCAAGAGACCCTCACTTGTCTCTCATACTCCACTTCAACGGCCGGTCATATGACCATCAAAGTGGATATGGAGTAGGCCTACGATCGGATGGAGTGGGGGTGCTTACGTCTGGACAGAGATTTGGCTTTCCACAACGTTGGACGGATTGGGCCATGCAGTACGTGGAGTCCTCCAGGTTCTCAATTCTAGTTGGCGAGCACCGACTTCCCAGAATAGTGGGGCGGAGAGGCTTCAGGCAGGGAGGCACTCTCTCTCATTACCTATTCATTTTATGCTCGGAGCTCTTCTCCCTCATAGTCAGGCAGGCGCAGCAGCAGATTGGCCACCCGATCGGCATTCAATTGGATAGTGGTGGGCCGATCTTCTCTCACCTCATGTACGCCAACAACTTGATTTTATTTGCACCGGCTTCAATGGCAGCAGGCCATGAGGTCAAGAGGATCCTGGCAGAGTACGAGAGTTGAGCCAGGCAGTCTATGAACTCGCGTAAGTCACAGATCGTCTTTAGCCGACAAACCCCAGCTTATAGGCAGAGCAAAGTAGCGATCCAGCTGGGTTTCCAGAGAGGAGTATCCCTCAAATACCTTGGGGTTACAGTTACTGGCAGATCCCCGCGAAGAACAGATTTTTCAGCTGTCACAGAGCGGATTCGTGGCATGTTGAGCTCCTAAAGCAGTCGTTAAATCTCCCTTGCTAGCAGATTGTGCTTGATCAGGTCAATACTTGCTAAGATTCCCAGCTGCCAGATGTTGGTGGCGCCGATACCGAACTCCTGCCACTCCGACATTGAGGCTATCCTCCGTAAGTTCCTTTGGGAAGGAGCGGGGATAGCGGTCTACATTATGTGAGGTGATAGGAGGTCTGTCGACCGCTTGAGTCTGGTGGACTCGAGATCAGAGACCCGCGGCTTTGGAAGACTATCATAGTTGCCCGCCACACCTTCAGTTTTGTCAGCAGAGCCGTCTTCCTTCGGGTGAAAGCCATGGAGTTTTGCTACCGCCACAAGGGTGAGAATTTTGATGACTCTGCAGTTTGGAGACTTGGGTTACGATTGGTCGGTCGTCCAGAAACACACTCAACTAAAAGAGGGGAGCCTGCAGTTGCAGGTTGACAACTTTACTGAGAGCCAAGTCAGTCAAATTTACAATATGGAGAGAGGGGGTCAGCCTTGGCAGTATGCGACCATGTGGGAGATGGCCATGGGCCCAGGGAGGCATGTTTCCTGTGAAGACTGCTCAGAGATGCTATCTCGACAGGCTATTAGTTACTCAGGAGATGGCTCGCTCAGTCAGCAGCTTGTGTTTGGGGCTGTGACTCGGAGGAGGACATAGAGCACTTGGTGATCCATTGCAGATACACGAGGGATGTCATAGAGACCTTTGTGCGATGGGACTTGATTCCGAGCACTCTTACCTCCTAGGACCAGTTTATTGCACTGTTCTCGACTGCTTCTGCGTCTCATCGCCGTTGCTTCAGCTGCCATATTATTGCCTACTTGCTCTACCAGTCTTGGAGGACTAGGACTCAGTGTTCTCATGGTCGCCGCACCCTACTCCGCGGATCTGCGCAGACTCGATTCTCTCTGCCATAGTCATTGCTGAACTGCACGACGGGTCCGACTCCAAGGGTTCCACGGCCCACAAGGACCCTTCCACCTACTACAGATGGTGTCCCCCTCCCCCCTCCTGACCTGTTGGTTGAAAGCCAACATAGATGCCTCCTATGAATACGGAGAGCCTACTGCCTTTGGGACTGTTGTGGTCCAGAACTCAGAAGGAGAGTTAATGACTGCCACAGGAGCTAGCTTACAGGCCCAGTCTCCTCTTCAGGCTGAGATTTAGGCAATGACTATACTGCGGCAGGCCTTTGTGGCTACAGGATAAATACGGATGGCGTCATCATCGAGGGTGACTGCTTGGGAGCGTTTCGGAGACTTGGGTCCATTCACGAGACAGAGAGCGACATGCTGATCACCTTGCATTTTTGCTAATTTTTCCTCGTGTTCTCTTTTCCCACCGACCACACGAGGACTTTTGTGCTCTGTATGCCCGTCAAGGTGATTTTTCTTTTGCTAGGGGAGATGTGCTCCCTAGGAGGCTTTTGGATCTCCTTGCACAGGATACTGTGGAGTTTGATCCCGGTTGATATTATTTATATATGCATAGGCTACGACCGTATTTCATGCATTCATTGACATTATTGCAACCACCCATCTCATCAATCAAAGCACTGATGCTAAGTTAGCATCTTGTGTTTAAGAATATGTTTGAGGCAGATTTCTGGCTACTGCGCCTTTGTATAAAGTTGTCTGTCTAATTTTGTGTTGTTTAAGAGAACTGCTTTCCGACTGTTTTCTCATGAAGCAACTCTTCAAAAACCAGTTTCACGAAATAGTTTTTAATGTGTGGCCTGATTGCTTCTACTATTTTTCATATGTAAATTATTGTTTAAGCAATGGTTCTCCACCACCAAAACAATTCAACTCACAATCTTCCGCTAGCCCATCAAATGTCCATTGGGCACTACCATCCACCATTGATGTCATGCACAACAGTATAACAGCATTGTTCCAAATAGATATAGCTCCAACAACTTCTTAAGAATAGCATCGTGGAATTCCAAACATTGTGGATATCCGTTGATAGCAGTAAATTACTCTCGGGTCACTAGTGTGCCATCAAAAGTGTCATGATTTGCACTTAATGATCCTGGACTATTGCCTTTTAAACCAGAAATCTCCTCATTTAATACAATTGTTTGCATTATTATGAATGAAAATAAAACATTCCAACTATCAATGTGTGTTATATGCTGCATTAACTAACTCAATAAAGGTAAGAAAATATGCTGACTAAACAGTATTTTGCTTGACAACACTTCACGATGTTTCCCGATGTGGCAACCCATAATGACCAAGGAAATATGCCTCACTATTGCACAACAAGGTTTCACCTTTTTGTATGCGCTATTAACCATGCACTCGATCACTCTTCACAAAATTATTGAGGCTTTTGAACATGATTTTTATCTCGTAAGCTTCACATTTTATATAATACCCAAAACTAGTAAAAATCAACAAATATAATTCCTCCTAAGAGGCGCTTCTATCATAGGAAAAGACTACAAAATGTTACTAACTTAAGAGCATTCCACATGAAGTCATTTAAGCATTTCTTAGCAATAAAAAAATAAAGCAAAAATAACCAATTGCAAAATCATCCTATTGAGGATCCTTCTCCATCAGTGACTTGAACTGATTTTTGGCATGACCCTTGTAGTTGCATTTCAAATACATGATCTCCTTCTGTTATCATCATCCATGAACTTTAATCTCCCATAGCTTTCCTGTCCTCTTGATTCCCTTCTTCCTCTATGCTCCGTGCATAGAGCAGAATTGGAAAATTCTCCATTAAAATCCTATGCTCAATCAAGTTTCACACTCCATTAAATTTCAACAGGGCACTACCCAACAAACAGCTAACCATTTGTCGTAATCAATGCTGCAAATCAACCTTCTAATAGGGGTGACTACGTGAACAACATATTGACCGCATCATCAAACATTATTCCATCAAAAACTAAATGGTAAGAAAGTTGAAACCAATAAGGTGTTTGCTATTGGCGCCCATCATCTTTAAATTAACATAACATGCATTAAAAATACTTATTGCACATGTTTCACAGCACATTCATCAAATTGGTTGTCAGTTTTTCATTCACAATATTGAATGTGAAGTTCCGTGTAAACATCAAGTGCATCAATCTTAGTGTATGGCAATTTAAGAGATGCTATCTCACTTCATAGATTCCAGCTTTATCCCCAAAAATAATTCATAAAAATTTGGATGCAAAAAATCTTCAACGAGCATCCTTCCACATCAAAAGTTTTGGTCATAGACCCTTTCAAACCTGATTTTCCTTTTTCTCGTTGACCAGGATCTCCCTTAAACTTGACGTTTTGATACTCTACTTGTAAACCTTTCCAAAGAATACTTGTCAAAGAATAGATATATAGCATTGCCTTTTCCATCAATCATGAGAAAACATTCAAATAAATAAAGATAGCATAGAATAAAGAAAACCACAAAAAGAAAGAGATTTACATGGTTTAGTTTTACGGTGCTACATCGGTAGCTGCACTAGATCGTATGCTTTATCTAGCCTTATAGATAAAAATGAGGTTTAACTCGAAACAACCTAGGTTTACAAAAAAAACTTTTGTAGGGCATATTTTTGAATCTATAACTTTTATTTTGTGTGAACTACAATAGCCCCGAGACTCCTAAGGAGAACATAGAGATGCTCGTGAAATTCTCTAATCCCGTAACACCTGATGCAGGACTATCCTTGGAGCAATTTTTGGGATCATTTGCTTACTACTTAAAATTTTGAGGAACTTTTTGTAACGACCCAATGTCATTATATTTCAAATTTAGGTCAGAGCCCCTTCAGACATCAAAACTCCGGAGAATTTCAAACTAGGGCAAAAAAAAAAAAACCCTTAGATAAGAATAATTTTTAAGACCAAAGTGCCAAAATTTGGGAGAAATCCGAATAACGGAAGCTCCCACTTTATTTTCAGAATTATTTAAATCCTAAAAATCAAAACATTGAAATACGTGTCGGAATTCATCGATTTCAGTGTCGTTGTGTTAAGTTTATTATTTAAAGGCTGCTCAAGAAGTTTCATCAAATTCTTAGCGCCGGATTTATCGTGATTAATTTCTGAAGTTTTCAAACTTCAGAAATTAATTAAAAAAATATTTGTCCGAATCGAAATTTTTCGGCGCGAGGGTGTTCGTCATGCCGTAACACACCTCGGTACCAAGTTTCGTTAAATTTGGACGCCGAACGGCGAAAAAATGCGAATAATTTAACTTTAAGTATTTATTTTTTTTAATTTTCCTTCTCCCCCCGTTCGCCCCGTGCTTTCCCGCAACGCGCGCCCAACAGCGTCTAGCGCGGAAGCTTCCGCGCCAGAAAGGGGTCGCCTGCGCCAAAAACGGCGCAAGCTGGTCGGCCCACCTTGCCGACCCCCCTTCCCCCCACTCCTCTCCTCTACATAAGCCCTCCCCCCTTCCTTCTCCTCCCTCACACAACCCCTCTCCTCCTCCAAAACCTAGACAGCAGCCAGCCAACCCTCTCCTCCCCCTCCTGCAGCCCGTCCTCCCCCTCACAGCAGCCCAGCCAGCCTCCCTTCCCCACAGCAGTCCTCTCTAGCAGCTCTAGCGGTCACCGACAACTTCCGACAGCCTTCAACGGCCACCAACAGCCCTCGGCCAGCCCTCAGCTGACCGCCCAACCACCCCATTCCGGCCAACAGCCCGGCTTGCCACCCCGCTCCGGCCTCCCTCCGCTTTCCGGCAATCCTAATCCTAAATGTAAGTTGATAAGTTTTAAAAGATAGAGAAAGGAGAGAAAATAGGAGAATTTTCTATGTTCTTTTAATTTATATCTACTAAATATTTATTATTATGATAATAATAATGATATGATATCGTCATTCACATTAATATAATTTTCATTAATTAATAATGAAAACTATACATATGTTATGAAATGACTATAATTTTAGTTCAAGCATTTTCTTTTTGACAGTTATTTCTATTATGTTCTTTCTTTCTTATATTATTGTTATCATTAAAATAATGATAACAATAATATTGTATCAAATATGATAGCTATCATTAGCAAATTAATAAATATTATAATAAATATAATTGTCATCAAAGTACCTTAAAGAACAGACTTCAATCATATTAAGAAAGCGAAAGAAGGACATATTCGAAATAGAAATAAATGTTACTCCTAAAAACATTGGCTAAGAACTAATTTAAAAGTATCCAAAACCTAAATGCAAATTGAGCGAATTGTCACTCATTCGAACTGTTGACTTTTGAACTTAAAAGAACAAGGTATCAGATGTCTTTTATTACTTCTGTTTAAATATATTTTTTCTGCTCAGTATCGCACAAATTTGATAAAAGTGCTTTTTAAAGTCACATAAAATGATATATGAATAAGTTTGGATAAGTGAGAAGCAAGGGTTCCATGTTGCTTTATACTTTTTGTCTGATCAAACAATCGCTAGGACGGGGCTGTCCGACATCGGGAGTCATAAGGAGCCAATACTGATAAGCCTTTGAGGGGTAGGTATAGAGAGAAGTTGAGATATGTAACACAAAAATGAACCCCCCCTTTTCCTCGATTTTGTACTTGCCCAACAAAATCATATTTTGCCTCAGATATCAAGCGCTAAAAATTCTGTATTTATTTTTGTGACTGTAATTATTGTTATGCTAAGTTTCAAGTACAATTGAAACAGGTTTGCAGGGATAAATTTGTACAACTTTTATTTCCTGTCAAATTTTGATTATTTTGCTTATTATTTAATATTTGTAAAATGTCATCTATCTGTACTTAGTTTCACAACTAATTGGTATTCGAATGCCCACACTTTTGAAACGTGCCAAGATCAGGAGTTTGTCCTTGAAGAAAGGTGCTAAGAACCAAGCAGAGCTGATACTGCTTCCTGCTGATCTTCCGCTTTCCTTTTTGACTCTATATTTTTAAAAGTTTATAATTTTTCTTTTATTTTAATCTATGTATCAAAGGCTCATGAATTAATGAAAAAAATGAGTTATGTTTGATGTTTATATATTTGTCTCTTAAATCACTCAATATGATCCTGCGGCTAGAGGACTTGTTGTTGTTTGTTGTTGTTGCTGTTACTTTTCCACTAGCAAACTGGTACTGGATTAGCTCCCGCTGACCCGGCACCAGGTCCTCACAGTTGGTATCAGAGCAAGATTGAGTTTAAGATTAAGAGATAATATATAAAAGTCAAATTATAATTCACTTTGAGAATAGAGAAGGATAGCATAAACCTAAGTAACTGAAGCTTTCAACCTTTAGGCAAAATGATGGATTCGGATGAAGGATTTTTGAGCACACCATCAGAAACCCCAATTAAGGCACCTATATCATTAAAAGTTTCAGTAAGTACCAACGACCGCTTCATGGAAGCCATCTTAGAGCTCCTAGCAAATCAAAAGAAAGCTGCTTTAGCAAACTCCGTTCAATCACCTCAAAAGCATCGTTCTGAGGGAATCCTCCAATCTTTTCTCAAATTAAATCCGTCAGTATTTCATAGGATTACTTGACCTATGGAAGCAGAAGACTGGCTGAGAGAGATAGAAAAGACACTAGAAAGTATGGAGTGTCCAAGTGAAAAAGCAGTACGTGTGACCCGCTACCTATTTAAAGGCAAAGCTGACCGTTGGTGGGAATCTGTCGTCAACACCGATTTCACTAACATAGAATTGGAGGACATAAGTTGGGAAGCATTTTCAGAAGCTTTCCGAGCCAAATATGTCCCGCAAGCTGCCCATAGCATCATGGAGAACAAATTTCTGAAATTGGTTCAGGGTAGCAACTCTGTGGCCAACTATGAGGCCAAGTTCACTAGACTGTCAAGGTATGCTCAGAACCTGATAAGTACAAAAAAAGCAAGGTGCAACCGCTTTCTATCAGGGATGAAAGACACCATTCGTTGGAGCCTGCTTCCATTAAGACATGCTCATTTCTCTGAACTTTTAGAATGCGCCTTAATCATGGAGCACGAAGAGAATAGTAAGCCTTCTAGCAACACAGGTCAAGGTAAGAGGCAGGATCATCCTACAAAGGACCAAGGGACATTCAAAGACAACAACACAACCCACTTGCCAAAATATTTCAGCTAACTTCTGAGAATTTTAAACAAGGTATGAGAGGAGATTGCCGGAGACATCATCCCTACGGCAAGTGCTACCATGATGGCAGAAAGTGTTATCAGTACGGCAAGCCCGGCCACCAAATTCGGGATTGTCGATCCGTAAGAACGATAGATGGAGTAACCATCATAAGAGGCACAAACACCACACCTGCAGTAACCTCATTTCATGCCCAAACAAGAGGAGCCGCCCCAGAACCAGCCAACGCTCCAAGGCCACCAACTTCATCAGCATCCAACCAAAGAAAAGGACCCGCACCTCATATTTCTGCTCCCGCAAGAATTTACACGCTCACTCCGGTCTTAGCACCTGGAGACAACGATGTACTATCAGGTATTTCATTTTTTTCTCGTTCTTTTTCTCTTTTGCACTTATATTAGTACAAAATGCTCATAATTCATATTTAGGCACACTATTCATTAATAGCGTATCATGTGACACTTTATTTGATACGGGGGCAAGCCACTCTTTCATATCGAAAAAACTTGCAACCACTCTAGAACTACCATCCTTCAAATTGGCAACAACACTAAAAATTGGGTTACCTTCTGGATCTAACATGGAGGCTCAGAAATTCTGTATTTTTAATATCCCCATCAAAGGCAAATTATTCAAGACTACGTTAGTCATTCTACCCATCACCAACTTTGACATTATTCTAGGGATGAACTGGTTAGGCAATCATGATGCTATAATCAACTGCCAGAAGAAAAAGATCACAATCAAAAGCGGCAAAACATCAACAGTATTTATAGGAAGACAAAGCCTGTTAGCTTCTCTAATTAACCCAATAAAAGCAAGAAAGTTGATTCAGAAAGGATGCAGCGCATACTTAGTAATTATGATGGGAGAAAGAGAGAAAGTTGTGCCTTTATCAGAAACGCCCATCGTTCGAGATTTTGAAGATGTATTCCCAGAAGATTTACCCGGGCTACCACTCGTAAGAGAAATTGGGTTCTCAATAGAACTAGTTCCAGGAACTAAACCCAAGTCAAAATCGCCATACCGTATGGCACTAAAAGAGCTCCAGGAACTAGACGAGCAACTTCAAGAGCTAACCAGCAAGGGATTGATTCGACAAAGCATGTCCCCCTGGGGAGCCCCAGTACTCTTTGTGAAAAAGGACGGATCTATGTGTATGTGCATAGATTATAGAGACATCAACAAGGTAACAGTGAAAAACAAATATCCTCTACCCCGCATCGATGACCTCTTTGATCAACTAGCTGGAGCCAAAATATTTTTCAAGATCGATTTAAGGTCTGGATACCACCAGATGTGAGTCAATGAAGAAGACGTCCCCAAGACTGCATTTAGAACTCGCTTCGGACATTATGAGTTCTTAGTCATGTCATTTGGACTCACAAACGCTCCTTCTATCTTCATGGATTTAATGCAAAGAATACTCCAGCCTTTCTCGATAAATTTGTGATAGTCTTCATCGACGACATCTTAATTTATTCCAAGTCTATGGAGGATCATGAGATTCATTTGAAAGCTGTATTGGGAACTCTTAGAGAGCATCAATTATTTGCCAAGTACTCAAAATGTGAGTTTTGGTTGGACTCAATAGCATTTTTTGGACATGTAGTAAATGCTGAAGGAATCAAGGTAGACCAAAGAAAGATCAGTACCATACAAGAATGGCCCCAACCATCATCTGTGTCTGAAATTCGTAATTTCTTAGGACTTGCAGGATATTACCGAAAGTTTGTTAAAGGATTCTCAAATCTGGCTAAGCCATTAACTCAACTGACTCAAAAGGCAGCACCATTTGTATGGAGTCAGGACTGCGAAGAATCATTTCTAAAACTAAAGCAAGCCCTCACTACTGCACCTATCCTGATCCTACCTCAAGAAGGGCAGAACTACAAGGTATACACGGATGCTTCTTTAACAGGACTAGGGTGTGTCCTCATGCAGAACAACCACGTCATTGCTTACGCTTCAAGGCAATTGAAGACTCACGAAAAGAACTACCCTGTTCATGATTTAGAGCTAGCCGCAATTGTCTTTGCCTTAAAGATTTGTAGGCACTATCTTTATGGAGTAAAGTGCGAGATCTTTACAGACCATCAGAGTTTAAAATACATCTTCACGCAGAAAGAGCTAAACTGTTGTCAAAGGAGATGGTTAGAACTACTCAGCGACTATGATATGGATATTCAATATCATCCTGGTAAAGTTAACTTTGTCGCAGATGCTTTGAGTAGAAAGGAAATATTGAGTACTTTAATCTTAGCAAGTCCATTTGAAGAAAAATTTCAGAAGCTTAATATAAGGCCCATTATTAAAGATCCGTTAAATGAATTGCTTAATACTGCAGGACCTACCTTCGTACAAAGCATTTTGGACGCTAAAAAAGTCAGCGAGGAATACCCCAAGCTAAAAGCAGAAATAGAAGATGGCCGCAGAACAGAGTTGCAGCTGCGAAAAGGAATTCATATTTATAATGGTAATAAAATCTGGGTCCTGAATAATTCGCACATTCAAAATCAGATATTAAATGAAGCCCACAACTCAGGCTATACAGTACACCCCGGAAGCAACAAAATGTATCAAGATCTAAAGATAGCCTTCTGGTGGCCTGGACTCAAAAGAGAGATAGCTGAATTTGTGGCTAAGTGCCACGTTTGTAGCCTTGCCAAAGCAGAGCACCAACGGCCTGGTGGAATTCTGCACCCACTAGAAATCCCATAATGTAAATGGTCAGACATCTCTATGGATTTTGTAATGGGTTTGCCAAAAGGAAAATCAGGAGTAGATGCTATTTGGGTCATAGTTGACAGATCAACAAAGTCAGCCCACTTTATCCCAATAAAGCAAATAGACTCAATGGAGAAATTGGCAAGATTATATATTAGGGAGATCGTCAAATTGCATGGAATTCCTAAGACTATAATTTCAGATAGAGATGGCAAGTTTACTTCTCGATTTTGGCAAGCAGTACACAAAGATTTGGGAACCATCTTAGCCATGAGCACGACCTTCCACCCTCAAACGGACGGGCAAACTGAGAGAGTCAACCAAGTACTCGAGGATCTCTTACGTTTATGCTTGTTAGACTTTGGTGGAAATTGGGAGAAATAACTCTCACTTGTAGAATTTTCTTATAATAATAGCCACCAGTCAAGCATTGGAATGGCCCCTTATGAAGCCTTATATGGGAGAAAGTGTAGTACTCCTCTAGCCTGGACACAAGTTGGAGATGTACAAATTTATGGATCTGAGTTAATTGAAGAAACAAACGAAAAGATAAGGCTAATCAAGAGCAAAATTGTGACAGCCCAGGACCGACAAAAGAAATACTTTGACGCAAGACACCGGAGGCAAGAATTTCACATTGGGGATCGGGCCTATCTAAAGGTTAGCCCTATGAAAGGAATTCATCATTTTGGAGTGACTGGAAAGTTGAGTCCCAGATATGTTGGACCCTTCGAAGTAATTGCAAAAATTGGAAGCTCTGCTTTTAAACTTAAACTTCCTGAAAGATTTACAGCCGTGCACCTTCGCAGATGCTTCCAGGAATCCACTCAGCAAATTTCAAACTCAACAGTTGAAATTCAACCTGATTTAACTTATATTGAAAAACCTCTTAAAATTATTGAGAAAGACCGCCAAAAATTAAGAAGCCACATGGGAAAGAGAAGTTGATATGCGAAGAAAGTATCCAGAGCTATTTCTGAATTAAGATACCTCAAAGCTCCCTCTAAGACCTTATTTGTTTTATCCTTGATGTCGAGGACGACATCATTTTTAAGTAGGGGAGTTTGTAACGACCCAATGTCGTTATTTTTCAAAATTATGTCAGAGCCCGCTTCAGACATCAAAACTCTGAAGAATTTCAAACTAGGGCAAACAAAAATACCCTTAAATAAGAATAATTTTTAAGATTAAAGTGCCCTAGTTTGGGAGAAATCCGAATAACAGAAGCTCCCGCTTTATTTTCAGAATTATTTAAATCCTAAAAATCAAAATATTAAAATACGTGTCGGAATTCATCGATTTCAGTGTCGTTGTGTTAAGTTTATTATTTAAAGGCTGCTCAAGAAATTTCATCAAATTCTGAGCGCCGGATTTATCGTTGTTAATTTTTGAAGTTTTCAAACTTCAGAAATTAATTTAAAAAAAAATATTTGTCCGAATCGAAATTTTTCGGCGCGAGAGTGTTCGCCATGCCGTAACACACCTCGGTGCCAAGTTTCGTTGAATTTGGATGCCGAATGGCTGAAAAATGCGAATAATTTAACTTTTAAGTATTTATTTTTTTTAATTTTCCTTTATTTTTCTTCTCCCCTGTTCGCCCGACCTGCTTTCCCGCGACGTGCGCCCGACAGTGTCTGGCGCGGAAGCTTCCGCGCCAGAAAGGGGTCGCCTGCGCCAAAAACGGCGCAAGCTGGTCGGCCCACCTTGCCGACCCCCCTTCCCCCCACTCCTCTCCTCTACATAAGCCCTCCCCCCTTCCTTCTCCTCCCTCACACAACCCCTCTCCACCTCCAAACCCTAGACAGCAGCCAGCCAACCCTCTCCTCCCCCTCCTGCAGCCCCTCCTCCCCCTCACAGCAGCCCAGCCAGCCTCCCTTCCCCACGGCAGTCCCCTCTAGCAGCTCTAGCGGCCACCGACAGCTTCCGGCAGCCTTCAACCGCCACCAACAGCCCTCGGCCAGCCCTCAGCCAGCCGCCCAACCACCCCATTCCGGCCAACAGCCCGGCTAGCTAACCCGCTCCGGCCTCCCTCCGCTTTCCGGCAATCCTAATCCTAAAGGTAAGTTGATAAGTTTAAAAGATAGAGAAAGGAGAGAAAATAGGAGAATTTTCTATGTTCTTTTAATTTATATCTACTAAATACTTATTATTATGATAATAATAATGATATGATATTGTCATTCACATTAATATGGTTTTCATTAATTAATATTGAAAACTATACATATGTTATGAAATGACTATAATTTCAGTTCAAGCATTTTCTTTTTGACAGTTATTTCTATTATGTTCTTTCATTCTTATATTATTGTTATCATTAAAATAATGATAACAATAATATTGTATCAAATATGATTGCTATCATTAGCAAATTAATAAATGTTATAATAAATATAACTGTCATCGCAGTACCTTAAAGAACAGACTTCAATCATATTAAAAAAGCGAAAGAAGGACATATTCGAAATAGAAATAAATGTTACTCCTAAAAACATTGGCTAAGAACTAATTTAAAAGTATCCAAAACCTAAATGCAGATTGAGCGAATTGTCACTCATTCGAACTGTTGACTTTTGAACTTAAAAGAACAAGGTATCAGATGTCTTTTATTACTTCTGTTTAAATATGTTTTTTCTGCTCAGCATCGCACAAATTTGATAAAAGTGCTTTTTAAAGTCACATAAAATGATATATGAATAAGTTTGGATAAGTGAGAAGCAAGGGTTCCATGTTGCTTTATACTTTTGGTCTGATCAAACAATCGCTAGGACGGGGCTGTCCGACATCGGGAGTCATAAGGAGCCTATACTGACAAGCCTTTGAGGGGGTAGGTATAGAGAGAAGTTGAGATATGTAACACAGAAATGAACCCCCTTTTTCTCGATTTTGTACTTGCCCAACAAAATCATATTTTGCCTCAGATATCAAGCGCTAAAAATTCTGTATTTATTTTTGTGACTGCAATTATTGTTATGCTAAGTTTCAAGTACAATTGAAACAGGTTTGCAGGGATAAATTTGTACAACTTTTATTTCCTGTCAAATTTTGATTATTTTGCTTATTATTTAACATTTGTAAAGATATTATCTATCTGTACTTAGTTTCACAACTAACTGGTATTCGAATGCCCGCAGTTTTGAAACGTGCCAAAATCAGGAGTTTGTCCTTAAAGAAAGGTGTTAAGAACCAAGCAGAGCTGATACTGCTTCCTGCTGATCTTCCGCTTGTAATTTTTGACTCTATATATTTAAAAGTTTGTAATTTTTCTTTTATTTTAATCTATGTATCCAAGACTCTTGAATTAATGAAAAAAAATGAGTTATGTTTGATGTTTATATATTTGTATCTTAAATCACTCAATATGATCCTACGGCTAGAGGACTTGTTGTTGCTTTTACTTTTTCACTAGCAAACCGGTACTGGATTAGCTCCTGCTGACCCGGCACCGAGTCCTCACACTCTTCAAGTAGATACTACTACTCTATTTGTTAGAGCATTATATAACTTCAAAATCTTCTCATAAAATCCCCTGATTGCATCACAAATTAATGCATACATAATTAGAAAAACTTTCCTTCCAAAAGCCCCACCTCTAAAACAAAATTTACAGTTAAGACAGGGTTAATGAGATGTGAAAAGTTAACAACCAATCCACTAACATACCAGCACAAAATCATCTTAGCCTAAATTATACTAGTGCCAGCCGAAAATCTTTTGGCTAGCCACGAAGGGGCCAGCAATTAGCCATAAGGTTATCATCCTACAGCAAACTTCACTTGTGTGATGTCCTGACATTCGGGTGGTCACATGCCGCAGAATCATATTGAGCAATTTGAGAGAAGAGGAAACATACATACAAAATTCAAATATATTTTCCATTCATTTCATAATTACATATTACAAAAATAAGAGATCTTCATCGTGCATCACGAACATTGTTCAACAAAAGAAAAAATAAAGAGATAAAAAGTTAAAGTAGCGTCGTTGTAGATCCATCGACAGTTTGATAATTTATGTTTTTAAAGTTTTTTTCTTCGAGCTCCTCCAGAAGTACCTGACCTGGTATTGTTCAGAAAACAATACCGAGATTGAAATTCCCAGTACTTAGAAATACTCTAAGTACTGCAGTAAACAAAATAATATTACATTTTTATAAAAGCAAATATGCAATTCGCAAAAATAAGGATAAGAATGCAGGAAAAGTAAGGTAACATCGCAAACGAAATAAATAATTTCCTGCAAAAAAATATTAGCACAAAGATGCAGGTCACCGATGTCATTTTTCCAATAACCCATCATGAATGTTGTTACTGATATCTTTTTTCCAGTAACTACCCACAAATGCTATTACTGATGTCATTTTTCCAGTAACTAGTCACGAATGTAATTACTGATATCTTTTTTCCAATAATATCTCCCGAATGTTGCTACCAATGTCTTTTTTCCAGTAACAACCCACGAATAATGTTATTGATGTCATTTTTCCAGTAACTAGCCACAAATATTATTACTGATGCCTTTTTCCAGTAATAACCCTCAAATATTATCACGTTGATTCCGAACAACCAACCAAGCTTCAATTGAATTTGGCTCAAAACAAATAAGCGAAGCTAAGCAGCAATAAATTATAAAAAGTAATACATATTATATACTGGGTACCTTTGTTCTTTAAGGTCCAAAATTTAACAGTTCGACTTTTGGACTTGCATTTAGATTTTATATATTTTAAAATTAGCCTTTTTAATCCAATATTCTTAAAAGTAATTACTATCTTCTTTTCTATTCTATTTTTCTTTCATTTTTACATTAGGTAAGCAATATTTTTTATGATAATAATAATAATATACAAATGTAAAAGTCAATGGAAATGTCAGAAATTAAATTGCAAAAAGTAATAATAATAATATGTTAGAATGAAAAAATGCCTGAATGAAAACTGTCATCTTATAACATATGCACTTGTTTATCATTATTGATTAATGACAACAATGCTAATGTGATGACATAAGATTTATCATATTTCTTTTCATAATAATAATTACTAAGTATATATGAAAAGAATATATGATAGTAAAAATCTCCTCATTTCTACCTCATTTTCCTCTCCTCTTACCTAGGATAGTATTGCCGGGAGGCTGAAGGGGCCGGACGACTACAGGAGGTGGCCGGCAAGAGGAGGGCTGGTGCTCGATGGGGAGGGCTGCTGCTGTTAGGAGGAGTTTGAGAGGGGTGAGGAGGGTTGTTGCTATTTTGGAGAGCCGGGAAGGGGCTGGTTGGGTTGGAGGGTTCGAATGGGGTGCCGGGATGGCTGGCGGCTGGCTGGGAGAGGAGAGGGGAGGGGCTGCTGGTTGGGAGAGGAGAGGGGGCTGCTAGTTGGGAGAGCGTAGGGGGAAAGGGTCTAAATAAAAAGAGAAGGGGGAAAAGAAGATGAAGGGTCAAAATATGGGGTGGGGAGAAGAAGATGAAGGGTCAAAAGATGGGGGGAAAAAGAAAAACTTAAGGAATTATTTAAAATTTACTTAAAGTTGAATTTTTGCATTTTTTCGCCGTTTGGCGTCCAAATACAACGAAAATTGTCACCGAGGCGCGTTATGATGTAATGAACACAATCGCGCTAAAAATTTTCGATTCAGACAAATATTTTATTTTATAATAATTTCCAAAGTTTTAAACTTCAAAAATTAATCTATGTTATTGATGAAACTTCAGGAGCAGCTTTTTAAATAATGTTCTTAACATGATGACATAAAAATCGATAAATTCGAACACGTATTTCAATGTTCTTGATTTTTACTGAATTTAAAAGGTTCAGAAAAATAACGCGGGAGTTTCCGTTATCCAAATTTCTCTCAAATTATGACACTTTGACCTAAAAACTTTTATTTCTATCTAGATATTTTTGTTTGCCCTAATTCAAAATTCTCTGGGATCCTGATTTCTAAGGCGAGATTTGACCTAGTTTACAAAGTAACGACCTCGGGTTATTACAACTTGCCCACAGACACACCATTTCAAACCCAGTAGTCTGTTTCCACTCATTCTATAAAATCGGTTTAGTTAAAATTAACTTAAAAACAATCTCTTCATAATCAATTTGCTCAAGTTGTTTACTAATAAAAAAAAAATAATGTTTGTTCATTCAATCTAATCACACGCTTTTTAATAAAAGATTCTTAAACAACATGCTGAAACAAAACCCATCTCCTGAAGTTTGCCTCATAAGATAGCTTTCGTCTTTGAATAAACAGAGATATCATAGCCATTGAAGTCATATAGACCTTACACTATAGGTGACACATCCCAATTTGTTAGGCCTCTCTAGTGGCCAAAACAAGAACATTCTGTCAGTTTCTCAATTGTGCGGTATGCTCTGTTTTGCTTGTAGACCTTCTTTACTATGCATCTTTGTTACATATATGATATGAAAACTCACAAATCTTAATGATTATCTCCATGTTTGGTTCCCATTTAGCTTAGATACATAGTTCTCTTATAGTTTAACTTAGCTCAAACATAATCTTGAACCAAGCAGCTCAAAGCTAAATCTTACACATCTATAGTTTATTAATCTTATTTATTAATTATGACAATTAGTTAAAACATTATTTAAGTAATAGCTCTAAAGCGATTACTTACATTCATTACAATTAACTGTATTATTAAATAATTTTGGAATAAAAAATAATTAATTTATTTTAATTAAATACCCAACTGAAGTTTAAATAATTTTTTTTAATATAACCAGTTTAAATCATCTTAAGCTAGCTTAGTAATTAACTTAGTTAAACCAGCTTGACGCTATTCCTCAAAAATTTTACCCGCAAAAGATCAACAACAATAACAACACAAAGTCATTGTCCCGCTATGTGGGATCAACTGCATGAATCACTTAATTCCATTATGCACGATCAAATAAAAATCCTTTCCTAAATACCAAATAGAGAAGACACTTTCTAACAGTTTTTTCCCATGTCTTTTTTGGTATTCTTCTTCCTCTTTCAACATGGATAAAAATTTTATACTCAAATAGTTATTGGCAAGGGCACCAAACGGTCATGCTTAAGATATCTAAATCATCTAAGACAATATTATATAATCTCATCCACTATTAAGAGCTACTCCAACCTTGTTATGAATGAACTTGCATCTCATTATATCATTTCAAGAATACCCACTCATCCACCTTAGTATCTTCATCATTGTAACACTTATTTCAGTGATAAGTTTTTTCTTTGTTGGCAAACAATCAACCTCATAAAAAATAATCAGCTATAAAGCTACTCCATGAAAATTTTCTTTAATTTTGAGTGGGATATTCCAAGTACATAATACTCCAGAAACACTCTTCTATTTCAGATAACCCGCTTGGATCCCAATAATCACATTGCTCTCTATTTCATCATTTGAATATTTGAACCAATGTATTTGGACCACTAGTCAATCAAATTAAAGTATGTAATGTCACATTTTTCTCTATCAAACGTTTGAAAGTTTTAAATAAAGCATCCATGGAATCACAATCAAGATACGTATTGTAACAGTGCAAACTCTTAAGCACCAAGGTATTGTTCGCTTTGGCCTGAAAGGTCTCACAATTTTGCCCTCAGAGACAACTTCCCAGCAAGTCACCCATCCCGAGAATGCTCTCACCTGAGCATAGTTAACTTTGGAGTTCTTATCAGGAACTCCACCGTTATCTGAAAATGTGCATTGATGTTTAAAAGTTTCAATTATTACTACTTAAGTGAGTTTTTACAATCTCCCCAACTTAAGTAACTGACGCCCTCATCCGTATCCACACACAGATCCAAGGACCATTCATTGGGTAGATAGGACTAGAAATGACCCCTATAAGCTCAAGAGATACCTATAACCATGTAGCACCTTAACCATCATGGGTTTAAGAGGTTGCTCACATGAAGTGGCACTTTTTCCAGTATGACACTTAGCTCCTATTTGACACCCTATGGTATGCTCTGATACCATTTATAACAGCCCAAACTCTTAAGCACCAAAGAATTGTCCGCTTTGACCTGAAAGGCCTCATGATTTTTCCCTCAGTGACAACTTCCCAACAGGTCACCCATCCAAAGAGTGCTCCCACCCGAGCATGCTTAACTTTGGATGTTATATCAAGAACTCCACAATTATCTTGATGTTTAAGAGTTTCATTTATTACTACTTAAGTGGGTATTTACATGTATCACAACAACTTATCATTTGACCGGTAGAAAATAATAGCAAGATAAATTGCAACTGATCATGTGACATAATTAACGATATCATAGCAAAAAAGTACGCCAAAAGATCGAAAATTACCACAACGACTGTATATAATATATAAACAGAAAATATAGCGGGGGACATGCATTGTGTTTATAAACTGAACAATTACAGAAGAAAATGCATACAATGAAGTCAACTTAGTGATCATATTGCACTGTATAAATCAAAGTTAGAAACAATATCAATAACCCATTTGAATCAAGATGCAAGCTCTACTGTCATATATAAATATATATATATGAGAATTTGATGGAGCTGAAAACTTATAAAAGATATTTGTTGTTAAGATTATTAAAGACAAATGAATTAGATAACATATAAACAGGAATGCATATCAAAATTCTCACCTCCACATCACACTTTGTCTCCTTTGGGCAAGGCTTGATAATATAGAACCTCTGCAAGAAATTCATACCTGGTCATTCTCCTAAAATTCAAACTACTGTTGACTGTGACAGTTGAGAACCTACAGGCCAAAATATCATAACAAAATTTCATAAATTCAATTCTGGCATGACACTGTTGAAATTGTGAACAGAAAATGTTAACAAGTTAAACATAACTTTTGCAGTGGTCTAATTTGACCAGCATTTTTTTTGTTTTTTTGTAAGATCAAATTTATATTAATGATAGAACATTAAAAATCAATACATGGCAATTTTAACTCTTCATTTCATAAAGATTTAGGCTTACATAATTTCATTCTCTTTTTTCCATCAGATTAAGTAATTTATTTTGGTCAGGGTATAAATGCTAAAATTACTCAAAATGTTTACTTCGAGTTTTCATGCGCTTGAATAAAAAATTTCACAACCTGCGAACAGTATTTAATTTTCAATACTATAATATAATTTTTTATTTATCGTTTACTTATTATTAGTTATAAGGAAAATTCACCACAATGGCATGCGTGTGATCACTGCAGATAGTAATCGTGAGCAGATCAATTATTAATTATAGTTACAAATAATAATGAACTTCAATTTGTTTCCATTATTGAACATTTCAGTTACATATATGCAAATATCTTTATATTTAATAAAATTTCACTGATAAAATAAAACCGTAATAGGAGAGTGACCAATAAGGTTAAATAAAATAAAAGATAAAGATAATCCAGGTAGTACAGCTTGTGCTCACCACTCAAGACCAAATGAGTTCCTTCCTAAACTCCATTATCTTTGCATACTTTATAAAATGTGCTCGCCATTTATCTTTATCAGTATCGTAGTCAAATACTTGCAGAATATCCTCTTACAATATGTCCTTTTCTTCAAACGGTAAAACCCAATCCTCTAAGAAAAAACCTCTAAGGGTCTGAATCTTGAACACTTCAATAGTATAAATCATGTAAGACCAAATCAGATTTCTCAATATGCTACCAGGGAAAGTATGCTCCACCGCTTTAGGAACATTGGCATTAGTCTGAAGCTCACAAAATGGTGCATTAAGAGATAAGACCACCACCTCAGCCGTCGATGTAGTAGCACCCACATCTTTGACAAAAGGGATAGAGTCAGCAACCTCAGGCAATCCAAACATACCATGCCCTGACAACTGAGGAGTTGTATTTGAAGAAATCAGAAGAGTGGAATTAATGGAGAACTATTGAAGGATGAAGACTAGGACAAGTTGTAGTCTTATCATGACAACAGTAAAATAGAAGCTACAATATTTAGAAACGTTATCCTGAAAAACCTTTTGCCAAAATACAAATCGTCACAATCTATCCAAACTTGAGAAAAATATGTGATACTAATCTCAACCAAAATCTAAGGCATGCATAGTCTGATTAGTGAAGGAAACTGAGTCACTCTTCATTAGCTTTCTAAAATAAATCCAACAATTATAACATGGATTTGTTGATCAATGAATTAAGAAACATAAGAAAATGTCACCAGAATAGGCTTAATCAAACAATATAGCAAGACCAAACTCAAATGTTCACTCGAGCAAACGCATAAAAAACTCTTAAATCTAAATGAAACCCATCAAAATGATATGTGCATGTCGTGCAGATTTGATAGTTTCAAGAAAAAATGCATTCGGTTTAAAAAGCACACAAATAAATCTCCAGCAGAATGAAAATCTGATAGCACCCTTTAGTCTAGGCCCTTGAAGAGTGACCATGAAAAACTTGCTGACAACACCTAGAATTTCCATAACTTAATCTGTAGAATATAAAAGGATAGGTTTCCCTTGGTGAAGAACATAAAGGTTACCCTTGGGAAAGAGGGAAAACCACCTCAACACATACAACTGCTAGAGCAAAAGGTTAAGAACCCAGAACAGTAAAGGAGGCACAAAGATGCAATTGGCATCAAATTGGGGATAAGAAAAATCATAGCCACCAAATGAGGGGAATTGCTCCAAGGCTAGATCAACAACCCCAAGTTGAAATAAAGTCTACCCACAATGCCAATAGCAATGGCCCCAACAAAATTATGAAAGATGGGAATTGATCAAACATATTGCTTATGATGAGATAGAGGTGATTATGGTGGCCTCATATCATAAGATCTCCTTAGAGATGAAATGGGGATGCGCCAAAATGGTTGTTGCCTTTAGATAGCCAACCAAGGAAATAAGGGAACAAGATCTCAAAGTCAACACCACCAATGAAGATCTTGACAGTGAATTTGAATGAGTTGGGAAAGTGAAAAGGGAGAGGGCATTGAGCATTTGGTCACAACCCTACACTGACCTCAGCTACAAGCCATAGTCACGACTCGACCTGTTGTTTGAAATGCTAAGGCAAGAGTGGAGACCATAAAGATTGTAAAGAGAAATATGTAAGATGCGAATAATTTCATTTTATAAACATTTCATAAAAAATAAACAGGTCGCTAATAAAAAAATGAAGGATAAGCTAAGTGAATATTTGTTATGACCCGACACGAAAGGCGAACAGAACTCAGACGGTGAAAAACATAGACATCGCATTTTTAGTCTTTTTGATCAATTGAACTACTGATTTTCCAAAATATAAGCAGAAGCCACTCTTCATCCCAATGATTATTTTATGAATGAAAAGACACATAAAACATGTAAGGGCAAGCTAAATCAATTTGCATCACCAGCTTGATCATTAATCATAGGCCTAAAACCTAAAAAATGTTGGGTGATGTGCTTGAGCTACATTGTAACTATGTGGGTATATCATATTCTATATCACAGTAATGCAAGGAAGAAGAGACAAAATGTTGCTTCATATATTTTCTAAAACCCAATGCTTTATAATTTTATATAAATTATATACAATTAGTATCTAGCAAAAATATTAGGATTCATTTAAGATTTCCTTAATTGTTACCATATTCATACATACACACACACACACACACACACACACACACATATATATATATATATATATATATATATATCAATTATCATGAAACCTTTAACCTTTGATATCATTTAACCCTTTTCCAAATATTCCTTTCTTTATAATATTTGTCATTAAATAAAGTATAGCACACATTATTCTATTGTGTAATAGCCTAAAGAGATCACTGTTAAAAAACCTTTATCGTAGCAGTTAGCATTGTCATTACCATTTCCATTAATACGACTTCCTCAGCCAGAATCATATGGGGATTTTCTCCATAAACTATTACACAAATACACATAGTATATTAAAAGAAGATAATTAATCCTTAAGTAATATACTTACCTTTTATAACTTCAATTTTATATATAAGTAGATCTTTCATTACAGAAATTAACAATATTTTCTTACAATCACTATTAAACATCTTTAATAATGCTTTCAATGATGCATTTAATATGATTTATCACTATGAGAAATTTTTATAAAAATAATTAATACATATGTACACATGCTTCTTATGTAATCATTATATTACCTTTTTGATACATGGTTAATTTTATTGTGCAATGGCTTTCAACCAAAGAAAAATAAACTCCAAAATAAAATTAAAGATTACCCACACTAAATGTCATGATTGACTGAAATCAGTTAGCAAGTACTCGTGTCCCAAGGGATGCAACCTAAATTGAATGCTCAAGGTTAGATTTAGGGTTTAGTCAATACCGCTTGATTTAATTGATACACTTTAATAGTTAGCGATTGAAAGATGCCTTCATGTGGCTCGATGTTGTTGTCGAGATGAGGAGGCATCAGCTGGGGGGAGTGCGGCTTGAATAACTGTGTAGAGTAAAAGATGGAGGTGCTCGATTGAAGAAGAAGATGTGAGCAATAGAAAATTTCCTTTGTGCATTTGCGGCCCGGAGCGCAGTGTTCAGCTAAGAAGAATAGGAGGATCCAACGCAGTGGGAGGTCACGCGGCTAGAGGATTTCATTTGAAATTCAGCTCTTCCCTCCTTTTTTTCTTCTAGAGGAAGAGAGGGGAGTATGCATCTTATATTGTATAAAGAGGCAGTGGTATGCCTTAAATAAGGCTGTGAAAGATTTGTTTTTTTATAATGAGGGTTTATTCAAAAATCACAAAATTTCCATTTTAAGTCCGATTTGGAAGAAACATGCGTCCAAATTTTCCTAATTACATTTCGCACGTTAAAAATAAAATTTTAAGATTTCGATGTAGATTTTCTGACTTAACAAAATTAGCCCATTGAGGGCAAAATCATCCATTTTTAAAGGTCAATTGAATTGGTTCAAACTTTAGGAAAACATTTAAATTTTAAATTTGAGCAATAATTGTTATGGGGTTTTACAATATTCTCAATTACTTATTTGAGAATATTTTGATCTAAGAATCTAACACCTTGCAAATTTTGTAAATTAAATTAAGGGATCAACATACAATCAAAGAGACTGCAAGCTAGTCATTTTGATAAGCCTGTATGTTTTATAAAAATCAAATTGTAGCGCATATATAATTCGAAAAAAAAGAGAAATGAGCACATTCAATTTTTTATTTAAAATTTTTTAAATTAAAATTAAATTTAATGATTTAGTTATGTTATTTAAGATTTTTCTTTAAATATTTAATGTAAATAAATGGAAATCACGAATAATTTTGAGTTATAAAACCAGTCAACACATTCTCTTTAAATTGCATGAAATAAGGTGTGCAACATACAAACAGCTTCAGCAAAGGAAAAATAATAAAATGATCTCAAAATAATTATAAAAGCAGAAATAGTGTGAGTTATAGAAAATAACACCCTTGAATAATCAGCAAAAACATACTTGAGAAAAAAGTTATAATTAATGAGAATACTCCCAAGTCTAACTAAAGAGGGCATACTTGTCGAAATGGTTTCTGTTGAGTTCTCCAAAAGGCCTGCCAACAAAGGAAAGAATAACCATAACCATGTATGAAGAGTACAGTGATCATTTGCAAAATACAAGGAATTAAAATAGAGTGACTTTAAATCATCCATACTTGCTCAAAATATAATACTCTTGAGCCATCTATCATATCTGTTGCAGGGCATGTAAGCATCCTGGAAGAAACAGAGATGAATACTAAGTAGAGAATGAAGTATGGCCACACAATTTGAAAATGGGTTATATGCATCAGAATTGAAAGAAAAAAATGAAGGGAATGCCTGAAATATGCTTCTGCATTCACCCATTAGCACACGTGCTGTAGAATGTATGCATAAAAAACCATGAAAGATGTAAGAATCAAACACAGTAAAAATGCAACAATTAATGACTTGTAGATTGAGAAAACAGCAATCCTTGGTTTTCCAGAAAAAGGCAGTTCTTGAAACGTTCATCAGAACCTTGACAAATTTTAGTGAAGGAGAACTATCAATACTAAAGGTGTAAATGAACCGAGCTAAATCAAGCTTAGCACGTGCTCATGTTCAGCTAGTTAACAAACAATTGAGCTTCAACTCGAATCAAACTCATTTACGAACAAGCCGAACTTAAACTTTATAATTTTATTAAATTTTATATTAAAAACAATTCAATATTAAAGAAAGTTTTGAATACATAGCTCACAAATGTTTACAACATTGTATCTAGCACTAAATCATTCATAATTACAAAAAAACATTTTCATTTTACATTTAAAAGTTTATGAAGTTTCATATATGCACATACTTATTTAATTATATGTGGCTTTACATGTTCATTATAAAGATTTTGGTGCTATGCAAGTAAATATCTTTTAAATAATAATCATATTACTTATTAAAGAATTTTCATTTTACAATTAAAAGTGTATGAAATTTCATCTCTCACATACTTATTTAATTATATGTGAGCTGTATATGTACATTATAAAGATTTTGGTACTATGCAAGTAAATATATTTTAAATAATAGTCGCATGTCAAATGTGTTCAAGATCGACTTATTATCTTATAGATTGAACTGAACCCACTTCTTAACGAGCAGTTGTTCACGAACAACAAACTTTTTCATAACCCGAGTAAGTAAAAAAAATGGAAAAGGAGCTTTTACATAAAGAGGAACTAATGTAACTAAATAGCTAGTTGTTCTAGTGGGCCAGCACTCTCCACCCGTTCAAATGCAATGACGGCTATTCTATATATTTTAATAAAGCCCCTTGCACCTTCATTAACTTCTATTGGTTAGATCAAACATTCATACGACACTTTATTCATCAATACCAGACTAATCATGTTGTGTATTGATAAATGCTACTTGAAAGGTTTAATCTATTTTTCATAAATCTTTTTTGCATGGTTTCTAAATATATTAGATTTGTCCTTCCATCTATAATCCTAGTCCTTCTAACTAATTTAATCGGTCCATCATATGAGCATCTTTTACCATTCATTTATTTATCCAAATCATTAAAAACTATGTTCTAATGGAGGAACCAAGAATACTAATCCTTTAGAAGCAATCTATAACTTGAGCATGGAAAGATCTATTGTGAAGGCCCCGACGCCGGTTCAGCGGAAACCGTTCCGACATCGGGTGACTTCTCACCGCAGGATCATATTGAGTAACTTGAGAAAAAAAAGAGCATACACATACAAAAGTCAAAGGATAATATTCATTTATTTCAATGTTCACATTACAAAGTCTTTTCAACGTTCTTCATACAAAAGTAAAAATAAAGAAAAGATAAAAGATAAACAAAAAAACAGCGCCGTCGTAGATCCATTTGCAAATTGAAAATTTTAAGCATTAGGGTTCTTGCTTAAGCTCTGCCAGAAGTACCTGACCTAGTATTGTACAACAAACAATACCGGGATTAGAATTCCCAGTAATTAGAGAGTACTCTAAGTGCCACAGTAATCAATGCAGTATTACATTTTATAATAGCAGAGATGCGATTTGCAAAGGAGATGCAGGAAAAAAATTAAGGTAAAAGCGCAATGGAAATAATTAATTTCCTGCAAAAGATATTAGCTCAAAATGCAGGTTACCGATGTCTTCTTTTCAGTAACCTGCCACAAATGTTGTTACTGATGTCTTCTTTCCAGTAACAACCCACGAATGTATTACCGATGTCATTTTTCTGGTAATTAGCCACGAATGTCGTTACTGATGTCTTCTTTCCAGTAACTGGCCACGAAAAAAAAGGATGTTGGTTTCTAACAACCAACCAAGCATTAATGTTACTGATATCATTTTTCTAGTAACCCACGAATATTATCACGTTGATTCCGAACAACCAACTAAGCTTCAAAACGAAATTTGGCCCGAATCAATTTAAGCGAAGAAAAGCAGTAATAAAAATGCAAAATGTAATGCATGTCATGTACTGGGTACCTTCGTTCTTTAAGTTTAGAAGTTCAACAGCTCAAATGAGTGACAGTTCACTCAATATGCATTTAAGTCCCCGATATTTCTTTAAATTAGTCTCTTTTACAAGTGATACAATAGTTCATGATTTTTATATTTATTCTTTATTTTGTCATTTTTATTTATAATGATTTAAAATCCATATTTCATAATAATATTATCGTATTGCAGGAGTAACAATAGGAATGAAAATAGTAGTCATTTTATAACATTATGAACTGTCTCCATTATTAATTAATGAGAATGATCAAAATGCGAATGATTAAATATAAAATTATATCAATGATTTAATAAGATTAGCAAGAAAGTGTTTTCTTCAATTTCCTCCATTTCCAACCTCTCTCATACCTTAGCTTTTAGGATTGCCGAAAAACAAGGGAGGGTTGGAATGGGGTAGTCGGATGGCTGGCCGAGGTGGCAACGGCAAGAGGCTGGCTAGCAGCGGCTACTGAGTGTCTTGGCAGCTTGATAGCTGGCCGTCGGAGGCTGCCGGAGAAGGAGCTGGCTGGCTGAAGGGACTGCCGGGCTGCCGGAAGTTGCTGGAAGGGTCTGCCGGAGGCTGCCGGGAGTTGCCGGAGGTGCTGGATGGATTTGCCGGGGGCTGCCGGAAGCTGCTGGAAGGGCTGAGGAGGGGCTGGCCGGCTGCTGGAAGGGCTGAGGAGGAGGGCCGGAAGCTGCTGTGTAGAGGAGGGAGAGGGGGAGAGGAAAGGGTTATGTGAGGGGAAGATGGGCTAAGGGAGGGCTTATGTAGAGGAGAGGAGGGGGAGGGGGTCAGCCAGGTGGGCCGACCAGCCTGCGCCAAAAACGGCGCAGGCAGCCCCTTCCTGGCGCCGAAGGTTCTGCGCCAAATGCTGTCGGGGCGGGTCGCGCGGGGGGGGGGGGGTGGTGCGCGAACAGGGGGGATTAGGGTTTTGGGGAAAAAAATAAAAATAAATAAAACTTAAATAATACTTAGAGTTAAATTATTCGCATTTTTCAACCGTTCGGCGTCCAAATACGACGAAACTTGTTACCGATGTGTGTTACGACATGACGAACACCCTCGCGCCGAAAATTTTCGATTCCAACAAATATTTTATTTTTAATTAATTCCTGAAGTTTAAAAACTTCAGAAATTAGCTACGATAAATCCGACGCTCAAAATTTGATGAAACTTCTCGAGAAGCCTTTAAATAATATACTTAACACGTCAACACTGAAAACGATGAATTCGGATACGCATTTCACTGTTTCAATTTTTAAAATTTAAAAATTTCAGAAAATTGATCAGAAACTCTTGTCTTTCGGATTTTTCCCGAATTATGGCACTTTGATCTTTAAAATTGTTTCTATCTACTGGTAGTTTTGTTTGCCCTAAATTGAAATTTCTAGGATCCTGATTCCTAAGGCAGGATTCTAACCTAATTTGCAAAATAATGACTTTGGGTCGTTACATCTCTCTAGTGTTTGTGTAGACAAAGTTGTCAATCAAATAAGGGTCAAAAATGCTCACTCAAGGTACTAAATGAGCATTGTCATTCTCAAGCCTAGCCCAATGCAGCTAATCTATCCTTGAAGCAAAATAAATATCGGTTCCACAAGCACATCAACTTTCTCACTCTGCTCACTAAAAGTTTAGAATATCTCAAAAATCATAATCAGACACAAATAATGATTAAAAACAGCCCTGCATGACAAACAAGGCAAATTTCAACAGACCAAAATGTAAGAACTTAATCTAAACCAAAAATGATCAAAAAATCAATACAGAATACTAGAAGAACTTTTAGCTAGGACAACTAATGTATGCCCGAGTTTTGCTTACCCGGCTTAGCATTAAATTTCAAAAGTTGTCACCTTTTTATTATATTACTTTGGTAATTATACCGGAATACAATTCCACTTTTTATGCAAGAAATTTCGACAATAATTTTAACAAAAAATGATTATCAAACAATTTTTCATGCAAAACTTCATGTTCACTCATTAAAGAAAAAGGACAGCAGTTGAGATCGTTTCATTATTTTGAACAAAATAAGACCATTCAAATGTGGCATGATCATCTATTTAACCCCACAAGAATTTATTCTTTAGTGTTATTATCGCTGATATTATTATTATGGTTAATGTAAATATAAATGACCCGTTTTAAAACAAAAAATATAATAATAATTAATAAATATAAATGATATGATTCACTAGCATCAAAATAAGCCCAACCTATCATCAAACATGCTGGCCTCAAGAACCAAATGGGTCAACTTGATAAGACAAATATTCAAAAATCAACTTGAATAATCAAATTGTAGCTTAGTCGACAGCAAATCATTTAAAAGTTAAACATAGCCTCATAACCCCAAGTTGCCATAACCTCAAGCTGATTTTACCCAGATTCCACCCAATCAATTAAGTTAGACTTACAGCCCAACCCTTGGTGATAATTTGCTTGGATTCGAATCGGCATCTGAAAATTATATCATGCTCTCTATGTTTTTGGAGTCCTATGCATAATTACCACACAACCTGACTTTATAGTTTTTACATAAAAATTAACATCAATAACATTTTACAAATTATTCTAATCCAAAACTGGCCTTCTTTCAAGCATAAATTTTTGCATAAAACTTGTATTAACAGATGGACAACAATGTCAAGTTCATCTATGCTTCCAACCAAACAAAACCTACAAACTTTCCCAGCCAAGGTTAAGCCACGATGAACCCATTCAACCATGATTAATTACCATTGCTAGATCAGCCATGGTGAGCCACTATTGCTCACTCGTATTCCATTTAATAAAACCAGATACCAAACCCCACCCAAATATTTTCTAGATTTCATTCATTTCTTGGCTAACATTAAGACTTTGCTGGCAAGATAAGCACAAGTGGAGGCTCTAAAGTTAAACTTATCCTCTTAGAAAGTGTACATAAATAGAGGAGAGTTTAAGGCTCCAAATACAAACATTCTCCTATGTAACTCCTAAGCAATATTTATGGAAGTTTTGGCATATCATATGGCTACATTCAGCAAAATAAGTAAGGCATCGAGCAAAATCATTGAAGATCAGCCATCACATACAACAAAGTAATTCAGCACGAGTACAAGACTTGAGTCGCTTCCCCATACCAATAACAGAACGCCTGCCAATTTTTGTGTCGAAAAAATCCTGATCTTAGTATTTTTTAAAACCTACAACTCCATTTTCTACTCCATAGGTAAAAATGACAGATGTAGAAACCAAAAATCAACTTCTCAACCCAGATCAATCAAGCTCTAGCTCTTGACTGGGGATAAATGACCATTGGCGGCCTGCAGATGCAAACCTCCAAGTGCAGGCGAGGTTAAGGCATTTTAAGGATGAAGATGAACAAAAATGAGGCACATCATTTAGCAAAAAAACTAAGGTTTCTAAAATTCATAACCTCCTTTTAAGTTAAATAAATCTTAAAAATTCAAGAAATTTAAAATACAATTTCCTAACATTTCTAAAAGTTTAATTTTCAATAAATTTTTTGAAGTATTCTTAAATTAATTTGAGGTCGAATGCTTTAAGAAAAATGAAGTGTTGAAGCTAAATGGTCGAATGACATCCCAATTGAAATGTGGATCTGTTAAAGTGATGAAGGAACTTCTTATCTCATTAAGCTATTAAATACAATATTTAAAACTAAAAAGATAACATATGAGTGGAGAAAAATTGTGCTATTTATAAGAACAAATTTAATGTGTATGATAATGCAAACAATAGAAAAATTATGTTAGCAAGTCAAAATTTGAAACTTTAGGGAGACTAGTTGGACACAAATTACAATAACCACTAAGATTCCATGAAATCAATCTAGTTTCATTATCCCCCAAGGCCCACACCAATACCTCTTTACCGAAACTCAACAATAAAACTCTCACACATCCAATGCTCATCCGCCTCAAAATCGAAACCAAAAAACTCCAACCCTTAACACATCTTTTCATTACATCATCAAACCCATCCTACATCGTACAACACCGCAGCTAAACAAGAACAATGGAGACATGCCATGCATGATGAATACCGCGCATTAATAAATCAACAAACCTGGACACTAGTACCTCCACAACTGAACCAAAACGTCCTGGAGTGCAAATAGACGTTTCAAACAAAGTATAATAATGATTGCACGGTAGCTCATCATAAAGCCTAACTAGTGGCTCAAGGTTTCGACCAACACTATGGCACCAACTATTTTGAAACCTTCAGCCTAATAGCAAAAATGACAACAATTCAAATCCTATTCACCATGCTATCTACCCCAAGTTTCCCATCATCCAACTAGATGTCTCCAACACCTATTGTAACGACCTTTGGTCTTTACTAAGAAAGGCGCTAACATTCCCCGCCAATCTTAATTGTTCGTTAATGCCGTTATAGTCTATTAATACCCGCAGATTTCTGTTTTTCTGTTGATTTTCCAGCCGGATTTCATTGTATGTTGATATTCTGCCAAATCATCACTCAATTTATAAATCATTGTTTTCGTTTTCTACTTCTCAGTTTAAATGTATATATATATATATATATATATATATATACATACTTATGTACTGCATTAGGTATAAAAGTATATATATACATATGCGTGTATATATATATAAGGGAGGTAGTATATGGAATGAGAGCAAACAACGCCACATATTTTTCCTCTTCACCCTGCGGCTGAACCGAAGGGTGCCTCGACAAGATACGACGCCTCCTACTGGAGAGGTGTGACGCTTTGAAAAGGAGGGAGAGCCGAATATATATATAGGCGCACATAACTAATGATACCCGCGCATTTAGCTACCGCAGCTCCTGTGATACCCGCTCTCTGTCTCCTTCCTCACCCGTCTCACCTCCATACGCAGCCACGAGCCGACAGCGTCTTTGACGCAGCCGTAGCAGGCGACGCCTTCGACGCAGCCGTAGCAGACGACGCCTTTGACGCAAGCCTTCGTCGCAGCCGTAGCCCTTGGAAGCTCCCAACGAAGCCGCAGTCCCTCGACGCACGCAAGGGCGCAGCCGCAGCCACAGCCCCAAAGGTCTTCGATGCCATCGAGCCGCTCCAATTCGTGACGACTCCGTGACGCCTCTCCCAGTTATACTACTTTCGCCCGATCCTAGCTCACCAACAGAGGTCGTCTCATCCGTCGGCAAGCAGCTTGACTTCATCCACCAAAGCCGCTCGACATTTTTACTCCCGGTCCTCGCTTCTGGAGAGGAGTCCGACCTTATAAGGTATGGAAAAACTTGTTATAATTACTGATATGTGTTTTAAATAGAAACTCAATACTGTGTTAGAGAGGCAGAGGAGTTCTAGAAACAACATTCTTATCATCTTATGAAATAGCAATCAAAGCATTCCTAACAATTTAGAAATTGAATTCATATCATCCTTTGTAACAGAATTGTATCTAATAAAAGCACTCTTAGCTACCACATTATTTGAAATAACATCATCAACCACAGCATTCCTAACATTCATAGTAGTTTTAAAAATATAGTCCACATCACCTTTTTGAGACAGCATTCCAAGTATCATTTGAAACGGAGTTGTACTTGATTAAATCATTCTTAGTCACAACATTTTTGAATGAATTGTTATTTTTAGTTGGATCTTTTTTTTAAGCTAAAGCAATTTCTTGGTTATTGAGGTTGACCTTCCAATTATTCTAATTTCTAATTGGAGAGTGAGCAAGGCTGTCTTTAATTGAGTAAGGGCAGTTAGAAGTGACATGGCCTAAGGTTTGACACCAGTTACAGTAAACTGGTAGGTTTTCATAGAAAATATTTTGGATTGAGAAGTTGTTATACCTTTACATAACATGTTAAGTTTCTTAAATAGCCTAGCATTTCTCTTAAGAAAATAAATATAATACCAATGATATGCCTGATCTCATTCTTTTATTTCGCAAATTTATACCAATTTATTGTAGCACGTAGGAATTAGTGTAGATGGAAGCAACATGTTACTCTAAAGGTTTTATCCCGCATTAGAATAATCGTCTATCAATAATGGTTGTTATGAACTACACTTATATGGTTAAAATCCTCACCATAGAAATGAAGTAAGCAAGGAAATAGTAGGCTGAATTCCTAAAATTTGAAAATTATCATTATGGCAATAGGAAATATTTGAATGTGTTTGCTGAACTTCGTTGAAGGATGGACAATTGTCCATTTCCTTGCATGCAAATTAACCTTAGATATATCATGATTAGCTCACCACTCTTTATATGCATAATTAGACAATATCTCTCTTTCACAGCTTAAATGGATGGTTCAACAAGTTCTTGGGTTTATCATAAGCATGTATTATTCTTTATATTGCAATAATTTACGAATGAATATGTAGAGAATCAGTCTTATAAAGAAGGTGCGCGATGAAGATCCTTAGATATCGACCTCAAGCTAACTTAAAGTTTATATTGCGATTTATGCACTTAAGACACTATCAAATTTAGTAAGATCCATTGTAGTTTTAACTAACACGGCAATTCAGGAATATGTGAAAAAGGGGATATAAAATTGGGGATTTGGTCTAAAAATGAGCATCAAGATCTGATAGAAATTGCATGAAATCATACGAAGCTTAAACAATCTCATTGAAGTACATTAAAGTCTTATTCTATTAAATTATACTTATTTATCATCCAAAAAGAAATAAGAGATTAGTTAATTTAAAAGCATAGGAAGTATAAGTTCATGAACTAATGCAATAGCTAAAAGTCCAAAATTTAAGAGTAAAAGTATATGTTTTATTTGCAAACCATCATTTTCTAAAGACTAATAAATATAACAAATTTAATGTTTGCAGACGCATCCGCTTCGTGAGTATCTTTCAAGAATTCAAATACCAAGGTACAATTGATTTTACTGTTTACACTTGATGCTTTTATTAACGCTATAGCATCGCTTTGAGCTTTATCTTTGTTGGTGAAATGAAATGCTTATTAAATGCCAGAATAATGTCATGAATGAATTGTATATGTTATGTCTTGTGAATGTATGCAAGGGTTCTGAAACGGTGGTTTATTAGGTTAGGGACGAAGCTAGTCCATTGAGAGTTATAAGGGTGCCATCTGGAGTTTTTGAGAGGCCCAGATGAAAGAGTTGCTCTTATTGAACCTAGCCTCATGGTTCTGGATTTGCTGAACAGAACTGTTAATTGTTGCTTCATGAAATCAAGACATACATACAAAACAAACATGTGTGAAACTCATTATATGACAGGTGACAGTATTATGGCAAGCAAAATATTTAATTTGCAGAATTATGTGTTTTGCTAACCTTTTTATTTTCTGCAAAATCTTCTATTTTTCGCTTCCCGCTTTTGTTAAGTGTAATATTTAATCTCTTTGTACTTAATATGTGTATTGAGACATTATTCTTATAATGTCAGGTCAGGTGCAGTTGGAGGGAGTTGATTTAGCATAAAGAATTTCTAAAGTACGAAGGTGTTGGCATTAGCGCATAGTTTTGAATTATTGCTTAGACTTTAAAGTTAAACAAAAGCATTATTATATTGTCTTAGTTTGTAGTAATCTGGATATTGTATTATTTAATTTGAATGATTGGTAAGTTCATTACGTTATATAGCTCTGTTGCTTAATTTATGTCTAAAATGTTATTTTTCTCGTAACTGCCAATATGATCCTGCGGGGATTTACCCAAGGGTAGTTGGGTTGACACCTAACCTAACCCTAGGGGTATTACAGTTGGTATCAGAGTAGGATTGGAGGTGTTAAGGTAAAAATAGTATTTAACATAAGAGCCATAATTGAGAAATCGTTCAACTTAAAGTATAAATAGAATGAAATAAAATATTTTGTAGGGAACTAGTGACATAATAAGGATTTTATTCAACGATTATAGGTTTGGGTTTGATCTAAACAGATGGATTCTCTTAATCACTCGGTGGAACACTCAGAGGCAGACTTTAGCCAAGAAGGGTCTTGGCAAGTGAACCTCCATGAACCAAATTACAGCCCCCCCACCATGGAAGATCGGCTACGAGAATTGGAGGACAAAGAGGAAGCACGTTGTGAGAACCTGACAAGGTTCATGTGCATTTCCTATGAGAAAATTACTAACCTCCAAAAGGAGGTGCAAGATTTAAAGGAGGCACTACGGACATTGCTTCCTAAGCTGGCAGAATTCACCCTAGAGATGGAAGAAGAGCATGGAGAGCGTATAACCGACCTGGAGGAAGGAAGAAGTCAGGCCGTACCTTCCCCTCACCCCACCATAGATACAGCTTCTACCTCGGGAGCCAAGAAAAGGAGAATGACTGCTCTAAGTACCGGAAGCTGTGGGCGGAAGATCTCAAGAAGAGCATATAAACTACTCTTAGTTATTTATCTATTCATGTCATGACAAAACTATATGTTATTTATTTATTGTTTCAGTCAAAAGTTTATTTCCTTATGCAGAACATTATTAGTACTGATACAAGTGTTGTTTTACTTATATCTTGATTTCTTTTATATGTAAATATAAATTATGATCTTCTCTTTTGGATAGATGAATTCAGGAGAATATTCTCCATAATTACTCACAGAGACCCTAGTGAAGGTCCCTTTACCTCCAGGGTCATCAGAGAGCAAAACAGAAAGGCTATTGAAAATGATGGCGCATATCTTAGCCGATCAAAGTGGTACCACTGCTTATGTGCCTAAGTCTGTACTAGTATCTCATGCAGAACATCAACATAAAATCAATGGGGCCCTAAACTCTTTCATGAAGCTAAGACCACCGTTTTTGACGGGCCGACTCGCCCAATGGAGGCAGAAGACAAGATACAGAAAATAGAGGGTAAGCTGAAAAATATAAGGTGCCCAGCCACCGATGCAGTAAGGTTGGCTAAGAGCCTGTTTAAGGTTGAAGCAAAACGATGGTGGATAGTCACTCATAAAGCTCAGTTTGCTGGGTTGGATTTGGAAGATATTAGCCGGGAAGAATTTATTGAGGCGTTCAGAGCTCGGTACATACCCCTTTCTCCCCAAAAGATCCTAAAAGATCAATTTATCAGAATAATACAAGGCGAGAGGAGTATAGCGGCCAATGAAACTGAGTTCACTAAGCTATCCCGCTACGCCCACAAGCTTGTGGACACTGAAGCTTGTGGTACCACTAGTACAGACCTAGGCACATAAGCAGTGGTACAACTTTGGTTGGCTAAGATCTACGCCATCATTTCCAATAGCCTTTCTGTTTTGCTCTCTGATGGCCCTGGAGGTAAAGGGACCTTCACTAGGGTCTCTGTGAGTAATTCTAGAGAATATTCTCCTGAATTCATCTATCCAAAAGAGAATATCATAATTTATATTTATATATAAGAAAAATCAAGATATAAGTAAAACAACACTTGTATCATTACTAATAAGGTCCTGCATAAGGAAATAAACTTTTGACTGAAACAATAAATAAATAACATATAGTTTTGTCATGACATGAATAGATAAATAACTAAGAGTAGTTTATATGCTCTTCTTGAGATCTTCCGCCCACAGCTTCCGGTACTTAGAGCAATCATTCTCCTTTTCTTGGCTCCCGAGGTAGAAGCTGTATCTATGGTGGGGTGAGGGGAAAGTACGGCCTGACTTCTTCCTTCCTCCAGGTCGGTTATACGCTCTCCATGCTCTTCTTCCATCTCAAGGGTGAATTCTGCCAGCTTAGGAAGCAATGTCCGTAGTGCCTCCTTTAAATCTTGCACCTCCTTTTGGAGGCTAGTAATTTTCTCATAGGAAACGCACATGAACCTTGTCAGGTTCTCACAACGTGCTTCCTTTTTGTCCTCCAATTCTCGTAGCCGATCTTCCATGGTGGGGGGGCTGTAATTTGGTTCATGGAGGTTCACTTGCCAAGACCCTTCTTGGCTAAAGTCTGCCTCCGAGTGTTCCACCGAGTGATTAAGAGAATCCATCTGTTTAGATCAAACCCAAACCTGTAATGGTTGAATAAAATCCTTATTATGTCACTAGTTCCCTACAAAATATTTTATTCCAGTATATTTATACTTTAAGTTGAACGATTTCTCAATTATAGCCCTTATGTTAAATACTATTTTTACCTTAACACCTCCAATCCTGCTCTGATACCAACTGTAATACCCCTAGGGTTAAGTTAGGTGTCAACCCAACTACCCTTGGGTACATCCCCGCAGGATCATATTGGCAGTTAAGAGAAAAATAACATTTTAGACATAAATTAAGCAACAGAGCCATATAATGTAATGAACTTACCAATCATTCAAATTAAATAATACAATATCCAGATTACTACAAACTAAAACAATATAAATAATGCTTTTGTTTAACTTTAAAGTCTAAGCAATAATTCAAAACTATGCGCCAATGCCAACACCTCCGTACTTTAGAAATTCTTTATGCTAAATCAACTCCCTCCAACTGCACCTGACCTGGCATTATAAGAATAATGCCTCAATACACATATTAAGTACAAAGAGATTAAATATTACACTTAGCAAAAGCGGGAAGCGAAAAATAGAAGATTTTGCAGAAAATAAAAAGGTTAGCAAAACACATAATTCTGCAAATTAAATATTTTGCTTGCCATAATACTATCACCTGTCATATAATGAGTTTCACACATATTTGTTTTGTATATATGTCTTGATTTCATGAAGCAACAATTAGCAGTTCTGTTGAGCAAATCCAGAACCATGAGGCTAGGTTCAATAAAAGCAACTCCTTCATCTGGGCCCCTCAAAAACTCCAAATTGCACCCTTATAACTCTCAATGGACTAGCTCCGTCCCTAACCTAATAAACCACCGTTTCGAAACCCTTGCATACATTCACAAGACATAACATATACAATTCATTCATGACATTATTCTGGTATTTAATAAGCATTTCATTTCACCAACAAGGATAAAGCTCAAAGCGATGCTATATTGGCAATAAAAGCATTAAGTATAAACAGTAAAATCAATTGTACCTTGGTATTTGAATTCTTGAAAGATACTCACAAAGCGGATGCTTCTGCAAACATTAAATTTGTTATATTTATTAGTCTTTAGGAAATGATGGTTTGCAAATAAAACATATACTTTTACTCTTAAATTTTGGACTTTTAGCTATTGCATTAGTTCATAAACTTATACTTCCTATGCCTTTTAATTTAACTAATCTCCTCTTATTTATTTTAGGATGATAAATAAGTATAGTTTAATAGAATAAGACTTTAATGTACTTCAATGAGATTGTTTAAGCTTCGTATGACTTCATGCAATTTCTATCAGATCTTGATGCTCATTTTTAGACCAAATCCTCCAAGAGTTCGGCACCTCCTAGAAAGGTCCCACAACGCTACTTTGTGACAACCTTTCCATTATAGCTCTCGCAAAAAATCCAATTTTTCATGTCAGAACGAAGCATGTAGAATTAATTATAGGCATTCACGTTCAAAACATCTAACAAGATGTGCCTTAGAATGTCACTTGCATATGATATTCTTCTTATTGATAAGACTAGAGAAAGGGCTAAACTAGAACTCAAGATATAAAGAACTACACTAGAGCTTAAAAGAGACAAAGTAAAATAGATAATGTAAGTTTAGTCACAAAAATAAATATTAAATTGAAAAAAAAAGTAAAATCATGCTCTATAATCAGTTAGACAAATTAATAAGGAAATAGAAGACAATGTGATCAACAAGATTCATGCAATTAAATGAAGTGTTTCTACAATGTTGTACAATTAAAAAAATTCTACTCACTCTAAAAGGAAAGTATTATAGAGAAATTTGAAGTCCAACAATGCTTTATTGGGTAAAATATTGCCCTGCAAAGTTGAACATATAGGTAAAATAAGTGTTGCAGAGATGGTGATGCTAAGGCGGACGAATTAGTATATATGAATGGACACTATGAGAAATGAGTACATTTAATAGAAAAATTGGATCAACTTGAGCTGAAAGTCATCATACTTGCAAAAGTCAGCATAGGCCTGGCTACCATCTCGAAGCCCCACCCAACTCGGGAATCCCGGCCCGGTCAAATATCATGCTTGGAACTAATTTAGGGCCGGCTACCAATATTAGGTCAAGCTGAGCCGGCTCGCAAAGAAAATTGTCAGACTCGAGTAAAATAACTTAAAATCTAACTCAACCCGGCCAGCTATATATTTGTTGGCCCACAAATGCTCACCAGCCCGCAAATGCTATAAAAAAATTCAATGCGCAATAGCCCGACCCAAGTCTACTTTTTCAATCATTTAATTTTTTTATCATGAAAAGACGTATGATAAAATACCAAGAGAAGTTCTTTGAAGAATTTGGAGAAAAGAAATGTGTTGCATATATTAATGTTATTAGAGATATGTATAATGGGGTTGTAATATGTGTTCATTCACAAGGTTGTTTGTCTAAGAATTTCCCTATTACTACTGGATTACATCAAAGCTCAACTCTCAACTTATATTCTTTGCTTTAATTATAGATATTTTTACTAAGCACGTTCAAGAGGAAATTCATTTGTGCATGCTATTTGCAGATCATATTCTTTTAATTAATAAAACTACGGATGGAGTTAAAGCAAAAATTGAAATATAGAGGACTACTTTATAATCTAAAAGTATCACCTTAATAGATCTAAAACTTGAAGATTACACCTTTTTACTATAGGTTGATTTTAATACACCAGCCATCATTGTAAGTCAGCGACTTGGAGTTTTATAAAGCAACAACTTCATTCAAAGGTGTAAATTTCAGGTTCCGAACAAAGTCTAAGAATGCACCATTCAATTAAACGTGAGGTAAATCTTAAAAGGTAGGTTGCACAAAAAAACAAATTTTATGCCCATATTGGTTCAACTATTTATGTTGTCTTTAAGTATTTTAATATATGTATTGATAAAGATATACTCAAGAGAGAGTTATTAAGGGTTGATTTAGAATGTAACCTTGCTAGAGATGAAGATAACCAAATGGATCAATACAAAAGATGATCACTGATTCTAATAAATCTATAGTGGTAAGATTTGAGAGTATAAGTGAAGCCTTTCTTCTTATCATTTGTGAATAAAGTAGGTATTAGAAGTTAGATCGATAGATAAGCATAGGAAACTATAGAATATTTTATTATGTAAATTGCAAATTTCAAAGACTAATAAAATTAACAAATATAATTTTGCAAACGCATCAGCTTTATGAGTACTTCTCAGTCACAGTTGAAATAAAATTACACAGATAAAACTTTTTGCACTTAAATTAGCAGCAATAAATTACTTTTATTACTGCTCAACTTCGCTTTGAGCTTTATCCATGTTAATGTTGAATGAATGGCTCATTTATTACAAAAATAATATCACATAACGAAATATAATTATATGTCCTGTGAATGTTTGCAATGATTCTGAAACGGTAGTTGAATTAGGTTAAGAACGGGGCTAATCCATCGAGAGTTATATAGGTGTCATCTGAAGTCTTTAAGAAGGCCCAAATGATGAACTTGCTTTACTGAATTTAGCATCGATGTTCTGAATTTGCCCAACATAACTGCTAACATTACTTCATGCCATCAACACATATATTTATGGAAGTTCTCATATGTTGATTTATTTATGTTTATAAAAATAGCATGTGTATAATTATGACAAATGAATATATTTTTTTGCAGAAATCTCAAATAATTTAATTGCACTAAACCACTACTTTCCTGCAATTCTACTATATCCTTACTTTCGCTTCCCACATTTGCTTAAGTGTAATATTTAGTATCATTTGTACTTAGAATGTGCTCTAAGGCATTATTCTTATAATGTCAGACCAGATACAGCTAGAAGGTGTTGAGCTAGCTTGAAAGCATGTTAAGGGATTTGGCGTTCATTAAATTTTTAGTTTATTTTTATGCTTATAAATAACAATTGATGATTCATATATATTGGAAACATTTAAATATTACTATAATATTCTAGATGATTCTATATTTTAAATTAAATGGATTGATATTTCTGGATGTTTAATTTATTAAATGTTGTTTTACTTAACTGTCCAATAAAATCCAGCAAAAATGAACTTAATATTGGATTTGTTTTACTAACCCAACATCAGGGTATTACTATTGGTATCCTCGGTCCGAAGGACGGGGTGTGTCGGTTGATGCATCCCTTCCTAAAGCTCTGAGATGTGTTCTTCGTGTTCCTCTACTTTTTCCATAGTCAATTTAGCAAGCATGGGGAGTATGTTTCGCAATGCTTCCTTTAGCTCCTGTACCTCCTTTTGGAGGCTTGTGATCATCTCATAAGAAACGCACAAGGACCTCGCTGCACTATCACAGCGGGCCTCTTCTTTATCTTCTAGCACTCGTACTCGATCTTCGAATGTCGGAAGACTGTAGTCGGGTTCGGGAATATCCACTCTCCATGACTCCTCTTGGTTGAAGTTGGCTTTAGACTGACCTGCTGAGTTGTTGGGAGAATCCATCTGCTTTTAATTAAAGCATATAACCTATAAATGATGAGAACTCCTTATAATATCACTAATTTTCTATGCAATAACTTGTTTTGTTGATCCATTTGCTCTTCTATATTTCCAAATTAAATTAAAGGGATACTCTTTATGGCTCTTATGTCAAATACTATTATACTTAAACACATCTAATCCTGCTCTGATACAATAGTGATACCCCAATGTAGGGTTCGTAAAACAAATTCAACTTTAAGTTCATTTCCGTCAAATCCTATTGGACATTTCAGTAAAATAGCATTTAATAAATTAAACATACAGAGTCATACAAGATGCCAAAAATATCATTCCATTCAATTTAAAACTTAAAATCATCTAGAATATTACAGTAATATTTAAATGTTTCCAACAGATATGAATCCCCAGTTGCTCTTTATAAGCATAAAAATAAACTAAAATTTTAATCCGCATCAAATTCCTTAACATGCCTTCAAGCTAGCTCAGCACATTCCAGCTGTAACTAGTTCGGAATTATAATAATAATATCTTATAGCACATTCTAAGTACAAATGATACTAAATGTTACACTTAAGCAAATGTGGGAAGCAAAAGTAAGGATATAGCAGAATTGCAGGAAAGCAAGGGTTTAGTGCAATTAATATATTTGAGATTTCTGTAAACAAAACATTCATTTATCATAGTTATGTCACATGTCATTTTTACAAACAGAAATAAATAAACATATAAGAACTTCCATAAATATATGTCATGATTGCATGAAGTAACGTTAGCAGTTCTGTTGGGCAAATTCAGAACCTCAAGGCTGAGTTCAATAAAGCGCGTTCATCATTTGGGTTTTCTCAAAGGCTCCAGATGGCACCCATATAATTTCCTATGGACTAGCCCCGTTCCTAACCTAATTCAACCACCGTTTCAGAATTCTTACAAACATTCACAAGACATAATAAATACATTTTGTTCTGACATTATTTTGGCAATAAATAAGCATTTCATTCAATATTAATATGGACAAAGCTCAAAGCGAAGCTAAGCAGCAATAAAACCAATTTAAGTGCAAAAAGTAATATCTGTGTACCTTTATTTCGACTGTGATTGAGAAGTACTCACAAAGTTAATACATCTGCAAAATTATATTTGTAAATTTTATTAGGCATTAAAAGTGGCGATTTGCATAATAAAACATTCTACCATTTCCTAAGCTTAAGAATATTATTATCTATCGATCTAACTTTTAATACCTACATTATTCACAAATGATAAGAAGAAAGGCTTCACTTATACTCTCAAAGCCTACCACTACAGTTTTATTAGAATCAGCGATCATCTTTTATATTTGATCCATTTGGTTATCTCTATCTCTAGCAAGGTTACGTTCTAAATCAACCTTCATTAACTCTCTCTTGAGTATATCTTTATCAATACATATATTAAAAGACATTAAGACAACCCAAATAACAATCTCAGAGTCAGTTATTATTTCAGCAAATAATTAACCCCGTTTCACTCTAAAAAAGAGAGGTTTATACCCAAAAATGGCTCATAAATCTGCTCAATCTGAAGGGCATTCCAATACAAATTCAGTCTCTAAATAGCCACCAACTTGGAACTAATATAACATATGGTTGTTCATCACAACCTTATGTACAACTCCCCAAATGGCTGCTTAGGACAACCCCCGTTCAATGATTAATAGCACTAGACAGCAGCCATTGCATCCACTCATATGGCTTACTCATATTAGCCTTTGATTAATCACCAAATTGGAATTCCTACTACTCTCGACTACACGGAACAATCCCATTTTATGTCTACTCCAAATGGTTGCTCGGTGCAGCCCCCCTTCAGCTGCTTAGATGACAGCCATAAGCAATTACAAAAAGGCAGCCCAAATGCCTCTAATACTTTTCCTAAGAGGTAAGTGTTGATCTAAAAAGGTTTTGGCTCCAACAATTCACAGAGAAAATTTACTAGATCTGATTATAATTCTAGGTCTTGCTATGTTAGATTGATACCAAGCTGGAATTGATTGAAATTGACTAATGTATTTACTGCTCCAATGAATCCTATTATTCAACATACTACTTCACTCCTTTCAACTTCTTCCATCACCCATTCATAATCTATCAGCAGCTTTCTTACAGCTTCATACACGACATTAAAACAAAACTTCAATTCAATCCAACAAATTATATTGCTAATGCCATGATAAACTACAAAAGGTTTACAAGAATTTGTTCCTTCTTGGTATGCCAGTAAAGAAGGGTGCAAAATGAGCTTTATTCAATAAATGTAAGTTTATATAAGCTGTCAACAATGGATCAGAAATTTCAGAAAATCAATTTCATAAATCAAATTGATGTAATAAAAAAGGACTTAGCATACACTACAGATTTGTTTAAATGGAAATCCTTCACATAGTTTGGCGATTTTAAAATTCAAGGAAAATATCACAGCAGCCCAAATATGTAGGTCAGAGTTCCCAATCTGCTATATTTTATCTTGATAATTTTGTATATAGTTCTATTTGTATGATAGACAAATCATATGCCCAATAAATTAAGCCACGTTTGGATGACAAATGCATTTTAGTTCCATTCATTTAACAAGTTCCAATAAATTTCAAGATATCAATTATTAGTTTATAAATCATGCAGTCTATTCTATAAATCATAAGGGTGAATTGAAATGTTCTTAATGCAAATCTGTATTTCTTTACAGAGTAAAAACTCCTAATAAGTACATTACAGCATTGGAATAAGATTTTTCTTACCTTATGTGATTGGTCAATCTCCATGAATCGAGAGATTAAGGAGAAGATGGCTCAGAAACGTAGAAACAGTGATTGAACTAAGGGAATTGAGACAAAGCTTCATTCTGAGGAACAAGAATCAGTGAATGGAGTCGAGGCGAGCCTGCTTGCCTACGAAGACAACCGATGAAACAGACCTTGCCGACGAAATAGGGATCAGACGAGATAAGTATCGTAGGCACTAAGGATTTCTTCCAATGATCGCTTCGTTCCTAAAGAGAAGGGAAGGAGACGAGGGGTTGGGGTTGCACAAGAGCTGCAATGGTTTGTTGTTCATGTGTCGTAGGGTTCAATTGCCTAAATACACTCCATCGGTCTTTGTTGAAGTGTCCTCTTCCGCAAGGGATGTCGCGCCTTATGGAGACGTCGTTTCCCCGCTGATGTCGCATTGGATGAATCGACGGTTAATTGCAATCGATTTCTCCCACCGTATTAAACTTACATAAATATTACCGTTATAAAAATATATATAATCTGAAGCTAATGAATAAAGTTAATTATAGCGTGAAACAACATTGGCGGGATGTTAACATAAAACGAAAGTCGGCAGGGAAATCAATAGAAAAACAGAAATTTGCAAGTAGTAAACACGAAATGAAATTTTAACGGGTATTTAACGAACAACAAGATTGAGCGGGGATGTTGACAGTTTCCTTAGTAACGACCAAGGGTCGTTACACTTCTACCCCTTGAGAGGTCAAACAATCATTTCTTAACAAATAAATTAGCGAACTTTCATTTTTATATCACTTTGGCACTTATGAAAGTTACCTTTATGGTAGTGATTATTACAATTCAACAACAACACCAATCCTTAATCCCACTTGGTGGGCACAACAAGCTTGATCTTGACTATGTCAGCCCAAGGTTATGTGTCAGCACAAGATTTTCATTTGATCAACAACATGAAATTAATGAATTATTATTTACTTGCTGGATCATTCATTAGTGTTACTTTGAATGAGGGATGCATGATCAAATCATCTTAAATATTCTCATAATATTTGGCATAATACATAATTTTGCATTAAAACTAAATGTGAATGGTCTGGATATGCTAAATGGATGCTGCACAGCAGAAAAACAAGAAAAAGTCAGAGAAATACAACTCAGATTAAAGCAGTTAATTGAATATATGTTCATGAAGGCACACATTATTAATATAGATCATTGACAAACCCTTTTATTCTTAGTTTTTAAAATTAGGCCCCTACAACAATGGTGCTATCTCAAATATTATTCGTAAATGTGCATTAAAAGTTCATTTTTACTTCAATTCGAATAAAGTTTTTGCTATTGACAAACACAGCACAAATTTGTGATTTGAATGAAAATGAAATTTAGAGATTCCATTAGCCCGCTATAGATTAAAGCACTAAAATGTACTTTTAATTGGGTGTAAACGGTAAGAGTAAGTAAAAATTGGGTGATAGTTATTGCTCTTGCAATGTTTTTACTAAATGTTACAAACTTGTAGTTTTCAAAGATTTAAGTATAGTCATTTTACGTAAGAATATTAAATTTTAATTCAGATAAAAATACATTATATATAACATTCAAGATTAGAATTTAACTTTTTATATCGCAGACCAAACAAAAACTATTGAACAAATTTTGAATCATATGTGAGTCAAGTTCTTGAATTTTGGGTTTTCATATAAACCTAAAGATATTAGATTGGTGACAACTCAAACCAATTTTAGGTTAACTCAGAATCTATTCTATTTTGAGTCAAGCCGGCTTAAGCCCAAATGCTTCAATGCCACAAAAAAATTCAAGTTGAGCTAAGATTGAACACTTTAAGCAAAAGGCGGTCACAACAAGCTTGATCTTGACTTGATGTCAGCTTAAGGTTATCTATCTGCGCCAAATTTTCATTTGATCAACACCATTACTTTGAATGAAGGATGAATGATCAAATCATCTTTAACATTCTCATAAAATTATGCGCAATACAAAATTTTAAATGGATGCTGCACGACTTTAAAACAAGCAAAAGGGAGTTCCGATGAAACGCACCTCAGATTAAAGTAGTTGTCAGGGTCCCTGTAAGCTTGCTCCCGTGAGTACTTGAGAACCAGAGCAACCAAAAGAGAAGCACATGAAGATACCAGAACCAAATCCATCAAATGAATTAAAACCTAGAACAATTTCCTTAGTTCACTTACCTTCTCGCCAGAAAGCGCTTGGGCAACAGCTCGGGCGTGATCCCATCTGGTCATGGATCGCCTCAGCCTCTTGAAGAGAAGCACTCCACCGAAGAGAACGAGCGCCTTGAACACGATACCTCGGACTCGGCCGCCGCTCCCGCCGGTTTCCGAGTCGGTCCCCATCGATCCTCAGAATCTGCAAGAGGGGTTGAAGGTCATGAAAAACAACCGAAAATCAGTAAAAGACGATGAAGACATGGAATAAAAGAGAGATAAAAACGTGCAAATCACACTTCAGAACTCGGGAACTGCACGGGGAAAGTCGGTTCCGGAAGGAACTTAGATGACTTGATTTGATCTTTCGGCTTTTTTCCTTCAGGTTTTTAGTTTAGGCGGCATACGTCGAGTCTGCAGGCGTATATTAGAGTACGAAAAGGCCATTCTCCGCCGCACATGTCACTCTCATATATTTACACATACACGGATGTATATCAAAATATATATATGATTCAATGTCTAATTATATTATTTGTTAAATTTTTTTATAAATAGATTATTTGTTAAATTATTTGTAAATAGCCTTACAAAAAATTTTAAATAAAAAATTATTAGTCCTGAATACTTTTTGATGTATATTTTTATATAAGCATAATATTTTTCAAAAATTATTTATGATCAAAAAAATATATATTTTTTAATTTTTGCATATAAGCTCTACAAAAAAATTTAACAAATAATCTACTTACACATTAAATTGACATATCATCTATATATTATGATGTATATTAATATGTAAATGTAACAATACTCTAATTGTTACACTAGAGATATACTTTTTAATTACGTTACTCAGAAAAATTAAGTGGCATCATTTTAATATAATTTTTAAAATAATATTTATATTTATTGACATAAATAAATAAATACTAATAAAATAATATCCACATCCAATTGTATGAGTTTTTCAGGGTGTCACGTTAGCTAGTGTGAACAATATTTCTTACATCATCATCTTCACAACTATATCCGTCACCAATAAGAAAAAAATGCCTATTCTTTTATTTTTTTTCTTACATATTGGTAAAAAAAAAAAGTTAATTATATCAATCATATATTTATACATATGATTATCATATTATCCTCATTTTAATGTGTAAATGGTGGTATAAGTGTAACAAAATCCTTTAATTAATGCATCAAATGTGGACTTTGCTGCACTTCCACTATAATTTACATATTAAAATGATAATGATTAGTCAATCCTATGTATACATGTATAATTCGTGCAATTTACTATTTGTTTATACTAATATGTAAAAAAAAAAAAAAAAAAAAAAAAAATTTTATTGGTGGTGAATATAGTTGTGTAGTATTTTTAATAATTAAAATATGGAAATTGCTACAATACTCTCAAATATACTACTCCAATGCCCACAGTCATTAAAGCACTTAAAATTAGTTATTAACTCATAATAAATGAGATTCACTAGTCAAAATTATGATTAAATATTCATTAAGAATTAATAATAAAATTAATTCTTAAATTAAATAAATTAATTTAAAAATTAATATAGACATACTAAAATTAAATCGTGATACAAGACAATATAGACATAATAAAATTACACCCAAGGCATCAAAAAAGATGGAAAAGAACCTTCTAAATACAAACTTATCAATTGAAATCTCCCCGAAAAATATTGTAATCAGCTTATATAAATAGGATTAAGAGAGACTATCTCTTGTTATTGTTGCATGATTCAATAAAAACATATAAGAGATTACTCATAGGCCATAGTAATTATAAATTTTATCTAATGAAATTTTATTCAATAAAAACATATAAAAGATTACTCATAGGCCATGCATAAGAAATAATTTTCATTGATTTATAAATTTTATCTAATGAAATTTATTAAGAACAATTTATCCATTTTTATAATCACGGTCGATATCGCAATCGTTGGATCAGCAAATTGATCCGGTGGCAAATATCATTTTAAAAACATTTTTTGATTTAATAACGAATCATGATGAAGGAGTTATTTTGAGATATTTTAGTATTAGAACTTTATAAGGATCTTAATTTTTCATCAATGCTCAAATGATATTCTTTTCTTAATGATTGTAACCAATAATAAATATAGATCATTATCTTATCTAATCTGGAGGTATGAGCCTTGAAGACAAGAAAATTAACATGTCAATGGATGATTAAATAAAAAATTTAGGTGATTTTCTAATTAACCCCTCGTTGAAGATTGATATTGTAAGAAAGATAAGACTTTGGATGATAAGTTAATGAACCGTTGTACAAATTAATTTGAGGATTTAATAATTATTTATGCCGCCTTGATGAAATTTTCATTAATTTGCTAGTACACTCATTTAAGTTGATCAAAATAATGAATGTAGGTGATCAATGTATTATCATATATCTTTCATGTTTATATTTAAGTTGTGACAAAAGATAGATCTTGATGGAAGCAAAGCTTGAAGCTTTATATTCTGAAAAGATATAAATAGTATTAATAAATGCTTTAATCACTAAGATATTGGAAACTTGATTTAAATTCTTTAACACCTTGATTATATATAAGTATATATATATATATATATATATATATATATATATATATATGTTTTTCCAAATTAGTGTATTTGTATATATCAAAAAGATATATGTTCATGAAAAAATTAAAAAAATTTCAAATTATGTGAGCCTTAGAAGCACCTCATTTTGCATAATTACTTGTTGCATCATAGTAAGTATATTAATTATAACTTCTTATAACTTCATTTGATATGACTCAAATTTATTACTAATATATTATATGCTCCTTTTGAATACCATATGTCTTGTATATTATCCTATTGTGCATACTTTTACTATTAAATGCTATAAACAACTACTTAAATTTCATTCAATTCCATAATAGTGGATATTATATACATCTTTAAATATATTAATGATAAGAAACATTGTCTAATATTTTAAAAAATAAAGAGATCTTTGATTCTACTATGAAGGGGTCAGTTTACTTGATTATATTAAGAGAATTACTTTTTGAACCAAACCACAAGATATGAATGTGCTTGCATCTTCTCATAATATAATGCCCAATGAAAAACACATTGAAAATATAGCATCTAGCAAATTTTGAATTCATTATTTTTAATTTTCTATTACCTTTATTTCTCATCGGGAGTTTAATGTCAAAGTTTTCTTCATTTGATGAAAGAACTATTATTACTCAATTAGGTATTTATTTGAATCATTACAAATTTTTATTAAAGCCCTTCTCACATTAAATAATAATATATGAAATAGTTACTCATTCAATTTAACACTTAGTACAAGTTCAAATCATCAATTTGTTACATAATTAATGCATGCCATCTTAACATTTCAATGGATTCTTTCATAATAACATTTTGTACTCAATCACCACTATTCAAATAATATAATATTTAACATGTTAGAATCAAGACTCTAGATCAAGCTAGAAGCTACTAAACAATTCTATCCATTGAACTAAATTATTGAAGAGGTTTTTTTTCATTAATGTTTATTTCTTTTATTTTTATAAAAATGATTGTATGAAAACATTTAAAAATGATTTTGTAACATTATTTTGGATAGATGTATTTATTATTAGTACTAAATAAATAAAATTATTGTTTTTTGCTATAATATTTCTTAATTGGATGTTATATCTATCACATTGTACACTTATAAGAATATAAAATATTTAAGGATATATACTTTAAATAGAGTGTAAAGCTTGGAATTGGAATTGTAAGAAAAATTTTCAAAATTTACACTTATATTTTAAACTTCATGTTGGTACCCAAAAACTATTTTTGATTTGGTAAGAAAAGGTTATTTTGCAAGTTGTGTAAAGCTTGTCATTTATTATGAAGCTTTGCCATCTAAATTGTTCCAAAAACATGGAGGATTTGCTCACTAAAAGCAATAAAGAGAGTTCATTCAAAATTTCATTAAGGAAACACCTAATGATTATGAGCATGAGAGCACTATTTATGAATCACCAAACAATTTGTCAATAAAGGGTAATTTTCATAATCACTTGATAAGCATAAAATATTCTCAATAATGGCTTGCTTGTAGGGGTGTGCATTTGGTTAGATTGGTCTAATCAAATTCTGTATTATAGAAATAAAGTGCTTCAATTTAAAATATAGGAAACCAAAGATTAATAAAAAATTTATAAATATCTACCAGAACGTTACTTAGTTTTTGATAATAAAATTTTTTTGATAATATATATTTCTTATATATTAAAATGCCAATCAACCCATTAACACTTTCAAACCTAATATAATATAATAAAGACTCAAAGCCGTTTTCCCATTGACGTGATGTGTTATAGTATCTTCTACCAGCTCCTAATGCCAAATAAAGCTCCAATTACATAAACGTCATCGAAGCAACTCTAATTGATTTAAACAATTTTATTTCTTCAATTAAAGCCTCATCGTAGGATCCTAAGCCCTTAATTTCATAAAAATTGGATTATTTATGTAAGAATTTAAACAAATTTTTGAAATGCATACTACAAATTTCCTTATAAGAATTAGTTAGAGTCTACTTTGATTCTTAGCATTCACTTCTCACCATGAAACTTCTAAATATCAATTTGGTGGAAGTTCATTTCACATAGCCTAAAAACCAAAATCATCACATATTTGTTTGAGCCTTAGCAACACTGCTTCATTCCAATATCCTCGTTCTTTCCATAAAGTTCTATCTAAACCCTTAGAAGCTTCCTAAAGCAATGATAAGAATTGGATGCCTTATCAAAAGAATGACCATTTCCCCCTTACATCTTTAAAGCTCACTTATTCTCTGTTCCAAGCGACCCAATGGACTTGGTGAAACCCTAAAGAGCTAATATTCTCCATTGGAACCAAAGAAACATTTAGGGTAGAACTTGAACCAACAAATTCCTTCTTTTTCTTCCTACATTTGGTCTCAAAGGTACATTCGCACACCATCTCTCTAATTAGAACCAATCGATTGATAATTTTAATTTTGGAAATTTTTCATATTGAATTGAGACCTAAATGCTTTAGGTTGGTGATAAGTTGATACTCCTAGTTAGTATTTAACCATAAATTATTATATTTTAGCATAATATTTCTAGTTAATAGTTTAGAATTATTAATGTAAGGTTGAATTTCTATTTGAAGTTATGCTTATGATCAAAAAATATAGAAATTTTTGTTGAGTACTAACCCTAGAGTTTTATCTATTTAAGCATAAGATGAATAGACAATTATTTATCCTTAATAATGATTTTGATCATTTGTTTGAGATAATCTCATCCATGTACATATCTTAATTAGGTTTTTATTAACCTCCTTCGATAACAATCAAGCTTATATTGTATATTACTCAATGATTAGCCTTTGTGTTGATCTTTTGCATGATCTAACATAAGAATTTGTAAACTTGAATTTACTTTAATATAACATTTCTTAGATCTTAGTATCCACTTTGCTCTTTTGGTAGAATAATGTGTTAACAATGCATATATATATATATATATATATATATATATATATATATATATATCACACTAACTGCAGGAACTCAACTTAGAGAAGATACATTTAAGAAAATTCTAGTTATAATGAGACAAGTAAAGCATATCTAGTTATTATGAAGAATCAAGTTAATAGTTAACATAAAAATAGACATTAAGTTTATTTTCTCATAAAAATATCGATAATCTTATTTCTTCTCTCCACCAAGAAATGCCTGCTTTGATACGAAGGACTTGCACTGCACAGCCGTATCCTCAGGTCCAATTACTGTAAAAAATATAAGAAGATTAGTTTTTTAAGTGCAGGTTTTGATTGGTTATTCAAGTATTTCGCTAAGAAAAATGCTATTTGGCTACCAAATAGCTCCAAAAACAATGAATGAGTAGGATTTTCGTCTAAAATATGTATTTTAAGCAGACCCATGCACAAAAGTGCATTTAATCCTAATTTTTAATGAGACAATAAAACTATAATATATTTTTTGGGAGCTATTCTGGAGCTAAGTATCCGAACTCTTGCTAAATTCAAAGCGCATCCAAAGGCTGCAATCCCATCCACTAAAAATTAGCATGAAAAATAAAAAAATGTCATGGTAAACAAATTAATCGAAAAGGAGAGCTTGTTCTTTGAAACTGAGGAAGCCATACACTTGATATTTTAAGGCAAAACAATTACTTACAAGGGTATTTAGTCTATGTAGAAGTTACTCTGAATTTTGATTTTTTGTGATTATTTTGACAACATCAAATTATAATACAGCCATAGTATTAAATGAATCCATTGGTTTCCTTGTGCACAATCATCTAAGAGTCCCTCCCAAGTTTTAAATACAAAACATCCTTTCTAATAGTTTCTTACTCTTTTTTTGATCTTTCTCTTATGAGATTGGTAAATTTAATCTTATAATTCTCATCTCTGGAACACTTTATCAATAATTTTTTCTTTGTTGGCCAACATGCTGCCCCTTATAAATGCTCTATAAATTTTATCCCTTAGCTTTGACAGGAATTTTTCAATCACACAGCACTTTGAAGCACTCTTCATTTCATCCAACCAACTGGATTCTATTATTCACATCATCCTCTATTTTATCATTTATTTTGTACAATTGAACCGAGATGATTGAACCAAGGCATAGTTTTCTTGATCATATGATTCATATTATGTTTGAAACCTTTTAATTTCTAAATTAGTTCTCTGCAACTCAAATTTTGCATTAACCCCATCCCCAATATTATCGATCAAGAGAATGTCATCTACTAAAAACATACACCAACAAATCTTCTCTAAAATGTGTTCAGAAAGAAAATTCCATAATTGATGTAAAGTGATATAGCCTGTGAGAGCAAAACCTTAATGCAATTCAATAGCAATTGTAAATCATTTGACAAGCAAGCCACCATGAGATCGACTACATTTTACAACCTCATTATAATTAATAACATCAATACAAGCCACAAATTTGTTTCCTTTTTAAAACTCTCAAAAGAATTTGTAATACTTTAGCATAAGCCTTTTCTAAATCGATAAGGATTATATGGAGATCCCCTTGGTAAATATATGGCCTCGACTATCAAACCAAGTTGATTTGTAAGATTCAGGATCTCACTTTAACCTTTAATCTACATGTAAAATAAAAAATAAATAGAACGTTCACAATTTTGGTCGAAGAGGGATTAGCAAGGTAAGGCATTAATGAGTTCTAATTGCAAGAGCTGGGGAATCAAAGCAACAGTTGGCATAATCTAAGAGGGGCAACGTTGACACAGATGGGCTGATGTTTGCAAGGGTTGTGCCCAATGAGAACCCAATATTGGGCAGGCTTAAAATGACAAACATTGGTGATTTCAGCAAAGATAGAGGTTGAAGCCGACAAGGATGTCTTGCGACAGGCAATGATTGACCACAAAGGCCGATGCCAACACAAAGAAACCGATGTGTGGTTGCAAGATTTTTTTTATTATTGCAAGTGCAGAAGTAACAGAAAATTGCCAAAATTAGGCAAGTTTTAAAGTAATTTTTGGGTATTGAGAAAATTTCTTTCCCACAAAGAATATTTTACTGTGATATTACTTCAATCCAAATAGCCCCACTTGTCAAAAGAGAAGAAATGAATGATTGACCTTAAAGTAAATGTACATAATACAAGTAAAATGTTTTTAAGATGACAATAGAATTATAGAGAAAAATTTAAAGTGTGCCACTACTAAAACAATTTTATGATGGATAGCCTATGAAGTTATCATATAAAAACAAAAGCATGAGTTCCTAATTTGGTATAAAATGGGGATAAATGCAAAATACAATGCTATGTGCCCTCCTGACTATAATTCACCCAAACACTATACTTATTTTATCTGACTACACTATAAAGTAGCAGTAGTTGTAGAAGAGAATTTGACAAAAGAACTATTCTCTTAAAAAATGAACTATTTTACTGGAACACTACCTAGCTGCTTTTTATGAAATGAACAATTCCTCTTTGAAGCAACCCATATTTTTGAAGCTTTATCCACTTTTTCATAATAGAATAGCCGTTTTAAGACAGTATTTTATGTAAATTTGTAAATACTAAACGATGATAAACTCATTCTTAGTAAGATAATCAATAATGTCTCAATTTCATTGAAGTTGGCATTCGTGCTAACAATATGACTACATTTTCACTTTCAAATTATGAGCAGTAGTTTATACATATCAGCTTTCTACATAGCAACTTCATAATTGACTTTTAGTACACAGCTACAATAGTCTCAAACAAGCCCTAATTGGACTTCTAGTTGAATATTTTAATATTATCACAATATTATTTTTATTTGGATAGAGCTGAAAATTTAAAATATCTTCTAAACAACTATCTTGAATAAATGAAAGAACTATGAAGTGTAATCATGATTTTCCTAGGTTCAATGGTATGCACTCACGAGGCATCATGAGTTGTATCATGTTTAAAATCACAAGGCCATCCAAAATAAAAATCCCTTGGGTCCAGCATTTCATCTTCTCGAGATACCTTTGCTTTGGTGAACATGTGTCATCCGGCCAATACTACTTAAAAGATCATTTTGGTGTCTGATAATACTCTAAATATCCAATATACATTCTTGCCAACTAGCATTATTTCCCAAAATATTATGATCTCCTTATCAGCATATCTTCATTAGCGCCAACATTGGAAGTTCCACCCAGCATTAAACATTTTTTTATGTCATGTGTAAAACATGAAAAACCATAGTTACATGCCATTAATGGCTATGACATCACCATTTGTAGCTTCAGAGCCTTGACTCCACATCACCTATCAAGTCAGCAATGAATAGCTAACTAAACACCCAGCTTGTCAAGATCTCTAAATACCTCAATTTAAAAGAAGGGTACAAGACCTTAGACATAAATTGGGTTCAACTCTTAAAACTCACTCAAGCTCTACTTAATCTTCTTATATATGAAATCACATGAATATCTCGTTTGCCTCTTTTTTTTTTGTTCATCATTACAGCACTTGTTTTCAAATGTGCTAGTAGTAATGCTGGAGTCCTCACAAAGCAAACTTTGCGCCCAAGTAGTTTCTTGATCCAATCATCTATTTTTTTCAACCTAACAATGAGCTTCAAAAATTTAGTTGAAGGTGAGAAGTAAACTCATTCTGACATCACCCACATAAATACTTTTGGTTATGCCTTTAACAGATAAAAAGAACAAGCAAAATCGAATTCAGAGGGTTTTCTTACATTGAATCCCAAATAAACCTCCAAAAGCCAATTTATCATCACCTGATTTAATATATTTAAATCTTGTGTTTATTGTAGTATTAAAGTTCCACAACATATTTATATAATATCTTTCTTTATGGCAATGATAATAGAAAGAGTTGGGGCGGGGCAGTGAACAATTTAATTGCTAATTGCATAGGGCCCATACTTAAAGTAGCAACAAATAAAAAAATTAGCCAAGGCTATATGTTGGCCCCCACATGTGGTGTACAATATCAGCACATCATTTTTTTTAGTAACCAAGCTTTAGAACTTTAAACAAAATAAGAAAAAAAATGAATATATGGTGACCTAATACAGCATATACATTTTGTATTTTTCTGTTATTTTCATATCTTTTCTGTTTTTTATGTTTCTAGACATTTTACTATTTTGCCCCTATGAACCTAAGCGGCGCGCGCGCGCGCACACACACACATATATATATATATATATATATATTTTTTTTTTTTGTTTATGTGTGGCCAGTGGGATTTGAACCCATGACCTAAGATAACAAATCCTGAGCCTCAACCACTGGGCTACACACACACATATATATAGATTGGCTATGATGCTTTATAGAAGAGAATGACCTAATATCCTTTCGGCCTTCACCCACTTTTTCTTGTCAGCAATGTAGATCTCTTTTGATTGCCTTCCTGAACAGGTCTCTAAAATGGCATCACAGCAAATAGATCGATCTTGACGTGAGCACTAAAGCCTCAACCTTCTAGGTAGATTCTTCCTCTCTTGACAATTCCTCCGATTTTTCCTCTTTTTTTTCTTTCTTCCTTCCAGATATTCTTTCTTCTTCATCACTCTTCTTTAAAGGCGGATAAATCTTGTCTTCGACAAAATTTGATCCAACCTCAAATGACATCATTCCGAATCTTCGTATTACCATCACTATGCATGACTTATTACCCATCAAGCTAGACAAAACAAATTACTCCATATGGAGATGTCAATTCTTACCCATATTTAGGGCTCATGGTTTATTGGGTTAAATAGACAGTGGAATAATACCACCTTCACCTATATTACCTAATTCAAACTTACCCAAACCAGCCTATATCTCTTGATTTAAACAAGGCCAACTCATATTTAGTAGGAAATTTTCAACATTAACTGAACAAACATTTTCTCATGTTCTTGGAAATGTCACATCTACTGCAATATGAAAGTCTCTAGCTGAGTTCCAAAGAAGTATTAAAAAGGGTTCTCAAACTATACTTGATTAAATTCAAAATGCCAAACACTTAGCTCATCAGCTTTCTATTGCTATACTAAGCATTCTAACTGGTCTTGGACTAGAATATTCATCATTTGCAGCTGCCATTATTGTCCGCCTAGATCCTTTACCTCTGAATGAGTTCACGGGTATATTAATCAATCATGAAATAATGTTTTCTGAATCTTCAGCTCTTAACAGTGCACACATTCTGAACTATCACGCTGAAAGAAGAAAAGATACGCAACAACTCAATACTTTATCTGTTGAAACTACTGCTGCTTACAACACTTGCAGCAGAGATCATGGTCGAGCTTATCGTGGCCGTGACCGAGGACTGGGAAGAGGGCATTCCAACATAATTTATCAGCTGTGTAACCGAACAGGACACATCACAGTAAACTGTTTTCACAGACAACCTTGAGTTATAACCCACGCAGAGGCAAAATCAGATTCAACCAACTTCCTATACAACTACAACCCGACAAGATCCCTGAATTCTTGATTCAGGTGCTACTCATCATACTACACTTCAATTTAAAAATCTACAACTCAGTAAACCAGCAACTCACAGAGAACACATGCAAATTGCTAATGGCTCTTTTGTAAATATAGATCATTCAGGTAAAGCCTTCATACCTTTATTTAATCAAACATCCAAATTGCATAATCTGCAGCACGTGCCTACTATTGCAAGAAATTTAATTTCTATCAGTCATTTCCATCTGATAATAATGCCTCCATTGAATTTTACTCAGTATTACATCATAAGGGATGTACAGAGTAGGAATGTTGCTGCATGGCACCTCAAGAATAGGTTATATGAAATTCTACCGCCTCCTCTAGCAGTATACAGCAGTATACTTCTCTCCAATCAATGGCACAAACAGCTAGAACATCCTTCAGCTGACGTCAAACTAAATTCAATGTGCAATTCGTGTCAAAAGGTTTAGAACTCATTTTTTCTGATATTTGGGGCTCTGCTCCAGACGTTTCTTTAGATGGTTACAAGTATACATAATCTTTGTTGATGCTTTTACAAATTTAAGCTGGTTTTATATCATAAGCCTGAAGCTATTTCTATATTCGTGTCCTTTAAAACTATGGCTTAAAATGATCTATCCTTCAAAATTATAGCTATTTGATGTAGTGTACACAACTTTTGCAAATACTCTTACACAATTTCGCATTCAACAACACCATTTTTAGCACCTTACACTAAGGTGCAAAATGGTAAGGTTAGCAGAACCTACAAATCACACCACTGAACAAACCTGTTGATTGTTCCCCTAAAGTTTGCAAAATCCAACAAGCACCTGCAAGGGATCATCAAAACAATGTTCATCCTATGTTAACTAGAGGAAAAACAGGGCATTTAAAACCAAAGATGAATAATTCAGAGAGTATTGCTCAAGGATTCAATCCAACTATAATTCTAAAAACATTTAAACCAGCGACAATGTATCCATACTGGATTAATGTTATGCTGAATAATATTCAGCTTTCCTCAAAAACAATATATGGACTTTGGTACGACATCCTAACAATGTTAATGTGGTTGGATGCAAATGGTTATTTCGATTGAAATTTCAAGAAAATGGTTCAATAGCTCACACAAAGCACATTTAGTTGCTCATGAGTTTCTTAACAAGAAGGAATACATTATCATAAAGCATTCAGTCCTGTTATAAATCCTATTACCATACCATCAGTTTTCACTATTGTTATTACGGAAAATAGGTGTGATCGACAACTTGATTTTGATAATGCTTTTCTCGATGGGGATCTTCAAAGAGTATATATGGAACCTCCTGGTTTTGGGAAACAATCACAATTTGTATGTAAACTTCACAAAGCGATTTATGGTTTATAACAGTCACCTCACGCATGATACTCAAAATTATCTACTGCTTAAAAAGGTTTGGCTTCAACAACACAACTAATGATTCCTCATAGTTTGTTTTTAAATGGAATGAGGATACTATGTTTCTTCTAATGTATGTTGATGATATACTTCTTACTAGCAACAACACTTTGTTAATTCAAGAAACCATTAAATTCTTGTCTCAACAATTTGTTACAAAAGTTTTGGGAGATGTAGTATGTTTTTGAACATCAAAATTGTGAGCAAGAAGAACTCATTCTTTCTCACACAGCAACGCTATGTGGAGGATATCCTCAAACAGAGACATGATTTGTTCGAAACCAGTGCCTGACAAACTTCACAACAAAACTGCAAGAAGCTGCCATTCTTTTTCAGATTCGATTCTCCATAGATGTATTGACGCATTACAATATCTTCATTTCTCTCACCCTGATATAACGTTTAGTGTTAACAAGGTATGACAAACAATGCACAGTCCAACTACTAGGGATTCGAAAAAGGTTAAGCTTATTCTTCATTGTCTAAATGGTATTCGTACACTAGAATTAGTATTACATACTTGCAAGAATCTTAACATCACAGCATAATGCGGATTGAGCTGATTCAGTTGAAGAAAGAAAGTCTGCTAGTGGATACTATATAATTCTGAACTCCACACTTCTGTCTTGGTCAAGGGATTAAAGCCATTCTTCAAGAATTACAGCTAACAATTTCTGCTACTCCAATCATCTTTGGCAACAACTTAAGCTCAACATATCTTGCATCCAAGCCCAATTTACACACAAGGATGATGATGCATGTAGAAGTGGATTATCACTCTGTTCAGGATCTCCTTCAACAAGAGCAACTGCAAGTCTAGCATGTTCCAGAGCCTCATCAACTAGCAGACAATCTTATAAAAGCTCTGGCTACATCATTTGAAGATATAAAAGATAAGCTTATGGTGGAGAGGATCCCTAAGCTTAAGGGGGAGTATCACAGCAAATATATATTTCATATTTTTTGGTTACTTTTCAGTTTTTCTGTTTTCGATGTTTTTTGGCATTTTATTATTTTGGCCCTATGAACATATCTATCTATCTATCTATCTATCTATATATATATATATATATATATATATATATTTATATAGGTTGGTTGTGATGCTTTATAAAAGAGAATGGCCTAAAATCCTTGCAGCCGACTCAGTTTCTTCCTGTCTGCAATGTAGATCTCTTTTATTTTCCTTCTTGTACAAGTCTTCTAGCAATACTGACTCACGACTTCTAAGACGCCTATGTGAACCCTCTTGTTAAGGATGCAAACTATTCCCAATGATAAGAGGATTTGATTAATCCAAAATATCTTAATTGTCCAACTTTGGAAATGCTAAAAGATGCACTAAATATATGACAGTAATAAAAAAACAGATTTTCTCTTTTTTTTACTACTTTCAGCGATGGTTCTGTTATGTTATCCTGTTTATGCAGGATTACAGTAGCTATAAATATATGAAAATTCAGGCAACTGCCTCTTATGAAAACATACAATTTTAGAACATGCTGCTTTATGTCTATGCAAAAAATCTACTGTAATTTTGTTGAATAATCCAAGAAAAAGGCACATCCCCAGCTTATAACTAGCATAATGTCTCCCTCTTAGAATCATTGATACTTAAAAAGCCTACATAAATTATTCAGATTACACATCAAAAAAGAGCATACCTGTATGGCCCACGGTCCTTTCAGATTCATATATTTCAAAGTCATTCCCGCCCTGTGGAAGAGCTTTTACTTATCAAAAACAAAGTCATGGGGCCATTACAAGCATTAAATAGTCAATAATAATTGATGATAAATTAAATTCCATGTTTTCAGTCACAAAGAGCATTTATAAACAAACATCTAGAAAAACTAAAATGCAACAAATGACAAATACAATACAATAAAAGCTATCTTCTTGGCAGGCATTGTACAGAGAAAAAGACTCCAAATGTTCTATGAGATATAAACTAAAATCCTAAAAGCTCCAAGAAATTGTTTATCAAGAAAGAAATTACTCCACCAATGATTTTTTGAAGAGTTGGCATATTAAAGATGAAATTTATAATTAGCTACGTTATGGTTTGAAAGACTATTTTTGTATATCATATGATAATAACATTTTAAACCATATTTTACACAGCTAAAAGAGGATTATAATTAACAGATTGAAGTAGTAAAGCATCCAAAGAAGTGAGAATTTCATTTCTAATGAAAGGATAATTTCTAATTATGCAGAAGTTGTGTATATAAATATTTAGAGAAAATTATTAAATTGGTCCCCGACTCTTGCAAAATGTTCAAAATAGTCATTAACTATTGTAAATGTTTTCACCGATTCCAGCTGCAGAATGGATGGGGGAGTTAGCAACAGGAATAAAAATAAGCACTTAAAAATCAATTGACCAAAAAAAACATTCATAAAAGTTACTATTTTAAACATTTTGGATGAGTCGAGAATTTAAAAAATTCTCAAAATATTTTACGCCTAATACAAAACTAATAGTCAATCGGATAATTTTATTCCATTTTAAATGATCGAGAGATGCTATGCTGAATAATAATTTTGGTGTAATAATAAAAATTTGGATGGTAGTTTTGTAATATTTAACATATTGATATTCAATAGGTAAATAAATAAGATTTTCTGTAGCATATATGAAAGTCCCTGAAAAAAAGAAAGTAAATTGTTGATTTGGTCCCGTTTCTTCATAATTGCTCATTTTGATCCAAAACTTTTGCTTATTTTAGTCTCCAACTTTAATAAATTTGTTCAATAATGAATGTAGTTACGAGAAGGGATTTTGTTTTGAAGACAAGTCTTCATTCAACTTTATAGCTCTACACAATGCAGCAGCCTCCTGGTTAACAAAGCTTCAATGCAACGGGAGTAAGATGGCTCTCAGCATTGCTATTTTCTATTTTTTAAGGTTCTCCGTTTTCATGTTGCCGTAACATATGTGCGTTCTGAATCAGCTTCCTCAACAGCTCTTTCATTTTTCATTGCATTTTTTTTGTATTTTAGCGTCAATAATTTATCAACACTTCTTTTCCACCATTTGTGTTATTTCATTGTCTTTTGTGTCACCGGGCTTTGCCTGCACTACCAATCATTTCTTATTATTTTCCAAGAACTTTCCAGTACTTTGTGCCACCAGGCTTTTGTGCCATCTTTCTATGTGTTATCTCATCTTCTTCTGTTCCCCTGCGTTGAATTAATTTTTTTCTAATTTTCGTTTTTATGATCTGAGTTTTCATGTTTTATTTTCTATAGTTTGTTTATTTTTGTATTCATCAGATTTCAATTCACTGTTCTCGGTTTTCACTATTTTTTTATTCTTTGCCTGTCATTTCATTATTAGTTCAGAGTATAAAATATAGCTTTTTTGTGGTTTCAAACATTTAAGCTAACTTCATGGGCATAATTTTTTTTACCTGATTATTTTAGCTAACTTCATGGGCATAATTTTTTTTACCTGATTTTTTAAAGCTAACTTCATAATCCCAAGTCCTAGATGCGTTAGGTAGACGGCAACCTTGTGCTAATGCTAAGGTGTCCCCTTGAAGTTAGTTGACAACTTCATGAATCCTTAAATAATTGTGCTAGTGCTAGGGTGTCCCATTGAAGCGATGCACTACATTGCATGAATGTACTGAAAAGTGTGCGCTAAGGCTACTTCATTGATGCTTGAATGTAATTTTAAATAAGGGTTCCCATTTTATGGACAAATGTGGGGAAAAAAGCTAACCTTTAATTCAAAATTAAGATTAGGTAATTTGAATATTGGCACTCTGACAAACTTTTTAGTTAAAATTTTGATAACTAAAAGGGTGGGAAAGAAAGCAAAAGAAATGAGAAAATTATCAAAACAGTCGCTAGATTCAGCGACCATCTCCCTGGCCGATTGAAGCAGGAATCGACTGTTGGAAATGGCTGTTGAATCCAGTTGCAAGCGGTCGATTCCAGCTTCAAGCAACCAATTCCGGCTGCTGGATTTAGCGGCCCATTACCTGAATCGACCACCGAACTCCGGCAGCTGATTCCAACGACCGATATAGCGGAAATCGGCCGCGGAATCTAGTTGCTGATTCCAGCGGTAATTTGCCGCTAGAAATGGTTGTTGAATCAAGCTGTCAATTCCCGCTGGATTCCAACAGGAATCGATCGTTGAATCCCGCAGGAAAGTCGATTCAAGCTGAAAAATTCAAATTTAACGGAAGATGATCAATGAGTTAATGGGAATGGCTCAATGGACCAAAATGAATATTTACATAAGTTAAGAACTATTCTGATCATTTTGCAAGAGTCAAGGGACCATTTTGATAAATTTCTCCAAAAGAAATAGATAGTTTAAGCTCTATGCATTGGTAGTCGTGCAAGACTCGCCTTGGGAATGGTGTGTGGGTATCATTTGAATAAGAATTTTAAAAGTAATGTAATGGAAGTTAAGAGGTGGGGAGATATAATTATATCTTTGAAACTTATAATTAATGGAATATTTTTTTAATATTGCAAGTGTTTATGCCTCTCAAATAGGATTGGATATCATAAAAAAGAATAATTTTAGCATGATTGGATAAGTTGGTTCAAGGAACATACCTCAATAGAATATGCTTTTTATAGGAGAGGATTTAAATTGACAAGTTAGAAGAGTACTAAATAATTTAATAATATTCATGATAGTTTTAATTTTAAAGAGATTAACAAAGAAAGAAAAAGGATTTTGGAGTTTCTCTCAACTTATGATCTTATGATTGCTAACAAGTTTTTAAGAATGGGGAGGAACATATTATCAATTAAAAATGAGACTTTTAAAATTCAGATTGATTATTTTCTCTTTAAAAAAGAAATATTTACTGTGTAAGAATTATACAAAATTCCACGTGATTGTTTGATAACCCAAAATCATTTATTAGTTTTGGGTTTAAAAATAAGAAGCAATAATAAAAGTTTTTTTAAATCAAAAATATATTATAAAACTAGATGATACAATTTTAAGATTGGCAATACAAATTTTAAGAGTAAAATTTTCTTGGCAGTAAAATTTTGAAGTTGAAACAAATTTTATGTGGAATTTGGTTGCCAATTGTATTTGCAATATAGTAAAGACTTTACTTGGTGAATCAAATTGGAGAGTACCTACTAAGCATGATTATGAAAACAAGATGTTCAAGTTAAAATTAAAAATAAACGAGTATGCTGTAAAGAATGGTTTAAATGCAAGATATAAACTAACTTATCGTGAATCCAAAATAGCAGGTTGTGATGCTAATAGTGCAGCATTCGGTGATTTATATAATAAATAAAACAATTGAGTGAAGACACATTTATAAGCTAACCAAATTAAGAGATAAGAAAATCAAATATTTGACTCATTAAAAATATCAAAGATTATGATCAAAAGACTATTTTTTGGGATAAAGATATTTAACATAAATGGATGAATTATTTTATTAAGTTTATTAATAAAAATTATATAAATAAAATTAATATAAGTGAGTTTAATGGTTATAAGAATAGTCTCAATTACACTTCATTCGCCGTATTAGTAAAGCTGAGATTTTGAATGTTTTGAAGAAGATGAAGAGCGGAAAAGCAGTAGGATCGAATGGCATCCTTATGTATTTATGAAAATGTTTGAGTGATGAAGGAATTTCTTGGCTTACCAAATTATTTAATGTTATAATGAATACTAAAAGACATTAGATGAGTGGTAAAACAGTGTATTGTCACACTTGTTTACAAGAATAAATATGATGCTCAAGATTACACTAATTATAGAAGAAATCAAGTTAATGTGTCATACTTTCAAATTTGGGAAAAAGTAATTGAATATATAAAATGAAAGGATACTTGCATTACATAGAATATGTTAGAAAATTTGATGGAGAATTTTAAAGAAAGACAAGAAGATCAATTAAATTTTATTGATCTTGAAAAGGCTAATGATAGTGCTAAAAAAAGTTCTTGGAGAGCTTTGGAGAGAAAAGGGATTTGCTTTGCATATGATGTTATTAAAAAAATGTATAATAGAGTTGTAACATATGTTTGAGCGCAAGGTGGTTGTCTAATGATTTTCTTATTTCCATTATATTACATCAAGGCTTAACTCTCAGCCCATCTCTTTTTGCTTTAATTATGAATGTTCTTAATAAGCACATTTAAGAGGAGATTCCTTGGTGCATATTATTTACATACATATGATATTCTATTAATTGATAAGTCTAAAGATAGAGTTAAAACAAAACTTGAGTTATAGAGGACTACTTTAGAATACAAAAGTTTTATCTTAGTAGATCTAAAATAAGATATATGAAGTGTAAATTCAACGGTATTAGAAGCCCTAATATCGATAACATAACTATTGAGGATCATGTGATCAAGAAGAGCGAGTGGTTCAAGTACTGGGGTTTAATTATTCAAAGTAATGGCGAAATAGAGAGTGATGTGATTAATAGGATCCAAGCTTGTTAGATAAAATGAAGGAGTGCTTTTGGATTATTGTTCGATTCAAAAATCTCACTCAAAATTAAGGAAATTTTTTTTAGAGTTGTTCTACGATCAGATATGTTATACGGGGCCGAATGTTGGCCAACAAAAAAAATTTATCGATTTTAAGTGTTAAAGAGATGAGAACTCTTAGGTGGATGAGTGGGCATACTCGTAAGGATAAAATGAGAAATGAGTTTATCTGTAGCAAGGTCGGAGTGGCTCCAATAGTAGATAAAATTAGAGAATGTCTCTTTAGATGGTTCGAGCATATTAAGCGTAGACTGTGCAATGCCTCAATTAGAAAAGTCAATTTTATGAATTTCTCTCATATTAAAAAAAGAAGAGGAATACCCTAAAAGATATGGGAAGAAACTATTAGTATGGATCTTCTCTATTTGAAATTTAGTGAGGGGATTTTAAAGGAAGCACTGCGGAAGGCAATAAGGACTAACAATTAATCAGCCTAGTAGCCACAAAAACTTGAAAAGAAAAAAAGGGAGTGCATTTTAATGGTTATATGAGCATCTAAATGGTCACAATCAGTTTATTTTACCTCTAAGTGTGATGCACTTCTCAATAACATGTGTGAATGCTTTGATATATTAATGGTGGTTAGAATTATTGAAATTACCAATGTTCAAAGCCATCAAAAATTTAATCATGCAAAAATTATAGAATAAAGATAAGCTAAAAAGTGAAATACATTGAAATGCCCAAAAATTAGAACGTATTAGCACAAAACATGACGCAAAATCTTGTATTGGAGTTAAAGCATATGATATATATTATAAAATTATATCTATGCACAACACTTAGTTAATTGTCAACTCATGTGCAAGATCATGTAGCTGGAGGTGGGAATTTGCCAATATCCCTTGTATGCAATATTACACAACTATTAACATGCAGATCGATGAGGTTCAAGCATATGTGCATCATTATTATTTGATTGACACATGAAAGTGTACAAGCATGCAATAATGACAATGAATGGCCACGACAAGTAACCCAAAATTAATTGAACACTTCAATTACCTCCACAATACAATAAACACAAGAGTGATTGGCAAGCAAAATAACGAAGGAAAGCTCCTGATGAAATAAAAAGATATAGTCAAGGAAAGAGATAAGACATAAATGAACTGAAAATATGGTAAAAACCTTAAGGAAATTTGCTCTAAATTCAATTCCTACATTTTCCTATAATTTGGTTCAATTTCAGCAATTTTTTAAAAATGAACATTTTACTCATGAGCTCTCATGTCTTTAAAAAATTTGTATTGAAAATGTATAATGGTATTATTCTTGTGGCATCACAATATTCAAGAATTTAGCACAAATTTCATCCTAATTGAGCATGAATTAGATTTTTGGCAAATTTTGGAAGAAAATTATATTTTTCATAATCCCTAAATAACCCCCCACTCCCCTTTTCCTTCCCACACAATCCTACATTAAATCCCTCCCAACTGCTAGGTCCGGCCACAAGATATGAACAAGAGCACCTGAGGCCCATAAGCATCCCTCCTAGTGATCTCTCCTCTTTTACATTTAAAATAACTTTTAGTTTAGTTCTACTTTTATTCTAGCCAATAGTCTTTTATTTATTTAGCCTTTTATTGTTTTTAAGTGTCTTGCATATCAATTTTATAGAAACGCCTGCCTTATCTTTTATTTTCCTTATCATTAACACAATAAATATTATAATTATTCGCTCTAATGTACCTTCATTATTATTACACCCATTATAGCATGTGATACATATTTATATTGCTTTCCAATGTCTTTTGTTTTTTGTTTTTATTGTGAACCAACAATAGTTTACTGTTTTTATCTATACTTGTACTGTCATTTACACACTGTCATTTGTGAATTATTAGATAATAATATTTTTGCTTTATGAGATATTATTTAATTGTGTTGTTTCAAAGTCCCCAAGTCCTGAATGAAAGAGGAGAGTTAAGTTAGGTAGTCACCAGCCAACATAAACCTTGGTCTAATCTTATCATGATATGAATCCCTTAAGAATTTGTGCTAGAGCTAGGGTGACCTTAGATGCGACACGTTGCATTGCCAAAAAGGAGTTAATAGTGTGCAAATGCTACTACAGTGGCACCCGAGAGTGCAACGTCAATTAAGAGAAGATTTTTTTGTTACGGACAAATGCAAGCGAAGAAGCTAGCCCATAATACAAAATTAAGATTAGGTAGTTGGAATATTATCACTATTACTAACAAGCTATTTGAGATGGTAAAAATTATGATTAATGGAAGGTTAAACATTTTATGTCTTCAAGAAGCCAAACATAGTTTAGCTTCAAAATTTGGTGCATATGCAATAATCATCAAAGAATGGCATGGGTATTATCAAGGATAAGTATTTAAGAATACTATAGTAGTTTGGAGGTCAGCAGATATGACTATCTTTAAAAATTATTATAAATAGAATAATTTTTAATGTTGAAAGTGTTTATGCCCTTCAAATAGGATTAAATATTAATATTAAAAACATTTGGCATGATTTTGAAGAGTGGGTTAAAAGAATAGCTTAAGAGCATATCATATTTATATGAGAAGATTTAATAAAATGTTAAGACAGTGGTTGAAAATTTTAATAATATCATAATGATTTTTATTTGGAGAAATTTATAAAGAAAAAACAATAATTTTAAAACTTTTTTTAACTTATGATTTTATAATTCTTAGTACATACTTTAAGAAAAAAGAGAAGCATATTATCAATTATAAAAATGAAGCACCTATTACTCAGATTAATTATTTATTTTTTAAGAAAAGAGATTATTAATATTACAAAGATTGTATAATTATTCCAACTGATAATTTGATAACTCAATATCCTTTATTGGTTTTATATTTGAAAATAAAAAGTAAAATATACAAAATTAAATAAAAAATATGTCCTAAAATTAGATGATAGAATCTTAAGAAGGGTAATATAGATTATTTTGCGTGTCAAATTTTAAAATATGGACAATGAAATTTTGAGAGTCATGCCAAGTTTATATGAAACTCAATTGTAATTGTATTTGAAATGTAGCTGAAATTATAGTTGGTGAATCACTAGTGCGAGCACTTAAAAGTAAATATGCTTGGTGGTGGAAACATGCTCAAAGAAAAATAAATATAAAAATATTATAAAGAATGGTTTTAAACACAAGAATAATAAGATTGAAACATAAGCTATCATAAATTCAAAACTTCAATATGTAATGCTAAAATTGTAACATTCAAGAATTTATATGATAAATTAAAACTAAGGAAGAAAAACATAATATAAACTAATCAAATTAAGAGAAAAAAACTAAGAACATGACTCACATAAAATATATTAAAGATGATTATAATAATTTTATTTATGGATGAAGGTTTGCACCATCACAGTATATAAATGGAAAGATTATTTTACTAAACTTTTTAATAAATGTCATACCGTTACAGTTAATATGTGTATATAATTGTCATAAAAACTATCAATTACACTTCCATTCAATGGGCTAGTAAAATTGAGATTTTGAATATTTTTAAACAATAAAAATATCTGATGAGTGGATAAGTACTGTTGAACCTATATACAAAAATAAAGCAATGCTCAAAACTAGTTAGAGGGGAACTAAGTTAATGAGGCATATATTGAAACTTTGAGAGATAGGGTTTGAATGAGGATTACAAGTAATACTTGTATTTCATAAAATCAATTTGGCTTTATGTTAGGTGGATCTACCATGAAAATCATACATTTATTTAACGTTTGATGAAGTAGAGAAAGAATATAAGCTCTTTTTTGAACTTAAAAAATCTTATGATAAAGTATTAAGAGAAGTTTTTTAAAGTATTTTGAAGAGAACTTATGTGATATATACTGACGTTATTAAAAATATATATGATGGGATTGTAACATTAGTTTGATCATAATATGGCTTGTCTAGTAACATTCTTATTTTAATTTATTTTTTGAAAAATGATCGTAGCCTAAAAGCATAAATAAGTAAAAACATCAGTACATCAATATTATGGATGATGTTATAGATGATATTATAAAAAATGTTCGTAGCATAGTGGCTTTTTAATTACTATTGGATTACATCAATGTTCCATTCTTAGTCCATATCTTTCTACTTTAGTTATAGATGTTACTGAACGCATTCAAGAGAAGATTTCTCTGTGGATGGTATTTGCAAATGGTGTTCTTATGGATGAAAGCAAAATTTTAGTTGTGGATGACTACTTTATAATCTAAGGGTATTACATCTCAGTAGATCTAAAATAAAATATATGTAGTGCAAGTTTATCATAATAGAAGTTGAAATCTCGATGACATAATTATTGAGAACATTTGATCAAAAAGATCGAGTGGTTCAAGTACCTTGGTTCAAATATTTAAAATACTGGTGACATAGAGAGTGCTGCGATGAATAGGATCCAAGCTGGTTGGATGAATTGGAGAAGTAATTTTAGAATGTTGTGCAATTGAAAAATCTCATCAAATGAAAGAATTTTTCTATTAAGCAACTATACGATCAATTATGTTATATGAGATAGAATGCTGGCGAATAAAGAAGAAATTTATTGATAAAATTATTGTTATAGAGATAATGATGCTAAGGTGAATGAGTGAGTATACTCAAAAGGATAAAATAAAAAATGAGTTGATTTGTAATAGGATTGGTGTGGCTCCAATAGTAGATATAAATAGAGAATCTCGTCTTCGATGGTTCAGACAAACTAAGTGCGTAGACCAATCAAGGACCCATTAGAAAAATTAAGCAAATGAATTTTCTTTGTTTTAATAAAGAGGAAGACAAAAAAGACAATTGAAGAGACTATTAGAAAAGATCTTCTTAACTTGAAACTTAACAAGATCTTCTATTTAATTGTGCATAATGGAAACAACAAATTCATGTAGACGTGTTGTTGTTGTGGTTGAAGGTATGGTGAACTCTAAGTGATAATTTTATCTATTATATATAATAATAAATTACAGTTTAAACATTACGGTTTGCATAATATTATTTGTTACTTGTTCCAATGAAACTTTTACCACAACCACCATCTCATGTGCTTGCCAGCAACATTCCCCTTATTATATGTTAAATTGTTTTCAAATGTTTGGGCGCAGATTGCGAAAATGCAAATCTGATAAAAGGGAGTAATAAAAATTGTTTTCATTTGGTTCTGTAATCGGATAATTTCAAATAATAACTTGATGCTATCAAGTTAGAAACTATTTATACAATAACCATACATATTTTATGAGCTTTATTTACCAATAATAAATCAAATACAATGTCAAATTGGATATTTTATTACCTTTAACAATATTTAACTAGTAAATATTACAAGCATTGTAATAAACATTTCATAAATATTTATTCAACATTGATACAATTATTGTACATACTATAGAAATGCTTATCATGCTGAATGTATTGATAGATATGAAAATGTTGTTAGTAATTCAAACAATAATGTTCAAATATTAAAACATAAATGAATTCATATTTAGAGTAAAAAAAGATTAAACAATTTAAATGCTTTCATTTATTTTTTTTTGTAATATTAAAATATAATTCGCATTATATTTTTCAAGATTACTAAAATTTTTGATATATTATAAAATCATTAAAATTATACCCCCTATATTTATCTAAGAGTTTCCAAAAAAACAATTAAAACTTTTAAAAATTGTTTTACATCCAAATTAACTCCATCTATAAACGTAAAACCAAAAAACACATTTTATAATGAGTTGGGGGCTAAATTAAGCAGAAGAAGATGAATTAGAGCAAAATGAACAATATTAAAGAGTCGGAGGACCAAAAAACCAATATACTCTAAAAAAGAGCTCCACAATCACAGACACTACTGAGCATGTAAAACTAGAAAGACTTGATTGTTGATGATGGGCCATGCTCGCAGGTATAACCTTTAAAGACAAAGGTGGATAACAGCCAAAATAAATAATTAACAAAAGCAGGATATGGTTGCAATTGCATAATTCGGGCAAGCATCTTTCGTATTTTATTGAGAAAAGTAGTAAAAGGTACCAATATTCTCTCATATAGTTTCAACCAAATTTGTTAATACCAAATTGGCAAGAAATCCAAAGGGTTAAAGATTTCAAATTCTACTACGTTAACTTATAATGTTACCTTGTACGTTTTGTCACCAAAGAAGTGGATTTCCGAGAAATCATCAAGATACTGTAAACAGTACGTCTTGTCCCAGCCATGGGGGAATACCTGCATGCAAAATAAATGCTAAGGCAGTTAAAAATTGATTTGCTCTAAATCAAGAGGTGCAACAATTTTACATCAAAGCTTATCTGTCCGCCAATAGAAAAAGTGAGATTTAAATGCTTAAACTTTTCTCGAAGTATGGAGACCATCTCTGATCTGATGTTGTGAACCTACCAAACAAAAAGACAAACCATCTCAAGCATCTTATTGTCAAGTTACAGTGTCTCAACAAGAATTGCATACTTTATCATATGCCTCAAACTCATCACGTTCTTCTTGGCTACAGTTGCGCCCGATGGGAGAAATATTTAGCATTCCATTTCTAAACTCAATGAATGTACCCCTATAGTAGAGAAAAAGATATATTAGATAAAGAGCAGTAAAAAAGAGATAATTTGAAGCGTGAGATTTCCACCAACCTTTTCTTTGGAATATCCAGATCAGCAATGTAATGGAGAATGAAATTAATAATTTCCTGCAATGATTAACTCATTGGCAAGAGCTTCAATATAAAACACTTCAGATGAAAAAAAACCACCACAATAGTTACTCAATTGAGCATTACAACTTAATTAAATGGTAAACATGGGAAAGGATGCAGCAGACCTTGAGTTTTTCTTCACCAAGAAACAATTTCAAGCTCTACAGGTTTAAGATGTATTAGTTCATAAAAATAGAAACATACATTTGAAGCAAAAACAAAATGAATGCAAAGTAAAAAAAGTTGACGTGCAACAAAATTTGTTTCATAAAATCCATATCTCAAGTAAAAAATGGGAAACAAAGCACCTTTTCTGCCATAAACTAATTTTAAAAGACTGCCACAAAGTAAAAGAGCGTGCACACAAATATATAAACAAAAAATTTGAAGTTATGAACATATATACGTACTCTGAGGAGTGTTTCTATGGGGGAAGGGGGTTTGAATCATTTGCCCTATAATGTAAGCATTACTTACAAAGGTTGACAGAAAAAAGACACAATTGAGGGTTCTATAAAACCACATAATTCTTCTATCAACCTGCCATTCATAACATTTTAAATATAACAAACAATTACCTGCATAACATCAAAATTTTAATAATCACATAGTAATGTCTATATTCTGGCATTAGCATATCCTATTCATGAAATCTCACGAACTTATAGTGGTTGACATGACTTAAATGGGGGAGGATTTGATAGAAATGTGAGTAACTGGTTTGTAAATATTAAAGTTTGAATATCAAGTATAGAAATTAGAAAAAATTGAGTATGAAATTTCCCCTAGAAGTTTGCATTGTAATTGAATTGCTACTTAAACATGGTTAAGAGATAAAAGGCTCATAAATTTGAATTGTATACTTGCCGAACCAATGAGTAAGAAAATTTATAATGGGTATAATTGAAACAAATCTTTTTGTTGCACTCAGTTGTATTGATGTGCAACATTCGGATCAAGAGCTGAAAAAAAGTTTACACAACACCTAGATCTCTTTCAAACAAATTCACAGTTAACAGCATAAACAGCTACGTTTCATACACCACAGCAGCTTTTTGAACAACCTCTTCAACAAAGTTTGCCACAATGCAATTAGTTACCTGTTTTCCGACAAGTTCACCGTTTTTGTAAGCAACAAGACCATTTTCAGCAAAGACATAATCATAGTCATTTATAGCTGCACGAGAAGAATATTTATCATACATTAGACCTAGAAATATAGTAAACTGAAAAAATTATTTTCAAATGGCTTGGTTAAAAGAAACAACAAATCAAGAAAATGATACTAACTTCAGAAAAAAAACAAAAAATTTGATTCAGAACAATAAATGGTGTCATTAGCAAACTAATTATTCAAAAGAGGGTACACAAACGATTTATAACAAAGAAACAAACTAGAGGGAAAAAATATATCACTCCATCGCAGAAAAGAGAAGCAAATCTAATAAGACAACACATCCATTAATTGAATGCAGTCCCATTTCCATTAAAGAAGACGATTGATGGATGTAATATACAACTACGCCAAACCTGAACATGAGCAACCTTAATGAGAAGCCATTTCTCAGCTTTTGGGCACACTGACCACGAGCTCAAGAAAAGCCTACTATATCAACCAATTTGGTCCAGGGAGGAGGGACTCAAATGACCATAATAATGCTATATGAATATTTCAAAAGTAAAAATACTAGTTATAAGCTCCACTTTGAATCAGAATTAGGATAAATTGAATTATATACGTTCCTAATGAAGAAAGAAAGAAGGCTTCCAAGGAATTAAGGATCCAGTTTTTCTTGTGATTTATCAAAGCCAAATCTCAAACTAAAAGAGCAATGCAGCACATCATTGTTTATCTTACAAATATAATGGGTGGTCTATTTGGTTTGACTGCAAGGTTTGACAGCACTTTCATAATATAAACATATAATATGCAACATATTTTAAGAAATGATACTCCATAAGAGCATTGAAGTATATTGTATCATTGCCATAGTAAATAGTTCTAAGGTTCATTTCTCTTATACATATAGCTCCTCTGCATAAAAATTGATTTCAAATATGCCTAAACCCCATAAACAACAGTATTGAAAACTGCTACAAGATATAAATATGAAGAAAACAATTTATTTACAGATCATCATTACTGTAAGCATCATGAGAACATTTTAGTTAAAATGAAATCTCCAAATACTTCATAATATTTTATGTCTACCTGATTTCCCAAGTTGCTCTGATATTTTAACCAGATCAGACCCGCCAACAACACCAACTGTGACAACCTACAATGCATAAATGCAAATAAATAAATAAATTTCAGGAAATTATAGTACGATAACCGACAGAATGGCTTTATAGACTACTTTACCTTTCTTAAGTCTTGTAAAAATTCTTGCATTTGTGGAGTTATAAGCTAAGAAAAATAAATCACAGATCAGAGACATGGAGAATAATGATATCCAAAAGGTTTGTGATAAAATTAGAACATATTTCTCACATTTTTTGAATCAATAAAAGCTCTCAAAATCCATAAACAAATCTAATTTATCTAGGACCCCATTTCTAAGAAGATAACAGCACGTCAAAATACTTCAAAAAACAAAAAGCAAAAAACAGATAAGAAATGGGCTCTCCCAGAAATCTGAAGCTGCTTGGCTTAACCAGAAAACCATAAATGGTAAGTTCACAAAATCCCGAGTACATGCAAACATAAGACAAACAATCACTTAAGCTGAAAACCTTACCTTCCTCGGAGCTGTAAGAGTACCATCAACATCAAAGAGCACAATTAGCCCAGGCATTGTCCCAATTTTGTGTTTAACAAGTCTCTGCAATTATTCCATTCAAAAACAAAATATCAGAGAAAATAACTATAATAAAATCAATTTGTTTGGAATGAAATAATTTGAGAGTTTGATATTTTAAGTAAATTAAGGAGCTATTTGGTTGAATGTCAGTTGAAAAGTTAATAAGGTAGCATGTTATTCAGATAGCAGCTTATTCAGATAACATTTGCGGTTTGGTTTAAATAACAGATGTCAGTGTTATAATTTGATTTGTTGCCATTCATATTATATTACACACGAGTTAATATTACCCACAAAAATTGAGATTCATTATTCACTGACACTAATGATCACACATACTAACTCTACTATAAATTTGTTCTAAATCAACCCTAACAAATTTTAAAAAATAACAAATCACATAACAAATTACCCTAAATTGCTCAAGTGAAAATATCAAGATTGCGATGTTATCTGCCAGAGAAATGCACAAATCCTCAAAAAAGCCAAAAGCATTCATTTACCGTAACCGGAATGCGATGGAGCGCTGCTGCTTGCTAGAGGCGAGAGGGACAGTCGGGCGAGCCTCAGCGGAAGCGGAAGCGAGGCGAGCGCGTACAGGCGATGGACCGGCTCGGCGTCTAGCGGAAGCGATCTCCAGGAGTTCGCGCGAAGACCCTATCCTCTCGGATAGATTGTCGGCTATGCTATCTGAATGCCAGCCGAAATTCAGATAACATTAGGCAGTGGCATTTAGTTAAATTTTGAGATGTAGATAACATCAAACCAAACAGCCCCAATCCCACCGATTACCGTAAGATGTTGGTGAACAACCCCTAAAGGTTAAGAACCACACAAAAAAATATTCGTTGCCGAAGAAAAGGAGTTTCACGTCGCTCGGCTTCCTCCTGTGTCAATGTTTTGAATCGATCGATCGGAACGATCTCGAATCGATTGAACGATTAGCGATCGAATCGTCGCCGGAGAAGAGGGAGTTTCACGTCGTTTCGATTTCCTCCTGTGGAGCTTCTCGCGTCTCGCCCGATCCGCCTTTACGCCCGCGTAACTGGCTTATATAAAATTGAATTACAGGACTGTGATCTGCCGGGTAAGGTAAGTCCAGGACACTCATCATCCGCGCCGAGCTTCCTCTCTCTCGTCCATGTCGGTACTGTAGGTACACATTATGGACAGAGACGGTCTCCGATGTGCGGAATCCCAGGAAGAAGTTGCAAGCCTTTGTGGACAAACAATGGATCCAACTCAGGCTAGCTTCCCCCCGCAAAGTAGTGACACCAGTAGTGTGACACCAGTGATATGGCTGTCAATTTGATTCAAAATTCGAAATTCGAAATTCGAGCTCGATTAGATTCAAATTTCAGATATTTTGATTCGACTTGAATTTTTTTGAGTCGAGTTCAAATACGTTTTGACTCAAACCCTATTTAAAATAACTCGAAATGACTCGAACTCTATAACTATATTCAAACTCAAAATCGTACAAGTTGGAGCCGAATTCGAATATAGGCTGACTCGACTCAAAGCCAGCCCTAGTCATGTCTACTCCTAGTAATTGACATTAATTTTTTTTTATCCTATTTATTTCCAATTAAACTTAGTAAACCTCATCTTATTTGAAAAAAAATTATTTATCTTAATTTTATTTTAAATTTAATAACCCTTGCAAATAAATAGAAAATAATAATAATGATTTACATCAAATAATCTCAGGAGCTCATAATTTAAAAGTTCAAATATTAATAACTAAAGCTTTCATATCAACAGCCAAACAGATTATTTGGTGCAAATCAATATCATTAATTTTTATTTATTTGCAAAGTATGGATTGTTCTTTTTAGAAGTTGTTTTGTTTGAATTAAAATTGTGTAAATAAAATTTTTTTCGATTTTGAGATTTCATTTGTTTTATTTGAAATAAAATATGTGAAAATTTTAATAGTATAATTCAATTTTCTGATGCCTTGCATTTTTTTATGATGATCTAGTGGATGTTGCATTCATCGCATTTATCGGATGGTTTCGTTACTTGCTAAATCGGGTGATTGCTTTGATTTATCGGGTCGAAAGATTCGTTTGTCGAGCCTTTACGGTCTTTCATTCGTCCTTTTCGGATATACATTCTTGTGAATGATTCACTGATTATCTTGGATGTTCCGATAACATTGCGTTTACTTTCTGTTGAATTCATTTTAATACTTGCTTTTGAATTTTCAGAGTTTCTGAATACTTGCCTATGAACTTCCGGACCTTAGCACTTCAGAGCATAGACGACATCCATGGTGGTCACAATCTTCCTGTAAGCGCGCTCCGTATAAGTGACGGCATGTAACAACTCAAGGTTGTTATCCTGTCTAAACTAGGCTTATTTAAATCATAAAATTGTCGTCATTATATTTTAAACATCATTAAGACAATTTTAGAAATTTGAAGTTGAAATGATCAATGATTATTTTGATTAATTTAAATACTCTTAAAATTAGCTAAATTAATTTGATATTCAATTATAAATTTGATTATATTTTTGAGTTTCTCGTATTAAAATAAGTTAAAGATGCAAGTTTCATAATTTTTGAACCTGTATATTCAGGAAATTCACAAAATATAATTTGTACTTTTATTTAAATTAAATCATATGGTTAATTTAATTAAAATCAAATTAATTGAATTCTTTATAATAATTTTAAATCAAATCGCATAAATTCTTTGTGGTTTGTCAAACACGGAACACTAAATCCAGAGGATCGTGATCGTTCCGCGTTTTGGAATTTAATCATATAACTTTGATTGGGTTGCCTGACTATCGCCTGTTGTGATCAAATCGCGGCTGTCAGATCGCGTCGCGAATACAATGGACGCGGTTTAACCCATGATCGACCGTTGCAGTCCTAACGATTAGAGTCATTGTGTCTTTCAGATCCAGAGCACCCGGTGATATTCACCTTCGTCCCCACTCGTCCGCCCTGACAGCCAACGTCCTCGTGCCAACGGCTCTCAGGATTTGCTCCCCATGACCTCGCCACGTCACCCAAACCATTTCCCTCACATCCCACTAATGGAGGGAACCTCCTTGCGGGTCGAGAGGCCCAGTTGCTCCCTAAATAACCGTTAGGAGGTCGACCTTCCAAACTCGGACCCGACAACCTTGACCCAACCTCCCCAATCTATAAAAGCCCTCATAATTAATCATGGGAGTTCCTTTACTCCATTGTGAACTCTTAATTATCGGGCTCAACTCTACCTTATTCACTCAAGCCTGATCAACCCAGGCGCGCTCTAACAAACCTCCTCGGCATGTCAGTGGGCTACGCTCGGTGTTCAAGCACCCAAACGAAAGCCAAGGATTTAAGAAGGCTCTCAAGGTCCTCCCCATTCTTTGAAGTATAGTCGGTTGCCGACATTTACCCCCGAAAATCTTCCTAGCGAAAGGTATCCCTATGAACATATTTACTTCAACTCCTATTGAGCATGTCAGCTCATTTTCATGCTTGTGATGAATGTTATGATACATGAGATGATTTTAGGATAGTTTCTGAAATCTTAGCTGACAGTATTGTCGATCCTAAGGTCGGGATTGGGACAAATTTTTGAGCGGCTGTTTGCTGGGAAAATGATGCAATCCCGTTGAGGGAATGCTTTTCTCGAAATCGGAATGCATTTGATTGATATTCTGAGGGTTGGGTGTTAATTGTCGAGCCCTGGTTGAGCTCAGACTAGCTGTAACAACTAAACTGTAACAACCCGAGGTTATTATTGTAACAACCATAGATTGTAACTTGACCTAATCTTAGCTTAACTGTATAATAAAGTATCATTCAATTATGTTCATTAGTCATTTGAACCAAATCTCAAAGATTTGGAGCTATTTGGAGCTTAATCCAATATTTGAATTATTTTAATAATATTTAATTAATTAGAAATTGAGATATTTAATTTAACCTTGAAATTGAAATCCGACTTCGCCAGTGCGCTCGTCACCCCCAAATTAGATACGGGTGATGTTTTGGGAGTATTTGGAAATCGTCGAATTTTTTCGAATATTTTAATGTATTTCAATACACCGAAAAATATAATAATTAAATGATCATCAAAATCAAAATTCAACTTCACAGTTGAGTTCCTCACCCCCAAATTAGCTAGGGTGGATTTTTGAGATTTTCGGAGCCCGTTTAATCATCCATTTTTAATTAGAGAAATGTGCTAATTAAAATTAAGAATAATTAATTAATTAATTATTTAAAATCCTTCTTTTCTCTTTTGAGCTAGGCCCCACACCCCCTCCCTCTGTTTCATGCGATCATCGCCTTCTCTTCTATGCGCACGCAATGAATTTTTGTAACAACTCTAGATTATTACTTAGCCTAATTTTAGCTTAATTGCATTCTAATTATCATTCAATTAGGTTTTCTTAGTCATTATAACTAATTCTCAAAGATTTGAAGCAATTCATAGCTCAATCCAATATTTGAAATATTTAATAATATTTAATTAATTAGAAAATTGAAATATTTAATTTGACATCGAAATCGAAATCCGACTTCACCATTACGCTCATCACCCACAAATTAGCTAGGAGTGATGTTTTGGAAGTATTTAAAAGTCGTTAGATTTTCTCAAATATTTTAATATATTTAAATACCTCGATAATTAGGATAAATAAATTGATCTCCAAATTAAATTTGACTTCGTCATTGAATTCCTCACCCCCAAATTAAATAGGGGTGAATTTATGGGATTTTTTGAAGCCCATTTATTCATCCAACTTTTAATTAGAGAAATTGGGTTAATTAAAATAATTAGAAAGAAATAATCAAGTATTTCTTGAAGCAATTTTTTTTCCTCCCTCCTTTTATCCTGCTCCTGATCGCCCCCTCTTCTCTCCTATGCGCACGCAAAAAGATTTTCCCCTTCTCCTCCATGCTGATGGGAAAGTTGAAATTCTATCTTCCCAAGCTAAGGAAGAAGCTCCTTTCCTTCTAGGCCAAAGAATAAGTCCTTCCTCCCAAGCCCTGAAGAAAATAGAACTCTATCATCTTCCATTTACAAGCCAATGCACTTTTTGCTGTCACCTTCCTTGTGCCACTTTTTTCTCCATTTCTTTTGCAAGTCAAGGTAGCTCTTTGGTAGCTCCTATCTTCATCAATTGATTACTACATTTATCTTGCATGTCTATTTCTTGCTGATAAGAACTTATGATTAAGATATGAAGTTCATTAGAGCTCATTAAGATTATAAATTTTTTAGCAGATGAACAGTTCTGCAAATAAGATTTCTGTACACCTGGACATTTAGCTTCGTTATTTGCATTGTTAAAATCATCATTTCGTGTCGATTTTGGTATTGATGGAAAGGTCTTGGAAGGTCTTGGAAAGACCTTTCCATCGCCAAATGACTCCACACTTGAGATGCCATAAATCAAGAGTATTTGGGTGCCAAAGAGGACATGTTTCAATTTTCGCACAGGCAAAATCACCATCGAGCGCTACAGCGCCCGCGTCTCAAGTTGACTACGCCGTAGCACGCCACTTGATTTTCACAACCCGTTGTAGAGACTTTAGAAGCTTCTTTTACTTGTGTCAACAAATATGAATTCTATTACAATAACTCAATTAAGATATTAACAATGTAGAATTACTACTTTTAACATCTTGTTTATTATCTAGGATACATGTATACATGTTAGTGTGAAATAGTATGCAACAATAGGGCTAATTCATACTGTTGGGTATTTATGTTGGTTTGAATTGCTACATGTATGCATCCATAGGGCTAGTTTGTACATGTTGGGTATTTATGTTAGTGTATTAGTATTGTTGGGTATACATGTTAGTGTGGACTAGTTTGTGCAGCGATAGGGCTAGTTCGTATATGTTGGGTATTTATGCTAGTGTGAACTAGTATGCAACGATAGAGCTAGTTCATATATGTTGGGTATTCATGTTAGTGTGGACTAGTATGCAGCGATAGGGCTAGTTAGTATATGTTGGGTATTCATGTTAGCGTGAACTAGTATGCAGCAATAGAGCTAGTTCATATATGTTGGGTAATCATGTTAGTGTGAATTGCTACTCTTAGCATCTTATTTATTAACTAGGATACATACATGTTAATGTGGACTGGTATGCAGCGATAGGCTAGTTACTATATGTTGGGAATTCATTTTGATAATCTACTATATTGCCACAAAAAATCAACACCCAAACTCATTAAATAATTCTTTTTTCTGACTTGCAAATCGCTTAATTATGCATAAGAATGCCACATCATCTACAGCTCATTTATATAATAATAATTAAAAAAGGAAATCATGAATAATTAGCTCAAGTTTAAACACATTTTTGAGAAAAAAATCAAAAGAGAAAAGGGTTAGAAAGAATCAATATTATGTACAGGAGGAAGAAGCCCTCACAGCACTGCTTACCCAAAAAATATTAATATTTTTTTGTGGGTGTATAAAAGCACAATCTAGGATGTAATACTATAGAATACAATTTTCTCTTAATTATTGAAAAGAAAAATGAAACAATGGGGACTAATAAAAAAAAAGAAAAAAAAGACAAAAACTGATTTAGGAGCTTTCTGCGTGGATATTAATAACGGAAGGATCAGTCTCCCTCCGCGAAGCCTCCCACAGCTGCTGTTCGATGCCCAACTTCCTTAGCTCCACAAGCCCTCGCTCCACTGTAGTAAAGGTTTAATAATAAGCATAAGGGAACATTAATGAAATTATGTAAAAGGAAATGCTGTGTTACCCAACAAAAATGCTCCCAAATCCCATAAAAATTAAGATTTTAATTGTGTCCTGCTCAGTAGTTGAGCTTAAGATTTGTTATCCAAATATTAAGTTTAATTCTTACTGATCACATATTTATTTCATATTTAAAACTCATTTAATTTAAAAAAAATATTGTAAGATAAAGAGTAGTGCTGTTATTTCCAACTCTTTGTAAAGCCTATATCATTATCGAACTAATCCCATTCTAAATTGATATAATTAAACTCAAAATCCATTTAAAATTTGATAGTGAAGGAATTAATAAGAGAATAATGACAATAAGATGTTTTGAATATGATATTGCATACATAGTTGTTATTTTATGATTAAAATAATATATTTTAAAAAGGGTCTACTGATTATCTTTCTTTACTCTCTCTCTAATATTTTGTAATTTTGGGATATATTTTGGGAAACATAATATTTTTCTAAGAAAATTATTTAGTGCCCGAACACAAAAAATGAAAGAACACCTCATTTTTTATGGGTTTTGGGATAGCATAACAGCACTTATTGTGAAAATTTTCCTTCAAGCAAAAGGGATGAAGAACTCTACTGGAGCGCATTTGCATGCATGTCTATTATAGAAAACATGCATAAAAATAGGGATATATATCTTTAAAAACCCTATACAAATGTAAGAACGAGAGAGAACATGCGGTTTGACTAATGCCCCTATAAACCCATATATGTAAGAAAGAGAGAGAACATGCGGTTTGACTAATGCCCCTATAAACCCATATATGTAATATTCAATCTTGATATTTACAAATTAGAATGGGAACAAAGTTCAAGCCTGCTTGAGCTTTGAGCTCGACTTTGCATAAATTTTTGTGCAAGAAAATAGATTGTATTCCGAAAGACTTATCTATTTTTTTCAAGGGAAAATACACAATCTAAACCGAGCAGAAAAAATTTATGTAGCCATATCATTTTGCCGATCCAAATTAGTAAAATTTTAAGAGTATTGCTACACTTACACACTAGTATACACCAAAATATATAGATGATGTGTCAATCCAATGTGTAAGTAGATTATTGGTTGAATGCACTTTTTGATAAGACCTATATGCAAAAATTACAAAAAAAAAAAATTTTCTAATTGGTCCTGAATACTTTTTGGTGTATATTCTTGTGTAACTATAGCATTTTCCAAATTTTAAATTGTAGAGCTTAGGGAACCACATGAGCCTTATTAGCATAGAGGAACATTACTATCCTAAGAATAAAGGCATCTTTTCTTGCATATCGCTTTTATTCATCAAGAATTTTTAATGAATCAAACATAAGAAAATAGCTAAGAAACAAAGTCACATCATTTTTGCCTTTAGCTGCTTTTAATTTGATCCATAATATAATCTTAATATATGATTAAAGATTTTTCGTCTTATTTCCTTCCCCTAGTTTGCTTCCAACTCTCTGATATCACTCAACAGATCCTCTTATTTCTTCTCTTCTATTTCCTATTTTCAATCCCTGTTTGCTTTCTTAAATCTATAATCTTCAATTAGCTTCTGTTTTGCTACATATTCCTGCATAACTCAATGTCTAATTTTATTTTTCTACAAGGCATTCTCCGAATCCCTCTAACATATTTTTGTTTCAACATTCAATTTTTTTTTTTTAAAAAAGGGAGATAACCATATACGAATCAATGTAAAAGAATGATTTCGAGTTAATATAAAAGTAAATGAAGATCATCGTTACCATTAAGTGGTTGCCATATTAGGTTAGCTAACAATGGAATAAGAAATAAATGTTTTTCAAAAAAAAGCTAAATATTGCATTCAGACAATTGGGTGCAAAATATAATTTAAGGAATCTAAAGGACCAAAACGCACCAATTTTGACTTTAGCTACTTTTACTTTGATCCATCCTCTATTTTTCTAAATGAAAAGTAGTGCTTGTCATATAAGTGTGTATATTGCTAGCAAGGATACAATGACTGATAATAAAATATTGCCTTCTTTTTGTTTTCTTTTTCTCTTATTTCCCACTCCTAATTTGCTTTCCAAGTAATTCTCATATCACTCAATGGTTACACTCAATTCTTCTTCCTGTTCTTCTATTTCCTACTTCCTTTTCCATGTTACCTTTGAAATTCTGTTACCTACTTTCTGTTACAGGTTCCGCTCTGGCATTACATACCTATCAGTGTCCAAGTTGAAAAAAAATTTAAGTTATGAACTTGTTGTCCCTATCCCTCTGGCATACTTGTGTTTTGATTTTCAAAATTTTCAAACAGAAAATTTGAAATAAAACATGCATGAATAAATGAAGAATAATTCAAAATCAATCTTAGAATATTGAATAATGTTAACAATGATCATGATTATTATTAGTGGGATTCCAGGTTACCTGAAAATTGAGATAAAGGGTAACTTTGGTAATTGGGAGCAGTATAAAGTGTTGAATTGCTAGCGGAGAAGCAATTATTACAGTTTAATGATCATATTGTAGTGTTGCTGATGCTGAGCAATTTTAAAGCAGTAACAATTATAGCCATTAGTGAGATTGTTATCCCTGTAAGCTTATGGGAGTAGACATGACAGTCAGCTTATCTCACAGTAACTGTAAATGATTCTATGTTAACGCTTTGAAAAACGTAGTGTTGGAGAACTACATAGGTAGTTCGACTTAGAAACAGTCGAAGCATGTGAGCATGAAAGTGATTCTCAGGAAATTGAAGAGATAATGGAGCAATTTGAGGGAAATTTTTTGTCGTAAGGATAGCAGAAGTTCATTGAATCCTATAATCAAAATATCATCAACATAGATGATGATACAAGTGTAAATATTGGATTTTTTGTACAGCAAGAATGATCAACAGAGCTGATTTTGAAGTGCTGTTAGTAGAGGAAGTCAGTTCAGTTAAGATAAAGTACCATTAGCGTGGGGATTATTTTAGCCCGCATATGGCAAATATGGTGTTGATACTGAAGATTCAAGAATACTGGGTTATTTCATGAAGACGGTGCCATGAAGCTTGTCGTGTAGAAAGGCATTGGATACATCAATTTTTTGTCTTGGTGATGACCATGGTGAGAAGTGTGGGCAGTCGTTATTTTAGCAACAAGGCTGAATGTTTCAGCTTAATTGATGCCTTGCATTTAAGTGTAGCTTTGAGAGACGAGGCACCTTTATATCGGGCCAAGGAGCTGTCATTATTGAATTTGGTGCGAAATGGCATTTTAAACAGCATGTTGCAAGGGGGAGGGGGAACTAGGGTTCATGTTCCTTGTTCAACGAGGGCTTAAAATTCTTCTTCCATTGCATTTTTCTATGGTTGACAGTTGGTGGAAGTTTTGTAGTTGGGAGGATCAGTGGGAGGTGGAGTGTGGTAAAGTTCATTATAGGCTTAGGTTTACGGGAGTCCATCTTGGATTGAGTGTTGGAGAACTGTGAATTGAGGGATTGCTTGTAGGATAGGAGGGTTGGTGTGTTACAAGAGGTGTTAGTGCTGCGCTAGGGCGAGTGATAGTTGTGATGTGGGTGTTAGTAGAGTCTGTTGATGTTGCATCCTTGATAAAGGAGTTCATTGGAATGAAGGTCCTTGATTTAAATGCCAAAGGGATCAAAAGCAATAGAACATCGGTTGTTAGTAGCAAGTTTGTAAACCGATAATAGATTAAATTTGGATTGAGAAACATAAAATTAGAGCAGGAGCATACAATTTTGTGCAGGGAGAATGTTGTTATTGATGTTGGAAATTCGCAAAGAATTCTCATTGTCCACCGTGATTCTTTCATTGCCTTTGTATGGTTCAGAGAGGAATAACTGATCTAGATTGCTCGTGATGTGTGGAGGCGCCTGAATGAAGATACCAATTGTTGTTCTTACTGTAGTCACTGTTATCGGATATGAATGCAATTGGGTGACGTTGCGGCCTATAGTATAAGAGAGGTCCACGTGGTGCCAACAATCCGGTGCGATGTGTCCCTTTTACCTCAAACGTGGGACTCGGTGTGTGAGCCTGTAGAGTGAGCGACTCTGCTGGCATATAGTCGATTAGAGGAGCGACCTCTGGTTTAGAAACTGCGTCCTAAACCTTAATCGCGTAAGTGTGCTAGAGTCGTGGAGATGTGTAGGTTGGTGTCTTTGTAATGTTGTTTGCTGCAAGTTATGATTGTGATCATTGTGAATAGTGTTTTTCTCACTATATAACAAGGAGTGGAGGTCTTTGAGGCTGATTGAGCCCAGTTTAACATGGATGGAAGTTTTGACTGCCTGATAGGATGCCGACAACCCATTTAATGTGCAGAGAACGATGTCTTTTGTCTCGATTCTTGATCCTGCAGCAGCTATTTTGTCAAATATTGTTTTAATGTAGGCGAGGTAATCCTGTATTGGGAGGTTGTGAAGAGCTGTATGCAATTCATTTTTTAGTTGAATGGCTCTGGATCTATTTGCTCATTGGAATCGTTGTTCGAGGGTTTCTAAAACTTCTTGGCAATTGTTGGAGTCGAAAAAGTAAAAGTATGGTAGAATAGACAAGGAAATTGTGGAATATAGAGTAGAGATCAAATTGTGGTCCACTGATATCCATTCTGCATACGTTGGATTAGGTACATGGTTGCCTTTGTCATTGCCATCGAAGACAGGTGAGGGCTGGAAATGTCCAAGTGAGTGTGGAGAGTGTTAGCATGGAATACCAGAAGAATTTGAGCTCTCCATATCTAATTATTTTCATTGGTAAGTAGATTATGGATCATGTTTTTGATATTGTTCCTCAATAACTTCAAAAGGAGATAGGATCTTGAGTGACTTATGAGAAGGAGAGTCCATACTAGTGAAGGGGTGTTGTCTTCGATCTGGAGAGTGGATTGAAGTTGTTGCTAGAAGCAGTGACCGTCAATGTCGCTGCCTTACAACGAAGCAGGAGGTGAAGGGGGTCTGATCGAGATGAGTAGAGAAGAGAAAAAAAAGTGGGAGAATCGCTAACGCTCTAAAACCAAGGCTCAGAAAAATATAGAGGAATGCATTTGCATTACACCATAAAAAATAAATACATGGTATAAATATAGACTAATGAATATCTAGGTTAGTTTTAGATGTAGGTAGAGATTGATTTGTTGAGAGTGAATGGCCTAAATTGAGTGAGGTTGTTTTGAGTTAGTGGGGACTTAAAGTGGGGATGTTAAAGATGCCAAAAAGAAAGGTATATTGATAGTTTCATAAAAAAAAAAAAAGACTTTCATAAAAACTAGGAAACAAACACATCCCCAAAAAATAATTCATGCATTTTTGTTAAATTTAGAACAAAAAAAAAATAATGGATTACACTTAAAAAGAAAATTTTATAGAGCAGCTCTACGATCGACTATTTTTATGGGGCCAAATGTTGGTCAACAAAGAAACTGATAAAATTAGAGTTACAGAGATGACGATGCTAAGGTGGATGAGTGGATACACTCGGAAGGATAAATGAGATATGAGTTCATCTATAGCAAAGCTGGAGTGGCTCCAATAGTGGATAAGATTAAAAAATGTTATTTTTTAGATGGTTCAAATATAGACAATTCAATGCTTCTGTTTGAAAAATTGAGTATATGAAATTTGTCAGAGTTAAAAGAGAAAAAGGAAGACAAAAAAAAAAGAAACTATTAGAGAGGATTCTCTATTTGGAGCTAAGGGAGCGGATTCTATTTAACTATGTGCAATGTAAGCAAATGATTCATGAAGCTGACCACACCTAGTGGGATTAAGGCTTGATGTTGTTGTTGTACAAAACAATGCGCCAAAGAAGGCCAAAGTAAAAGGATTTTCAAAAATCCTTTTACTTTGTGCATTTGGATGTATAACAAAATTATGGGCTAAACCTTGCTTATATGAGATCTTTTCTAAGCCAAAATTGGTTAACAATGCTTTACCTCAGCAATAACACCCCATTGGGCTGCCACAAAACACCACTAGACACTTTTAAGCATCATGGGACAATCACTTGGATAGCAACGGGTCATCATTGAACCTTACCAGATTTTGCTAGTCTGCAAATTTTCACTTCACATGATTTCTAATTTCCCAAACCAAACATAAAAAAAGTAAATTCATCCAAACAAAACAATTTGCAGATTAAAACAGCATCAAGAAATTTCTTGAGTGACTTGATTTTTCCCTCAAGTTGATAAAAAATAAATCACCAAGCTTCTGGTTTTCCAACCACCACTGGCGGACCATGTCTATCGCCCCAAGACTATCACTATACGTTGTTGACCGTTATCACTGCAAACTAATCATTGCTTTACAACTGCCAGCAAATCAGCTACTGATCCCTGTCATTGCCCGGCCACCATTGGTCGACATTGTCGCTTCCAATGGACGTGTAACGACCCAATGTCGTTACTTCGCAAATTATGTCAAAATTCCGACTATAACATCAGGATCCCGGGGAACTTTAAATTAGGACAAACAAAAATACCTTTAGATAAGAATAATTTTTAGATCAAAGTGCCCTAGTTTGGGAGAAATCCGGATAACGGAAACTCCGTTTATTTTTCTGAACTTTTTAAATTCAATAAATTAAAAACATTAAATACATGTCCACATTCATCGATTTTCATGTCATTATGTTGAGTATATTATTTAAAAGCTGCTTATGAAGTTTCATCGATTTTTGAGCGCCGGTTCGCTCTCAATTAATTTTCGAAGTTTAAAATTTTAAAAATTAATTTAAAATACAATTTTGCTCCGAATCGAAAATTTTCTGCGCGAGGGTGTTCGTTACATCGTAACACACATCAATATCAAGTTTCGTTATTTTCAGACGCCAAATAGCGAAAAAATGAGAAAATTTAAATTTAAGTAATTATTTGAAATTCCTTAAGAATTTCCTTCTTCTCACCCAGATTCAAAATGCAGGATCCTGCGATCGCAGGCTCTGTCGCAATATAGAGCTTGCAGGCAGAAGGTTCAGCCTGCCAGGTGAGCTGCCTGCGCCGTTTTTGGCCCAAGTTGGTCGACACCTGGCCAACCCCAGGGCTCTCCCTCTCTCTCTCCCTTTCCCTACCTATACCCCTCAACCCACCCCCTCCTCTCCCACAGCAGCTTCCCCTACTTCCCCTGCCAGCCAAACCCCCACCTCCTGCCAGCCAGCCAACTCAGCCTGCCAACAGCCACTATAGCCACCCCCTTCAGCCGTCCGTCCTCCCTCAGTTTTCCACCAACACTATCCTTGGTAAGAGGCGAGGAAAAAGGAGAAAAAAATGAGAGGGAATTTTACCCTCTTTTTTTTATTCTTTAGTTCTTTTTCATAATACTTATTGTTAAGATAATAATAATGATAGTTTTATTATTTTAATTACATCATTCACATTATTATTATTTTCCTTAATTAATAATGAATAACAGTGAATCTATGGCGCTATAATACCAGATCAAGTGCTTCTGGGAGAATTCAAACAATAACCATAATTCATACATTTTCAAACTTGATGATGAATCTATGACGCTACTTTACTTCTACTTTTATTTTTATTTTTCTATTGTTTCAGTTCATCTTGTGATGAACTTTGTAAAAAGGAACATTGGAGATATTTGTAATTGGAGATTTTAATAAATGAGAATTATCTTTTTGGCTTTAATATGTGTTTTTTCTTTCAAATTGCTCAATATGATATTGCGGTACTAAGTACCTGATGTCGGGATGGTTCTCGCTAAACCGGTATCGGGACATCACAGGACGCCACCACCCCCTGACTAATGGCACCGCCTGTCGACCACAACAACCCCTAGCCAGCTTTTTTGATTGCCAGCCACAATTGTTCATCATTTTTTTCACTTACATTACACCAAATCAAACCACAGAAAACAATTTCACACAATCCATCCAAGAAAAAAAAAACATATACATGCATTCAAAACTAGAAATCTTTATAACTTACCTTTCAAAAATGCATACGTTTTAATTTCACAAATCAAAAAGCCCCTACGAAATTTAATTAATACTGAGTAAACGTCAGTTGAAATTTCCAAATACCCTATACCAGTACTTTCTTTCCTCACCAACTCACACCACTTAATTCAGAAGTTCTTTAGACAGGAGGGGCATCTTTCCTGTTCCATAAAAAAGTACTAGCCCCAAGGCACAAAATGGGCACATATAAATAGTCAGCCAATCACAAATTTAAGAAAAATCCTTAAGTCATTCCATAGTAGATATTACTTCGAGGTTTGCACTATAATAGGAAACGCAGCAACTACTGTTTGAGTTCAACCTCCCTAATCTCTATACTCAAATGGCCAAGATACAGATGTCTGAACGACGCCCTTTAAGCAGGAGCATTAATTTCCTATTAAACCTTCATATCATATTTTAACATGCAAATCTATTACTGATACTACCGAAATCAATTTGCCTTCTACAATCCAAAATGCTTAAGACAGTACAGACTATACAAGATTTATCAAAATCAAAAGAATTTTCAAGTATTGAGATATAACACCAAATATAACTTAGTAATTTGCAACAAATATGGGCAATTGAAGTTTGAAGTTACCATCAACAGCATCATGAGAAGTTTGTGACTGGTTTATGTGACTAGTCCAAAATTGCAAGCGTTCATCAGCAATGTCCTCTTCAATGCCATGATTTTTAGCACGCCTCCAAAAATAGGCAAGCCATGACTGCAGAAAATAATTAGATCATTCAAAGTTAAAATACACGTCGCATTTACTTGTATTATTTCTCAGATAATTAAATAGTTAAATAAAACTTCCTTTAACACATGTATTTGCATTGCACCAAAAACTACATAATTTAGTTATCGAACACCAAGACTTTATATTTACAGATATAAAGCCCAAATCTTTCTAATTATATCAAAACTGAAACCTTAATTTGGTCATTTTTAATCATTAATGAGGGACAATATTTCCATATATGAATACAAATGATGCCAATTCAGTAAATATCAAAGTTTGGGTGCCCAAAAAATACTTCATGAATATTTCAGTGCTATGTAAAATACTAATAAAGAATATAAACCAGCAACCAGTACATTTATTTACTAACAGATCCACTTCCTTGCAAGAATATAAAGTAAAACCAAATTATGTGGAATTAATATAACAAAACAAAGTTTTGTAGCCACATAGACGAACAATTTGGTGAGTTTATAATTACAAATTCCAATATATATATATATATATATATATATATATACATACATACAAAAAAAAAATCACATATTTATTTATAGAAAAGTAGAAAGTACCAAATAACACCCAAAACCACAACGTGGTACAAATACTACCAAAAATACAAAAAATAAAGATAACAAAGATGTGCTGTATGCCAAACTGAAAATAAGACCAACTAATATTTTGCCCAAAAACAATCTTAGTAACACTAAAGATCATCAGTCCGGATCTGTTGCAGTATTCATGTGCCCAATGCTAACCCATCTTTTGTGCTTGGAAGTTGCCGGAAGCTTGATGTTGCTGACTACATCGTGCTTACTTCATAGGCAAATGCCCAACTGCTGCACAAGAGCCATAGTTCTCTGCCAACCACAGAATTTAAAACAACGAAGGTAGTAAAAACTATCTCTTGGCTCCAGTCGGTGAATCCTGAAATCAGTATCCATATGAATGTCATCCAACAAAATGAATTCGCTATAGGATACTAATTTAAAAGGGGATCACATAAGCAATTGACACAGATAACCTCATTGTAGCCCAGGGGCCCATTAGAATAAACAAGTAATAATAAAAAAGTTAAAATCCCGAAAGGTACAAGTACCCAAAAACCACAGCATATGTGCATAACCTTCCAAACATATTAATCATTAGGCTTGCAATAAGGGACAGAAACCTCATTAAGATCTAACAGGAAGCACTCCAAAGGATATATGGGAAAACGTTTTGCATGAGAACCATATCACAATAGGGCCAAATGATCAAAATATGCAAATTAAGCATTGAAACCTCACCTAAAGAATATAGTAACCCAGCATAAGACCAGCCAAAATATATTAAAATGAAAGCTAAAGAATGCCAAAAGCAAAATCAGATATGCCAATATTCATATTAAGATGAACCAGGTTTCAAACCACACAATTAGACTCAGCAATGCAGAAAATACCACCACCCTTCGACAGCCAAGCCAACAATAGCTAGACGATCAACAAAGGTGCCCACAAAAAATTCAAAAATTCACAATTAGCTCATCATTCTATTGAGGAAAGAAGATTAACTTTAGCATAGTCAATGCCATTTTAGCAAAACAGATTAACATTAAAAGCTTTAAGGAAGCAAAATACATCCAATTTAATATTATTAATGATGGCCTAACATTAAAACCAATTGCATTGTGGTATGACCCATTTCTAGCTCCCCATAAATTCCATAGAATGAGACCATCAGAAGGAAACCAAAGTGAGGCATTTTGCTATTGTTTGGTAAATTCCTGAACCATCTTTGGAGGACTAATTCAGCATAGTTAGGCATAGGATTACTGCAAGAATCCATCTCAAAAGACATAATCCACACCTTATAACAGCAATACGATTATAAATTAAAACATGATTCAAAGTTTCATAACTATAGCAGCATTGGTATTAGGATGCCAAAAAAAAAAAAGCTCTAGATTGAAGAATAGAATCAATTGGAATGAAATCCTTATCAATTCACCAAAAAAATTCAAAAGGAAGAATGAAGTAATTTTATTCGAAGACCTAAAATGGAGTGTGGGAAGCTTATGATCAAGGTACAACATCCAGGAAAGATTGAGAATGTATTTACCTTTAGGAATTAAATCAGATAAAGGCATTTTGTTAGTTGTTCAGTGTGCTGGAATATTAAACCCAGCACTCAAATTTATAAGCAAGCATATGCAATCACATGTAATAAGAGATGAGTATCTTGAGTATCATCAACAGGGAATCTAGTACTAGTCAGTTGTACTAAGATTTTGTTCTAGTTACTACTATGTTCATTTGTTTTTATTTTGTTAATTAAAGAAATTAAAACTGAGCAGCTATGTATAAAGGACAACTGCAAGAAGCAACTCCGAGAATAGAATAAAAGTTTAGGTCCTATCGAATTTGGTTTTATCACTGTAAAAGTTAAGTATACTGATAGGGTAGTATACATTCATAAGAAGAATTGCAAATTCTCTCAAACTTTGCAACCATTTAGCTAACAATAGCCTAAATTAATTTTCAAATTAGATAAAAGTTATTTCTGATTATTTTCCTTTCTCTTATATCAATGGGTGCACTATCTCTAGTTAAACTCATTGTTGTATGGAAATTTAAATTACATATCAACGATTCTCTCTAAAAGTTTGAAATGTTTCACAAATAATTGTTACATCTCTACCAACTAATTGAGCACAATTTAAACCAGAAATAAAAACAAAATCAAGTTAAATCACGCATCTCCAAACCACCACACTACTTTTTCCACAAAAACAACAAACTCAATTAAACATAAACCTCTTTTAAAATTGACACAGCCATGGAAAAAAAGAAAAAAAAAGAACTGAGTGTTGTTTAAAGCTAAAGAACTCATCATCACTGCTTTAAATTTACAAGTCTTGCAAGAAAAAAAATCAGTAAAAACTCCTTGCTTCTCCCTGTGATCTTGTTGGTTGCCTCCCAATCATTTTCTTGTTTTTCTAGCTTTTTCTGTCTTTTTTTTCCTCAATTCTTCCACATGTTTCCTTCCCCCCCAAAAAAATTCTACTTGCCCCGACAAAATGGTGTAAAAAGTTGCCTAGTTGCTTCCCTTATTCCAATTAAAACATAACAAAAAAATTCAGTTATGCCAACTAGCGCTTGGGCACGTTGGGCGTGCCCAAGCGTTGATCGGGTAATACTCATCCTGACTGTTCAACATATTAATATGGAAAGCGTAAATAGGTCTCTGACTTTCTGCTTAAATGGGCGCTTGAGCAAGCCTAAGCATCTTGTTTTTGGCTTGGAGAGCTAAGTGGGCACTTTAGCGCACCCAAGCGTTGGAGTCATGGTTCCTTGAGAATGTGTTGGGCGCTTAAGCACGCTTAAGCACCCATCTTTCAGCTTCTTTCATCTGGCTGGCAGTTGGGAAAGCCTAGAGATCTGCTCCCAACTGTTGTATTTTCAATTAAAATGAGTTGCTTTGGTCCAAACAATTGCATGCATACCTAAAAATGATAAAAAATGAAGATTTTATTGATAAAAGCTAGACAATTCATGCCATTTCTAATAATTCTTGTACTTGTAGCCACATCATAGCTCTTAAAAAATAGCTAACAAATTCCTCCATACTTACACTGTTGCTCGCCCCGAGCAACTACTACTCAAAAATTTTCTATCTACTCAGACACCAATTCGTTAATGTAGAGTTTCTCATGATTTTTTATAACTTGATGATTCTATGCTTCATATATGCAAATTTTGGGAGTTGAACAATCAACAACATGAACACATTTTACCCACCAATCACTCCACAACACAAATGCGGAAAGATTAAACACAATATTTAATCCTTAAAGCTGGAACAAATTTTTGTATTATTCACACATGCACTTTTTTATATCATTATAGTTAAACAGGAAAATTTTTTAAAGCGCTCAAAAATTATTTTTTATTTGTATACTTGAATTGTGATAACTCAAAGATTATTTTTTAGAAGCGCTCAACGATTATTTTTTAATTATTACTTGATGGGCGAAAACTCTCACCCCATTTTTTCATTTATTTAGAAAATTTCACTAATTCGGATGAGGCAAGCTTTCAACCACCTGGGTAAGAAAGTTTCCTTTTTAAGTGCTATGTTTTACAATTATAAGACACGATTGCACTGTTCACAAATATTTTCTATTTATAGAATTTAAGGAATAATTCAAGTGGTTTTAAGATTAATGTTTTGTGATCATGTTCCTTTTCCTGCATATGTATTAGAAATAATTGACATTAAGCTTATCGTGAATCGAAGAATTACTTCTATTAATTTACTTGGTGCTTAATAGAAGAAAATAAAATTAGACTTAAAAGTAAAGTTGAAAGGATTTCATTAACTAAATAGAGAAATATAAATAAATTAGGCTACTCTCCCAACACTTAATATATGCATTGTCCTCAATGCACATTTTTCATACTCTCCATTCTATTTCACTGCTCTTTTCTGCCCCCTGATGACTGTTGATTACTCATCCTCATCTTCATAGTCCATGGCAGGCGAATTGCAGGTCTGTGGATAGATGTCGCCAGGTGTGCCATGAAAATTCCAATTTAAGATTATTTGGCAAAAAGAGAAAGGTTGCCTGTACTTCTGCTCCAACCCTTGAACCTTTCAACCAGTACAAGTTTGTTTCATTTACTATTTATAGCCTAGTTATTGGTGTACAGTTGATTTAAGGGGTCATAAATTGGGAGGTTGGGACAGCAACGGTTGGCAAAGCATAAAAAGACTAGTCCAAAATCACAATATATTAATTAGAACAGCAATGGTTGACACAGCACATTAAATATGAATCATTTGATTTGGTGGCTATAATTTCCACCCATTTTGACATGTAATCCACATTAATCAAAATATATTGGTTTCCAAATGACGATGGGAAGGGCCCATAAAATCAATGCCCCATACGTCAAAGAGCTCCATTTCCAGCATAATATTAAAAAATATTTCATTTCAATCGTTAATACTCCCTATTCTTTGACACTTATTACATGATGTACATAACTACGAATCCTTGAATAAAGTCGGCCAATAGAATCCTGATTGAAGAATCTTTGCAGTAGTGCCCGTTGGGCAATGATGCCCTCCAGATATAGAGGAGTGACACTAGAAGATAATTTTTGGGACATAACATTGCCACAACATTTACATAGACACGGATCCTTCTTCCACCATAAAGTGATACTTTACCCAGTTTAAGAATAATTTCTTAACATCACTTCTTTCAAACATTCAATAAACGATGATCCAAAAACTTAAAATTCATTCATAAATATTGCTAGAAAATCTTTAACCACATCGAAAAAAAATCACCATTATGCATCTTTGAAATGTTGCTAACAGATTGTATAATCCAAATAGCATTTTTCTAAATGCAAACATTCCACAGAGACATGTAAAAATTGTTTTCTTCTGGTCTTTGGGAGCTATTAAGATTTTGTTATAACCTAAATAGTCATCCAATAAACAATAAAACGGATGATCGGCATGGTAACCAAACATTTGATCTATAAAGGAAGTGAAAAATATATCACCTTTGAGTTTGTAGCCCAATTATTTTAACTAGCCGACTTGATGCTAATATCAAATATTTGATGCACATGAGTCGATAGTAGTACCAATATGCGCAAGATTTCAACGAATCTTTGCGTTAGATAATCTCAAATTGAAATCTTCATGGCACACCCAGCACACCATTTTATCACAACCACCACAGATCCATAGCCTGCACGCCACAGACTACGTAGATATGGAGGACAAGCAATTGACAATCATCAGGTTGCCTCTTCTTATTTATTTTTCTTTGATTTATGTTGTTTTGCTTTCTTTTCTTTGTTTAGAAAAAATAAAAAGAGAGGTAGAAGAGTGCAATGAAATTGAAAGGAGTATAAAAATAATACATTCATGATAATGCATACATTGTGTGAGGGGAGTACCAATTATTTTTTCTTCTACTAAGAATAAAATAATTTAATGGAAGTAATTCTTAGATTTAGGATAAGCTTAATGTAGATTATTTATAATACAGACACAGAGAAAAGAACATGATCACAAACATGAACATTTTGATCAAAAAAATTACAAAATAACATTGAGTTGATAAAATCTTAAAACCAATTGAATTAATCCTTAAAAGCTTTAAACAAAAAAACATGTTTTAAGCCACACAATTGTCTCATAATTGTATAACATGAAGCACTAAAAAAGGGGGAGTTTTTCACCCAAATAGTTGAACGTTTGTGTGAGGACCCCGATGCCGGTTCAAAAGAAACCGTTCCGACGTCGGGCGTTCACTTGCCGCAGGATCATATTGAGTAACTTGAGAGGAAAAGAGCATACACATACAAAAGCCAAAGGATATTATTCACTTATTTCAATGTTCACATTACAAGGTCTTTTCAGCATTCCTCATACAAAAGTAAAAATAAAGAAAAAATAAAAGATAAATAAGGAAAAACAGCGCCGTCGTAGATCCATTTTGCAGATTGAAAATTTTAAGCATTATGGTTCTTGCTTAAGCTCTTCCAGAAGTACATGACCTGGTATTGTACAACAAATAATACCGGGATTGAAATTCTCAGTAATTAGAGAATACTCTAAGTACATCAGTACATAATAACATTTACATTTTTAAATGATGCGATTAGCGGAAGTAAGGCAAAAATAAAATGCAGGAGAAAATAAGGTAATAGTGCGAAATAAACAATTCCTGCAACAAATATTAGTTATCAAATAAAAATTACTGATGTCATTTTCCAGTAATCTACCCCGAATGTTATCGATGTTATTTTCCAGTAACAACCTCGAATGTTGCTGATGTCATTTTTCCAACAACAACCCCGAATGAAAAGAACTGTTGGTTTCTAACAACCAACCAAGCATTAATGTTACTGATGTCATTTTCTAGTAACCCCCGAATGAAAAAGGATGTTGGTTTCTAACAACCAACCAAGCCTCAAATGAATCTGGCTCAAAGCAAAATACGCGAAGCTAAGCAGCAGTAAAAGTGCAAAATGTAATACATGTCATGTACTGGATACCTTTGTCCTTAAGTTCAGAAGTTCAACGGCTCGAATGAGTGACAGTTCGCTCAATCTGCATTTAAGTCCCCAATATCTTTAAGTTAGCTTTTTAATCAAATGATTTAGGAGTTTAATTTCTTCTTTCATTATGTTCTTCTTCCGCATTTGCAGTTCGATTGATTTAAGCTGCTATTAAAGCATTTATAATTTTTTAAAGTGTCTTAAGATTATGATCATAATATTGTATAACGACAAAGTCAGAACAAAAATGTCTGAATTGGCAATTTAGGAAATAATAGTCATTTATAACATTTTGCATCGTTCTCATTATTAATTAATGAGAATGATCAAAATGCGAATGCCTAAATATAAAATTATATCAATGATTTAATAAGATTAGCAAGAAGTGTTCTCTTCAATACCCTCCATTTCCAACCTCTCATACCTTAGCTTTTATGATTGCCAAAAAACAAGGGAGGGTTGGAACGGGGTAGCTAGATGGCTGGCCGAGGTGGCAACGGTAAGAGGCTGGCCGGCAGCGGCTACCAAGTGTCTTGGCGGCATGATAGCTGGCTGCCGGGGGACTGCCGGAGGCTGCCGGAGAGGGAGCTGGCTGGCTGAAGGGGACTGCCGGGGGCGTCGGGCTGCAGCTTGGGGGGGGGCTGCGCTTAAATAGGCGCAGGCTGGGGGAGGGGGAGAGTGTCGGCTGAGGGAGCCGACCGACTCTTGCGCCAAAAACGGCGCAGGCGGGCTCCACGGCAGGCGGAACCTTCCGCCTGCAGGCTCTGTCGCGAGACAGAGCCTGCAATTCGCAGGGTGTCGGGGAGGGTCGGGCGAACAGGGGAAGAAATAGGAGAAGAAAGAAAATAAAAAAAAATAATAAATAACTTAAAGTTAAATTTTTCGTATTTTTCCGTCTTTCGACATCCAAATGCAACGAAACTTGGTACCGAGGTGTGTTCCGACATGACGAACACCCTCGCGCCGAAAATTTTCGATTCGGACAAATATTTTATTTTTAATTAATTTCTGAAGTTTAAAAACTTCAGAAATTAGCCATGATAAATTTGGCGCTCAGAATTTGATGAAACTTCTCGAGCGGCCTTTAAATAATATACTTAACATGTCGACACTGAAAACAATGAATTTGGACACGCATTTCATTATTTTGATTTTTAAAATTTAGAAATTTCAGAAAATTGATCAGAAGCTTTCGTCTTTCAGATTTTTTCCGAATTAGGGCACTTTGATCTTTAAAGTTGTTTCTATCTACTGGTAGTTTTGTTTGCCATAAATTGAAATTCCCCGGGATCCTGATTCTTAAGGCAGGATTCTGACCTAATTTGCAAAATAACGACTTTGGGTCGTTACAGTTTGCCTCCCATGAATTGGTAGAATTCCTTGTATAAAAGCAAGAAAATACAAATAATTGCATGGATGAATAAAAAAATTTCAAAAAATAAGAATTAAGGGGTTTTTACATAACATAACACAAACTTATTCTTATTTTACAAATTTAACACAACTTCTTTAAATATATCATACATACCACAAACTTTTTAAATATTTTACAAAAACTCATATTTTAACATAAAAATCACTTTTTTTATCTTCCTTAATTTTCTTTTTTTGCATGTTTTAGATATAGTTTTTCATTTATATGAATTTTGTATACTCAAATATGATTAGATGAAATTTAAATGTGATTTTTTTGTAAATAATCAGAAATATTTCCAGATCATTAAGAATTTTCTTAAGTTTCATGTTAGTGCTATCATAAATAATACTACGAGAGGTTTACAACTCAAAGCATAAAAGTGAAAATCAAAATTACTAAATTATTTGGTGAAAGCGTTTACGACAAAATTACGAGGTTGGCTTCTTCAACAATATGAGCAGCCATAGGGGATTTGGTTTCACTACTTTTAGTATGAATTCTATGTTTATTAGCTCAAGCGTCATAAAAGCTAGTGTTCTTTCACCTTTAACTTTCCAATTTAAGTCTCACTTCTATTTCCAAAAAGTCTCAATGTTGTTGTGGCATTGGATAAGATGAGCTCTGGCAAGGGATATTGGCTCTAGTCTCATCAGAAGATATGGAATCAAATTAATATTCAAGTTGTAACTAAAATTTCCTCTTTTTAAATTAAAAAAAAAATCTCAACGGTGTTTGTGTTCCACTTAGAGAGGGATTTCTAAAATCTTTTTCTATTGCTAATAACTCTCAACATACCAAAGCAGTTAACTAGATCAGGCTGGTAAGCCCAAGATTGTCTAACATTTAAGAAATCGAAATTGTCAAACCACATGTTCTGAAATCTAAAGAGCATAGATTTGTTAATTGTATCCTTCCAAACTTTCAATAGAATAGGCTTGTGATAGGATACAGTAGAGTAAAGAGAGGATTCAGAATACTATTCTACCCCCACCCAGATGTTCTTAAGAAGAATCTTGTCCAGTTTGACCATTTTATAGCCATTAGTTCAGAAAAAATTGAAACCATTATAATTAATTTCATCTAGTTCACATTCAATGACAGCATAATTGAAATTAGTAATGGAGACATCATGGGAATTTCTACAACCATTATACTCATTAACATGAAGAACATTATTAAAATCCCTTTCCAGCAACCAAGGTTTGCTATTTTAAATAAAATCCAACAAAAGAAGCTATCATATCCTTTGAAGCCCCCATGCACAAAAGTACCAACAAAATTGAAAGTATTATTGTAAAAGCTAACATGAACAGCCTGAGAATGACCATTAATTAGAGAACCAATCCAATCTTTTTTACAAAGCACCCAAGTATTGTATTACAATTAATAAAACCAGAGACAAAGTTAACCTTTTTACAAATAACATTAATCTTAGATCTAGGAATCTGAGGTTACATAATACCAGCAATAGAAATATTATGGATAGCAGTGATATGCTTGAATCTATTAAAAGAAGAGACATTACCAAAGCCACAGATATTCCAACACATTAAATTCATTGAATATTACTCTTTAATCTAATTTGACTCTTAGATTTGGATTTAGTGTATCTAATAACAATTTACATTAATAATAGGATTAAAAATATCAGAAATCATACTAACAATAGCAACAATGTTACTATGAGTGTTGCTAAAGATGAAGCACCCCATAACATTCGTCAGACAGTAAAATGAGAATCATTAATATTATCACTGTTTTCAATATCAGATATATTTTCACGGGGATTGGCATTTTTTGTGATGACATTAATGAGTTCATTATAAGTACCATTATTTAAATTTGGTTCCTCATTCACATTAAGCACATCAAATATATTAGGGGATAAAGTAATACCAATCACAAAAATAGAATTAGAGAAGGCCCTATAAATGATTTTCTTCATTAGCCTCTGATTGTGAAGAAGTAGGTGAAGTGAGTGAAGCAGCTTTTTGCCTGATGTTCCCAGTAGCTAGATCCAGGTCAGCCTATGCAGACGACATGCTGGTATTCTCAAGGTTAATATTTCCCTGGTTAATAACTGCATGCTCATTTACATCAGAAACATTGATGTTAGGAGCAGAATTATCACAAAATAACTGATTTTTTTCTAAATGTTGTGAACCATTGCTGGTCACCAGATATCCACCATTATTAGCAACATTACAGTTATGCATTCAATATGACCAAAAGAAGACCAATAAATACCAAATTTGGGAAATTTTTGTATACAATTTTCTGGTAATAACCAATCGAAGGGGTGCCGAGCCAAACCCGTTCGGGTAAAGAAGTTGAGCATAAGCTTTAACCAAAACACTCAGAGCTGGCAGATTCTGCATGATGACAATACTCTTGTCAAGCTGTAACAGCTTTCCCACAGCCTTAGCAATAGAATAAAGAGCACAAGGTTGATATATTGAAGCCTCAAAATCAGAGGAAAGTTTATCCAAATAATAATCGAGAGATCATGAGTAATATCCAAGGATGGAACTCACAAAACATACCATCATATCCATTAATGTGCAAGTACCATGAGAGAAAACACTAGCATAATCAAATATTAGAAGCAAAATGCAAAAAACCCTAAATTCTTTGAAGTGTTGAATGACTGAGTTGGAGAGTTTAAACCGTTTAATGAAAGAAAAAATGAGAGCCAAGGTAGGTTTTGGCCTAGCAAATCTATCCACAAGAGTGAGCTCTAAAAGCTTAGCTAAATCTGAAATTTCATTGTAAGAAAAAAAATATTGAAAACCAAGAAGAACAAAGAGAGACGAAGAAAAAATCCACAATAAGTGGACATTGGCAGCCTAAGGACGCAGGCAATGGGGGAGATTCTGAAGCCCTAATAGCCTTTTGTATTGCCTAACAGAGCTTCTCTCTCAGCCAAAATTTTCCTCCCAAAAATGCATTTGATCAATCTTAGTATTCTATATTCTTGGGATGAAATTTCATTGTAAGTCATTCAAAGTAGGTTTTGCTACGGAAAATCTACTTAGGCCGTTGGTGGCTTGTGTCATTGTGGAAATCAACCTTACCAAATGTTTTGAAAATCTAATTTGGATAAGAGATGAATCCAATAGCTATTACCACGAGGTGAGGTTCAAAGGTTTGCTTCCCTTTGCTCAAACGAGTTGTTTCAATCTACACCCGGATCTTGTTCCAAAGAAAAAAAATAGTGCTGCAAATCAAATCTCAAAAGGCAAGTCGAGAATGGTGTTTATGTTCCAAAACAAGGAGTTATTTTGAACAAACCCACCTCATTGGAAGAAATTGAAGATTAAAGAGCAGGACAATGTGCTTAACCTCGAAGACCCTCACTCCATCAATGAAGTAATTCAGGTTGCAAATGGCCAACCTCTTTCGGTGGTAGCTTTTGCCAAAGCAGGTCATACAGGTGGGAACTTTGTTCTTCCCAATCTTGCAGCTGAAATAAGGGTCGATGAAAAATTGCCGTTTGGACCCATCGTTACTGGAACAGAGGCGGAATTAGTCCAATTGGATAGGGATGCGGCAATTGTTCCGCCGGTCTCGGTGGTGGATGATACTGTCACAGTGGCTGGCGGCTCTCCTTCATCTGATGTTTGGCAAACCAAGATAGTTGATTATAGTTCTGAGTCCATCAAGATGGCTAAGGTAATGTCGCGAACAATAACGACATAGAGGCAAACCTTTCCAGTAATGAGATGTTCTTGTCAATATATACTTTGGGGTGCGACATTGGCTTCCCGTGAAGTTTTGAGGATCTTTGTTGAGGAGATATATCCTGAAGATCTCTATCATAAATTAGCTTGCTCTACAAAATTATTCCAAGAATATATATCTGAAATTCCAATAGTTCTAGGCTAGCAAGATTTGATGGAGAACTCTCCAACCTCGCCTTCTTCGGTTGATGGGGGTGAATATGAGGGAAGTTCTTATTTGGATAGTACACTTGTGACGCATACCTATGATGACCTAGAAAACTTCTCAAAGAAAATGAGAAAAAAAGAAGAAAAAGAAGAAAGGATCAAACTCAAAGAAATAATGCTCAACCTTAGAAAAAGAAGTGGTTGTTGACTTCTTCATTTGGAGATATATAGCTTCTTCTTTCATTTTATGTTGTCATTTATTGAGATCTCATTTTGCGAGGGTCTCTTATGGAAGTTTTTGGTGACCGTTTGGCTTTTCTTATATTTTTCTCATCTTATTTTTCTATTTTAGTTTGTTTGAGGTCACAAAGCTCCACACTTATTGTATTCTGATCATTATTGATATATAAAATCCTAACATGTATTATTAATATATATATATATAGGTGTGTGTGTGGCGTTTGCATGGAAAATAGATACCTGCTATATATATATATATATATATACGTGTGTGTAGCGTTTGCATGGAAATAGATTACCTGCTTAAAGAGGACATCTTCCGACTCTGCTGGATTCAGTTCTGCAAGAAATAAAAAAGCCAATTGGTGCCATTGTATTGTTTTAAACTAAGCAATAATAATGTGTCAAGAAAAACCCAAGTCGGTAGAAAAAGCTTGCACAAACATTACATCAGGATGAATTCATGAATATGACAACAATACAAAGCTGATAAAAAGAAAAAAAATAAATATGGAAATAAAGTTGGTGTACATATCATACAAAAGTTAAAAGAGGATGTTCCTCACCAAATGCTTCTAAGAACTTGGGATCTGCAGGAGATTTATAATCTGAAATCAAACAAAAAAAATAGTAATTAAGTATTAGTTAACATTAATGTGTGAACAATAAAATTTTGAAAAGGATGTAAAAAAATTATGGGGTGATTTCATACATGAACTTAAATATTCTTATATTTTATATCTAGCCCCCTAAGTTTCATTTTTTTAAATCCAAATCCCCCATATTTCTAATGATAACACAATTACAAACTCACTTGGGTCATTTTGCAACTATTACAAGTGTTCCACAAAAAAAAAAATGTTAGGGTTAGTTTTGTACGAATGAAGGTTTACCTGTAGATATGCAAATGCCAAAGAATTGAAAGTTAAGCATAAAGTTATCCCAAAATAATTAGTACTAATTATCCTAGGAAAAAAATAAAAAATATTAACAAATACCGAATGCACGCTAATAATATTCATGACTCCACATCATCACCATTACCAATATCCTTATTTTACGAATTTGGGCGAGCTTCATGAACATAATTATGTATGTGAATAATTAGCAAAATAAGACAAGGTTAAATCACATAAAGAAAGAAACAAACAGCAATTGATATGCTTAAACTAAAACAATCTCATTATAGGCTTCCATCAAAGAGGAAAAGTAGAAATTATTTGAAACAAAATAAAAAAATCAATTATAAATTTATAACATGCAAGATAAAAATAAACAAGAGTCAAAATATCCGTGATCGAGCGTTGATGAAATTCAAAATCATCGATTTGCTTTGATAGATGTAAGATTTCAATACTATTTATCAGAGCTGTCTCAAAATAAATCGAAAAGCTTTGAAGCTTATCGAAACAAATTTAGATTTGGATATTCTGACCCAAAATTTACTTGTGCTTCAATAGCCATGTATGTTATATAACCTGATGCCAATTGTCGAAGTAAACTTGGTCTTCCTTGTTGGCTTATTGCAAAGAGTAGTGCCTCCTCAACCTTCAATGAAATTTGAGCACAGATTAGCTTTAAACAAGGAATATTAAAACTTGATTTGTTTTGGGAAGGCTACTATTTTAACAATCACATATGGAATTGGTATTTAAAAAGCAACTATTTGAAGCTGTCATTGAAAAAAAAGTTTATGTTATAGACAATTTAGCTGTGTGAGCTAATATTTCCTAATTATCTTAGCAGGATAAAAGAAAAAAAAGATGGTCGATAATTGTGAGATAGTTCATCTTTTGATGATGAGGGCGTTTGATGGTAGGCAAGAGTTGTAAATTGGTGGCAGGGACAAGAGCTGACGGCTGAGCAGTGGGGAAAGAGGATTGCTACCAGCAGTGAGGGCTGGTTACTAACAATGGTAGTGGTGTGTGGTCACCGATTAACAAAAGTGAAGGGTGTCCATTGACTAGAGAGGGTGAAGGGTTGCCGTAACACGGTGGTGAAAAGTAGTTGCTGGCGATGGCCTGAAGGGCAACTGCTGACTGCCAGAGGTCACGAATCAATGAGGGTGATGGCGGGAATCCACAAATTGCAGTAGAGAGAGGTCATCAGCCAGCGATTGTTGATGTTAGATGTTGGCAATGGTGGTGAAGGGTTGTTACCAGAAAGCGAGGATGGAGAGAAGGCCACGGGCTGGTGAGGGTAGAGGAAAGGGGACATTTATGTGATTTTAACATGGAAATTTGTTAGAAAGTAAGTTAAGAAAATATTTAGTCTCTCATATAGCATTTTTAGCCTTAACGGCTAGCAGCTGATAAGTTGAATTCCCTTAATATTCAAAATTTTAGCCAACAATTCAAACAGTAAAGCAGCTGAAAACTTTCCCAAACCTACCCTTAAACTTGGCATAACATGGATTTTATAATAGCAAAGCAGCTGAAACCTTTCCCAAACCTACCCTTAAACTAGGCATAACATGGATTTGATAACTATGTACTTAAAAGTGGACACATAACCTAAAAGATGAGCAATTCATCAAGAAAGAAAAAAATATGAAGAGGGTGGATGAAAGAGCTTCAAAAAAAGAAGATTATAGAAACCTTTAAAGAGGCAAGTTCTCTTAATCCCTTCTCAACAGATAGCATGCTTTCAATGTTCCCTTCGGCAGCAATATCATTCAATTCACGTGCAAGCTTATTTCTTTCATTTTCATCACCACCTAAACAAAATATAACAGTTAAACAAGTTTCCTTAAGATGAATTGGAAGCAAATAAAAAAATTAAACAAAACCATTATCTCCAGCTTCCTTGGCTTTCTGTCCTGCAGAAATGACAACTTCAAGGGGAAGAGGAGCTAGTGATGACCAATGCTCATTTTTGGAAGTCGCAATCTCTAAACAGATTCCTTTTAGGGAACAAAGCCAATGTCAGTAAGATCAAGTTAAAATACAAAGATTATAGGACAAAATCTAAAACAAAAGAAGAGCTGTGGATCAGCTTTAGATTTGTTCCACATATCCACGATAATGTATAATTAAAATTCCACAGTAAAGTATTGTTTAATATCAAGTTATGTACATATTCCATATAAATGAGCCAATTTATTTCTATGGTTCTCTTTCAATGAATCATAAGCTTGAGATAAGAAAATAATACAAGAAATACCAAATAACAATTGACATGAACTAATATAAACAAATGTTGTTGGTAAGAAAATGCTTTGATGAACTAGAAAATAAAAAAGGGTTAATAATCTGAACAATACAAATAAAAAATATACAGGGAAGCAAATGTATGAAATGCTATATAAATTTGAATACATATATAATCAAATCTTTTTATCTTTTGGTGGTTAAAAAAAAATCTACTTTTCCTTTTCTTTTCCACTAAAGTGTTAAAATTAAGTTGAGATAAGAAAATGATATTCAAACGTCAAATAAACACCATAAGTGGGAAAGATAGTTTTTTACCATCCTATCAATGAAAAATACAGACGAGGCCTTATTCTTGGAGTACACTCATTTCTAAAGTTTAGATTCTCTTTAAGGAAAATATATGAAATTTTAAATAAAATCAAATACAAATAATCAAACCTACTTCTTCTCCTAATCTTTTTCAAAGAACTGTTAAAATTAGCTTGAGATAAGAAAATTATATACTAATAAGTGCAAAATTTAGCTTCTTACCTTCCTATCAAAGTAAAAATTCAATCTAGGGCCATATTCTTGGAGTAAACTTCTCTCTAAAGCTCAGATTCTCCTTATTACCTGGTATACTCTCCTGCATCCAATGTATACTCTCCTGCATTCACATAAGTAAAGCATAGCTTTCCGTAATGGTAACAATGGCGATTGGGATGCGGTTTTCGACATTCTTTGAACTGAGTCTGCGGCTGTTCTACAGCTAACTGATATGCCTTGGCTGGCTATGATTGAGGTCTTCTGAATAATTTGTTTCGAATCAAAACTTATTGGGGTCTCTTCTTTTGTTCTTTCTGCATTTAGTGGTGCTCCACCAATCTCGCGGCCTCTGCTAAATTTGGAAGTTGTTATGTTGGAGTGGAACTATGCTATCTTTGATGGAGTCTCTCAAACCCTTGAGAATACGACTGCAACGAGTTAATTCGGTCCTTACTAAATTTGGGGCAAAACAAGACAGCCTTCTAAACTCCATCTCGTATACTGACACCATCTTATTTCCTTGTGTCAACTGTAAGAGTTTGTCCTCCAAAATTGTCTGTGCAAATGAAGGGATGAACTCCTCCTAGAAAGCTTCCCCTAAGGATTCCCATTGAATGTGCTCAATGTCTACTTCTGAGAATCTGGTGGTTCGTTCGTTCCCTTACCAGTGTTCGGCTTCATTGTTGAATAAATGCGTAGTTAGCGGATTACTTCAATAACTGAGCATTTAATGCTTGCCAGATTCTTCTCCACCAATTGGAGCCAATTTTCTGTTTCCATTGGCGACGATGATCCACTGAAGGTTGGGGCACGGAGGCGTAGAAACCTATGCAATAATCTGTCAACTACAAAGTTGAATGCAGGCTGAGCGTTAACATGAATGGTTTGAGGAACGAGTGGTGCTATAGTTTTCTGGGCCGCTTGAGCTTTTTTCTATTAAAACTTTAACTAAGTCAACGAGAGTGCTGATTTGTTCCGTTGGAGTGCTCAAGGACACATTAATTTTAATTGGGGTTTCCATTGAAGGTGAACCAAGATTCATTTGTAGAGGACATGACATTCATCCTTTCAAAGTGAGAAAATGATTTTTTTCATTGATCTTTGAATTTGATTTGAGTACAAGAATCTCTTAATAACATAAAGAGGCAAAAAATGATGTCGATGAAAGGAAAATTGAAAATACAAAAAAACTAGCCAATTTTGGCTAGAAAAGAATCATAAAAGTTTGAAAAATCTTTCGGCAAGCATACCATCATCATCATTCTGCAAGTCCTTGAAAGAGTAGATCTGAGATCAGCAATCTAATAGGATCTGGACACCCTATGTTTCGAAAAATAGTGGTCACACGTTAGAACCATCCTCTTGTCAAGGCTGCAAAGTCACGTCCTATAATAGTGGACATCTCAGCATCCGGTTAAGAAGATCTACCCACGCTGGTGTAACATGAAGGCAAATTCTTTCAAACATCGGCATGCCTTGATAGTCGTCCTCCGAGTACTGGTCGAACAAGCGGGTGCACTAATCTATGCCCGTATTGTCTCCTGCCATTGTTTTTGACCAAAAATAAGTGAATTAATTATAATTGTTTATATAACTTTACTGTTCAACCCTCGATTTCCTAACCTATTATTGCCATATTTCATGTTTTCATTTTCACATTTGATTTATCTGTTTTTATTGTATTATGTTCATGTGTGTTCAATTTGCTCGTTTAATGTCCTAAGGTGTCTTTACTAGTTATCTTCTCATTTTAATTTTGAGAATACTATATATATGGAATGTGGGTAGTGATACACTTTAATGCTAGCGTTCCCCAATCTTGCTCTGATACCATGACCTAGTGCTGGATTGGGGGGGACTAATTCAATACCTGATGCTAATTAAGCCAAAGATACTAATGTGTAGCACAACAATGTATATATAGCAGTAAAGTAGAAAGAAACGAAAAACATCCATCCACATCCACATAACCAAAAAGAAATTAAAGATACAATCATCTCAGAAAGAAGAAAAACTATCCAAAAAATATTTAATACAAACTAAAAATATAAATGTATCACTCTCATTGAAATGAAAATAAAAATGACTGAAATAAATCTAAGCAGTGACATCCTTCTCAAGCACAGACTCCACCTCATAGGCAGGACCATCCAAATGCTCCTGATTTGACATGTCGGTAGCACACGCCAGGGCACAAAAAAAAACTCTGATTGGACAATTGCCTAAGTATATTTTAGGCTTTACTAATTTGTTTACAATTTAACAATTAATTTGTAAGCGGTGCAGCTATGCAAAAGTAACTGAGCTGAAATTAAAGAAAATGAAACTAAATAAAGAATGTGTGTATCGTACAAAATTGAATTGAGTAAAGCGTTGCAAGAAAACATATGTTGAGCAAAATTGAACTGTAAACTGAAAGTATTGATCTGAAGTAAAGCTGTACTGAAAAGAAACTAAACTTAAAATAAACTGACAAAATGTAACTGAACTGAAAGTAAACTGAACTAAGATAAATTGAACAATCTCTGAAGATTGTATCCAAGAAGTAAATCAGTCATTACAAAGTGACTGAATTGAACTATAGATCAATCACTACAAGGTGAATAAATTAAATTATAAATCAATCACTACAAGGTGATAAAATAGAATTGAACAACTACTAAAAATTGTAATTGAATCTAAATGTAAATGCAATGTATTTTAATTATCTTAATTTAATGCCTTGTTCTACGAGTATTACAGAAACAAGTGATGAGTCAAACATCTCTGCTTGACCATCTAAGTTGTTTGGATTTTCGAGACAACTACATAATTCCCCCAAGAATATATGTAATCTCTTTAGTTTTCCAGAAAGCCTACCATGGTTATAGAATGTTTGTATAGATTGATCCTCCCTGAGTAAACTCACTAAGAACTGAATGTTTATGTTATTCTGTTTTAAGTTATTCATGCACAAAACTTATAATATGCAACAAAATTTCCAGGCTAAAAAACGAAGCAACGTCAAAAATGTCAAACAATTAATTGAAAATGCTATATCCGTTGTTATTTAATTTACTATAATATATGTCCTTATTAATCGAAAGATTTTAAGTTATTATTCCAATATTCATTCTGAAAATATCCATACTCAGGCCAATATCCTGATCTACATTTTTAGACTGAGTAAATCATTTGACTAGTTTTGAAATATGTTAAATGTCTTAACTTGAATATTGAGTTAATTTTTAAATTGATTACTAAATTATTATATTATGTTTTGAGTTTATAACTTGCTAGCTACAATTAAGTATCTTAATCTAACTTATTGAAGTTATTGAAACTAATTTACTAAATCGATTATTTGGTTATTTATTGACTGGTTTTAATTATATAAAACACAAACTAAGTGTCTTAATCTGACTCATTGGATATCTGAGTTCTAATGGATTGAAACTCTTAATATCGTATTCTGCTAATAATCTGAGTTAACAATTAATATAACAGACTTCTCATTCATTAAATTCAAAATTTTTATTATTATTATAATTCTTTTAATTCTAAGATATTAACCTTGTCTAAATCTTGGTGTTTACCCTTTAAATTATGCAATTTCATCATGTGATCAAAATATTAGAAAACTATCTAAAGTTTCCTCAGAGTCCTAAACTGATTAAGTTAGCTAATTTTCTATTTCTAAAATCTAACTGAAATACTAATAATTTACTTTAAAATTCACAACTCTCTAATTTCTCCTCCTTTGAGGCTTATTGTGAGGACTCCGACGCCGGTTCAGCGGAAACCGTTCCGATATCGGGCGTTTACTTACCGCGGGATCATATTGAGTAACTTGAGAGAAGAAGAGCATACACATACAAAAAGCCAAAAGATACATTTCATTTATTTCAATGCTCACTTTACAATGTCTTTTCAACACTCCTCGTACAAAAGTAAAAACAAAGAAAAGATAAAAGATAAATAAAAAAAAAATAGCGCCGTGGATCTCATCGGCAGTTGAACTTTTTAAGCATATGATTCTTGCGCGTAATCCCCTAGGAGCACCTGACCTGGTATTGTACAACAAACAATACCGGGATTGGAATTCCCAGTAATTAAAAAGTACTCTAAGTGCCACAGTAATCAATGCAGTATTACATTTTATAATAGCAGAGATGCGATTTGCAAAGGAGATGCAGGAAATAATATTAAGGTAAAAGCACAAATGAAATAATTAGTTTCCTACAAAAGATATTAGAGCAAAAATGCAGGTTACTAATGTCTTCTTTCCAGTAACCTGCCACGAATGTTGTTACTGATGTCTTCTTTCCGGTAATTAGCCACGAATGCCATTACTGACGTCTTCTTTCCAGTAACTGGCCACGAAGAAAAAGGATGTTGGTTTCTAAAAACCAACCAAGCATTAATGTTACTGATGTCATTATTTCAGTAACCCACGAATGTTACCACGTTGGTTCCGAACAACCAACCAAGCTTCAAAATGAAATTTGGCTCGAAGCAATTTAAGCGAAGCAAAGCAGTAATAAAAATGCAAAATGTAATATATGTCATATACTGGGTACCTTTGTTCCTTAAGTTCAGAAGTTCGACAGTTCGGATGAGTGACAGTTCGCTCAATCTGCATTTAAGTCCCCAATATTTTTTTAAATTAGTCACTTTTACAAGTGATGCGATAGTTCATGATTTTTATATTTATTCTTTATTTTGTCATTTTTCTTTATAATGATTTAAAATCCGTATTTTATAATAATGTTACTGTATTGCAAGAGTAATATTAGGAATGGAAAAAGTAGTCATTTTATAGTATTATGAACTGTCTCCATTATTAATTAATAAGAATGATCAAAATGCGAATGACTAAATATAAAATTATATCAATGATTTAATAAGATTAGCAAGAAAGTGTTTTCTTCAATTTCCTCCATTTTCAACCTCTTATACCTTAGCTTTAAGGATTGCCGAAAAACAAGGGAGGGTTGGAACGGGGTAGCCGGATGGCTGGCCGAGGTGGCAACGGCAAGAGGCTGGCTGGCAGCGGCTACTGAGTGTCTTGGCGGCTTGATAGCTGGCCGTCGGAGGTTGCCGGAGGCTGCTGGAGGCTGCCGGAGAGGGAGCTGGCTGGCTGAAGGGGACTGCCGGGGGTTGCCGGAAGCTGCTAGAAGGGTCTGCCGGAGGCTGCCGAGAGTTGTCAGGAGCTGCCGGAGGTGCTAGATGGAACTGTCGGGGGCTGCCGGGCTGCCGGAAGGAGGCTGGAGCGGCTGAGGAGGGGCTGGCGCTGGCTTCCGGGGGATGGACTGCTGTGGCTGGTTGGGGAAAGGAGAGGGGGAGAGGGCTGTTGTGTAGAGGAGGGAGAGGGGGAGAGGGGGTTTATATAGAGGAGGGGAAGGATGGAGGGGGGTGGTCGGCCAAGAGGGCCGACCAACCTGCGCCAAAAACGGCGCAGGTAGCAGGCGCAGAGGGGCGCGCGCAGGTGCCAGGCTTCCGCCTGGCACGGAAGCTTCTTCCGCCCTTCTGGCGGAAGAAAATCGCAAATTGCGATTTAGGGGGGGGCGTAGGAAAAAAACAGAGGAAGGAAATAAAATGGAAAAAAAAATTTAAACTTTAAATTAATCGCATTTTTCCGCCGTTTGACGTCCAAATGCAACCAAACTTGGCACCGAGGTGTGTTACGACATGACAAACACTCTGGTGCCAAAAATTTTCGATTCAGACAAATATTTTATTTTTAATTAATTTCTGAAGTTTAAAAACTTCAAAAATTAGTCACGATAGATCCGGAGCTCATAATTTGATGAAACTTCTCGAGCATCCTTTAAATAATATATTTAACACGTCGATACTGAAAACGATGAATTTGGACATGCATTTCAATGTTTTCAATTTTTAGAATTTAAAATTTTAGAAAATAGAACGGGAGCTTCCGTTAATCGGATTTCTCCCAAACTATGACACTTTGATCTAAAAATTATTTCTATCTATTGGTAGTTTTGTTTGCCCTAAATTGAAATTCCCCGGGATCCTGATTCCTAAGGCGGGATTCTGACCTAATTTGTAAAATAATGACTTTAGGTCGTTACACTTATTCATCATAATATTGGAATTCATGAGTTAAGTTATGACTTAATAAGTCAATTTCTAATGACTAATCTCATACCTTAGATTCAACTAATCTTAGAGTTGAGTCTAAGTCTGATCAAATTTCTAAGATCTTAATCAAATTATGAATTTAGTATCCTTATGCCTTCTATATGACTTAGCTAACTAAGCTTACCACTCTAAACTGATTAGAGCGCTTAAGGGTACCCTTGGTACCATTTTCATGATTCTTATTAAAATAATAATATTTTAATACCAAAAAATTATCTTTAAAAATTTGATAGTAAAATTTGCCAGTCTCTTTAAATTAGGGTTGTTGATACTTTAAGTGTTCATTGACAGCTTATTCATGAAATTTTAATACATAAATGTGTTAATTTTTTACTAATCACCCTTAAACTTAATTAAAGAGTGATTAGCAAAATGAATTATCTGATATTTATTTTTATTGTAGAATAACATCCTTTACATTTTTGATCATTTTGATATATAATTTCACTATACTTAAATATATATCTACCAATTTTTTCAAAAATATATTTTGAATTAATTTAAATCATTTTTTGAGATTTTTCTTAAGGAAAATAATTCCAAAATTCATTTTATTTCTTATCGGATCCGTGGCGATATTCAGATCCGATAACTCTCGCTTATTGGATCCACGGGAGTTATCGGGTCCGATCACTTTGCATATTTGTCACGGCGGAAACCAGACGGAACATTTCCTTTCTCCGTTGATTACTTCCAATCCAAAACAATTCAACCTTCAATTTATATATCAAAATACTCATTTCATCCAAGATCACCGGTATGCAGATCGCTAGAATTACTGTACTTTCATCCCCAAAATTCCAATTTCAAAAATTTCAAACTCCCAATTCTTTGCTCACCGACCACCTCATGCTCAGATTCTTGATCCTACACCATCAGGGAACTAAGATGAGCATGTGGGACCTTAAAGCCCTCTAACTAGGATCCCGGATCAATATGGACTTACTCCTTGGATTCCTAATGTGCATTAATGCTACGCTCAATAGTATCGAAGGTAACCAGAGCTTAATTGGATCCTTTCAAGTTCGACAATCACTGCTAATCCTCATGGAATAGGCACAAATGGTTTTAGTCATCAAAATGGGGATTGAGCTACCCGAAATTCCCGCAACTTCCCTAGCCCACTCAAAGGTCGTTTTCTAAAAATTTGCCTATGCTAATACTTCTCTTTCACCTCAATTTCACTTTCAAACTTCCAATTCTTTGCTCACCGACCACCTCATGCTCAGATTCTTGATCCTACACCATCAGAAAACTAAGACGAGCACATGGGACCTTAAAGCCCTCTAGCTAGGGTCCCGAATCAATATGCTCTTACTCCTTGGATTCCTAATGTGCATTAATGCTACGCTCAATAGTATCAAAGGTAACCAGAACTTAATTGGATCCTGTCAAGTTCGACAATCACTGCTACGACTCATTGAATATGTACAAATGGTTTTAGTCATCAAAATGGGGATTGAGCCACCCGAAATTCCCGCATCTTCCCTATCCCACACCCGAAATTCCCGCATCTTCCCTATCCCACTCGAAGATCGTTTTCTAAAAATTTACCTACGCTGATCCTTCTCTTTCACCTCAATTTCACTTATATTGAGTTCGTTAATATTCATAGATGGATATGCAGTAATTACCGGCAAAAAGAACAGCTAATTACTGAAATAGGAGCTGAACAAAAGGTGTTCAGAAGGGTGTTCTTGCTTCGACGATCGATGGAAACATCGGTTCAATGTAAGGGTCTCATGCTCCAACAACCTTTTGAGATCTTTGCTTGAGTTCAGATGAGCCTCTGGGTCACTTCAGTAGCTCAATTGGACTTCAGGTTCAGCTTAAGTGAATCTCTGAGCTCGTCAGGGTCTGAGAAAATGAAAGATGGAATTGAATAGGAATGAGTGGTCCTCGCGACTCAGAGTGAGCTGAGGAGTTGGGAATTGAGCAAAGGGAGATTCTCACGGTTTTGGAGAGGCTTTTATGGTTGAAGGAGACTTATGTGGGCCCGGTCATGGGCTTCCGGGTCGAGTCCAGCTGAGGTCTCAGCGCTCTATTCTGGGGCTAAACTGGGTTCAATGGGGAGATGGGTGATTTTTTCCTCTAACAGCATTTGTTGGGAACAAAGAGAATGCGAAGGACAAGATATTCGTCCTGTACAAATTTCCATTGTGATCTGTCGGGGAGGGACCATCTTAAGTTCAAAAATTATGAAATTTTCACTCATTTAAATAAAAAAATATTGTATATTGTGACTTATTTTGGGTTTGATATTAAAAAAATTTTTCAAATTTTCTTGTCATTTAATTTGCATTAAAATATTCAAAAATATTCATCTCAAATATTTTGGTTCCAAAATTTCAAAGTTTGGTCCTGATGATATTTAGATCCTATTAATGAAAGGTTAAGTCTGATTAAACTCAATTAAGCTTAAGTAACAATTTTGAGTTGTTACATTAACTCTCATCTTTAATTATGTTCAATTCATTAAAACAATATTTCCCCTTGTCACATCAACTGCATCCATCACCTCAACATCACCTCATCAACAATCCTTAACCAATCCCCCTCATTTCTTTTGAATTTCCTATGGCTAAGGCTATTAAATCAGAACAACATATTGGGTTCAGTTTTAATCTGAAAATAGCCCAATCCATAATAGGCCAACCCGTGGATCTATATTCTTGACCAAAATTAAACACATTTATAACTCAATTAAACTTGAACCAGCTTATATATTGACACAAATCTATAAACATTACAAATTTAACAAAAACACATGTTTATTTTGAAGACAACCCATTTTGACCCAAAATCAACCAGCCTTAACTCGAATGCCAAATATATTGGTCAAATTGAGTCAAAATTAAGTTTTGCGAGTCAATCTGAACCACCTTGAATACTCTACAAGTTCCAAAGTTCAACTGTTATCAACCCAAATATTATTTTAGTCAATCCAACCAACTATTTCAAGTCAAGTTCACATCGTATTCTCATGATGTCACATTTTGATACCCTAGTAATGACTACAATTTGGATTATGTGATCTTCCTTGTGTTGCTTTCCTTTGATCTAGAAGTTTTCAATCCAATTGACACTATGTATGAAATCCCGTTGCCAGTTTACTCTCATATAACAAACAACTCTTATGTTTTATTATTTCATTTTTTAGTATCCATCATATTTTTAGTTGAAAAATCATAAGAATGGATATTGCCAACAAGTGGAGGTTTAAAAGCTCCCAAAATATTGGTTTGGTCATGTGTATTGTTCATAGTGGAGTTGACACGTGCGTTACAATTCCAACTACCAATTTAAGAAACTTAAGTTGAGACTGAACTCATATTTAGCTAACGAGTCTAGTTTCTAGTCACCCCATCCCCCACTTTGGTGGTGGTGACTGCAGCTTTTGAGATGCAAACTACAATGATGAATGAGTGCTTTGCCTCTTTATCTATTTAGTAATTCAGTTAGTGGATTGCTATTGCTCTGACATTAAGACTAGTTATTAGAACTAGACGCTTAATGACCTATCAGGATTTCCTGTATTCAATGACTATTGTAGAAATGAGAAATATGCATTCTTTGAGGATGATAAAGGTGGAGATGTCAAGGATAACTATTTAGGTAATATCAAGCTATTAGTTAGATAACCTACCTATGGCTAGAGACTTTCCTGTTTCCAAGGGTTGTAGCAAATCTAACAAGGTTTCCCAAGGATTTACAGTTTCTTTTGTTTTCTATATGTAGACCTAAGATTATTCATGTCAATCAATTGAAGCTTGTGTTGAACACTAACAACATAAATGGTGAAGATAATGTGAGGCTTCTTGATGAGAATACCCCTTTTAAAGAATTTTTTGTTAATATCATAGAAGGGATCGACGTGAAGTCAGCAACACTAGCTGTTTAAACTTCAGAAATTCCTTAATTATATATGAGGTGTTGTGTATGGTTTTGGATCTTGATTCATAGCTAAACTTCCGCCTTTTCTTGCAATTGTGCACTCTTTTTTTATTATGTATATGAATACACTTGCTAACAAATATATAATCACACATGCAAGCACATCAATTCTAACAAAATTTAAATAAAGTAAAAAAGGATTCATCATTGTTATGACATTAAAACTATCACAACATATGTCATTAAGAAAATCTTACCATGCTGTACAGCCAAACTCCAATAGCGAGCAAGCCAACATCTCTTTAGAACAACCTCTTCCTATGATTTGAAACATGATCCCATAAGTAGATTTCTAGTCACTAGTCAACAAACAAATTCACAGACTAATGAATGCTCATGTATATACCATTTCTTCCTCTGTCAATATCATTCTCTGTGTCATCAAACGAAGAGCTTTAGATTCAGATTCAGTTTCTCTCAATTGCTCTAAAGCAGTGAAAGCCTCCTCTCTTGCAGCCTAGTACACATGTTTCAAGCTCAAATGTTGAAACTAGCATCCATTGTAGGGCCAAAATAAAAGGAACATAGCATCAAGTACCTCTACTTCTTGTTGTAGAGACACTATTTCCTCATCCCTCTCATCTTTCGTATCTCTAGCAGCTTTAAGAGCAGCCTAAATAAATAGGATATTAAATTAAGTTCATGCTATATAGTTAAAATTACATGTTAGTTTTGTATTGCAAAACGACCACAAATAATTAATCTGCTCTCTTCAAAAATGAAACTTACAGCCTAAAATAAAATTCCAACTTTATCAACCTTTCAACCATAACAAGGCCATAGAACAAGCTTACGCACATTTTAGAAGACAAACTCAAAGTACAAGAAAAAACCTTAGCATAAAATCCAAGAGAAAATAACATTCATAGCAGTGCATATTCAAAAGATTTATGTGCCAACACAAGAAAAAGATAACATTACAGAACTTAAGAACACAGAATAAGAAGTAACATTAAAACACAACCAAAAAAGAAAGAAAAATGTTAATATCTATGCCAGCACAAATCCCAAACTTTCAATCCAGCATTATGAAAATTTAATTACACGTGTCAAGTGGTTTGTGACTCTCAAGTGTCATGATGTCTTCCACCATTAGTAGAGTAAGATTCAAGAATAACTCCCGTAGTGTCTTCATGAGGTTATGCAGACTCTAGACTCTTGATGCATGATCCTTGATGATACAAAAAAGCTTCCATTGAAAAACTTGATGATTAATACTGGTGGTGAGGTATCATGGGGGGGTGTTTGTAGGACAAGTGAGTGGCATATCATATAATTGAAAACAAAAAAAAATGTTTAAAAATAGCACTCATCAACTTAATATTTTGGGTTGAATTAAGTTTGACTATTGGTACATTTAGCCCATCATTGTATCCCATAGTGATTCAGTCATCCCAAATATATTGTCCCAATAAAAATCTCATAATTCCACCATTTGAACCTACTAATAACATATTCCATCAATGTTAGAGGGCCTGATCCGTAGCAACAATGTAATCTAATTAACAACCATGGGAAACCTTATGCCTGAAAAATTGAACAAATCAACATCAAATGTGCTTCAGGCACAAATTTTATATAAATACAAGTCATCGAACAATAGAGAGCTAATGGTTCCATTTTCATTGAATATTTCTGAAGCATAGAACTTTGTTGCTTACAAATCAGAGGTGCTTGACATAATCATTAATGGATTGTAAGCATACCATGACTATTTGCTGGCAGTAAGTTTCATCTTGATTTGAAACAATAAGTCAAAAATATATGGTGCTAGTGGCTTACATGATTATGCTTGATGAATTTTGATCTTATTTGGTGAGCTTAGATGAGAGCTCAATTTTTATTTGAGCCAAGGCATACATTATTTGTAATACCCCTATTTAATTTAGATTGGGGCTTGCATATATTAAAATGCTCAAAGCAAGACAAGCATTGATTAAAAAACTCAAATAATGGGTCATAACAATACTTCTATGTATAGATGACTTGCACAATTTGGATTGGGACTTGCATACATTGGATGGCCTAACTAAATTAAGGGTTGGAGTTCAATCATAGACCTTAGTCTTGTTCTTGTTTCGGTAGAAATTACATTACCTAGAACTCCAAAGACAAGGCTTAAATCATTGAAAGTTGGTGCTTCATTGGGGTGGCCTATATAAAGTTGGGCTCTGTGGGCCCCTTTTGATCCTCTAAAAATAAATAAACAATATGATTAATCCTGTTGATAAAATAAAGGAGTGTTTTTGAGATGTGCTAGTGAAAAGAATCACGCCTGAACTTAAAAGGTTCTATAGAATATTTATAAGACCACAAATATTATATGAGCAAAATGTCAGCCTGCAATGCAAAATCATACTAGTAAAATAAGTGATTTGAATATGAAGGTGCTAAAGCAAATAAGTGTATACACACAAAAAGTGTGATGAAAAATGAGTTCATTCATAGCAAAGTTACAATATCTCCAATTAACGATTAGAATAGAGAACCATCGTAAAAGGTTTGGGCATATTGAGTATAGATCATTTGATGTTTCAATTATAAAAATTGAATAAATGAATTTTTTCCATGTAAAAATAATAAAAGGAAGATTATAAAAGACTTGGAATGAAACTTATGAAAATTTCATACACTTAAAGCTTGGAGATGATTGTTATTAGTTGGTGCATAGAGGAGACAAAAGATTCATGAAACTGATACACTTAGTGGAATTAAGAAAATTAGGCATTGGCGTTGTTCTTGTAGCTTTTGCATATTAAAATATTATTCCAAAAATTGGTGCCACAAGAGTAAAGGAATGTGGTAAGTATTACTTGGTAAAGTAAAAGCCTCTTGACATAGCATTTCAAATGAAAATGCATTCTTCAAATATTTAAATGGTTAATAATGTCCAAAAGGTTAGTGATGAGCCATAAATACTATAAGATACTTTGCAAAGACCATTAAAGAAACATTCATATGCACATTCATTTATAAAATAAAATTTTGGAATACTTTCAATAATAATATTAAGAATAATAATATGCATAAAGCTTTACTCTTTACAACCATACCGTCAACAAAAAACTACATGTTTGTTTATGATGCCACAAAGATGCGAGTCATAGCTTTCCAGTAGGAAGCTCAATCACTTTCAACCCAAGAAGAATAACCTTACAGCAATAATAATGAAAGTATAAAATGATGTACGCTTTTCATCCTCGTGTGCAATCGTAATTAAGTTATACTCTACTTAATCATCCATAACTTAAAACTTATCACAAATAGAGATACTATCAACAATGTGTAACGAATATGGCAAAAGAAAATAATCTTTTGAATATGTTTTATTAAAATTTTGAAATTTTATGCAGACACAAATATGATAATTTTTTTTTATCAGAGCAATATTTGCAATCCAATAGCATAATTCTCTTTTGAAATGAAACTGGCTTCAGTGAGATTCTTAATTTTGCCAAGTGCCTACTCTGATTTCTCAAGTCACATTCTACTTGCTCAATATTTTATAATATTTGTTTCTAACTTAAGATTTAGAGAGCTGTCATGCTTAAAATCAATACTACCATTAAAGTTTGGAGAAATATGTTACAAAATACTGAAATGATATTTCTAGTGCCCGGATGATTCTCTTAGATTTCATCAATAAGAACATGATCACCAACTTCAATCTTTTTTGGAGTCCCTCATTAAGCAACACTACGCTTTATTAACATAGCATGACCATCCTAACGAACGTGTAATGATGCTCCAATGCCCTGTAAGTGCTAGGTATTTATTGTCAGCTAGTTTGCTGGAGAGACTTGCCATCTATGATTCACTTCAAAATTTGCAAGCCATGTTGAGGAACCAGTAGCGATATTCTTCATTATTATCATTTCCAACACAAGTTGGAAAACCATATTGATTTGTAAGAAAAATCCTATGCTCATCATCAGCTCTTTTTGAAGGACTGAGAAATTTACAATTCTATACCGCCACTCAAGAATTTGACAATTTAAAACGAGCAGGTGAAAGATCTGTTATCATTATATCAATCACAGAAATGGCATTTTACCACTCATCAACAACAACAAGACTTCCTTCTATTTTAGTGGGTCCTAAATTGCTTTTCATTTAAGATGCAAAAGTACACTTGGATTGGTAGAGAAATCTCTTCTTTGTACTTGTGTAAGTGGTCAGATAGAGAGCATATGTTACAGAAAAATCAGTTGAGTGTATCTACTTTGACACATCTTGCCTAAAGCCCTCCTGGTTACATCCATGGTTTGTACCTTAATATGTTGGATTTCTTGCTTCGGTGAAAGATGAGCGACCAATGGTTTTTTTGGCAATATATTGCTTAGCACCATCATATATTTGACTTCATAAGTCATGAATGACCGTATTTCCATATATTGTGCTCCTCTACATTTATGAAGTAATTGATGCATTAGTGTAAGGTGGAAAAAAGAATACTATATTTATGAGCCATGATCTTCCAACAATTGCCTTGAAGAAGGTACAAATAACTTTGTATGAAATAATATTATGACACCTTCTCAGACTATTTTGTGTACTCCAAATCCTCCTAAACCATGGGATTTTCAGTTATGCTGCTCACACAAAATTAAAAAATACTATTATCTCCTTCACATATCCTAACTGACTTCATTGGCCTTCCATTGGTTGTCTTGGCCATTGACGATGACCAATTGGCCATGTTGACCATCTTTGACTATCAATAAGCCTTCCACGACTGTTTCATCCATTGTAGCAACATTCCCAACATAGTTCTGAGGGCTATACGAGGCCTCAAATCGCCTTCATCAACCGCCATTCGGCTACCAGCCGATCTGGGCCAATGATATGCAAACTCTAGGCCTCTGTTGTCCTACATATCTACCAACTTGGATTCACAGGAAACCAACCAATACCCATTTTTCAGTCAAATCTACCATCATTCTGCCACCGACGACATTAGCAGGCCTTCCCAGATCACATGTCGGCCACAGCCAACCATCACTTACAACCAACTGAGCTTCATTAACTATCGATAGCCTTCTCGGTCCACTTGCCAAAATTTCAAATTTTTGGGCTATTAAATACATTCCAGATAAATTACTACAAAAAAACATCAAAAATTCAATTTCTAGAAAAAACAATACTGCCCAAACATCATTATGTAAAGCAGTTACACTAAAAAATGAACTACAATGTAGTTCAATTACCTCAATTATCCAATTCCAACAAACCAACCAGTCCCTTGGTGTTTTGGCATTCATAAAATTAGGCCAAAATTCAATTGATCTACAAGAATTGCTTTGTATGGCAACATAAAGTGAGACTATGTTATGTTGTCTTTAGTAGATCATCTTTATCAAAAGTGATCATTAATAAAATTTAGGCAAATAAAGCCACTATTAACCCTTTTTAGCAAAAACATTTGCATACTTCTTAGGTTACTATGGAGTCTTATGAAAAATCTCAGATTTGAATATAATGCATATGCTAGATACTTAGCAATGAAAATGGGCCAAGACATTATGGTTTACATCTGCCTTAAAAATTTTATGTGCTGATCTTGAAATTGGTGCCAAAGCACTTTCGTTAAACTTTATATTCTTCCCTTTGTCTTTTCATTTTGTTTTAAGCGTGAGTGAGACTAGTTTCCTGATTCTTAATCTAAATTGCGATCGGTCCTTGAAAGAGCCATCCTCAATCAATCAGGCTTTTAAACTGGATTTCCCCTAGAACACATTTGTCATTTTGACTACTGCCAAATCCAGGACAATAGATCTTGGACATCATTTTTGTCTCATCTTTATGTCCATCAAAAAATAAAATTCATGTAATTTGATGCAAAATAATGTAATGCAACATACTGTATTTAGGGCTTGAGATAGATCTACTTGCAAAATTTGGTAAGCAAATGCCCAAGACATCGACGCACTCTACTGGGATTTGCACATTGTGAACACAATGGACAAAGCAAGCCTTTTAAAATGCATACGAACACTTCACATGAATTTAAAAAAAATTGAAAAATGGATGTATGTACTCCTCTAACCTTACTGGTTATCTTATGATCATTAGAATCAATAAAATATTATGTTTCAATTCTACATATTTTCAACCAACTGCTTAACTTCAAAGAATTGGAAAATGCGAAAAACATTATTTAACAAATATTTTGGAGTTTTAAAAGAAATTTCATTTGGTAAGGGATTGTTAACAAACAAGGGAAGCTCTTGGAGGTAAGATATTTAGATTATTTTTCTTGGTCCTTATAATGCTGTTGTTGTTGCTTCTACGACCATTGCAATCTTGTTTATAAATCTTGTATCTACATCTTCAATTCACTTTTAGAGCTTTTTAAGATTATTGCTCTATAACATCTAAAATATTATGCATTTTGGAGTGATACTGGACAAGTCATTGATTGTTCGAAGGCCTTGGATGAATCACAAATCAACCAGAGACGACACGGGTCCGAAACGAGACCAAAATGAGCTCCAAAAGTTGATCTAATTTTGGTTGGGCACTAGGGAGTGCCACAATGCCCAGGTGGTGCCCAATCACCCATCTAAGCATTGGAAACCGAGAATAGGGCGCTTGAGCACACCCAAGTGCCCATTGGGGTCTTCCAGACAAAGAGCAGGGTGATTCGGCACACCAAAGCACCTGTTTTAGCTGCCAGAACAAAGGGACTGATGCTTAAGTTCAAGCACCAAGCGGAGGGTAAAATAGTGCAGAAGCATGACCAGGCATTAAATAAAGCATAAAATATGATTTTATGGCATATTTAAGAGTTGGGATGTGTGTGGCTATAAATACTCTTATATGTTTAAAGTATATGTGAAATGCTTTGGTGGTTGTGGCAGCTATGAAAAGCTAAGGAATGCTGTTTGAGAGTTATGAAGATCTCAATAGAATGAGAAAGCTATCACAGCTCCAAGACATAAATAGAGTGAGATCTTTCTTGTAATTTTCTTCAAATTGCATAGTGAAGCTTTTCATGAGGTGGCTCCATAATTTTCCCCAATATAGGGTCTTTTATGTGAAAATGTTTGTGTTTGTGGTTTGCTCTATTTTGTTGCTTGCTCTTGCATTTGTGACAAAGCCAAAGATCCACTCGGCATTTCCACTACTACATCCTTGTCGGTGCATAGGCGAGGAGGACTAAAAGGGTATCTTAATAACTAAGTCAAATAAAGTGAAAATGGATTAAAACTTATCGAAATGGACAACGATATTAAAATAAAAATCTATACCATCTTGAATATCAAGATGAGTGTTACTGAAAATAACAAGGAGCATTGTGCATGTGTACTCCAATGAAATCTGCCCCATTGAAACTGCAACTAAGTCTCCTTTAAGTTTTCTTACATTCAGCCGATTGCAGATTCCAGGTGGAGATTAGTCAAAAACTCAATTAGCAAACAATATGTGCATACTCTGTAGAATTTGTACGCACTATCCATACCATAGGGGATCCTAGAAGGATCAAGAGTTTTCAGTAACATTAAAAAATACAGCAAATAAAATGTTCGATGATGTCTTGTAAATTCAATTTTCACGAGTTAATGCAATACCTTACATAACATGGGCCACTGAAAGTGCCTGTAATTCAAAGTAAAACAACACGAGTACCACTGCATTAAATAATACTGTTTTACCATGCATACCATGCATGCCATGGCAATAAATTTCAAACTAACAGAATCAATAGGCTGATTTAATTGTTTTTGTAATTTAAACAAATAAGAATTCTGTGGTGGCTCGGTGTCGATTCAGTCCTGCGACTTACCCGGCATCAGGTTCCTCCGAGCCGCAGGACCCTATTGAGCAATTCAAAGTAAACGGGTGCGAAAGTAATGAATAAGTATAACACATTCATCCATTCATCATAATTCAAGATTTAAACAAAATAAAAGGATCATTCATCACTTGTTCTACTTGAAAAGAAAGGTTCAATATATATTATAAGGCTTATTAACAATGACAACAACGGTAAAGAAAAATGACAGTAGCAAAATAATTTAATCGGCAACTTTGGGCCCTCATCAATCTCTTAGATCCTCCAATTACGCCTGACCTAGCATTGTAAAGACAACGCCGGGATTGAAATTCTCAGTTATTAGAGAATACCATAAGTACTTTGATACACATCAAAAATTACAATTATTATACATAACAATGCGGTAAGAAAAAATAAAGGCAATAATAAAATTGTGGAGAGCATTATGGTTAACACAAAGTGGGATATATATATCCGCAAAAAAATATTATTTGTCCCAATATAACATGCATATGCCATTTACTTTTTTCCATAAAGCATATTTGTTACAAACATGTCACGTCTGTCAAAAGCTTATTGATTACGGCACATATCTTTAATATTGTGGGAAAACAAACAGAAGCAGTTTTGGCAAGCAATTTCCAGACCCATGAGGCAAGATTCCATTAATTATGATCAATATCATACCTTCAATTGGGCCTTTCTTAAAGACGACAGTTGGCATCCTTATAACTCCCGAGAATTTAGCCTCATCCATACCCAACCCATCCTCCCTTTCAAGAACCCTTGCTACATCCACCAAACATTAAGCTTTTTTTTTTGTGACATTTTTCTGACATAATAATCATTGCATACAAACACAAAAGTACAGGCTCGAGCGACGCTAAAACAGCGGTAAAGAGAACTGAAGCATAAAAGTGCAAAAAGTAACATGTATTTGGGTATCTTTTTCCTAGTAGTATGACAACCGTACCAAAATTCGAATGTATCTGCAACAAGTATTATATTAATTCTTGTTAGCAATGTGAGCTTGAAATAATTACCATTATTTTTATCATAATTTTCCTAACTAGAGCCTTAAAGTTTTCACATGTGTTATTGCTTAATCTTGACCTATCAGTTTCGGTTGTGCTCAAACGATAAGAACACTCTAAAGTGTTTGAATCCTCTGTACTTGTGAGGTTCTAAACTTATTCTTTCAAGTATTAACAACTATATTGATTATTATGCTAAAGAGTCATAGCATGAGATGGAGTCCCAATGCGGGTGTATATGCATCTAAAATTATTTTGATCCCTTAATATGCAAAGTTTCATGCATTGGGCTTACTCATTAGGATCATTCCATCCACCATGCTTATGTTTTAAAGGGTTCAAAAGCTTTACGAATGAGTATAAACACTTAACGGGAGCAAAGATGTTACTCAATTTTATGAGTATTGTCTCATAACATATTCGTAAGACACAAATAACCAATATCCAAACAGCCTTAGAAAGCCAATCAACTCATTTGATCTTCCTCTTTAAGGTATAAAAGAAGAGATTCATGAACAGGTGCATGTCGTTCAACTGGCCTTGGTGTTGTTCAAAAATCATAGCAGACGGCATAAATAAAAAAAAGGAATGCCATAATGCAGCATTTAAATGTTTCCCATGAGAGTGTCACAAGCCTCATTAAGGATCAAGAGATTAGATTACAGAATTTTGCATGCAATTAAATGAGCACATAGAAATATCATTTTAGGTATGTATTAGTACCTCAAAAGGTGTGAAGCTAGGAATTAGGGCTAGCCGTCGTCGGGTACTAAAATTGCTGGAAGAGGGAGAGGAGATGCAAGTCTCGGCCAAATGGGGAAGGAGGAATCGCAGGCTGACTTCGTGTGAAGGAAAGAGGAGAGCTACGACCATTTATAGTTGGCCTTGTGGGAACCTGATGTCGGGTTAGCGGGAGCTAATCCGGCATTGATAGAGTAATATCTTAATGGCAAAATCATATTGAGTGATTTAAAAGAAATAACATATATGCATCAAACATAACTCATTCATTTATAAATTTTAAGAAATTACATAATTTTGATCACAAAGATCTAAATAAAATAAAAAAAATTACAAACTTTAGTAAGTGTCAAAAAACAGTAAATCAGCAGGTAGTAATATCAGCATTGTTTGGTTATTAGCGTCTTTCCTTTATGATAAGCTCTTAATCTGAGCACGTTTCAAAAGTGCGAGTATTTGAATACCAGTTAGTTATAAAACTAAGTACTGATGGACATCAACTTTACAATTATTAAATAATAAGCAAAATAATTAATAAATTGACAAGAAATAAAATGCTTTACAAATTTATCCCTACAAATATGTTTCAATTGCACTTAAACTTTAGCATAAAATAATTGCTATTACAAAAATAAATATAGAATTTTAATGTTTGATATATGGTGTAAGAATATGATTTTTATTGGGCAAATACAAAATCGAGAAAAATGGTAGTTCTATTTCATGAACAAATCACAACTTCCTTCTATACCTGCCCCCTCAAAGGCTTATCAGTATAGACTCCCTTATGCCTCCCAATGTTGGACAGCCCCGTCCTAACTGTTATCTGAACAGACTAAAAATAAATCAACAGTGAGCCCGAGCTACTCAGTTATCTAAACTTTTGCATATATCATTTTATATGACTTTAAAAACACTTCTATCAAATTTATGCTATATTGTGCACAAAAGCATATTAAACAAGAGTAAAGAAAAATATCTGGTACTTTTTCTTAGTGCGTGTATCAAAAAATCAAAAGTCAAGTATATATGCACGATTTTATGTTTGATAAATAATTACTCGAAAACATAATAGTTAATTTATTTAATAGTGATAATTATATAATATAAATTATTTATATGGAAACAATCTTAATTTCATGATAAAAAAATATTTATAATAATTATATAAGAAAGAAATAATATTTCTTTTATTCTCTCTTTTTTTCTCTCTTTTATTATCTCTCTTTTTCTTTCTTTATCTCTCATTCTCTTTCTTTTATGAAATTATCATCGTCTCTCTCTATTTCTTTTTTTAATAAATACAATATTAATAATAATAATAATGATAATATTTTTATTATCATTAATATTGTATGATAATTATAATAGCTTAATAATAATAATAATTTCAAAAGAAAGAAAATGACTAAATGAAATGACTAAAATAAATTTGTAAAAAATAGAAATAATAATAACAATAATATATATACTAATATTAAAAGAAGAAAATAATTGAAATTAAAATGACTGAAATTAAAATTGCAGAAAATAGAATTATTATATATATAATAATATTAAAAAAATGATGGAATTGAAATACTAAAATATAAATTGCAGAAATGGAAATTATAATAATAATAATAGTAATAATAATAATAATAATAATAATAATAATAATATAAAATTGAAATGACTGAATTGAAATTCTGAAACGTAAATTGCATAAATACAAATAATAATAATAATAATAATAATAATAATAATATATATTGAGTACTTAAAGTAATAATAACTTATTATCATTACTATTTGATGATAATAACTTATTATTTTCATAATGACAATAATAATAAAAATAATAAACTGTTAATATTATTATTTATAATGATAATAATAATAATATAAATAATAGTTAAAGTAATTTATTATTTATGATAGTAATAATATCTTATTATTATTACTATTATTATTAATGATAATAATAATAAAATTTTAATATCATTAATAATGATTATAATAAAAATAATGATATTTATTATTATTATTATTATTATTATTAATTAGAAACAAAATAAAAGATAAAAATAAATAAATAACACAAATGAAAATAAGAAAAGACAAAAAAAAAGAAAGAAACCCTAAATTTCTTTTCCTTTCCCTATTTTTCTATTACATTAGCTCACTAGAGGGGATCGTCGGCGGCTGGAGTGAGGGCGGCGGCTGAAGGGGGTTAGAGGGGGTCGGGAAAAGAGGCGACGACTAGGGGAGGCAGTGGCCGACGGTGGAGCAGATGGCGGGGGAGGGATGTGTGTGTGGTTTGAGAAGGGGTTAGGGCTCCATTTATAAGAGAAATTGGGAGGGGAGAGGGGAGGGTGTCGTCCCGTCCCGGCCCAGCCGGTGGCCGTGGAGCCCGCCACAGACCTGTGCTAACGGTCGCAGCGCCGTGCGCGCATAACGCGCTAGCCTGTCTACCACGTTGGTGGTAGGAGAGAGAAAATGGATAATAATTTTGAAATAATTAATTTCAAATAAAATTTTCACATTTTTCCGTCGTTTGATCTCCAAAATTGACGAATCTTGACCCGGAGGTGTATTTTGATGAGACGAAAACACCCATCCCAAAATTTGTAAATTTGGAGCTATAATTTATTTTATATTAATTTTCAAAGTTTAAAATTTCAAAAATTAATTACTGTAAATCCAGAGCTCCAAATTCGACGAAACTTTTTGTGGTCTTTTTATAATATTCTTAATTGAACCACACTAAAATTGTTGAATTTAGACTTGTATTTAATTTTTCTAATTTGTTAAATTTAAATTATTCAAAAATTAATTTAGTAGCATCTGTTACCAGAATGCTCTCAAACTTAAGCATTATGATCACAAAAATATACTCTATCTAACGGTATTTTTGGTTTTCCCTAATTTTAAAGTCGTCCGGAATCCTTATTTTTTAGTCGGGTTCAGTCATAATTAGCATGCTTACAACTTGGACTGTTACAGGCCTGGACCGAGTAGACGGGGCATTACCCGTCGGGTGTTGCTCGTCTCCTCCCGGGCAAGGACCGAACGTGCCCAGAGGATGGCTCCCCCGTTCGTGACAGCGACAAGAATGGCTTGCCCGTCGTAAGGAGGTATGGCCATGTCAAAGTTGCATGTTGAGGGGAAGGAAGGATCGTGCGAGAGGAGAGGGAGGGCGGGCATACGAGATTCAGTTGTGCGTGAGGGAACTTGGGTTTGGGTTAAGGGTTTTAGAATGCTTATATACTGTCATATTTAATTAAATTAAATAGTAAAAATTGAACCTTAACTTTTAAAGCATAGATCGACACTGATTGTACTCCGATGTTTATGAAACTTGATCCGATGCAAGAGTCTAGTCGAGATAGACGAACTCGCACCAAGATTATTAAGTTTGGATTATTTTTATTTTATTTTTGAAGCTAAATCTTTTGCTAATTAATTTAGAAATAACAATTATTCACAATGCCTCTGAATTTTCACCAATTGATCGTTTTCTTGAGCTCTATTTAATGACATTTTTCTTTTAAATTTACGGGTAACAAAAAACGGTATGAAATTTTGTTGTTGAAAACTGAATTTGGCAGTTTGGGGAATGAAAAACAAAATTTAGCGCGAAACATACGAACAACAAATTATAGCAGGGAAATTTGGTGTAACCGGATTTGGCGGGTTTGCTAACAGCTTGGTTGATAACGACCTAAGGTCGTTACAAATTCAAACCAATGATCCAGTCCCCTTTATTACATGACAGAAAATTGACCAAATTAAATCTAATGAAAGCACTACATGCCAAGCTTCATAATCTAGCGCAACCAACGCAAACCAAGAACAAGGATTAAAACAATAACACCCCTCAAGGCTACCCCTACCAAGAAATCCCTCCCAATCAATTAACTTGAAAACTAGCGGTGTTCAAAAAGATAGTCTTGTAGATATCCTTAGTTTATGCACTCATTATCTGCACACCATAAAATATATGCAAGGTCAAATAAAAAGCTTTTGCAAAGTCTAGCTTAGCAAAGTTTCATTTAAAGAAGTACTCGTAAATATGAATCAAGAACAATAACTTAAGAGAATATTTCGTCATCAAGTATTTAAGAACTTTCAAACAAAGAGATTTATCCCTTTATTTGGATTTCAATAAAAAAATTGTAAATCTCCATTACCTAAAAAACTAAGTCTTTAATTAGAGAAGATTTGGTGAATCAAGCAAGTGTGTTGGCATGCAGCTGGCTCAACATGAATACAAGACGATTCAAATAATTGCAGCCTGTTCAAGCAAGGGAATAAGTAGTTTTCAATCTTCCTCTTCTTCTTTTCTTTCTAGTATTTTCCCTTCACCTTCTTTACTCCTTTAAACATCTACTGTTATTTAAACGCTAGATCATTCCCAGCCTCTCCAACAGTTTCTGCTGCTCTAACAGTAGATTTTTGCCTTTACAATCCTTGCTGTTCGCACAGCTGAGCAGCATCTCTTGCTTTCCCTTCTCCTCCAGCTGAAGTTACTACCATCCCTTCCCTCCAGACTTATAACAGAGGACTCCTGCTGTCCAAGAAAAAGCTCTCCTATCCTTTCCGATTTCACCTGCAGAATACGATAGCAGCCGTCCAGTTTTCTACTACAATTAAATAGCATTGCGTGGTTGTTCTGAAATCAGATCTCTACAGTAGCATTACAACATCCTCTGTTATTCCCAAACAGTCATCTAAATTCTCCTTCTACCTTCCTAACCTAAATCTTAAAATCATACTCCATCAATTAGTTAACTAAACTGGCTTCCACCTTTCACAGCAAAAAATGCAATGCAACCAATCACTATTTGCCTTTTCCTTCCCGACACCAATGTAGCCATTCACGCTGCTGCTTCTTCTCACCATCCTTCCAATCTTCTTCATGCAAAATTTCTTTCACAAAAATTCAAGTATTCAACTAACCTGAACATCGGATAATCACATCCTTGACTGGAGCTATGCAATGGTTAATTACGAATGTATGCCTAACACTACCCATGAAGAAAATCAAGTTTAGGTTTTTCATTGGTTAGTAAATGAATAGCTCGTAATACCCATAATAAATATTAGACTTTGCGCCAACAAAGCAGATATATAAGAATTTTATAAACCTTTCTCCCATTAGAGACAACTCAATAATGCATTAATAATGAAGAACAGTCGCACAATGATAATAGCTATTAAAATTACAAAAAGGCAGGCATTATCAGGCAAGAAATAGAAAAACACATATATATGGGGGCCCAGTCATTAACCATCACTCATATATACCTCTCTCTTCTGCAAAGCAGCTTCCTTCCTGCACAAAAGATGCTGCATATTTAAGGATATCAGAAAAGGGATAGTTTGAACTAGAAATAAAGATAAAACTATACTTACCTACTTAATAGCCTAGCTTCCAATGATACACCCTCTCCAAGAACAGCAACCTAGAGTTTGTGCACAAAAAAAAAAAATTCAAATTTTTAAAACGAACAGGATATTTCAACAGAAATTTATAAGCCTTAATAAAAATAAATGAACGCAGAAAAAAATAATAGTAATTTGTTCTAACATACATTAATAAGTGTAAAAGGTTGCTTTTGCTAAATTTTCAATTTGGCAAGATCCAATGTAACGACCCAAAGTCGTTACATTACGATTTAGGTCAATTCCTACTTCATAAATCAGAATTCCGGAGAATTTCGAATTAGGCCAAACAAAAATACCCTTAGATAAGAATAATTTTAAGATCAAAGTGCCATAATTTTGGAGAAATCCGAATAACGGAAGCTCTCGCTTTATTTTATAAATTATTTAAATTCTAAAAATCAAGAACATTGAAATATGTGTCCGAATTCATCATTTTCAGTATCATTGTGTTAAGTATATTATTTAAAGGCTGCTTGAAAAGTTTTATCAAATTCTGAGAGCCAGTTTGATCATAGTTAATTTTTAAAATTTTTAAACTCAAAAATTAATATAAGAAAAATATTACTCTGAATCGAAAATTTTTAGCACGAGGGTGTTCGTTATGTCATAACACACCTCGGTGTCAAGTTTCATTGCATTTGGACACCAAACGACGAAAAAATGCAATTAATTTAAGTTTAAGTAATTTTTAAGAATTTCCTTACAGAAATTCTTATTCGCCGTCAGCAGAGACCCGTGTGACTTCTTCCACCTCTGGCAAAAGAAGCTTCCGCGCCAGGCATTCAATGCGCAGGGGGAATGTCCCCTACACCCCTATTACCCCTCCCTCTCCCTTTCCTCTATTTAAGAGGCCACCATTCCCTCCTTCCTCTCCAAACAGCCAGCCCTCTTCCTCTCCAAACAGCCAGCCCCATAGCAGTCCTCCCTCCTCTTCTCCCCATATAGCCAGCCCCACAGCAGCCCTCCCTCCTCTTCTCCCCACAGCAACTCCTCCCTCAGCCCACAACAACCAGTAAGCAGCCAGCTCCTCCCTCAGCCCACAACAACCAGCAAGCTGCCAGCTCCTCCCTCAGCCCATAGCAACCAGCAAGCTGCCAATTCCTCCCTCAGCCCACAGCAGCCAGCAAGCTGCCAGCTCCTCCTCAGCCCCTACTAGCCTCCAGCAACCAGCAACAACCCATGCCAGCCAGCCAGCAAGTCGCCGACCACCCAGCAGCCCCTTCTTGTAGTTGCCAGCCAGCCCTCTTGCTACAACCATTTCGGCTAATCGTCCGACCACCCATTTCGACTTCTCTCCGACAATCATAATCTTGAAGGTAAGAGATATTCTTCTCTTAACTTTTAATGCTATAGGAAAAGAAGGATTATGACGCATATGACATTATGAGTAGAGCCAAACCAAGTCAAGCAGAAGTTAGCTCCGGCTTGAGCTTGAGCTCGATTTGTTAATGGAGCTCAATCTCAAAGTTCGAGTTAATCTTTTGTTTTACAAGCGAATCAGCTTACGAGCTGGTTAATTTAGAATTAACGAGAGAAAATGACTTCTCCATATTGAATTATCATTTAAAAGCAAAATTATAATAATATCAATCAAAATACTTAAAAGAAGATAATATTCCTAAGATTAATGGCTAAATGCTAAAATATCAAAAAACTTAAAATGCAAATTGAGCGAACTGTCACTCATTCGAACCTAAAGGACAAAAGGTATTCAGTACATGACATGTATTACATTTTTGCACTTTTACTACTACTTAGCTTCGCTTCTGAGCCAAATTTAAATTGAAGCTTGGTTGGTTGTTCGGAACCAACGTGGCAACATTCATCGCTAGTTACTGGAAAAATGACATCAGTAAATGTATTCGTGGCTAATTACCAGAAAGAAGACATTAGTAATAGCATTCGTGGCCAATTACTGAAAAAATGACATTAGTAACGGCATTCGTGGCTAATTACTGAAAAAATGACATCACTAATATCATTCGTGGGTTGTTACTGAAAAAATGACATCAGTAACAATATTCGTGATGGGTTACTAGAAAAACGATATCAGTAACCTACATCTTTGAGCTAATATCTTTGGCAGAAAATTCATTATTTCATTTGCACTTTTATCTTGTTATTTTTCATGCATCTTTATTTTCGCAAATCGCATTTCTTTTATTATAAAATGTAATACTTCATTACTTACTGCAGTACTTAGAGTATTTTTTAATTACTAAGAATTTCAATCCTAGTATTATTTTATGTACAATCACAAGTCAGATGCTTTTAGGAAAATACACGCAAAAACCTTAATGTTTAAAATGTTAAATCTTCTGATAGATCAATGACATTGTTTTGCTTATTCTTTTCTTTTTATTTTAACTTTTGTACAATGAGTACGATGAAAAGATCTTGTAATATGAACTATTGAAATAAATGAATAATATTTTTTATTTTTCTGTCTCTTTTCTTTCTCAAATTGCTCAATATGATCATGCGGTATGTGAACACCCAAATGTCGGGATATCACAGTTGGTATCAGAGCATGATTGAGTACTTTTGGAAGAAAATAGTATACATTCAAAAAAAAATCTATAAAGATATTTTCAATCTAAGAAAATTAAAATAACTTAGGACTTTAAGTACTTTATTTTTTATTGTGATTAAAAAGCATGGAAATGCAAGAATAATATTTTTTTAATCAATTCTTTTATAGATGGATTATCGCAATGACATGATTGAATACTTTGAGGGAGGAAGTGACAATGACTCCTCAAATTCAGGGATAACTAATCCGAGCGTAAACATGGACACCCTCGCTGCAGAGACAAGAGATGACATGTCAACAGAAAGATTGAAGGATGTGGAGAATACCCTGGCTGGGTGGGTATCTGCATCCAAGAACCGAATATTTGAATTAGAAAAAGAGATTCAGAAGCTAAAGGGGGTCCTGTTTGGGAGGGTATCCACAATAGAATGGGAGATTTTGACGAAGGACGACGTACAGAAACGTCAAGTCCTTCTGCTGCATGATGAACTTCACGACTTGAAGAAGCTCATCAAAAATGGTGATGCGATGGCTTCTTCCAAGGGGAAGAGGAAAGCTAATAACCACCTTGCGTCCGCATCAAAGACTCCTCTGATTAGTATGAAACCTAGTATAGGATCTTGTATATATACCCTATAGAATTACGCCAACTCTTTTTGTATGCAAATCTTTTGTTAAAATGAAAACTTTTGCAAAACAAGTATATTATATAAAACTTTTTGAAACCAAAAGTTAAAATCTTATTTATCATTGTGATTAATTGTTAGTGTATTCAATAAGTTACGACGGCTTCTAAATCACAAGTTTTTCTTTTTATCACTCCAAACAGATGGATTGTGATGAAGTCTTCCTCTCAGTACTCACTGAAACCCCAATTAAGATCAAAATCTCCTCGTCTACAGCAAACAATAGAACGGATCGTCTATTGGAAGCTGTTTTGCAAGCCCTTTCAAACTAAGGAAAAGCTTCTACCTCCTTGCTCGCACCAGAGCCCCCTCAAAGATTGTGGGTAGACAATGCCCTGCAAGTCTTCCTCAAACTCAATCCTCCTACCTTCAATGGCTTAGCCCGACCTATGGAATTCAAGGACTGGGTCCAGGCTGTTGAAAGCAAATTAGACAGCTTGAAGTGTCCTTCAAGCGAAGAAGTTAGACAAGCAAAATATTTGATAGAGAGTGAAGCCGAGAGGTGGTGGAGGATCACGTGCGAAACAACCTTTAAAGGCGTCAGTTTGGAGGACATACCGTGGCCGGAGTTCACGGCCGCATTCAGAAGCCGCTACATCCCTCATTCCGCACAAAGAATTCTAGAAAGCCAATTCTTGAAAATAACTCAAGGGGATAAATCAGTAGCAACCTACGAGACTAAGTTTACGAATCTCTCTCGCTATGCACCCAAATTAGTTGACTGTGAGGCAACAAGGTGCAATAGATTCCTGGACGGATTAAAGGATAGCATTCGCACAAATCTAATTTCTCTGAGGCATACAATATTTGTCGATTTGTTAGATTGTGCGATAATGCTGGAGCATAACGAGCAAGTGATCGCGGATAGGCATGGAAAAAGACCCATCACGTCTGCTAGGGATCATGATATTTACAAGCGTCCTCGTTACCCTCCTCCAGCCAAAGCGTATCAATTGTCCGTGAAAGCCCCCAATACCAATGAAGGTGTGGCTTGTAATCGACCTCACCCAATTGGAAGATGCTATCACGGGCAAGACCGTTGTTTTACCTGCGGGCGCTCCGGTCATGGTTATCGTCATTGTATTGCCAAGAAGACGATAGATGGAGATGTTATCCCAGGGGCAAGATCTGCCCCAAGACAAAACTCAGCACCAGCAGCCCCCGCCAATAACCAATGAAGAGGAGGTGCTCCTAGGAAAGTTGCAATAACGGCAGCACCTGCCCAAAGGAATAGTCAAACCCCTCGAGCCATCATTCCAGCAAGGATGTACACCCTTACTCCTGTCATGGCACCTGACAACAATGATGTAGTATCAAGTACACACCCTTTCCCTACTTAAGTCTTTCCACATTTGCATACCATTATGTTAATTATTTCCTTTTCAAATTAGGCACCATTCAAATTAATTATAAGCCTTTTAATGTCTTGTTCGATACGGGAGCAAGCCACTCCTTTATTTCGAATAGTTGTTCTAAGACTCTAAATATTTCGTGTTGCAATTTGGCCAACACTCTAAAAATCGAACTGCCCTCTAGTGCCACCATGAGTACTCAGCAATTTTATGTTTGCAATATTCCAATCAATGATGAGGTTTACGAGGCTACTCTACAAATCCTCCCCATAACAAAGTTTGATATCATTTTAGGAATTGATTGGTTAAGTATGCATGAAGCAGTCATTGATTGCCAGAAGAAGAAGATTACTTTTAAGAAAGAAATGAAACCGAAAGTATTCATAGGCAGATTATGTGTTAACGCTTCTCTAATCAGCACACTCAAGGCAGAGAAGTTAATCCGCAAGGGATGCGATGCCTACCTAGTCTATGATAAATAAGTCAGAAGAAGATATTCCAAAAACAACATTCAGAACTCGTTACGGATATTTCGAGTTTTTGGTAATGTCATTTGGATTAACCAATGCTCCATTAGTCTTCATGGATTTAATGCAGCAAGTTCTGGAACCCTTCTTGGACAAATTTGTGAGCGTGTTTATTGGCGGCATCCTGATTTACTCCAAAAGTGAAGAGGATCATGAAAATCACCTAGAACTCGTTTTGAGCACATTAAGGGAATATCAATTGTTTGCAAATTCGCAAAATGTAAATTCTGGTTAAAGTTCATTGCTTTTCTAGGTCATCTGATCAGTGCTGAAAGGAAACAAGTTGATCAGAATAAGATAAGCGCCATTAAGGATTGGCCGCAACCCTCTACTGTGACCGAAATCCGAAACTTTTGGGTTTAGCAGGCTATTACCGAAAGTTTGTCAAGGGATTTTCACTATTAGCCTCACCTCTGTCAAGATTAACTCAAACAGCGGAACATTTCGTCTGGAATCAAGATTGCGAACAAGCATTCCAGAAATTGAAAGAATTGCTGACCGCCGCACCAATCCTGATCTTACCACAAGAGGGAATTAATTTTTGAGTGTTCATTGATGCATTCAACATTGGCTTGGGATGCATCTTAATGCAGGAAGGGAAGGTAGCCTACGCCTAAAGGCAATTAAAGAAGCACGAAAAGAATTACTTAGTTCACGATTTGGAGTTAGCATCAGTCGTTTTTGCCCTAAAAATTTAGAGACACTACTTGATGAGGTACGATGTGAAATCTTTACCGACCACAAAAGCTTAAAGTATATGTTTACCAAAAAACAATTGAATTGCAGACAAAGAAGATGGCTTGAATTAATCTACAATTATGATCTTAGTATTACGTATCACCCTGGAAAGCCAACATCATAGCTGACGCCCTCAGCAGAAAGGTGTTGTTAAACGAGTTAATCATGGAAATCCCCTTGATGGAAGAATTCCAGAAGTTTAGGATAAGGCCCATTTCCGGCAAGTAACTAAACGATCTACTCCAGATAAGTACCGCCGAACCGACGCTTCTGCAACAGATTTATATCGCTCAAGAACAAGACCGGTGTATTCAAAGCTAAAGAAGGACATATAAAATGGACGTTGATCGGACTTACAATTTCAGCAAGAGATTTATATTTACCATAGGAAAAGAGTTTGAATCCCTAATAACGCATCCATTCAAAACCAGATACTAAGTGAAGCTCACAACTCGGGATATTCAGTTCATCCCGAAAACAACAAAATGTATCAGGATTTAAAGGGAGTATTTTGGTGGCCAGGACTTAAAAGAAGTGTGGCTGAGTTTATTGCTAAGTGCCACGTGTGCTGCTTAGTAAAAGTTGAGCATCAAAAACCAGGTGGACTCTTGCACCCATTAGAGATTCCGGAATAGAAATAGTCAGACATTTTTATGGACTTTGTCATGGGATTTACCCATGAGTCGTTCAGGAGCAGATGCAATTTGGGTAATAGTGGACCGATTGACTAAATCAGCCCATTTTATTCACCGTTGAAAGGTTTTAGCCAAGCTCTATATCAAAGAAATAATCAAAATTCATGGGATTCCAAAAGTTATAGTCTCAAATAGAGATAGCAGATTTACATCCCGATTTGAGAATTGTGCTAGCTCTAAGCACCGCCTTTCATCCACAAACCGATGGGCAAACTGAAAGAGTTAATCAGATACATGAAAATCTATTGTGATTAAGTATTTTAGATTTTGGTGGTAATTGGGAAAAGCACATACCTTTAATCAAATTCGTGTATAATAATATCCACCAATCAAGTATTATAATGGCCCCTTATGAAGCTTTATATGAAAGAAAGTGTAGTATTCCACTAGTCTAGACACAAGTTGGAGACCTTCAAATTTATGGCTCGGAGTTGATTGAAGAAACAAATGAAAAGATAAGGCAAATCAAAAGCTGAATTGCGGCGGCCGGGGACCTACAAAAGAAGTATTACGACGCCAAACATTTTTCAAGTAACTAATCACGAATGTTACTGATGTCATTTTTTCTAATAACTAACCATGTTGAAAAATGATGTTGGTTTCGAACAACCAACTAAGCATCAATATGAATTTGGCTTAAAGCGAAGCTTAAGCAGCAGTAAAGTGCAAAAAGTAATACATGTCATATACTGGGTACATTTTCTTTATGTTTAATTGTGCGACAATTCGTTTGAATCTGCATTTAGATTTTGAAATTTTAAATTAGCTTTTAACTAATATTATTATCTTCATTTCTATTATGTTCTGCTTTTGCTTTCTCATTTTGATTGAAGCCCAAATTTTAAGTTACTGCGAAAGCAGTAACATTTATTATAGCGTTATTATTATTATTATAATAATAATAATAATGTACGAAAAAAAAATTAGAATGAAAATAACTGAATTAAATTTGACAAAAATGAAAATAATAGTCATCTTATAACATTTGTATTGTTTTTATTATTTAATTAATGAGAATAATAATAATGTGAATGACTAATTATGATTATTAAGTATATGTAATCAAAATAAAAGAACAAAAAATAATTATGTGGGGTGGCAGGTCAGCTGGCCGGGCTGGCTGTTGGCCGGCTGAGTTGGTGGCTGGTAGCTGCAAGAGGGCGGAGGGCTGAGAAGGTTGGCCGGCTGGAGGAAGGAAGAGGCTGGCTGTGGGGAGAGGGAGGAGGCTGGTTGATGCTGAGGGCTAAGAGGCTGAGACTGGCAGAGAGGGTGGTTGGGTTGTGGTTTGCTGTGCGAGGGATTGAGGGCTGCTGGGGAAGAAAGGGCTAAGGGGGGTATAAATAGAGGGAGGGAGGGAGCTGGTCGACCAGGTGGGCCGACTAAACTGGCGCCAAAACGGGGCCAGCAGGCGTGCGTGAGGGGTTCTAGCAGGGAAGCTTTTGTTCGACTGGCAGAGCCTGCGCACAGGTCTCTGTCCGAACGGGGGGGGATCCAGCAGAAGAAATAACTTTAAGGGAAAAAAATTAAAAATAAAAATTATATAAATTTAAATTTTTTCGGCGTCCAAAATTAACGAAACTTGGCACCGAGATGTGTTACGATATAACGAACACCCTCGCACCAAAAATTTTCGATTAGGAGTAATATTTTATTTTAAATTAATTTCTAAAATTTTAAACTTCAAAAATTAATTGAGATCGAACTGACGCTCCAATGTCGATGAAACTTTTCGAGCAGTCTTTAAATAATATACTGTACACAATGACACAAAAAACGATGAATTCGGACACGTATTTAATGTTTTCAATTTGTTGAATTTAAGAAAATTCAAAAATTAAAGCGGGAGTTTCCGTTATCCGGATTTCTCCCAAATTATGGCACTTTGATCTGAAAATTATTCTCATCAAAAGGTATTTTTGTTTGTTCTAATTTGAAGTTCCTCGAGGTCCTGATGTTAGAGTCAGAATTTTGACCTAAATTGCAAAGTAACAACATTGGGTCGTTACAGAGTGGGTATACTGTTAAAGGTAAAATAAGAAATGAGTTTATCCATAGCAAGGTTGAAGTGACTCCAATAGTGGTATGCTTAGAAGATAGATAGTTCGAGCATATTAACCGCAGACCGTGCAATGCCTCTATTAAAAAAATGAGTTGATGAATTTACCCATACTAAAAAGAACGTGGAAAACAAAATAAGGCATGGAAAGAAATCATTATAAAGGATCTTCTCTATTTGGAACTTAGGAAGGGGATTCAATTTGATCTTGCACAATGGAAAAAAAATTTATATAGCCAACTCCACATAGTGAGATTAAGGCTTATTGTTGCTGTTATTATATTATTTTATTTAGTGATATAGCTACTTAAATATTGTTTATTTTTAATGATAATGTCGCTACATGAAGATTTTAGAATTTCTATGAAACAACAAATTAATTAATATTATAAATAACAACTAATAATTTATGAAATTATAAATATGCAAACTCAATACCACAAATCTTCAATTAATAATACAATATTAATCAAAAGAACATTGCTGTATGCATAACTTGAAAATTTATCAAATATCAAATTATTAAAAAGCCAAATTACCAATAAATAATAATTATTTAAGTAGCTAAAGTATAAATAAATATATAAAGATATTTAAATGACCAAAATTCAAAATGCCCATATATTAATACCTCCAACTATTTTCCATCTAAAATAAATAAAAAAGTAGTTCTACAACTAAAAGTTGGATTAAGATAAAAAAAAATTGAGAGATTAAAATTATCATTTTCAATAAAATGAGAATTATTTTTGACAATTGTGAGTAGTCCAGCATATACCTCATGAGAATTATCAGAAAGTTCACTATTATCTGAAAAGATGTCTCCTTAAGAGGGTCTTACACTGAATCGGATGAATCTGTCGAAGAAGAAAATCTTTGAGTACATTCTTTACATGCTTTTAGCTTAGGTTTTATTTATTTTCTAATTGTGAATGATTATTTTAATTAAATTATCTCAAATTCAAGAACATATTTTTAAAGCTTACTTTTCTAAATTAAACCCAATTCACCCCACCTCTTGGGACATACCATTTGGGCACCTAAATAATCAACATTTTTAATTATGCCTCATTAGATTATCATCTAATGCTACATTTGGCTTTTTCTACTTGTGTAGACAAGTCTTGAATTTATAAAGGTACCAAAGGTTTTGTGATCTACCAAACATCAAGAGACTATCACATTCTTTTGTTGTAATGGGTATAAGAGACAATAAGCACCATAGTCCAGCATATTCCTCCTCATATTGGTGGATTGCGCACTATCCTTAAAACAATTTCCAAACTTTATTTGTATTTGAGATCAAACTGTGGGCAATGCATATGGGTCTTTAAATACTGTGGGCAATGCATATGGGTCTTTAAATACAACGGCTTAAGATTTAAAATTTGAGAGATTAAATTGATCATTTTCAATAAAAAGAAGAATTATTTTTGACATTTGTGAGTAGTCAAGGACCATTTTTAATAGAAAAAACTCGTATATGAAGTATCTAACATAAAGATCAAGACCATTAATCTGCATCATCACATTTAAGTCTCAAATGGCAAAAAATCCATTGAGCATTGACATTATTTATGTTAAATTTAAATAGAAAATAATAAAATATGTGTTCATTGACGTTTACTACAAACGTTTAGTAATCCGTGAATTACTGACAAACCTTTCCAAGTTATGTTTCTTTATTAAACACTAAATTTAACACCAAAAGAATAGGTGGTACTAAGACAAAAAACTATCATTTATATTATGAAAATGCAAAGGTATACACATGCGTGAGTGTTAACAGCCATGGTGATTTAGTTTTAAGAGAATAAGAAAGCCTAAATAAAGCATCAATCTTCCAAATTAAGCTACAAAATATAATAAGAAGAAAATTCAAATTTCCACAACTACCCTGCACATGTGGTAATTGCCTATAATATTTATTCAATTTGAATTCATTATAAGGCAGATATCAAAAAAGCACAAATATACACTAAAATTAAGAAGAAAAAAACCTGTTTTTCAAGCTCCCTAGCTCTGGCTTCAGCCTCTTCACGTTTCTCTTCAGTAATTCGGAGCTAGATAATAAAAATTAATAAATATTTAGATGCCTATCAGATGTAGTATTCTTCTTATTTCAGAAGCAAGGAAGAATGTACCTTTTCCATGATGTTCTCATTCTCTTCTTGTAGCATGTCAAGCTGCATTTTGAAATAAGTTAGAATGAGAAGAGCAGATCTCATATAACACAAGCACTTCAAGTACTTTTATCTTAACGTAAAGTTGATACAGAGGTAGCACACAAAAACAATGAAAATTTGCAAGACAATAAAGAGTCACAAAAAGAGGATAAACCATGACATATAATACCTCATCTTGAAGAGCAGAAGCTTCCCGCGTATTTCCTGGTTCTCTAAAGGTCATATGCCCCATATCTATAGGAAACCTGAGAGAAAATTTAAATAGCGAGCCTTCTCAAAAAAAAAAAAGACTTAATCATAAGGGGAAGACTCACTGAATATGCCATTGTGAAGCATTATCAATAAAACTAACAAATTATATAAACATTGAAGAATTGAACTGCAAATAATTTCTTTTCAACTCTCGGTGATGAAAGTCAACAATATAATCAACGCAAGACAATGATAGAAAAAAAATTCTCTTGTACATACGACCTAAGATATAAAATATCATTGTTGCTAACAAACCCTAATAAGAATGTAAATAATACAAGCAGTAACATAATAAAAACAATGCAAAAAAGAATGTGAAAAGTAAATTTTAGTAATTAAATAATCATTTAATCAAAAAACATGAGATTAGCAACAAGTTTGTATTACCTTTTATCTTTTCGCTTCTCAATAAAAGGTTCTATTGCAGGTATGGATGCTGGCGTCTTCAATGAAATTCTACTGGGGGGTATCAATGGCACAGGAGAAGGTGGAGGGGGAGGTGCAGGAGAAGGTGCAGGCATTGGTCGACTTATTATTGGTGTCTTTACAGCTGATGTTGAACGAACAGATGGAGCATACTCTGTTAGGTTTTGACCTAACTAATAAACCATAAGAAAATTAACTTAGCAGAGCGATTGAAGAGTAAGAGATTAACTATAAGAACTGCAAGCATCATCTATAAATCTGCCTGCCAATTAGTTTACTTGTGCAGTAACGCAAGAAAATAAAAATATAATTTTGTTGGAATTTAATGGCCGTAACAATTGGATGCTGGTTAACACTTCACTGTCATTATTATTCACAAGGGTGAAAATTATCAATTATGACGTGATGATTAAATATCTGTATCCAATTCAGTAAAAGATTATTTCACTAAACACAACTTCAAGTCACACTCACAGCTATTTTGTTTTGCCGACATCTTGATGCAATTGATTTGTCTGTGCTATTAAAATGCGATGTGATTTAGATGGCAAAAATATTACAATGTCATTATATGTTTGGTTCAACGTTATTTTCTAGTTTTTCTAAGCATTCAGATGATATTTTTTGAGGTCAAATCACCCCATGATAAAACTGAAATAAGAAAATAATAAGAAACAGCCATGTTTGCATTAAGAAGTCAAACAATTGAATAAAATCAAAGTAGAGTGTAAATAGCATAGTGATGGAGATAGAGACGGGGATGAAGATCCGCTAAGTTGTTAACACAAAGCTCGTTGATGCTGCTGGTAATGCTGCACGGGGATATTGAGTGGTGGCAGCTCAGCAACATTGACACAAAAAAGAATTTTATGCCAATTAGCATTGTTATCTGATGATCATGATTACAGTGGAACTTAACAAACTAAATGAGAAGCGAGAGTTCATTTTGAACCCAAATAACCTCCCTTCCTAGTTCTCTACTGTGTTTCCCCTACCCATTATGAGTGGAGTTTCTGATGATGCTGCTAACGGTTGTTGGATCTACATCCTTACCTCCCATTTCTATAATACGATCTATGATTTAGCATTGCTTGAGTTGTAAGAAAATATTTTGATAAATTTTTTATCCCTTTCAATTTTCTTGATCTAGCATGTATAGGGCTTGCTTATCTCTAAAGATTCTTTCACGCTTTTGATCAAAAATATATTTTGAGAAACCTTGGCATGACTAGACGTTTGTGTTTAAAATTTTAAATTTACAACTTTAAACATTAAATTCCTTCTGCTTTAAGCCTTATAAATGTGTTTTAAGACTTGGAATTTTGTTTAGCTTTGACAAAAGTATTGCAATTGCTTATTTACCCCTATATGAATCAAATCACTTTCTTTATGAAAAACTTAAACTTTGTCTTGCACGCTAAATCTACCACACATTTTTAATAGTGCATATGCTATAGAATTTGGAAAGTTTGGTGTAATTTGATTAAAATTTAGTTGAGCAAAACTTGTAAAAATTGTTTTTGTTTTTTCTAGAATCATCTCGAAGGTTAGTGGTAGAGTATTATAATTATTCTTAAAATTATCTAGACAAATCCACAAAAAAATACATCTACAAAATAATTTAATCAAAGCTTTTTGGGTGATATTTTTATATGTAAGCTTAGCATTTAATAAACGATTGTTGAGATTAACGTGGTATGTAGTTGTGCTATGTATTAGAAATGGGTGACAAATTAGGTTAGAGTTTTGTAATGTGTGCTCTTGAGCAGGAAATCAATTGGTGAACAATCTATTATAGGGTTAGTGTTGGCAAATTCATGTTTTCTGGAGTACAGAAAATAATTTGTGCAGCGTGCTACAAATTGTAAGCATTATGTTATGAGGTTTATGCATCCTTATTTTATGCCACAGATACCTTAAAAAGGATATATAATATGACAAAATGTGCTTTAAAACCTTTCGGTTTTGCTCTGAATGGTGCTAACTTAAGTTTTAAAACCGTGACATGAAAATCCATTAAGCTTAAAGTGTAACTTAAAATATCAGATAAGACGTGTTAACAATCAGATTTGTGCACCTAAATTACAAGTTAAATTTGCGTGCGCTTCAAATCAATTTTACTTAGCTCAGTTTAGTCTTTATTTCCATTTCAGTTTTTCTTGTTCAGTTTTGCTTACTTTGTTTCATTATCTTCTATGTACATAGCACAATGCCTTCTATTCTGCTTATAGGTGACAGAGGCAATGAGCTTAAGAAGGATTAGTAGCATGGTGAGTGAAATGGCAAGCGTTCTGAAACGCTGCGTGAATGATGAATTGTGATGTATTGTGATGTGATAAGATAGAAAACGGAACATCAGTGGAGAAGAGAGTATTATGTGTGATATGACAAAATTGTGTTGAGTGACTCATGTATTGAGGCATTAATGTAATTTATTTGAAAACTTGGAGGTTATTTGATTGTCTTTTATGTGATTAATATACGATTGTATCTTTGAATAGCACGTATAGTTGCAAATTACATGTGTATAATTGTTGTCATCATCACTTTTCAATAACAATAATAACAACAAGCCTTAATCCCATAAGATGAGGTCAATTACATGAATCATTTGTTTCCATTGTGCACAATCAAATAGAAGCCCCTCCCTAAGTTCCAAATAGAGAAAATCCTTCCTAAAAGTTTCTTCCCACATCTTTTTGGGTCTACCTCTACCTCTTTTAATATATGAGAAGTTCATAAACTCAAATTTTCAAACAGGGGACAGTCTATGTTTAATATACCCAAATCATCTAAGGCGGCATTCTCTAATCTTATCCACAATTGGAGCCACTCCAACCTTGCTATGGACAATCTAATTTCTCACTTTATCCTTACGAGTATACCCACTCATCCACCAAAATATCCTCATCCCTATACTACTTATTTGATCGATAAGTTTCTTATTTGTTGACCAATATTCAGCCCATATAACATAGTTGGTTGTATAACTGCTCTATAAAATTTTCTTTTAAGTTTGAGTGAACTTTTTTTATCACACAATACTCCAGAAGAGCTCATCCATTTTATTCAACTAGCTTGAATTTTATTAATCACATTGCCCTCTATTTCACCATTATTTTGAATAATTGAACCAAGGTACTTGAACGTCTCGCTCTTCTTGATCACATGGTTCACAATAGTTATGTCCGCAAGATTATGACTTCTAATACAATTGAACTTACACTCCATATATTCAATTTTAGATTTACTACGACAAAAATAAACCTTTGGAATCTAAAGTAGTCCTCAATAACTCAAATTTTGCTTTAAATCGATCCCTAATCTTATCAATTAATAGAATAATATCAGCAAATAGCACACCCCAGAAATCTCCTCTTAAATGTGCGTAGTAAAAACATTCATAATTAAAGCAAAATAATATGGGCTGAGAGCTGAGCCTTGATATAATCCAATCCAAATAGGAAAATCATTAGAAAAGCCACATTACAACTGAACACATGTACAACCCCAAAAACATATCTAATAACATTAATATATGCAACACTAATCCATTTTTTCTCCACAACTCACTAATAAACTTCTTTCATTACTCTCATAAGCCTTTTCAATATCAATATAAATTAAATGAAGATCTTTTCTTTAAATTTCTCCATCAAAACTCTTAATACATGTTCAGCTTCCATGGTAGATCCACCCGATATAAAACCAAATTAATTTTGAGAAACGCAAGTATCACTTCGTAATCTGTATTCAATTACTCTCCCAAAGTTTCAAAGTATTACACATTAACTTAATTCCTCTATTATCAGCAGTCTTTAGCATTGCTTTTATTCTTGTAAACATGTATAACAATACCCTTTCTCCACTCATCAGGCATCCTACTAGACTTTAAGAAAATATTAAATAATTTGATAAGCCAAGAAATTTTTTCCTTGCCCAAACGTTTTCATACACCGATAGGGATGTCATCCGATCCAGCTACTTTTTAGCTCTTCATCCACTTTAAAGTATTCTGAATTTTAACTTTACTAATATGGCAAATGAAAGTTCAATTGAGACTATTTTAAAACCATTAAACTCACTTATATAAATTTTATTGATAAAATCTTCATTAAAAATATAATAAAATTATTCATCTATCTATGTTGAATATCGTTATCCATAAGAAGAATTTTTTTTTTATTATCATTTTTAATAGATTTAATATGGTTCAAATTTTTGATTCTCTTATCCCTTTATAGATTTAATATTTTGACAAAGTATATTTTTTTTTAAATAAGTTGAGCTTTATAAGATAAATATCTCATTGAACTGTCAAGAGTTTAAACCCAAGAACTCAACTATTGAGCCACAATATCATTCATAGAAATGTATAATTTATTATATACATTCTCAAATGCTGCCCTCTTAGCATCACAAACTGTTATTTTAGATTCACAATAAACTAATTTATAATTCCTTCAATTCTCCACAGTCTTACATTTAAATCAATCTTTATAGCATGCTTTTTAACTTTAATCTTAACTTGAACATCATATTTTCAATATCATGAATCTTTATAATTGGATACACTTCCTTAAGATTTAGTAAGTAAATTCTTTGCAACATTACGAATACAACTAGTAATCGAGTTTCACATAAAATTGGTTTCACTCTAAAAATCTCATTGTCTAGGTTTTTCACTCTTAAGAATATTTATATTACCCTTCTTAAGATTTTAATATCTAGTTTATAACATAATTAAGATTTAATATTACTTTTATTATCTCTTATTTTTAAATTTAAAAACAATAAGCGATGTTGAGTTGTCAAACAAACACTAGGAATAATCTTACATCCTTGTACAATAAACGATTTGTCTTCTTTATAGTCAATCTAAGTTATAGAAGTCCCATTTTATATTCCTCTCTTTTTTTAAATTAAGTGTTAGCAATTATGATATCATAGGCTAAGGAAATTTCTAAAATCATTCTTCCTTCTTCATTAAATTCTCTAGAATCAAAATCACCATAAAAATTATTAAATTCTTTAGTTATTGTTCCAGCATATCCATTTAAATATCCTTCTATTAAAAGCATCTCCTTTTGAGATACTCCTTGAACTAACTCATCCAAATCAAGCTAAAATTTTTTTATACACATATGCAATCATATTTGAAGGACATAAGCACTTACAATATTAAAAGTTATTTATTAATTATAAGTTATAAATATATAATTCTATCTCAACCTCTTAACTTTGACTACATTATCCTTTAAATTCCTATCCAAAATAATACCCACGCCATTCTTAAGGTGACCTTACCCAAGTACCAAAGTTTAATGCCTAAAATATCAATTTTTGCTCTCTCATCCACTAAATTTCTTGAAGCAATAATATATAATCTTTTTTTATCAAAATATTAACTAACTCAAAAAACTTGACAGTGAAAGTGTCAATATTCCAGCAAGATAATTTTAATTTAGAATCGAAGACTAAATTCTTTACCGGCATCCGTCCATAATATGGGAACCCATGTTTATTTGGCACTACACTTGGGCGTCGTTATAATAGCCTTTGCACACTATTCACTACATTCAAGCAATGCAGCGCATCACTTCCAGGGAACATCATAGCTCTAATACAATTATTTAAGGGGTTAATGTCAAAAATAGGATTCAAAAATGTTTTATGATGGTCGTCTACTACCTAATGCATCATTTTCATTTTTCAAAAATTATGAAAAATGTCATTACAATAATGTTGAATCATGTTATTGAGACACTAAACCTAGGCACTAGGCAAGTCAAGTTCAAGCAAACCCAATTCAAACCAAAACTGATTTTTAAAATTCCAGACACAGCCGGCAATGAGCGATAGCACATGTTAGGATCGGGCTAGCAAAAATAACCCAAAAGAGAATAATTAAATTTTGTTAACAATTTTATATTATAAAATTATATTATTATTTAAGAAAATTCATACAAAGAATCTTTATTTACATATACAACATATATGTAAGAAGTTGTAACCTAAAGTCTTACTTTTGCAACAAAATTAGCACTTGATAATGACATTAAATATGAATCATAAGACATTTTTTCTCAAAATCGAGACAAGTCGTGCGCAAATGAGTAAAGCTCACACCTAACCCTAAAAAGAGTCAAGTCGGGTTGATATTTAAACTTGTACATGATTAGGCATAGGCCTTTTGCAGGCTAAGATTAATTAGTCGAACATGTGCTCAGGTATTGATTACACTCAAAATTGAGCAACATCTCAATAACGAGTGATGCAACAGCTAGGGTTCTCCGCCAAAGAAAAAAGAGTGAGAACATAATGTTGCATATCAAAGGAAATTGTGATATTCGTAGTGGAAGTTGCAGTGTTGTTTGATGCAATTGTCATTGCTCAACACCCCCACCAATGCTTGTAATTTTTTTCCTTCAAAAGTGGAGGAAGAAGATTTTAAAGCTAACCAAAAAACCACTAGCCTGAAAATGAAATAGAAGATAATTAGAGAATGCCCTTTTAGTGGCTCAGTTCGATGTGGTTGTTCAAAAATAGAATATGAGAATTGAGTTCATTTGTAGCAAAGATGGAGTGGCTCCAGTAGTGGAGACAATTAGAGAATGTCGTCTTAGTAGCTCGGTTCAATGTGGTTGTTCAAATATGGAATATGAATTGTACTCGTGTTAAAAAAGGAAGAAAAAGGTCAAAAGCAGTATCGAAAAAAACCATCAGAAAGAATTTTCTCTATTTAGAACTTATGGGGCTTTTATTTGTTTGTGCACAAAGAAAACAATAGATTCAAGAAGCCAACTCCACGTAATAGGACTAAAAATTAAGGGCGGTGTCATTGTTTAGTATTTGTTAATTAAAAATTTTTGTTATCACTAGAAAATAATTTTAATAACAAGACTTATGGAGAACCTTCTATTTGAACGTGCGCAATGAAAAACAAGGGGTTCATATAGCTAACCCAACCTAGTGTGATTAAGGCTTGGTGGTGGTGGTGTTGTAGGAAAGTGGTGTTGTTGCAGGAAAAATATCAAAAACATTAATTTTAAAAAAAAAAAATTAAATGTGTCAAATAAAATTAATTTATAAAATGACAAAAAATCACTAACTTAAATATTATATAAATATCTTAAAATAAAACAACCAAAAATATAATCTCGCTCAAATGAAAAAATCTCAAAATAATAATAATAAAATAAAATTATTAAATAAATGATGTCATCTACAAAATAAATAATACTTAACTAAATAAACAATATTATCTAAACAATTATTTAAGGGCTAGTTTGAATCAATGTCACTAAATGTTAAGGTTATATATTAATAAGTGTTATTAGATATCAATGTTAGTATAGATTCCATTATCTATTTATTTCAAAGTTACTAATAAATTTTTGGTCGTTTTCTAATGTCACTCATATTTGGTCAATATCTAACAATTCTGGGTTAATTGTGTCAGATAATTTTTGACATTTTTGACTGTTTTCTGATGTCACTTGTACTTGCCATTTTTATATTTATTAAGAAAACATAGAATCAAATGCCTCCAATCTCTTAATAACATTACAAAACATTAAGATGTACATGAGCCAAACAATGTCAGAAAAGAATGTCATGTCAATAACATTTTTCATAGCATGCAGCAAAACAGTCCCTAGTTTTGGTATATACATATTTGAAATGTTGAGTTACGTTTCACTTCACTGCTTACTCTTATGGTGATATAATTTTGTCGAGATCATTGGATTATTTTGTGATGTTACTAATAGGCTCTTTTTTCTATAAAATTGCCGATGGGAGCAACAAAGGAAGAGACCCCCCCGGACATCAAAATGTTGATCGATTCTAGTGGGCATTAGATATCAGGATAAAATAGCATATTTATAATATTAAAGGTAAGAAATAACATGTTTAAGAACCAATCATCCGCCAATTTCAACTAACATGAAATGACATTACCCAGCAATGATTTGTCAATGAACCGAACTCAATGTGAATCTATTTATCCCTTTATTCCATGCGGATATAAATTAAGAAAAAAATTGAAGGAAAAAAAGTGCATCTTTGGGTGCCATCATGCTTGCCATAAATTTAAAATGTTCACAGAGCTTCCCCCACCCAAATATAAATATATGCATTCAGAATATAAGAAACTTGAGCAACATTAGTCGAATGAATTATACGTTCCGCAGCTGCATTTAGTATGGCTCAAATTAATAGATTTCAAACACTGTTATAAAAAAGAGAACAAAAAAGCAATGTTTAATCAGCACAAATCTAATCAACTGCAACAAAATTGCATGTCAACGATATAAGAAAGGGCCTACTACAGAGATTCAAACTTACTCCGGGAGATGGAAATCTGGCATGCCTCCCCATGAGCCCTACTCCATTATTAGCTGCTGCGGAACCGTGACTTCCGGGGAGGGTCCGCGGCGCACCGAAGCGGAAGCTATCCACCGCAGCTGGCACATCTCTGTCATCCTCCTCGTCATCTTCCTCTCCGGCGGCCTGCGAAGCCATCACCCGAGCGAGGCGAGCATTGGCCGCCTTTGCGGCCAGGTTCTGCGTCTTCCGGATGTTGGATAATCCTGAGGTCGATGCAGAGCGGTGGTGCGACGGCGACATGCCAGGTGAGCTCGAGCCTGTGCTGCTCGATCCGCCGCTGTGCTGCCGCCCGTACACCGGACTTCCGGCTCTCCGGCGATCCATCCAGAAAGCGGCGGAGGGAGTAGCAGAAATTCAGTTGCGATGCGAAGAGTTTGGTTCTCAATGGAGGTATCGGAGAATCGGCGTTGGAAGGGGAGGAGACGGAATGGGAATTCTGAGGATCGGATCCCGATAACTAGGTGTCACCGGGACAAATCCTAACTAGGGCGATACGGAAACATCGAAGATTGCAAGTGCGTGGATTTTCGATCTTGCCTTATTTTTCTTATAAATTTTTTTAGAAATTTGTTACGAATTAAAATAATAATGAAATAAAAATTTTATGTAAATTTTATTTTTTTTGTTTGAATCAATGAGTATAAAAATAAAAAAATTAATTGATGATGAATATAATTGTGTATGTAATTATTTAAATATATATTTTTCAATTTTCTAAATTGTGCTTTATTAACAATTAGGATAATCAAATAATAATAAACTTATTAGCAAGTAATTACTGGCTAAAATATTTATTATTAATGTGATTAATAATGTATTCTTTATAACTAATTATTAATTAACATATAAAGAAACCAAATGAATATCCTATAAAATTTGAATTCATGAAATAATAAATTTAGAAATATTATTTGCTAAAAAATGATACACTTACATCATTATATATATAATTATATTAATCGCTAATCAAAAAAAATAATTCTTATTTTTTTCCTTAAATATTACTAAAAAAAAAATAAATTATACTAATCTTAGAATTATCATATCATTCTCAATTTTAATGTGTATATAATAATATAAATATAATAAAGTATTTATTTGATAATTTGTATTTAAAAATATAAAAAAATAAAAAATTATTTATGCGCGTGGAGTTGCGCTCACGCTTTATCTTATAGGAGAAAAGAGAGCAAAGGAAGCCAAAGGAAATCCTTCCATAGCTGATTTTGGAGAGAGAATGAGAGAGCAGTAAGAAAGTGAAATCGTGAAGGAAAGGAACCTTCTTCTTTTGTTTTTCAGCCTTAATTATAATATGATTAGTGATTATATTTATAATATATATAAAATATTTAAATAAAGAAAAATACTACAATATCACAATAACAAAAATATTACTTAGCTCACAAATATCTCCCAAAAAATATGAATAATTAGGATTTAAGATTTAAAAAATATATTTTTATGGGCTCCACAAGCAAAAGTGAATTTAATAAAAAAATTTATTTCACTTAACTTACTAAATCCTAATCATCAATACATTTTGGAAGATAATTGAGAGCTATATAGCTGAGTTTTTATAATAGTGAATCTCATTAATTACTAATTTTTAAATGTATTAATAATTATCTTAAATGCAATAATGATTGTTGGGTACTGTAGCATTTACTTAAATAAATTTTATTAAATTAATAAAATAAGAATAGATTCGTGGGTGGTATGTATATAAAAAAAAATTATTACAATTACAAAATTATATACATATTAAAATGATAATAATTTGATAATTTTATGTGTAAATATATGATTAATATAATTTATTTTATATGTAAAAAAAATTATAAAATAAAATTGTAATTAGTGATGAATATGATTAAGTATATGATAATGTAAGTGTAATATTTTTTATATAAAAATCAAAAAAAATTATTGAACATTAAAATAGAATATATGTACAAATAAAATAGAGTTAAAATAAAAAAGAAAATAGCATACATATTATTATTAGCATTATTATGGATTTTGCTTTTTCAAATATATCTCTTAAAAAATATAAATTTTATTTTTTTATAAAAAATTATCATTAAATTTATTTTTTGTGTGTGTGAAGACATATAAAAAATACATATTTTAAATATAAAATTCTAATTATTTATATTTTTATGAGATGTTTAAAAAGAGAAATATTATTTGGATTCATTAATATGATACTCAAAAAAATTCATCCAATTAAATTTAAATATTATTTCAATATAAATTTTAAAAATAAATTTATATTATTTAATATAAATAAATAAATTCTAATAAATAATCTATAAATTTTATTAGATAAATTTTATCAGGGCTAATTTAAATAGCATTTCTTATTTAAAAACTAAGTAATATTTTTCAATTGTTATTACTATTATTTTTTGTGATGTTATGGGCCTCACATCTGCATAGATTCCACTCTGCCAAGCAGAGGAAAGCTTCCTTTGTCCTCCTTTTATTCGCACAGCCCTCCTCAATCTCTTTTTAACACGTGTCTCTTATTTTACAATTTTTATTTTATTTTATCTCCATCAAAAAAATATAAAATCTTAGTAATACCTTCTTTCTATGAGATACTAGAAATCAAATATTATTTTATTAATTATATTTTATTATTGGAAAATATTTCGATACAAAAAATGTTAATTGGTTCAGACTACTGAGTATTTACTTTATCTTTTATAAAATCATATCTAAAATTATTGTGCTAAAGCTTATACTAATTCTTCTGAATATAATTAATCGTAATTAAAGTGTCTTTGTTCTTTGAAGTATTATCAAAGATCATATCATGATTATTCAAGAGCTTTTGTATAGCATTAAGAAAAAACAAAGAGACAGTAACTTAACTCTTAAGATTGATTTAGAGAAAGCATATGATAAAATCAATTGGAACTTCATTATAATTGTTTTCAAAGTTCATAATTTCAATGATTTATTCATTTACAATATTAAAAGCATCACATCTAATGTCTACAACCTTCACTGAGGGTTGTCCAAATCGCATAGAGGGCTTAGATAAGAGATCCCCTTTCCCTTATCCTTCTTGTCCTTGCTATAAACTATTGGTTTAAAATTACAAATCTTACTCAAAAATACAAACTATAGGCGTTGTCATATTTTCAAATATCGATTTAAGATATGTTGATATCATCAATTGCGAGTAAAGGATGCTGATGTTGAAAAAACTGTCTTCCGTACTCGTTGTGACCACTTTGAGTTTCTTGTGATGTTCTTCGGACTCATCAATGCGCCATCAATATTCATGGATTTAATGCAGTGAGTCCACAAGCCATTTTTAGACAAATTCGTCATCGTCTTTATCGAATATATAATTATTTATTCTCATACTCAAAAGGATTATCAAGATCATTTAAGAGTTATATTAGAAAGCTTGCATGATCACTGGCTTTATGCCAAATTCTCCATGTGCAAATTTTAGCTAAAATAAATAGCTTTCTTGGGTCATGTAATCAATGCCCAAGGTATTCGTGTAGATCAAAAGAAAGTAAGTTCAATCCAAGATTGGGTACAACCCAAATCAGTAACAGATATCAAAAGTTTTTTGGGATTGGTGGGGTACTACAAAAAATTTGTTAAAGGCTTCTCTCAGATCGCCTCACCTTTAACTAAGCTGACTCAGAAATCCATACCTTTCGTTTGTAGTCATGAATGCAAGGATATTTATAGATACATATAGGATATTTATAGATACATACGGTCCTATGATAATTAAACTGTAATCACAGCACATCACTACTAATACAGTAATGTATGCCTTAGAAGAATGAATTGCTTCTAGTAATTGAAAATTTGATTTACGATTACCAATCATAATTGTCATATTTTAAGAATATAACATTTGTTCAAATGAGTAAAAACTTAGAAGAGTTTGAAGCTTTAAAGATTTTCCCTTTAGGATTCAACCCTCATAATCTTATCTTATAACTAATGATTAAAAAATTTTATCCAAAATTTTGTATTTAAGGAACTATCCAACTAAGTGATAACCATCACTTAATAAGGATCTCAATATTAGAAAAAGAGAAGTTAACATTTATCTAAGCTAAATATAACTTTAAGAATCTAAAGATTAAATCTTAAGTCATAACATATGACTTAGCAATACATGATGATTATAACTTGGCAGGTGATATCACTTGTTGAACATAAAATGAATTTATAAGTCAAGATCTTAAAAATTAGATATTTTAAATTATTTTCATTATCTAAAAAGCTTAGGTAACTAGTTAAGCCTTTATAGAGTTTAGATTAACTATGCTGTACTCTAAGTGTTGTTATATAGATTAAAATGATCAAATATTGTTAGTTAGTTTAAGTAATTTAAATGCTTTTATCTATCATGTGCAAAATCATATGCTGTCATTTTTATATATGAAGTCAAATGATTGAATGTCGGTACTTACCTCAATGAATTAAATGCTAACATGTAATTTTTGTAAAGGAGATCATTGATATCTTAGGCGATCCAATGTTATTAGTTTAATCAAGTAATCCACTACTACTAGTTCATGAAATGTGATCAAATACTTCCATCAAGTTCAATTATGATTAAATTTTGACACAAATGCTATCTTTGAACTTATATATACTCAAATGCTGCCATCTTCTTTTTATGAGAATTAAAAATTATCACTTTCTTTCAATGAAATCCATGTTATAAATCCTTATTACTGTATTTTTGCAATTGCTGAATTTCATATTGGTATCTGTGAGTTTCTAAATCCATGACTTGCTATAAATCCTTAATGCTGTATTTTGTAATTGCTGAATTATATGTTAATATCCTTATAAATGCTAACTTAATATTGTTGTTCTTTACAGGATGAGCTATAAGTTAAAACAAAAAGAATGAAATGCTGAAGTAAATATTGCCTTATGTGCAATAAGTCAAATAATGCTACCTTTATAAAATTGCTTTCTATATCTTTTTAGATGTTTAATATAGAATGTATAAACTACTTAGTTTAGTTTTATATATTTGAAATTATTGTAAAACTGGAAATGAGCAATCCTATAAAAAGGATTGAACTCTATTGTAGAACTGGAAATGAGCAATCTTATAAAAAGGATTGAACTCTATTTTAAAATTGGAAATAGTCAATAGATTGACTTATATTTTGATTGTATAAAAATTGTTTATTTGAACAAAAATAAAGGAGACTGCCAAAATTTCTAAAAATTTTAGGATTTAGAAAAATTTGTGAGAAATATAGATATTTTCACATATTAAACACTTATAAAATATCTAGAGTTTCATATATAGGATTGTTAAGTATTCACTTCATTTGAAAGTATTAGTCATAAGTTAATCGATTGAACTCCAAATCAATGGTTACTTTACATCCCCCTCTTCCATAGGCAAACTGGAGCTAATTCCCTTAAAGTAATGATTTTATTATTTAAGTAAGTAGTTAAATATTTGTGGATGATCACTCTTTATTTAATTGGTTAAATGCATGATATTGTTCCAATTAACTTTACCTACTATGCTCATTTTCCTTTATCGTCATCTCTTTTTAGCTTGCATCTATCTTCTGAGGTTTGTTTTAACGTCAGAGGATTATTCTCCTCGAGTATAGCACAGTGGTAGCTCATTTGAGTGAGTGGCGGCGTTTGTTGCTAGTTTGTTTCCCTAGTTATTAGAGGAAAGGCAGTGGTAGCATACCTTACCATGTCACTCAACCCAGTTGCTGGTATTAAACTCTCCAAAACTTTTCTTAGATCTATACCTCTCTTTTCAAATATTTTACTTAGTATATGCCGAACTCTCCTATGTGAAGTCAAAAGATTAGAAATCGCCCCTGGGTCAGTCGCCGGTACCGAAGTTGACTCTTGCCCATTCCATTTAACTAGTGATGTCAATGACGACATCGTTCTTAAGTGGGGGAGTCTGTAACAACCCGGTGTTGTTACTAGCGTGATTAACTCTAAATTTAAGAGGATTAAGTCGAAATTAAAATTTTCAATTTTAGTTAAATAAAAATTAAATAAAAATATCCTCAAATGAAGTATAGTAAGGGGATCCTTTTACCAAAATTTGAGAGCAATCTGAGTCTCAGATCATCCTAAATAAATTTGGGAAGTTTAAATTTCCAGAGTCGATAAAAGATAAAATAAAAGTTGGATTTCAAAAAATTTTGTATATTTGAATTAAAAATTATGAGAAGACACTATGCTTTAAGTTTCGTAATTTTTTAAGCTCCTGATTAAGCGTAGCGAACTTTAAAGTTTTTTACTAAAAAATTAATATAAAATAAAATACTCGTCCAAATTTAATAATTTTTAAACGCTTGCGTTTGTCTCATCGAGACGGTCGTTTCGATACCAAGTTTATAATTTTTAAAGTTCAATTGACTTAGATCAAGGCTCGAGAAGTTTCAGCCATTGAATTTTGATCTAACGGCTGCGATATAATTCAATTTTTGCCTCATAAATATATTGAGCCCTACCCTAAGATCAGCAATCTGAAATTTATCCTTTTCCTCAGCGGTCAACTTCTTCTCCCTTATGAAAAAAAAACTGAAACCTTCTTCCTCCATGGCCAAGCTCCTTCTTCCTCCATGGCCGAACCTCGTCCTTCATCTCCATGGCCGAACCTCTTCCTTCTCCTTCCATAGCCGAGCAGCAGCCTTCATCCTCCACAACCGAGCTCAAGCAGCTCTCATCTTCCATGGACGATCAGTAGCCCTCCTTCCATGGCCGAGCACTTCTTCTCCTTCCATGGCCGAGCATTCCTTCTCTTTCCATGGCCGAGCCTTCTCCTTCCCTTGGCCGAATCTTCCCCTCATCATCCATGATCAGACAACCCCCCATCAATCGATCTTTCCTTTGACATTTTGGAGGTACAAACCTACACTTAAGAATAATGTTGGTTGTGATACAAAGTTTAAAGTTCTTGATTTATTTTGATGATTGAATAAAAAATCTGAATTTATTAGATTCAATTATCTCTTGCAATCAATATCAAATGCATGTTTGTATAATTAGTGGATTATTAGCACTTTTGATTGGAATTTATTGGCATGTAACTCATACCTAATAGAGGTTAAATTGTTGATCCATATGTATACAGCCCTATTATTCATTAGCAAGTGTTATAGTTGAGTTCGGCAAAGTAATAATCCCTATAGCTGAATTTTATGAATTCAATTATCATTGTGGTTTTATCTATTCAATGCAGGTTTAATTAGTTATTCAGTAAGTATCTTAATGTTAGAAGATCATAAGCACTATTGATTTACATTTAATTGCATGAATTTATGTTAACGGCGGCATTGGGTTACACCCAATACTCTCATGAAATATGAATTTATTTTGTTATTATGCTGAGCTAATAAAATAAATTTGCATGTATTCTTGGAATCATGGATTGTACAACCCTAGGTTGTTACTCTAACTTAAAACTAGATTAATTAAGCTAAATCAAAGTTTGATTTTGATTACATTGGATTCAATGGGTCATTTAAATCTAAACATAGAAATTTGAAATTAATCGGAGCTAAATTGAAAAATTTGGTATTTTTTGCTATTTTTAGGTACCTAAATTATTTTGATCTCCAAATTAAAATCTGATTTCATTTTTGAGTTCCTCATACCCAAATTAGCTAATGGTGAATTTTTGGAAATTTTTGGAGCTCATTTGGACCTAAATTGAATTTAGGAATTTTTGGAATAATTGAAATTTATTTAAATGATTTTTAATTTAATTAAATTTAATTTTTATTATTAAAATCACTATTAGGATTTGCTGTCGGGACCGCGGCAGATCCGCTGCGGGGTCCCGACAGCGGCGCGCCATTTTGCACCCGTAGGATCCTTAGCACGCATCTTAGCGCGCTTCAATCCAACGGCCCGCGCTGTCGATCGGATCCAGCAGATCTCGACCATTCTGCGGTTCTGAGATCTGATCCGACGGCGCCTAATCCATCCGCCTTAAGTAAGCCGATCGCCCGTTCGATCCGCAGATCATATCCAACGGCCGATCCAATCCCACGCGCGACTGTTAGATGTCGGGAGATCAGGACCGTTCCGCGTCAACTGACGATCCATCAGACGGCTCCCAACCCTCCCGCAAGTGTTCATCTTTGTCCCCAAAGGATCCGCCCCGACAGGAAAAATTTGCGGAAATTTGCCACGTAATTCCTGTCTGCCACTCCCCGTGCCAGGTCAGCTCGACCGTTGGCACCTTCCCGTAAGTGGCCGAGCCGAGCCGGCTGAGCCAAGAGGTCTGGACCATCCCAATTTTGGGAAACCAGTGAAGGGCCTCGGGCCGAGCCAAATTCCAAGCCCGAGCCCCGGCTTCCTTGCCTGACCCTCCCTAGAGCCTATAAGTACCCCTAGGACTTCACGGTGAGTCCCTTTGCTCACTGTGAATCTCCAATTCCTCGGTAGAAGGCCTACTGGAGCTCTCTTTCCCTCGGCGATTTCCTGGCTATTGCAGAGCTTTGAACCGCTGATAGAGGGTCCGTCTGGTGTTCAGACTCCCTAGGAAGCTTCGTCTAGTCTTCAGGAAGCTTCAGCACCCTCCAATTTCCCTCGGCAAGGCCTGTTTCCCCGGTTCAAGGTACAGCTTTCCGCCATTAAAATTTATGAAGCTCCCTTTCATTTCTGTCATCTGGATTGAGCTCTGAATGTCGTCTAAGTAGCCTTAGCCACTTAGGAAACTCCCGTGATTGTCGCTTGGGGCTAAGTTGGCTCAAATCGATCATATCGATCGATTGAGCTAGCGGGCGAACCAATGGCTGAGTCCGACCAAGGACCCAGCGATTGGCTGCACCCCAGGTTAAGATAGGTTGGGGGTTCGATGCGTCTTGACTCCCTGAACGTGTAGGGATCGAGCCCCGGTCAAATCGTGGTCTCTGTGAGGAGAATTTCTCCCTCACAGGTGGCCTGAGACGGATTTCTGAAGAACGTCTCGGGCAACCTAGACCCCATCGATCCAGAGGGATCCAGATGGGGGTTCTTGGTCCAATCGATGCGTCTTCCCTCAAGGAACATGTAGGGATCGATTTGAGCCCCTGCCGTCGCCGGAGCGCCGAGAATTTCAGCTTTGAAATTCGACTGGCTCAGAGCCCGTCGAGAGGTTGAAGACGAAGTCGCGGGTCCGGGTCGGGCCGGCCGCTGACCCGCGTGGTTCTGATTTTGGGCCGCGATTAATTAATATTTATTGGAGTGTATTTTTAATAGTTATGATTTAAATTAATTGAAACCTATAGTTTTAATTTAAATAAATATTCAGAATAAATTAATTGAATAACTTTAGATCCACATATCCAAATGGTATGATCCAATATACCATTTAAATCAAAAAAATTCCAGGAATCTGAATCTAAAATAAAATTCCAGATCCAATGGTTGGATTTAAAAATATTAACTGAAACTTTTTTGTTCTTAAATAAATCATATAAAATCACCTAATTATCCAAATTGGGAGTTTAAGGGTTCTGATTGCTCCTTATGACCTAAGGAACAATTCCAGACCCTTAAAATCTATTTTAGGTAATTAATTTTCTTAATCACTCTTTAATCACCCTAATTAAGGATTAGTGAACTTAACCCTAATTAAGCCTCTGAATTGAGTGAGGGTTGTTCCTAACCTTATATTAAGTCAATTAGAATCTAAGTGTAGAGTTGGATTGCCCTAAATTGCCTTAATTTCACTAATCACCCTAAGAGGCTTAAGTAAGTGATTAGTGCTAATTAAGATCAATTAGGTCTTCAAAACCTAAATTTTGGGTGTTTCCCACTTTATTTAGTCATGTGAAACATATTAAAACAGATTAGAACCAATTTGGGTAAGTAAACCATAAAATCCCAATTTTAGCCTTAAGAGGGGCATTTTGGTCATTTTGACCAAAATGTGGATTAATGTCCCTCAAGGATTGAAAATTTCAGTAATATACTTTAAATTAAATTGGAAATGTTCTCTGAAATCTTAGAACAATAATATTATTCATATGATCCTTAAATCATCAAATCTTCATTTAATCCTTAAATAAGATACTTAACTCTTAAGCATTCCATTTAAGGATCATTTGACTTGAAAATTGAAATATAATAATAAGAATTGTCAATTGTATCATTAATAAACTCAGATAAGATAACTTAAGAGCTTAGTATCAAAAGATAAGGAATTGGAAAAGTTTAAGTTAAGAATCCAGCTTAAGATCTAAAAGTGATCAAACTTAGACTCTTAGATCTTAAGTAATCTAAGGAGATTATTATGAGTTAATGGTTAACCTAATATTTAGAACTATTAATCCTTATAGTAATAAGCCCAATATAGCTAGATGTTGAACCTAATTGCTAAAGAAAATGCAATTGGAATCTCCTAAGTTAAAATCCATTTAATGTCTAAAGTGATCAAACTTAGATCTTTAGATCTTAAATCTTAAATCTTAGCTCTTCAAATGTTGGATCAAACCATCTCCATTTGATATTCCTAAATGATTAATTGTTTAATCCTTTGAAACCTTCCATATGGGTATAGGATGATTCAATCTCTTAAGATAATGAAATTATCTTAAAGATTGAATATAGTTCTTAGATTTTTAAAGTTCTTAATTGATTATTTTATCTTATAATTAATAGAATAGCATTTCACTAAGATCTTAGTTCCTGAATCTTTCAACTTATAGGAACCTTTACCCTTGGGATTAAGTGAAAAAACCTAGATCCTATTTTAGTATCACCTTGGATTTGGAATTTGAACTCAACATAGGGTTTAAGTTCTAAATCCTTAAATCTTGATTTATTTGATCAAGATTTGGGTAAGAGAGTAAAATATTCATAAAATTAAGTTGTTGATTTGCTTACTTAAACTATATAGTCGTCACATGATTTTTTTGATTAGAGCTTGTTAAGTTCTAATTTTTGACTTTAAGGACGTAAATCTGAGATTCTACTCGATAGCTGGATATTGGAGATCCTAAGCTTGTACCTTCTCAGAATAATTAGATTTAGAAATTAGACAACAACAGATATCACATAAGTCTAGATTGAGTCTCTTGCTTACTTTGACTAGATTGCTTTGCCTACCTTGGATTTTGAGCTTTAGCCCTTGAGCATAATAGGAAAACTTATGATGATGTATTCTAAGCTAGTATTGAATTTACATATCATTCAGTTTTGTTTTGTTACAGTTAGTAGAATATGACCTAGTTTAGTCTGCCTCTTTAGTAGTAGTATTGTATAGACTGGACTCAGACTTAGCATATTTGGATGGCTAGGCTGGGGATTGATTGATTGATTGATATTGGAGGCCCTGTATGGCCTATTGGCTGGTATGGCAGTACTAGAACTTAGGCATATTACTACTTTACTAGTATTGTATTGTTTTGGCTTCCTGGTTTATTTTGCCACATGCTTTAGTGGCCTTATTTGTTTTTCAGTATTTGCTCACTTTGCCACATGTCTCAGTGGCTTCACTTATCATATATTGCTTTGCTTTTGCCACATGTCTCAGTGGCCTTTCTTTTCATATTAATCTGCATGTTGTATGTATATTTCATGACTTAGATATATATATATATATAAATGGCATATTTAGGATGCTAGAATTTTATTATATTCAGTACTCATATTCTTTTATACTCAGCATGTTTTACTTCGATCATAATCATGTTAGGATCATGTTTATTCAGTAGTTGCAGTATTTTTGCTCTTAGCCTTACCTTACTTATTTTGAGTCTGTATGTTACTTTACATACATGTTGCATGCTATAAATAGATAGTTTATAGTATCCCAGTTCTTTCATAGCTTATTGCACCCCTTTACTACTGCATGTATAGTTAAATTTAAATGTGATATCTTTTAATATTCAGTTCACTTTAAATAGCCTAAAATGTACTTAAACAATTGCCTAACTGTAACCTTTTTATTTTGTTAGCTGGGGCCTTGGCATTTGTAATACCGACAAATGTCAAATTCAGACGTGTTCGTGGGTAGTGTCGCTGAGGAGGAGCCAGTTCAGGAGGAGGACCTTCCAGCTGCTGTCTAGCTAGTTTTGCCTTGTTCATTTCAGTAAGGATGAGAGTCTTTTATTTTTAGTTATCCATTTCAGTTTGTAATAATTAAACTTTCTGGATGTACTTTACTTTCTGCATTGTTGTGAGTTACTATATTGCATTTTCTTTTCCCACTATGTATGCTTGTGGATGTTATCCTATTTTTATATTGCTTCTGCCACTTTGATATTTATATTAATGAATGTTATAGCACTTGGTGACAAGTCCTTGCCTTAAGGCAAGTTGGGTTCGCCTAACTTTACTTAAGTTGGGGATTTGCCACAGTTGGAGCACCGCACTTCCTTATTGTCAGTACGGGGGCCCCACATGGATGGCTTTCATAAGTTATATCTATGCTTGTAGCCACCTCATTGTGATGGTATAATAATGGATTGCTTCCATCTTATGCCATATGTAAGCATCTTGTTTAAGTTTCATATGTTAACCTCATTTAATCGCTCATAGGAATGACACTTTTACTTTCATTAGGATCTTAATTGTCGTCCTTATCAAGCCTCATGTATGCAGCCCTCATTTCATCTTATTAATTATGTGAGAATTAGTTATAATCGTAGTGCACGTATACATCATTTGCAAAGGTTAGTTCATGCCACCTAAGGAGTTGTATATTTTTGCATTTAATGTTTGAATATACCTTGATTCATCTAGTATAATAATTTGTTAATTCATCACATAAGTTATTATTTGTAGTTTCTCATCTTAAATTGATTAAGTTTTGTGTAAAGATGCTAGCATGGTGATGAGTTTTAATCAATCTCTATTAAATATATTATTAAAGCATGTTCAAGCATCTTTAGAGAATTTGAATGTAAAATTGTTTAATTATTTCACTCTTTATTGATTATCTACCTCCTTAATTGCATGTAGCTAAGCTCATTAGAACTCATGCACTTTTTCAAATTAGTTGTATCAATCACTTAAGTCACTCCTAAATGAATGGTTTAAAGTTTATCCATACGTATCAGCTTATTTAATGCTCCTAAACTAGTGCTCTTGTTCTCTTAGTAAATATCATTCATGATTAGAAATAGCTGAAATAATGATTGGACTTCAAGTTTGTATTCGTAAATAATTGCAAGTGATCTTATTAGAGTTCTCATTGTTTGCTACACCCATATTTTTAAGAGTGAATAAATCGATTATTCAGTATTTAGGCTTATTTCATCACTTTAATTCAGCTAATGCCATGGTGAACCATAATGGATTGTAATAAGGATCATCTACTATGGGGCTATAATCGTGAGGCTTCTCTATAAAGGTACGTAAGTACTTAGAACTTGTATTGAGTTCCATATATTAAATTACTTGTTTAGTCCTATGTTAAGTGCGTACATCACTTGCATAGTTCTTGTTACTATTTTTAGTGCTTTTACTTTTATTAAGTTTTATGTTAACTTTCAATTACTTTACAAGTCGTGTTTGAGGATTGAGATGTCTTGATTATGTCTTGAATACTAAATTTTAATAAACTCTCATGTATCCTTAATTTAACTTAAGAGATCTTAAGGGATTGATTAAGTGATTTACACTTAATCTGGATCTTAGATCGCCATCAATAATTCACCAATAATTCATTTGATTTATCATTGATTTGTAATGCAACTATTGGTCTTAAATTGATATGGTTAGGGGTTAACACCTAATATGTCGGATTTAGACCCAAACTCTTAATCACCTAAATAATCGACTTGATTATAAGATAAGGGACTTGACATTCACTAATAATGCATTCAATTTGGTATTGATTCTAAACATTTGAATTAGACAAACTAAGGTTAATAATAGTCCTATGTGACTTCTTGATCTGAATCAAATCTTAAGATCCTTAATTTTCTCTTAAGTAAGAGGACTAGCATAAGAAGATTAATAAAATCATATTGATTAATCAAGTAATCTAAGTCTTAAAAATATTCCTGATTTAGATCCCATAATCTTAGTTGGAGTGTGATCAGATAATTTAGTCATCTGATCTAATCATCCCAAACTTAATTATGAAACAGAACTTAAGAGATTAATATCAAAATTTAGAAGGGAGATCTTGGGTATCTCTTCATAAGATCGTCTTGAATTATTTAAAAGACCTAAATTCATATATCATGAGGTAGGAAGCCTTGTATGATTCCTTGAGGTAGAAGTATAGAAGATCTCATCACCTTAGAAATTGATCTACTCTCATTATGGTAGTAATCCATTAAGGCACTAGAAAAGATACTTCTCATTATGGTAGAATCCATATTAAGTGTAACGGCCGCCCCTTGACCATCGTCGAGTAACACTAACCTAACTACGATCAAGCGGTGGTTGTCACTAATACCACAGATAATAGACAACTTATCCATGGCATTAACCTGAAGGTGAGCACAGTATTAGGTAGAAACATAAGTAAAGCAGTGCAGAAACTAAGGAAAAAGGCATTCAACAGTATCCACATCCATTCATTCATATACAATATAGAAAATGCAGAATAACAAGAAATAAACTTCTTTGTTACATTTAATTTAATAAGAACAACATGAATTTTTACTAACTGAGCAAGATCTCCTTCCATGCAGAGTATCAACCTCACCTGACCTTCTATCACCAGCACACCTCAAGTATAAGCTCTGAGCTAACACCTGATGCTGCCATATGTACATATATGACAGGGCTAAGCCAACCAAGGAAAAATAATATTAGACTTATAAAGTCTAAGCATATTAAAACTATAACATAACATATACTTGCATTTAAGAAGATATTATTCAACATAAGAGTAAGACAGAAATCAAACTGCAGAAATACTATAAATAGCTGAAAGTATAACGCTGTACAAAATGGAAGCAAAGTAATGTAAAAGTGCAGAAAAACTGTAAAGACGCTAAATAACTGAACTGTAAAGACTAAGCAAAGTAAAACTGCACCAAAATTAAATACTGAAAGTAAATGAAAATACCAGATGCTCATACATCAGTGTGAAAAGAATGTCAAATGCTGAGAAGGATGCTATAAGCTGCACTATATGCCATTGAAACAATGCTCACAAATATGTTATACCACGAAATATCACAGAACTATCACTGAAGGTTTATGAGTAGTACAGTCCAATATAAGCACAACAGTTAGGAAGTCAGTATGGTGACACAGATGCACCCTGAAATTCCCCAGTCTGTGTATATAACATTCCGTATCTCATACTGTATCACTGATACCCATGTGTCACAACAGAAGGAATGGTTCAACTTTCATATTTATGCTTATGCTTATGCCACCATGTTAAATGAATGAGAAATCCCGAAATCCATGAAGAATATAGTAAGAAACAATAATGAATCTTAAGTCTCCACTGTGCAGAATCCTGCTAAAAGGATTCTGACTCCAAATTTCTATATTGCTATTTAGTTAAAGTTGCTTAATTACTTAAAGATTACTAGGCAGGGTGATTGTATACACATATTAAATATGCTGCAAAGATAGAACTCATAATATTTAGTTTGATTACGCCACCCTAATGAAGCGATCTTCATTAGGAGATACCATTCGATGATGGTTTTGTATCTTAAACTAAGCATTAAGTCACTAAACTTATAATCATACTTATCATCTTAAGGAAGGTGAATCCCGTTACTTAGTTTATTTGAGCCAAACCTATTGAAGCGATCTTCGCTAGGAGGCATTGCCCGATGGTAACTTGTCTTTCAATTAAACTAAGGAATATGTACCCATTTAATACACTCTTAGGATTGATTGATTTACTCTAAGTGAGGTTATATCCGCCTAAGCCCACAGGATAGCAACAAAGATAAATCTCACTTAGAGTGACTCAACCAATCCAGAATATTACTGGGGACCAGTAATATGGGTATACCATACTACACTACCCAATAATCATGGTTCAATCAAGTCTGTTTAATATAATAAGGATTTATCAAAACTACAAGTCCTAAACTAATAGGTAAGTCCTATACAAAGTTTCATCAAGTGAATGTGATCCAAGATCACTTAATTTAGATTCTACCACAAGGAGATGTATCTCTTTTAATGTCTTAAGTGATTACTACCACAAGGAGAATAGATCAATCTCTAAGGTGATGGGATCTTCTATACTTCTACCTCAAGGATTCATACAAGGCTTCCTACCTCATGATATATGAATTTAGGTATTTTAAATAATTCAAGATGATCTTATAAAGAGATACTCAAGATCTCCCTTCTAAATGTTAACATTAAGCTCTTAGGTTCTATTTCATAATTAGGTTTAAGATGATTAGATCAGATGATTAAGTCATCTGATCACACTCAATCTAAGATCATGGGATCTAAATCAAACATATTGTTAAGGATTAGATCACTTGTTTAATCAATATGATTTTAATTGTCTTCTTATGCTAGTCTTCTTTCTTAAGAGAAAATCAGGGATCTTAAGGTTTGATTCAGATAGAGCAATCACATAGATTTATTATTAACCTTAACATGTCTAAGTCAAATGTTTAAGATCAATACCAAATTGAATGCATTGTTGGAAAATATTAAGTTCCTTATCTTATAATCAAGTCGATTATTTATGTGATTAAGAGTTTGGGTCTAAATCTGACAGATTAGGTGTTAACCCCTAACCTTATCAATTTAAGACCTATAGTTGCATTACAAATCAATGACAAATCAAATGAATTATTGATGACTTATTGATGGCGATCTAAGATCCAGATTAAGTGTAAATTACTTAATCAATTCCTTAAGATCTCTTAAGTTAAATTAAGGATACATGAGAGTTTATTGAAATTTAGCATTCAAGACATAATCAAGACACCTAAATCCTTAAACATAGCTTATAAGGAAATTGAAAGTTAACATACAACTTAAGAAAAGTAAAAGCACAAAAGAAAACAATAACAAGAACTATGCAAGTGATGTACGCACTTAACATAGGACTAAATAAGAAATTTAATATATCGAACTCAATACAAGTTCTAAGTACGAAATGTACCTGACACGGCACTAAGACTTCTGTAACCAGCAATTTAACAACATCAATCATAGAAACCTATTCATAATGCCAAGAAAAAATAAGGTTTTGCTTAAATACGAGTAAGCTTAATAGTATTAGATTTGCAGTATTTGGGCATTATATAACTAAATGATAATTTACTTGGATAAGAGATGCTTAGCTTAGACTAGCATAAATTCTATCTAATTCATCCTCCCTAACTTAAAATAGAAGATTGATTATAAAATATTGAATACAATAGCTTGATAATATTTAATTCATTATGGATGGATGGAAACATAGCAACATGATTCCTTAGGATGAACTCAAGAATATCAATAAGTCAATATAAAAGATTAATGAATATTAGTTCATTTTATTTGAGATAACTAATATTAGATCTCACACAAAATAGTAGAAGGATTTGCATCATGTCATAAGAATAGCCTGAATGTCTCCATTAACAATATGACTCATGCAAAATTTTTAAAGATAACAACTAGCCTAAGTTATGGACTAATTATTCTAATATACATGCAAATAAATCAATTTATAAAATTGATTAATTCCTTAAACATAGGTTGGATGCATATGAATCTACAATTACAATAGTTAGCAAGCCAATAGAAGATAAAAACAATATTTTAGTGAGCAACCATTAGACATACATCTTAACACAACAAACCATCCAAGCTAGCAACAATTAATTCCATAGGATTAATAAAGTAAATCTCAAGATTTTCTTGGCTAAGATTGAGTATATCAAATCAATAGAATCTTGCAAATAATAATCAACATACAACCTTCCCTACTTGTTAACCCTAACACATTCATCTTCATCTATCTTAACTCTTCATAAATAACAATAAAATTAGCTTTATTAGAGAGTATGAGAAGTTACCCATCCAACAATTGACCTATTGTTGGCAAGAAAAATGAAGCGGGCTGCTATTTTTCGGCCACCAATGGAGGATGAAGGAAGAGGTGGCTGCTGCACACTCTCGGCCAAGAAGGAGGAGGTGAGGTGGCTCGACTAGAGGAGGGAGGAAGGGGAGAGCAGCTTGGCCGGCCAAGGGGAGAAAGGGCTGCTCGGTCTTGGGAGGAAGAAGGGCTGCTCAGCCTTGGGAGGAAGAAGAGCTGCTCGGCCAGCCATGGAGAAGAAGATGAGGTTCGGCCATGGAGGAAGAAGAGGAGATGCGAGTGGAGGCTCTCAGCTTGGAGGGAATGAGAGGAGAGGAGGGGAATGAGGGTTTCGTTTTTTCCTAAGGGAGAAGAGGGAGTAGTTGGCTGAAATAATGCTAAATTTTTGGGTGGCTGCTTTAGGGTAGGGTTCCAAATACTTAAGAGGCAAAAAGTTAAATTCAATCGCAGCCGTTAGATCAAAATCCAACGGCTGAAACTTCTTGAGCCTTGATCTAAGTCGATTGAACTTCAAAAATTACAAACTTAGTATCAAAACGACCATCTCGACGAGACAAACGCAAGCGTTTAAAAATTATTAAATTTAGACTAGTATTTTATTTTATATTAATTTTTAAGTGAAAAACTTTAAAAATTCACTACGATTAATCCGGAGCCTGAAAAATCACAAAACTTAAAACATAGATTCTTCTTATAATGCTTAATTCAAATATATAAAAAATTTTAAAGTCCAACTTTTATTTTATCTTTTATCAACTCCAAAATTTTAAATTTTCTGATTTTATTTAGGACGATCCAGAACTCAGATTGTGCTCAAATTTTGGTAGAAGTATCCTCTTAATATGCTTCATTTGAGGATATTTTTATTTAATTTTTATTTGACTAAAATTAAAAATTCTAATTTCGACTTAACCTCCTAAATTTAGAGTTAAATCACGCTAGTAACAACACTGGGTTGTTACATTAAGTGATCCTTGATCACACTTGATTGGTGAAGCCTTGTATAGGACTTGCTTATTAGTTCATGACTTGTAGGTTTGTTAAATTCTTGTTCTATTAATTAGACTTGATTGACCCCTGATCATTAGGTGGTGTAGTATAGTATACCCATATTACTGGTCCTCAGTAATATCCGGGATTGGTTAAGTCACTCTAAGTGAGATTTATCTTTGTTGCTATCCTACAGGCTTAGGCGGATATAACCTCGCTTAGAGTAAATCAATCGATTCTTAGAGCGTATTAAATTGGTACCCATTCCTTAGTTTAATTGAAAGACAAGTTGCCATCGGGCAATGCCTCCTAGCGAAGATCGCTTCAATAGGTATGGCTCAAATAAACTAAGTAATGGGATCCACCTTTCTTAAGACACTAAGTATGATTATGAGTTTAGTGACTTAATACTTAGCTTGAGATACAAAATCATCATCGGATGATGCCTCCTAATGAAGATTACTTTATTAGGGTGGCTTAATCAAACTAAGTGATAATAACTCTATTCTTGCAATATATTTAATATGAGTATACAATCACCCCATATAGTGATCTTTAAGTAAATAAGCAACTTTAATCAACCCTCACTTTAGAGATTTGGAGTCAGAATCCTCTTAGCAGGATTCTGCACAGTGGAGACTTAGGGTTTATTACTATTTCTTACTATATTCTTCATGGATTTCGGGATTTACTTTCATTCAACATTATGGCATAAGTATAAGCATAAACATGAGTTGGACTCATTCCTTTTGTTGTGACACATGGTTATCAGTGATATAGTATGAGACACGGAATGTTATATACACAGACTGGGGAATTTCAGGGTGCATCTGCATTACCATACTGATTTCCTAACTGTTGTGCTTACATTGGACCGTATTACTCATAAACCTTCAGTGATAGTTCTGTGATATACCGTGGTATAGCATATTTGTGAGCATTATTTCAGTGGCATATAGTGCAGCTTATAACATCCTTCTCAGCATAAAGTTTCTTTTCACTTTCAGTTTTGTTTAGTGATAGTTTCATATTACATAGCCTTTACTGCTCTGTTTACTTAGTATTTACAGTTTTCCTTGCTTACATGTTTTTCTTTAGCTCTATTACAGTTTTGCTTTACTTTGCTTCCCTTTTGTACAGCTTTACACTTTTAGCTATTTATAGTATTTCTGCAATTTGATTTCTGTCTTACTCTTATGTTGAATACTATCTTTTTAAATGCAAGTATATGCTATGTTACACTTTTATTGTACTTAGACTTTATAAGTCTAATATTATTTTTTCTTTGTTGGCTTGGCCCTGTCATATATGTACATATGACAGCATTAGGTGTTAGCTCAGACCTTGTACTTGGGGTGTGCTGGTGATAGAAGATCAGGTGAGGTTGATACTTTACAAGGAAGGAGATCTTGCTCAATTAGTAAAAAAAAATTATGTTGTTCTCATTTAATCAAATGTAATAAAGAAGTTTCTATATTGTATATGAATGAATGGATGTGGATACTGTTGAATGCCTTTTTCCTTAGTTTCTGCACTGCTTTACTTATGTTTCTGCTTAATAATGTGCTCACCTTCAGATTAATGCCATGGATAAGTTGTCTATTATCTGTGGTATTAGTGACAGCCACCACTTGATCGTAGTTGAGCTAGTATTACTTGACGACGGCCGAGAGGGGTGGCCGTTACAGTTTGAGTCATCAAAGAGACATTTATCTCTTACTAAGAGGTTTTACTAAGGCACAGAGTTTATATCCAATTAGGATACATAGTCTCAAGGTCTTAAGAGAGGACTTAAAACATTAAGTCATATCAGATGACTTAATATCAAGAGCTTTAAGAGTAATTATTATAAATATAAGTCATAAATTTTGATTTGGTAATGACAAGGAATTCACTTATCCATATGGGTAAGTACTGGGAATTTTAATAGGAACTAAGGCTATAGTTATAAATCATGTCTTATAACTTATGCCAAAATTTCTAGAATCGTATATTAATATCTATATCACAAGATGTGGCTTAGATTACTAGAAATCTAATGACTAATTTTAGCTTATCTTAGATGAAAACTCATTCCAAGGAATTGATCAATAAATGTGTAAGTCATATCACAACTTAGGCACACACTTAATGATTGAACTTAAACTTCTTAGGAGAAAAGATTTTTTTTTTTTTTTCAGAGAGAATAGGATTTCCAACAAATAGGCTATTCACTTAAGTGACAATCACCTCTTAATTAAGTTTATAGTAAAGGAAATAGAATTTCCCATCCAATCAAGATGGATAAGAGAAAGCACAAGTTCAGCTTATTAAGTTATCATAAGTAATTTAACTAAAAGAGTTTCTAAGGGATTAGTACCTAAATAAATCAAACAATACAATTATTGAAGCAGATCAATTGAATGTAAATCAGAGAGATTGAGTACCTGCAATTCGTTAAGCCCTGCCATATACAGAAGATGAAGAACTAAGAGTGTCTTTACTTATGATGGAATCAATCAAATCTTTAGTCTTTGAATAGCATTTAATTTAAGCATGGGAGGCCTCTAAGTGGTGGAATCATCATCTGCACTCGGCGGCGAGTGCCGCATTCCCGCAAGTGAGCCACGCGCTGCTTGCAATCAAGCACGCGACAGGCATGGCATTTAGGCCGGATGGGACCGGGCCAGGCCCTAGAAGGAAGGCAGACCCGAAAGAAAACTCGGCCTGATAGATTAATATAATTAATTAATAATTAATTTATTTATTCAAACTTTTTATTTAAAATTTGACTACTAATTTAGTCCCAAAATTTTTCAAAAACTCACCCTTAGCTAATTGAATGATGAGAAATGCAACAACAATGATAGATTTTGATTTTGATGAGTATTTAATTATACGAATTTTTGAGGTATTGTAAATATATTAAAAATATTTAACAAAAATCCAACGACTTACAAATGCTTCCAAAACATCACCCATAGCTAATTTGGGGGTGATGAGCGCAATGACAAAGTCAGATTTTTAATTTGAGGTCAATTTAGATGTCAAATTCTAGGGTTCCTGAAATTCCCAGAATCAGGGTTTGATTAATTTGACACCTGATTTAGATTAAAACTTCAAGGTGTGCTCCTAATGACTTATTAAGAGTGTTAGAAATAAAATTAGGACTTAGTTTAGTCCAAATTGATAAGGGTAACAACCTTGGGTTATTACAACTTATGATTGGTAAACTATTATAATCAATTGCTAGTTCTTAGAAGTAAGCTTAGTGAACCTACTCTTTTTGCTCCAAATCTCACCTTAAGCTTCCCAATCCTAATTTTAATATCCCTTTAGCTTCCTAAGAATGATTTAACTCTTCTTAAGCATTAGTACCCTTATAATCATAAGATAACTTAGAACTTAAGGTTTTCCACCTTTTTTTCTCCTATACATTTAGGACCTCCTAAAGGTGTGCTTAGCTAGTCTAGTGAACTATTAAGCTAGAAACCATAAAATCTAAGTTGCCTTAATTAAATTATAGTAGTGAACCTATAACTTACACCATTTTAAGTATATTGAATCTGTAACCCATATTCTTCCCCATTAGTCCATTAAGCCTTGAATCTAGTAACCAATAAAACTTATGTGGCTTAGGGTTAGTATAGGATTAGTATCATATTGCATCATTATACATATAAATTATTTTGTCATTTATATTAACCTAAATCAAACTACTATTTTTCAAACTTAATTTACTTATAATATTATTTTCAATTGACTTAGAGATCAATATATCTAAGTCAATTGAGAGCTTAATTAGCTCCAATCATTAAATTAGATAACTAAACTTTAGACAACACTAGATATCACATAATTTATAATTACTTAAATTCTTTGAATATTGCTTTACTTTGAGACTACAACTTTGAATATTCATAAAGATATTGTGCATAAATAAAATATTCAAAATATAAAACTTAGGGGTTTTATATGTATGATGTGAAGTTATGATAGGTTATGGAGTTATAAGGAGACCTCACATATTCTAGAGGGGAAAATGTGAGTGTTTTGGAGACCCCGCTTTTTTACTTAGTTAGATAGACGTGCTTAACTATTCACTCATTCTATAATTTTGTCCACAGAACAGAAAACTAAAAATAACTAAAATAATTAAACATAGTCATTTTATGCTTCACTGCATCTGTGATGACCCGTGCCGTCACTAAGTCAAATTGCACAAGATCAATGCTAAAATAAAAAATAATAATAAATAAATAATAATATTTTTATCCCCCAAAAAATTAAAAAATTGTTTTCATACCTCAGATTCGATTTTTGACATAAAATTTAAGTCCGGAACATCAAAATTAGCTAGGTGGGAAATTTTCAGAATTTTCGGAGCTCAAACGAACGAAAAATGCACATAATACATTTGTAAATAAATTTTCCCTAAGGTTTTTAATTAAAATTGTATTTTTCGGAATTTAAAAATATGTAGATCAAAAAGGCGGGAATTCGATGTTTGTGTCTGAACAACGGACACCGTTTCCGGCCAATCCGAGCCATCAGATTAGGCGGGACGGCTGGGATGTTGCCAAGTGGCAAAACACAGGACACTGTGTGCCACGTGGCAACCGGGGGTCGCGGATCCATGTGGCAGCACCGCGTAACCCGTGTGCCACGTGTCAGCTCCTCATTGCACCGCGGGGTTGCGGATGTCACATGGCAGCACTGTGTAACTCGTGTGCCACGGGTCAGCTCCTGATCACGCCGCAGATGCCACTTAGAAGACACGTGGTAGCTCCACAGCGCTCCTGAAGCCACGTAGCTACACGTGGCAGCACCGTAGCACCGGCGCACAAGTGAGCACCATGTGTCTTGCATGGATTTGGTAGTGGCGATGGAGTCCTCGTGGGGGGCACCTCCGCCTATTTAAAGCCCCCAGTAAGTCCGAGAGAAGCACACCATCGGATCACCGGAGCTCGCTGAAAATCACCGGAGGTGAAAATTCTCGTCGAGGTACCACCTCAACCGCTCCTCTTTTCTCATATTTCTTTTTTCGAAATGCTATTTCACGAGGAGCAGAGTATGACCGAACAAACAATTTCACGAATAGACCAAGAAATCGCCGGAAAATCGCGATCGATGAACAGTAGTTCGCCGGAGTTACTGTTCATCGCCGGAGAAGATGAACAATAACTGCCATGTGGCAACTCAGAGTTCCACAGTGCCACGTGTCAGTCACGGTCTCCTTTTTTTTGTACACATGACAGCCACATGTGGGATTTCTGGGCATCTGCTGCCACGTGGCAGCCACGCGGCCACCACGTGGCACAGTGCCGTCCGCCGTTAACGAATTTCTTTAACGGAAATGGGATATTCCTGGAATATTCCATTTCCGTCAACTGCAGTACAGTTACCGTTAATGATAACGGTAACGGTAACTTAACGAAAACCGTTAACTGTAACGGAATATTTCGTTAGCCCAAAAAATATTAAAATTCTCAAAACTTCGAAAATTCATCTTTCAAAATATGAGTCCAAATATAACGAAATTATATATCAAATTGATCAGAAAAATGCAAGGATTCTAAAAATACAATCAAATTATAGTTTTAGCATCATGATTTTAAATGTTACTTTTCGCTTAAATTTATGCATCGTAAAGCGTGCATTATCAAATTTTTGCAAAATTAACATTGTTGTGCTCGTAATCACCCGAATAGCTTAAATTAAGCAAATGAACTTGCACATCCGCTCTAGTACCTCAAAAAATGTGCCAAACTCAAAATTTAACCAAATCAAGAGAATTTGTCAACTGTTTCGCTAACTAAGGCTAAATACTAAATTGTGCAGGTAACTTAAAAATCACACAAAAAAAGGTACCATATATCTTCTTACATTTATTTCCTTACTTATTTTCTTTTGGGGCTTTAGCACTGCTTTGAGCCTTAAATTCAGTTGTAATTTTACTCTCTCTTTTTTTTTTAAATTATCAAATATTGTCGCAATAAATACTGAATAAAATGTTTTGAGAATGCATGCATTATTTTTGGGTTCTCAAAATGGTGGGAATTATGGCAGGGCTAGCCAAGAGAGGAGATAAGGGAGAGTGTTATAGTCTACGGAGGGGCATAGTACAGTATTTTGTTATGATATGAACCTACACTCTGTCTAACCCTAAGGTTCTGTGTTTGCCCAGTATGACAAAATGTTTATAATTATGCTTACTGACGCAAGACATATCATATACATGTGACATATTCAGCATTTTTCAGTGTATTTTCTTAAGAAATCTAACAAGTTGTTTTGCAGGATAAAACCTTTACACACTTTCTGTTTATATATATTTATTACTTACCGTTAACGCTTTTATAAATGTATGTTAATATTTTGTACTTAGTCTATAGGACTAACCGGCATTCCAACGCCCACACTTTTAATGTGCCAGATCGGGAGCTAATGGAAGTTGAAGCAGTAGAGAGATGAGGAGGACAAGTACTTAGCAAATTTTTCTTTATGTTATCACATAATCTTGTTGTAATAAATTGAACTGTGCAATCTCAAACTATTATAATGAAATGAATGGATGTTTTTATTTTGTTTACTTGTTGTATTACTTAAACTGCTCAATCGGATCCCTCAACGGGGAGCCTCACGCGGGGTTGATCCTCTGACATTAACCCGGTGCGAAGGAGCCCCCATAGCATCAGTCACTTTTACTTAGCATGATATTTATGAAACATATTCGTATATTTATTTTATGCTTTCATATGCACATAGTATATTCTAGTTTTATTAGGATGTCTACTTTATCTTACTTATTGTTGACTTGTTTGCGAGTTTTTACTCTTTTACTTTGCTTATTGTCTTTACACAACTTTTTTTACACCCCCACTTTGATGTTTGATGCTTCGCTTATAGTCTTTTAATTATAAAATTGCAAATATTATATCCAACTAAAATTTAATTAAAACTTAGTCTAATCTTAAAATGTACTTAGTCCTTTTAGTCTAAACTTATTTCTATTTTGTTGACTGTGTCCTACCGTATTAAGAAAATCAAAGATCGATCAGGAGCGTCATATGGACAATGAAGCTGGGATTAGTATTGGCCACTTGTAGACTGAAGACTCTGCTTCCATATTCTTTTACTGTTTTAGTGAGGATGAGCGAAGTTTACTTTAATTGCATTTAATTCAATTTATAATAACTAAATTTTCAACAATATTCTTACTTTATTTTTATGATGGATTTATCTTCATTTTACCACTTAGTTTGGATAGTGGATTGGATGCATCTAGTGGCTTTATACTCCTACTTGTTTATTTTACTACTAACTCACCCACCCCACAAAGATTCTTGGCCACATAGTACTTAATGTTGATTAGCTTCCTTCTAATTCAATGTTAAGTGCTATGGTAACACCCTTGTATTGAATTGGGTTCTTGATTCGGCATTAGGGGCGTTACACAACCAAAGACTAAAGTTGCAACTTAATCGACCCTGTGAAGAGAGAGAAGAAACAAATCAGAATCATTTTCCTCAAACCTCTGATGCCTCTCTCTGCATCAAGATTAACCAAAAAAATAAAAAATCGAGAGAAAATTTTTATTCAAGTCGAGTTAGTTTAGACTATTTTCGAGTTGAGCCCGACTTCGAGTTCGTGTTCGAATCAAGCTGTTCAACTCGATGATTATCCACCCAAAATATTTTGAGTTCGAATTCGAGTTTTGAGTTTTTGGACTAATTGAACTCATTTTTTATTTCTATTTGAAGGTTATGAATATAAATAAAAAGCAATATGTATGATTCTTAAAATTGAAATTTATTCATTAAAATATAACAATATTTGTTTTTTAAAATTAATTTTCTCACATTTAATTTTCAGAACAAAAAAATATTGAAAAACTTTTTAAATTTTTGCTTTAACAAATAAATAATATAAAGTTTAGGTATTTTAATTAATTAAATTTTTATATGATTAAAATAATATTTTTTTAAAATCTTAGATTAAGAGTTATTTAAATCTAAGAGATCACGTATTTAATTTATAAGACTCAATTATATTAACAATGAGCCAATGAAAGTTCTAAGATTGAATTCTCATCATCATCATTAAAGCTTTTAAATTTGGTGTTTAATATAACAATTAAGATTTATTAAATAAAATCTTAGCATAAATATATTAAATATCTTTTTTCAACAATGTGCAGTCAATCGCATAATCGATCGAGCAAGCCATCACAACTTCAGATCCGAATAAAATCAAGCACACAAATTACACTCATCCCATCAAACATCGGTGCCTTCAAATCGAAACCTGTGAGAAAAAGATGACAACTTTGATATTAAGAAACAGATCTTTCTCAGAAGTATCCGTTTCGGCCGAGATGAAGGAGGCATCCACCGCACTTAGGACACGAATCGACACGTTTGGGAACCATGAAGTACATGAAACACGATTTGCAGCCTGCGGCAACGAGATCCGAAGGCGATTCCCATAGAAATCATCGCATTCAACTGAGCTTCTGCTATCTTCTTCTTCTTCCTCTTCCTCTTCTTCTTCTACCTCTGTTTCATCTGAGGAGTAATAAAAGTTTTCCCGGGGCTTCATCCGAGGGTCCTCGCTCGTCCTCCTCCCATCCTTCCAGTTTATATAGTACACCTCCCCTGTCTGAGAGTAAGAAGGCTGTTCAAAAATTCGAACTTTGCTCTAAATGTTTGAACTTTACGGTTCTGCCAGAAACAGAACAATTGGAATGATTCTAAAGGGCTGTTCAAAACTTCAAGCTTTGCATTAACATTGAGAAGATGAAGTCACTAAATGACTGAACTCTGTGTCTTGCAGGAAACGGAGAAAAGCATAAATGAAGCTATGAAGATGCTTTAATGGCGAATGATTGACTGCTAAGGGCTTTCAGAAATAGCAAGAAGAAGAAGAATAAAAGCTAATTTCTCTTGTCATTAATGAATAAATAAAACATTATTACAATACACAACTTAAAATTATGAGTGCATATCAACAGTTAAGATCTTGAATTTGAATCACAGCTTGATTCTTTGCCTTGAGAGATGAAAAATGAAGGGGTTATGGGTAGGAGCGCCGAAGGCATGAGAGGAAAAGATGAGCGCAGATGTGGTATTCTCTTATGGTGCAGGAAGCAGCAGCAGCAGCAGCTCAGAGGCGACCAGAGACTAAAGTTGCATCTTAATCGGCCCCTGTGAAGAGAGAGAAGAAACGAATCAGATTCTTTTTCCTCAGACCTCCGATGCCTCTCTCCGCATCAAGACGAACCAAAAAACCAAAAATCACTCCTTTTCTTACCCAAACTGCAAACCATTAATCCCCACTGCTTTTTTCGAGAGAAATTTTACTGATTTTACATTTATATATGTAGAAAATATAGAACTTTTATATATATTTAAAATATATTCGAGTAGAGTTAGCTCAGATTACCGTTCAACTCGTTTGAATTTTTTTGTCTAAATTAAACTCATTTTTTATTTCTATTTGAAGGTTATGTAATATAAATAACCAATATGTATCATTCTTATAAATTGAAATTTATTCATTAAAATATAACATTATTTATTTTTTTAAAATTATTTCTCACATTTAATTTATTATAACAAAAAATATTGAAAAAACTTTTCTAATTCTTATAATTTTTGAAATTTTTGATTTAACAAATTAATAATTAGAGCTACTATAATAACTTCAAATATACTTAATTTCAATGATCATCATCATTAAAATACTTAAAATTAATATTTAATTAATAATAATAGAAATTTACTAATAAAAACTATTATTAAAAATTAATAATTAATTAAGAAAAATATATGAGGTATTTTTAGAGGAATTGAAGTATTTTTCATAAATAATATAAAATTCAGTTATTTTAATTAATTAATTTCTTACATGATTAAAATAAGATATTTTTTTAATCTTAGATTAACAGTTATTTAAATCTAAACGATCATGTAGTTAATTAATATGACTCAATTATATTAAGTTAATGACCCAATAAAAGTCCTAAGATTAAATTCTCATCATCATCATTAAAACTTTTAATTTTGGTGTTTAATATAATAATTAAGATTCATTAAACAAATCTTAATCATAAATATATTAAATTTCTTTTTTTCCCTCATCTGTTTTCAGACAAAAAAAAAAAAAAACCTTCACAACAATGTGCAGTCTATCGCATAATCGATCGAGCAAGCCATCATAGCTTCAGATCCGAATAAAATCAAGCAACAAATTAAGCTCATCCCATCAAACATCGGTGCGTTTCAAATCGGAACCTGTGAGAAAAAGATGATATCTTTGATATTAAGAAACAGATCTTTCTTCTTCCTTTCTTTCTTCGATATCTATCAGAAGTATCCGTTACGGCCGAGATGGAGGAGGCATCCACCGCACTTCGGACACGAATCGACACGTTTGGGAACCATGAAGTACATGAAACACGATTTGCAGCCTGCGGCAACGAGCACATGAACTGAATCCGAAGGCGATTCGCCATAGAAATCATCGCATTCAACTGAGCTTCTGCTATCTTCTTCTTCTTCCTCTGCCTCTTCTTCTTCTTCTTCTTCCTCTTCCTCTTCTTCTTCTACCTCTGTTTCATCTGAGGAGTAATAAAAGTTTTCCCGGGGCTTCATCCGAGGGTCCTCGCTCGTCCTCCTCCCATCCTTCCAGTTTATATAGTACACCTCCCCTGTCTGAGAGTAAGAAGGCTGTTCAAAAATTCGAACTTTGCTCTAAATGTTTGAACTTTATGGTTCTGCCAGAAACAGAACAATTGGAATGATTCTAAAGGGCTGTTCAAAACTTCAAGCTTTGCATTAACATTGAGAAGAAGAAGTCACTAAATGACTGAACTCTGTGTCTTGCAGGAAACGGAGAAAAGCATAAATGAATCTATGAAGATGCTTTAATGGCGAATGATTGACTGCTAAGGGCTTTCAGAAATAGCAAGAAGAAGAAGAATATAAGCTAATTTCTCGTGTCTGAGAGTAAGAAAGCCGTCCAAAATTCAAGTTTTGCATTAACACTGATAGTAAGAACTCAGTATATGTCTGAACTTTATGTTTTGCCAGAAACAGAGCAAAGCATTGATGAGCTAATAGATGCTTTAAAGGCGAATGATTGATTCTGAAGGGCTTTCAGAATTAGAAAGAAGAAGTTAATCTCTCTTGTCTGAGAGTAATAAAGCCGTTCAAAAGTTCAAACTTCGCATTAACATTGAGGCGAAGAAGTCAGTAAATGTCTGAAGTTTGTTGTTTTGCCAGAAACAGAGCAAAGCATTAATGAAAGCAATAACATGCTTTAAAGGCGAATGATTGATTCTAAAGGGCTTTCAGAATTAGAAAGAAGACGAAGAAGAATATAAGTTAACCATTCTTGTCTGAGAGTAAGAAGCCGTTCAAAAATTCGAACTTTGCATTAACAATGAGAGGAAGAAGAACTCAGTAAATGTCCAAACTTTATTGTTTTGCCATAAACCGAGCAAAACATTAATGATAGCGAAGATGCTTTAATGGCGAATGATTGATTCTAAAGGGCTTTCAGAATTAGAAAGAAGAAGTAGAATATAAGTTAACCAATCTTGTCTGAGAGTAAGTAGCCATTAAAAAATCCAAACGTTGCATTAACACTGAGAGGAAGAACTCCATATATGTCTGAGCTTGATTGCTTTGCCAGAAACAGAGCAAAACAATAATGAAAGAAAATATGCTTTAATAGTGAATCATTGATTCTAAAGGGCTTTCAGAATTAGAAAGAAGAAGAAAAAGAGCATAAGTTAACCACTCTTAGTCTGAGAGTAAGAAGCCGTTCAAAAAATTCGAACTTTTCATTAACACTGAGAGGACGAAGAGCTCATTAAATGTCTGAGCTATCTTTGCCAGAAACAGATCAAAGCATTAATGAAAGCAAAGATGCCTTTCAGAATTCAAAAGAGGAAGAAGCAGAAGAACATAAGTAAATCTTTCGTGTCTGAGAGTAAGAAAACCGTTCAAAACTTCAAACTTTGAGAGGAAGAAGAACTCAGTAAATGTCTGAACTTTATTGCTTTGCTAGAAACAGAGCAAAGTATTAATGAAGCAAATAATATGCTTTAATGGCGAATGATTGATGTAAAGGGTTTTCAGAATTAGAAGAAGTAAATCTCTCTTGTCTGAGAGTAAGAAAACCGTTAATAATTTCAAACTTTGCCTTAACACGGAGAGTAAGAAGAGTTCAGTAAATGTCCAAACTTTATCGTTTTGCCAGAAACAGAGTAAAGCATTAAAAGAAGCTTTAATGGAGAATGATTGACTGTAAAGAAGGGCTTTCTATCAGAAACAGAAAGATTGAAAGTTACCCTCAAGTCGAGGCATTGTTCCCAGTGGTAAGGGAGGGCCATTTCTGAGTTAAGCTCCACGGTTATGCCGTTGCTTTCCTCCGTCTCTTCAAGAGAGCAGTTTCTCAGAGACGCAGCTATCGCATCAATGCTCGGCGCCGTCATAACCGAAGGCGATGGAAGAAGAGAGCAAAAAGAAAGAGCAGAGAGAGGCTTGTTAGGAGAAATTGGGAGCTGCCTGCCCACTGATACAGCGTTTAAAATGACATTAAAATAATTAAGTAAATAAATATTTTTTATTTAATTTGCTAATGACAAATTCGTTTTCAAGGAATCTTACCTCTTTGAATTAATTTGTTTTTAATTTATGAAGGGTCTAATCGGATTTAACAGTATTTTATGTTTTTAATTAAGAGAAATATTATTTACTCCTTCAAATCACATCCAAAAATAATAATTTGTAATGTAAATACTGTTTACACCTTATTAAACTAATTTTTTTTTAGTTTTTTAGTGGGTGTGAACACAATAATGCTTTGGACTACATTAATCTCATTTAAATATATATTAATTTAGTTATAATTATAATTTTGATTAATTAATCTTAATTGTTATTAAGTTAATATTAAATTAGATGTATTAATTATATTAGAACTTCAATCACCTATTGCACTCTTACTATGGCTGCTGACAATTTAACCTAAAACTTGAAATTCGAACTTGATTCAACTCGAACTCGAGATTTTTTTACTCGACTCGAACTCGGCTCAAAAATTTCCGAGTCATGTTTGAGTCATCTCGAACCCTATTTAAAATGAGTCGAAATGAGACGAACTCGACCCGAACTCGACTCGAACTCAAACTCAAACTCGAACAAATTCAAGTCAAGTTCGAGTAAGGACAGAATAGACTGGAAAATATTCTAATTTATAAATGAAATCAGTTAAATGGATACTAAATAACTCTTTTTGAATAATTAAACTTTGCATTTGAAATAAATATATTTTTGTTCAAAAGTAGATATAATAATGTTTTGTTGGTAAGTCATAATTCTTTTAATACTTTAAGAAATTATTTTAAAAATTTTAAGAGATATTTATTAAATTTTTTATAAATTAGAGGCCTATTTTATTATCCTAAATTTTATAAAAAAAAATTCAATTTTATTTCACAATAATAAGATTAGTATAATTTATTTGCTTATATTTTTCTCAATATTTTTTATAAATTGAATCACTTAATTATTAAGAGAAATTGTCTAAAATATGTGTATTATTGTATTTCTTATAAAATAAAATATAAATACAAATTATAGTTAATGAGATTGTGATTTGTTAGATATTAAGATTGTAGCTCAAATATAATTTAGATTTAATGTTCCAAATAATTTTTCAAATTATTTTAAAATATACAAAGTATTTTTTTATCTCAAAAAACTATGATTAAATGCACTTTTAGGTGAGATTTTGCTAAAATACATATTTTAAGTAAAAATTCAAATGATCATTTATTTGTGAGCAAATTGTATTTTCATTAGAAAAGATTACTTATGAATACATTAAATAAAAGTTAAGAAAATTAAAGTGCATCAATTAACTTTTAACATATAATATTATTGTTTATATATAGTTCAAGAATTGATTTTGTATTATTATATACATAATAAAATTTAAATAATATAGTGATCTTATTTGTAAGTATGGGATTGATGAAATACATTTTTTTGCTTTGGCTAAGAATTTTTTTATCGAAAATGTGTACATAATAGTATATATGATGGTGTAAATGTATCACTTAATTAAAGAATTACGTGGCATTGCAACACTTGGTTAGATATTGATAGTTACAATTGGTATCAAACATATCAGTTTAGTATTGATTATTACAATCAATATTAGATATGCAATTAAAAAAACCTTATTTGCATTAAAATTTGTTTTTATATTCATATTAAGTCAAATATATAAAGTAATTGTAAATCAATTTACATCATTATGTATAATTTATCTAATACTTGCTTGTTGCAAACTCCCCTCCACCTATAATTTGTATAACACATTCTACATATAATTCATCAGTTCATCATTGCATAAAGAGTACTGCTAGAATACTTCGATCTATCCACAAAAATTCAAATATAATAATTTATCCCAATTAGAAAAAGAGTTAAGAGTTTAAGTCAAAAATAAAAATTAACGAGCAGCAAGAGTCAAAAAAATATCTTATATATTAATTTATAGAATTGCAATGCACAATTTACTCTATAGCACATAAGGAATTGTCAGTAAGACACTACATCAAAAAGCAATTTAGGTAAGCATTTGCAGGTTTATTGATTTGTGATGAGCTTGTCGATGAATAAATAACCACAATCTTTCAATTGCATATTATATCATTGCATCAAGCTTTCAATGAACCAAACAATCACTTATATTTTTATTTTTTTGAGTAAAATAGGGTAAAATTCTCCCAAAAAATTATTTATTTATTTTTATTTTTCTTTATCAATTCGATCAAACGAATCGTTCGTATGAATCTTTCATTAGAACAATCTCGAATGAAATTGATTTCTTTTAAAATCGATTCCCATTGATGTGAACGAAATAGATTTCGATCGTACCGATTTTTGCCGGAGAATACGACCAACGGACAGTCCGTTTGCAGGAGAAGATGACACATCGTCTGTTCCTTTGAACGGACAAACTCAGTCCGCTGCTCCACATAATCCCACTATGCATTTTGGCATAATTAGAATCCCTCATTCCTACATATAATAATGTAAAATTGGATTATGCTGTAAAAGTTGTTTCATCATTTTTATTTTAAATTAAATGCATCTAATCTCACTTTACCCGAAAAATTTTACTTTACCCAAACTTTTCTTCAAGCCAAACAGGCCATAAGCTTAAAATAATATACTTCTTATGTTTCAAACATTGCAAAAACATGAGTAAGAAATTTACCAAAATATAAAGATGAATTTATGTAATATAACTAAATTTAACTGTCTAAAGATGAAATGGAGATGTGACCAAATAGTATGCGTTCTCGCTTGTTGAAAAATTTTCTAATGACAAACCTCCATTGACTGCTATTTGGAAATTCTCAACAGTTTGGGATTGTTGGGTGCTTACAGTGCTGGATTGATCGACTTCTGCCACAATCTTATCAAATTGTCTAATAAAGTAAATTATACAAGATTATTTGCGATATATTTTTATTTCATTGATAATTATCATATGAAATTGTTGAAATGGACTACTTCCTTCGACCCAAAATGTGAATCTCCCATGATTCCTGTGTGGATAACTTTTTCATTAAGATCCATTTGATCACGCATTCCATACTATTCACTTTGAGTTCTTAATTTGGAAAGCCACCCAAAGTTGGCTTTACGACATCCAATCTCCTCCGCCCCTCCGTGGCCTGTGTGTTGGTTGAAGTTGACCTAACTGAAATCTTGGATTCAATGTTGGGGAAGAAGAGGAAGTATATTTTTATTTTTGTTTAAAACATGCCTCTACATTACACTAACAATAAAATGAGTAGGCATGAATGTTCTACTTGCTTCAACTTCATCCAAACCTAAAAGAACAGATTAACTCTATTCCAAAAACCAAACACATCAAGAAAATTTACGAGCCTAAAAGACATGTCGATGGTCTCCAAGTTTTGTTGTGGCTCCTTCACCGCATGTGACAGATGTTACGGACAGTGAAAACCCTCAGTTGAGAGGGACAATTCTCTTGTTATAGCTGATAATGTGATCTAGTCATGTATTGTTCTGATTTTGATTTTGCTTCTACTAATTGCATTATGATCAGGACTATGGTGGTGGATGATTCAATCGCCCCACCTTCGAATGTGGAAGCCCATTTGGATAATTTTTTTGAAGATTGTGTTGATCTTCAATCAATTAATAATGAGTTTACATTAGCTAATTCAGGGTTTATGGTTTACTTCAAGATCAGGAAGATGTTGGTGCTGATAATACAATTATCCTTCTAGAAGGCATACATACTTGAATCTTCTAGAAGGCACTATGTTACTTTCTCTTTTATTTGGTCTCTGTTGAGCGAGAACCTCAAGGTCTCTTTTTTTCTGTTGTATACTTTATTTGCATATTAATAAAATCCAGCATGTTATATATATATATATATATATATATATATATACATAGCATCAATAATAGTGGATCACCAATGGAAGCTCGATAGCATCAACTCCCGACCCTATGTAATGCCGGCCACTGCGTATTTTGACCAAAAGGTTTGGATGTTCAAAAGGAGTCGTTAAGGATGGTGGAGGAGTTTGAGGGGAGAATTAAAACATGGGAAGCCATATAGGTTAATTGGGGTTCTACACATGGGTTTTTCAGGCAAAAATTGCATGAGGAATTCCAAGACATGGGGATCCTAGGTCGGTATATTATGGTTAGTACAAGTACGAACTTGGTCAAAAGTGCCCTCATCTGTATGCCTGAATGCATCTACAATGCAGGTTCGTGGGTCTGGACACACTAAAGTTTACGCCTGGGTACACATCTGAGCATATATAAGGTTTGGTAGATTAGTTCCCATCTTAGAAGGCAATGGTTATAAATTAAGAAAGTCAACAATGCCATCAGCATTCAGTAGTCATCTATATATATATATATATATTACAAAACTTCATAAGAGTACATTCATTTTACATGCTATTCATTTTGTTTTTACAAAGATGAAGTTCAAATCCTGTGTTGAATGTTAGTCATAGAAACATTTTTTTAACTTTTTGAGTATACTCAAGCAATCATACAACATTCATCCTTCAAAATGTCTAGGGTATATGATTTAAGGTTTACTGTATAGGCATTAGGGATAGGGGGGTCCAAATACGGGGTTAGGTTTTAAGGATTGAATGTTCCCAAAAGCTTTGCTTTGGACAATGAGAAGAAAAGAAATAGCAGAATTAAAGGTAATCAGGCTTCAAAACCCAACTGGCACCATCAGCATCTTTCTCAAGAGTAGCTATCTCTTTCAGCAGGCCCTTGAAGACAGGCAAATCTTTGGACTGTATCCTGTCCTTGAAGTGGTGTGTTATGCTTGCCGAATCCGCCTGGCCGCCTCTTCGCTGCATGAAAGTGCAGAGCTGACGAATCATAACCTCCGGCTGCACTATGGCAAGCGCATCAACGTTCGCGCTCTCCCGTCTTCCCCGAATTCGAGCCAGCAGCTCTGCTGATGAAAGTGTTCTGCCGGACGAAGCTCCAGCGACAAACGGACCGGATGAAGAACCGAGCAACTGCGCGTTCACAGACGATCCAAATTTCCTTTGAACAGTTGCCGGAGCACCGGCAGCACCTGACTTTCCCGTCCACGTAGGAGTCGCAAAGCTCTCGCGGCTCCTCAGAATCCTCGATTCCCGCAAGGCCTCCGCCGCCCTCTGGGCCACTCTGAAAGCTTGCTCTTCCATCCTCGCCTTCTCGCAGTCGTGCGCATTCATGATAACATCGTGGTTGATTGCACTCTGAGAGAACAAAATGAGCTGGCTCACTCGAATTCAACTGAAACACATGAATAAATCGCGCCATAGAAGAAGAGTAGCTTACATGAATCCCCTGGGCTTCCAGCAAGCACTTCAGTATGTTCTGTTCATCGACAGAGCCATTGCTTGGGTTGATGCTCTCCTGCTGTTCTTGGAAAATTCCTTTCACTGGAGATGATTGGTCGTCCTTGCTATCGCTGCTAATACCGACGCTAAGATCTTCGGACAGCTGAGAAGCAAAGATATTTGATGTCTCCGTCGCGTCACCGTTTCCGCCGTCATCTTGCAAGGTGAAGAGATCCTTCATGTCCTTGGCCTTGAAGAATCTTCGCTGTTGGGGATTCTTCAATATTTTGTTTGTCAGGAAATGCTTGTAGATCTGCCTATGGTACACCTTTTCCTCTATCGTTCCTCGCGTGATCAGCCGGTAAACCGTCACGTCGCGCTTTTGGCCGATCCTCCAAGCCCTTTCTCTTGCCTGTTCATATATAAATTGAGCAGAAATCAAACTGATATCAGGCCAGTTAAACTATGCGATGATGCATTAAGCCATAACCTGCATATCTGTCGAAGGATTCCAGTCAGGGTCAAATATTATAACCCTGTCTGCCCCAGTCAAATTTGTTCCCAAACCGCCAACCCTTGTGGTCAATATGAAGATGAAAATTTCGGAGGAATTGTTGAACTCATCCATGAGTGCCATTCGCTGCTTTACAGGAGTATGTCCATCCATTCTCCTGTAGCAGTACTCACCTCTGGTCAGAAAGCCCTCAATTATATCCAAAACCTGTTGAGTCTGAGTGAAAAGAAGGATGCGGTGGCCTTGCTCCTTCCACACCTTGAGCACTTGGGCTACCACTTTCATCTTCCCGCTCCGATCCGGGTTTCCGTAATCAGCTAGATGATGAGAATGCTCCCTTTCTAACAGATCGGGGTGGTTGCAGATCTTTCTCATCACATCGATTCCGTAGAGCGAGTTCCTGCTGCCATCGAAAATCTGCTCTACCTCGGAGCTAGCAAGGAAAGCTCTGTAAACAGACCGCTGCTCGGAAGTCAGGCTGCAAAATAAGACATGCTCAGTTTTCTTGGGGAGCTTAGCATGCACATCAGCTTTCATTCGCCTGAGAAGATACGGCATAATCAAATCCCGCAGCACAACCGCGCATCTATAAGCAGTAGATACCTGCAATGGAGAGGCATTAGCATAACCCCCCACTGTGATCGGAACGGCAAACTCAGTCTCAAATACGGGCAGCACTCCTAATTTGCCGGGAAATACAAAATCAAAAAGGGACCACAGTTCAGAAAGCTTGTTCTGGACGGGCGCTCCGGTCATGATTATTCGATGCACAGTTTGTAGCTGTTTGCAGACAAGGGTCACTTCGGCATTAGGGTTTCTGATCCTGTGACCCTCGTCCAAGACGGCATACCCCCATTCTATGCCGAGCAGTTTCTCGCCATGAATTCGAAGCTGCTCGTAAGTGGTAAGCAGCAGCCCGGCTTCTGAACCCACAATCTTATTGATCAGGTAATGAACCCGGCTTCTCTTTGACTTTGTGAAGCGAGACCTTTCATTATCTCTATTCAATGAAGCTTCGCTATCACAGTCATCGCTATTGTGTGATCTTGATGATGGTTGTGCGGAATCGTGCAGTATTTCCACATAGAAATGAGGGTACCAAATACAAGCTTCTCTCCGCCACTGCCGGAGAAGTGTGACAGGGCAGACAATGATGCTGGGTCTGTACATTTTGCTGAAATGGAGGGCTCCAAGGAAAGCTAGTATCTGAATAGTCTTGCCAAGACCCATTTCATCCCCAATGATACCCCCAGCTCTTTGGCAGTGCAATTCCCATAACCATTGGACACCCACTTTTTGATAGTCAAAAAGTTTCATATAAATGGAGTTTGGAATCTTCAACCCTCCTTCGAGGACTACACAAGAAGGTTCCTCGTTATCCGTGGCCTCATTTTGGTTTTCTGCTTCATAATCTGAGATTACAGCATCCTCATCTGTGAAACAAAATAGGGGGAAAAAATGGGAAACTGGAAGCTTGCTTTGCAGCTGAATATAAAATATACATTTTGAGAACTCCATATATTAAAATTTAATATCAACTTAGAAATGTACCCTCAACTTGGCCTTTCTTCAAGGCAATAGGTGGGTAGGTTACTATAATCAAAATTGAAAAGTTATAAGTTAGAATTGAAGCATTACCACTTCCATCAGGAAGGTCGTTCTTCTGTGAGTCATATTTTCTCCATTTCTTGTGTGGTAAAGGCCTCTTTATCTTTTTGTGTTTTCGTTTTTTCTTCTCATGTTCTTCTATGCTTGAAGAAAGGTTGAGGGGTCTGCTTAACCTACGAAAAGGACGAGCAGGCGGATCAAGCACAGGTAAAGCTTCTAGACCAAGCAATTTAGTTGATGGGCGATTATGTGCAATGTCTGCCATTGATTGCGCAACTCTTGCAATGCTTGATGAAGCCAAATTCTGGCAGGAGTCCCCTTCAAGAACTTCATTTTGATCTGAAAGATCGGGGAGCTCCACCCGTCGTTCAAAGCCTTGAATTTTATGGAAAGGAGTTAATTTACCCTTTCGAATCAGTTTTTCCCTTTCCTATAATCAAAAAAGTTGATAATTAATGCATTCTCCTATATTACAAGAATAAGAAAAGACAGAATGAACAACTTACTGTTTCAACAAAGCCAGCAGATGCTGCATCGAGCACTGCATCAAAATCAGTAGTATCTTCATCAAAAGAAACATATTTTAAATGCCGTTTTGAGTGCTTGATAAATTGTTCTGCTGTCTTGCTCTTCAGCTTCCGTTTTGGTTTTTCTTTAACCAATGTGTCAATAAATTCCTCGTCAACACTGGTACTGAAAGAAGCCTGCTCTTTAAAATGAGAAATTTCTTTTTGAACATGTGCTTTAGCTCTCTGAAGACTGCACAGACGATCTTTTACAAGTGCCTGCTGAAGTGACAGTCCATCAGGAGTAATCTGAACCGGCTCAATACGTTTCTTTGTAATATCGGTGAAATTCTTATCATCCGACACCTCATCAATCTTCTCTTCTTTAATAATGCTAGAAGCAACGGCGTCTATTTCAACTTCAATTGCCAGCAATCTGTCATACAGTTCATCACAGCTAGTAGATGAAGGATCAGCAACTTTATGTACTTTGTCAAAAGCATGCTCCACAGAACTCTCGGCAGACTCACTTTTATCATCATTTCTCAGCTTCACATAACCAAGGCTGAAATTAGTAATTTTCAAATAATAAAGTTCAAAACTGAGTATATGTTACCATGCATCTACTGAGAATTCATTAAAGTTGAAGAATCAAAAGTAGAAGAGATCTTCGTTAGCAAAATGAAAAAATAAAAAGCTCAAACAAGTAATGTCTGTTTAAGTTCCAAATTTATTCAGGAAAAGTTTCTGTTGTTCTAGCTTTATATTTACTTCAAAAGATGTTTACCTATACAAACTAATACTAGTAAATGGCATATTCTACTTTATGATACATTATTTTTTTTCCAAGCCAATAAATTTAATGTTCATCCTTAATGAAATCCCACCGTAGCTAAAAATTGTTTAACCACTCACAATCACTACAAGTTATAATAAAATAAGTTATCATAAAATGTGCCAACCTTTGACAAATCTCTTGCCTGTATATATTCTCCTTAACATGGACTCCTAATGACACCAAATCAATTCTCAAGATATTTATATTGTATTCAATTTAAAAAAGAATGTCGTAATAGCATATTTTAACAACACAATTAGTTCTTCAATATTGATGTGAAATTCAACCCTAAAAAGATAATTTATAGTATGTCACACTGTATTATTTAAAGCTTTCATTTATAGCAACAGTTTAAAAACGGCATCATGTTGAACAACTTTTTATTTAACCTTGGATCTACAATCTAGAAATCTAATGATTAATTTGTCTAACATGATTACACTTGCAACAACTGAAGCAAGCATATTAATTGTCCGACTATCTTAGATCGGCGGATGGATTATTTGTGAAAAAATGCATCAAATAACAAACTTTATTGTCACCTTTTTAAAAATAACTTACTATCTAGTTCAAATACATATTACTTTCAAATGAACTCATTTAACAAACAGATAATGAAACAACAAAATTCAGGAAGAAGGTTTCTTAACATACCACAATATTTAAAAACTGCATATCTAGCACCCAAGATTAACATTTACAAATAAAGTGCTATTTTTTCCTCGAGTTTAAGATCTTTTTAATAAAAAATAGATACAATGTGTCATGCACTTTAGAAATAGTGAGCTAGAAGGGCTTAATTTGCAAAAAAAAAGTATGGATGCTTAATATGTAATATTTAAAGATTGGGATGCTATGTACATAAAGATACCCTTCTTGGGCTTACATTTTTTAAATAGCCAAGAAAGATGATACTAAATTGAAAACCAATTCACTAGTTCTTTCATTCCCCGTAGCGTTCAAAGGTAATTTTTCATAAATTTTCCTGAGCACATCTTTTACCGTTAAAGAAAAAAATGGAGCAACAATATGAATAAAAATTCCATTGAATCAAATAAGAACAGTCCCCTGAAAGATAGATCAAAATGTAGTCATATGAAAATAAAATAGTAAAAGTATGAAAAAATGTTTCATATTAAGGAATAAGATTTCATATTGGCTTATAAATTTAAAGAGACATACTAAAAATATGAACCTCATAATGCAAATTAACCAGATAAACAATCAACAAAAATTCATGAATCTCAGTACCAAGAAAGCGTTCAAAAAAGTAAATGCAGTATATTGAAAGCTAAGTTTAGCGACTTGAGATATCACCAGATAGCATCCAGAAATTTTAATATACAAAAAAAATTCAATGACAACAGCATTTTGGGTGTCACTCACAAGCATCCAATAAAACAATTATTGCAATTTTAAGCTTAATAGCAAGAAAACAAAAAATTCCCCAAATGCAGTGCTACTCTGCATTTCATAATTGTGAATCATAGTGATTCAATGTACCAGTTAATGGGACTAAGGCTTGATACAGTTGTTGATGTTGTAGATGGTTTTCATGATTACCTATTATGACAATAAGGTTTATATAAAATATATCTATAATTATATAATTAGTGTATACTTTCCAAAAAAGCGCAGTTAATCTATACATAGAAACAACAAGCAAGTACACATTTAATCTTCCTCGTAGAAAATCATTGCTCATCTTACAAGACTTAGTGTGTAAAAATATTTGATAAAACAAATATATATATATATATATATATATATATATATTACAACTTTTCCAAGTAATAAAAATTATCCACAGCCTTATGGAGAATAAAAAAGCTACCTGTAAAAATAGTTTATGCTCAATAGCTTCAGGAGCCACCGATGTCACACCCAAACTATTCAGCAAGCTTCTATCGTCATCAACTTCCTCCATGAAGAGATAATATAGGCTACATCACTTATGCTCTGCACATCATGTTTTCATTAACAGATTCCAAATAATTAGAAAACTGAAACTTAAGAAAAGTATTTCTTTGAAATTCTCATGAGAAAAACCAAGAAAAATTACTCTGTAATTTACTTAACAGCAGTTTTAGGAACATTCCATCTCTTTAAAAAAAATGGGCAAGAAAAAAAACAAATTACTCTACTGAATAATAAACATACAAAAATAGCAAACGTACTAACCATTAAGTATCATAAACCTGGGTAGATGCAATTCTATTAGTTAAAAGATAAAATCACATCAAAAATTAAATATATATATATATATTCAATACCTATTTTGTAGCTTCTAATAAATAATATAATTAAAGAACACGTAGTTTGGGATAAAAGGTATACCTTTATCCATTTGATCATTATGGGTATTTTCATTCATAATGAAACACTCAAAATCTAAGTGAAGTCGAATAATATGCTATTTACTTTTGGCAAAGTAATTAAGAATACAGGTTTATGGCTGATTTCATAAAGAATAGTTGGCTTGTAACAAATTAATCACCCAAAAAGGCATCTTTATAATACTATAGGTCTACATATAACCAAATAAAAATATGAGTACTTCCAATAATTACAAATACTTTACCTTTGTTATTCTACAAGTTAAAATTCATCAGAACACATTCTCTTCAGTTAAAAAAATACTTCAAATTTTCTTATAATATTTTAAGTTTTCATATTTCTTTCCAGGTTTATAAAAATTATGATATGCATTGAATAAATTTCTAGTTTATAAAAGGGAAATTTGTCAACATAGTCCTTCGACAATATTAATTTGACCAATTTAGTCCCGGACTATTCAATTGTGAAATTTAGTCTCTTGACTTGTCTTATTTGTTCAATTTAGACCCTAACTATTCATTTTAAGCATAATTTCATTCCAAGAAATAAAAATTTAGTGACTGAATTGATCTTTAAATAAGTGGTTTACAAACAAATTAAACATTTTTAATAATTGTAAGACTAAAATGGGCATATTTAATAGTTTAGAACTAAATTGACAGCACTAAAATAGTTGAAATACTATTTTTGCAAATATATCTATTATAAAAACTCCTACATATAACAGTGCGGCTTCTAGCTAAAAACAATTCACCTAAGCAAATTCTAAATGGGTTAAATGCCTCTGCTACCAACTCCCCTCCAAACTCAAATTTCAATCCAAACAAACATAAAATATTTTAAAATGACAACATGACCATATCATTAGCCATATCCAAGGAAATTAACTATATGAATCTCCATTTTCTATTCATTCCTAATTAGTCACACCTGATGGATAAGACTTTCTTGATAAATCATTTTGAAAATTTTCTATCATCACCATCTTAGGTCCTAGCACACCCCACCTAGCAGGACTGAGGCTTGGTGGTGGTGTTGTAGTTGTGCCGTATTTTCTGATTAAACTAACATAAAACAGCATTTAAGAGATGCGTTAATCCTTTTGAATGTTGGACTGGCTTCTTAATTTTTTGCCCTTAGGTTTAAAAATTCAAAATATTTCCCTTCAGTTAATGATTAAATATGAACTCTTAAGATTTATAAATAAAACTTCTGTTATTTTAATTCACGGTCTTCTTTTTACAAAATATGACTTTTGAAACCCAATTTTAAAATCATCTCTATTTTATAAATTTGCTTTAATTTTAGATTCCAATCGATGTCATCAAACAATAAGAAAGAAACTGTTGACACAACTTCTTAAATAAGCTTATCAAAACTTATTTTTTTAAAGAATAACTGTGCTAATTGCACTAAGGTACAAATGTACTAGTTTTAATAAATTTTAATTACAGTACTATCATGGCTTCCTCATTTAACATGTCATTGCTTGTAAAAACAAATATAAAATTGAACACCATGCGGGGCATGGGGCAGACAAAATCTAGCGCTAATGTAGTACAGACTCAATGCTGGCACAAGTGCAAGGTGACATGTGGGCCAACATAAGAGCAAATAATTTGGGACAGTAAACGAGGTATGGGATGAAATACTTTGCGGTGCTATAGCGGTGCCTTCGCACATTGTGCGGGATTCGCTTCGTTAATTATTTATAGAATTGGTAGGATTTTTTTTATAGAACACCGCGATCTCCTCTCATGACATGGATCTTTTAAAGGATATAAGTGATAAGTGGCCATTCATCGAACTTGTTTGCTTGAAATTGACTGTAGTCATGTTTGAAGAATTTTAATACTTACATCCTCTTAAATTCTGTCATCAAACAGGCCCTTATCTTTCCATCTTAAGCTTAATTTGTCTTGAAAGACTGCTTTTCTACTTCCAAAGTTAATTCTTTGCATTTAAAAAGTTCTCTTTCTATATACATTCATATCATCTATTTAACTACTTGGTGGTTAGATGTAACCGTCTGCAGCCGGATGCAGATTTAACAAAAGTAAAAGCGCTGGCTTATTAGTGAGGTTTCCATGTATACTGATGCCAAGGTACTTAATTTTGGTCTTCAGTTTATTTTTTTAGTCGCTGCACCATCAATAGTTAATTGTGCAATACTTTTTCAATCTAGAACCTTCGTGCCTCTTCATTTAGGTAAGGCTTTTTTCCTGCTCTACTTTTTGCTTAGTTTCTATAACATTTGGCAAGTTTTGGGCCTCTTATTCCTTACCTTGCAAGTTGCATTAATTTTGCATTATATGTTCCTGATGATAAGATTAGTAACTGCGAGGCTTTTCTAGGAACTTTGTACAAGTATTTTGATTTTTCCTCGTGAAATTTATTTTATGAGAAATGCATTGAAAATCTTTATGGAATCATAATGTGCATGAAGTGGTAGCCAACTTTATTATTGATATGCCAAATACTTAATTTTTGGAATTATATGGCCTATTTAAGTAAAAATGGATTATTAAGAAACACTTTACATTTGTCATTTGAGGCATGAAAGGCTACATTTCTTATGTGAATAAGACTACTTGCTTTTGGTTCAATCATTCAACTGTAGCTAGTCATCGCTAGTTTAGAGTAGCCTAAGATGTCTTTAGCTTTTTCAAAAAGTGAACTAGATTGCATGCCACATTTGAAGATGTAATGGAAAAATATCTAGAATTCCAGGTAAACGTTGTTCAAGGCAGTATAATCAAATCTTATAATTTAAGTTAACCTTTCAATATAGTACAATTTTGTCAACAATCTATTTATTTCCTTCAGAACAATGTTGGATCATTGATGGAACACACATCTGGGCTCCATTACTTCTGCTAAATTTGCTTTTTTAAGCAAGAAGACTTATTCTCATAAGAAAATGTTGGTAATAGTGAATGTTAACTTTTAAGTTCATCCGTGTAATGATTAAAGTGTGCCTGATGGCATGCACTTGCTGGTTGTGTTTAGCTATTGTAATAAACATAGTTTTAGAGCATAATATTGTGCATCAAGATATCAACTTAAAGAATGGTGAAGTTATACAGCAAAATATAGAGAGGAAGTGTTTAATCATAACTATTTTTCATTATGTAATGATATGAATCATGCATTTGATCAGTTGAAAAAAGATTACTTACACTCATATACACCTACAGAGTCTATATACACACACACACACATACACATACACAAGGCCATAATTAGTTTGTGTCTGTATATTTATAAAGTAAATCACGTTAAAGCTTTTTTACTTTCTTGTTCAAGTAAATATGATTCCATTTTGTGCATGCTACTGGACTGGATTTCAGTAAGTATTGGGAGCATCACATACGCATTAAAGAAATTGTATGATATTTATGGTCTTCTAAGGCACAAATGTTGATCTTGTAATGGTTGGGTTAGAACTCAAAGATGAACTTGAGTAATCGAATTTTCAAATGTAATTGGTTGTTTGCATGCTGATGCGTGGGTGCGTTCTTTGCGTATGGTCATTATGATATTTCATTATTTTAGGAGTATTAAGAGGGAAGGAAGTTTAATAAAATGCTCATACTTGAATAATGTTGAATTATGCTGATTATTTGGGAGGCTATATTATTTGGCATCGGATAAGGGATTCTAATGAAAAGTTTAAGACAATGCTAATGTTTTAGATGTAATTTTAGATAGTACCTTTTTAATATACTTAATTTTCTTGCAATGACACTGCCAAGGAGGATGTTTCATGTAAATATGAAATTAACATAATTGGTGTCATCTCTAAGCCTCATCTCATTGCAATACAATGATCAAGTTTGGTAAGGGCCTTCAAGAATGCATATATAGGGCTTTATAGTTAAAGTGTATGTTTCAAAATGCAAAAAGGTGTAGATATGGTATCAAATGTCAATGCTAATATATCTTGTCTGTGATAACATACTAGCCATCATGCATGAAAAATTAAATTTTGCAGATGAGACCAACTTATATTTCAATCATATTAATATATCTCTAATTTGGTAGTGTTTCATTTTTTTTCATTTTTTAATAAGATCCAAAAGTACATAGGTAAAGCTTATAGCTTTTTTTTTTTTATTTGAAATTTTCATATTTTTGTAAAACTGGCCTCCACTAGGCTTATAAAGCAGCCCTAGGTAATAACTATCCCATATTCATCCCAAGACCATTGAAAATAAATCCTAAGATTAAAATGTTCTAATTATGGGAAATTTGGTACAAAAATTCTTGATGCTGTAATTAGCTTAATATTAATTAATAAATAAAATGTTCGTAAGCAAAACAAAAAGTGAGAAAATGCCAATCATAAGTACATTTTTTTTCTTTATGCTGAGGGGTTCCTAGTTTCCCATCTTCATAATAGCTCCAAAATTGTCACATTCAATAGTCAAGTCATTGAGCGCACACATAAAACGCTGGATCAAAACACCTATAAGACAGCTGCTTTCAATTAGTTATTAAAAGGTGATGATCCCTCCGCCATTGTTCCACAAGTCACAAGAATATCCTTTATCATATTATATACTCACACCTCCATAAGTATATCCTTCATGTGGTAAGAAAGATCCATCAAAATTGGCTTAATCCAATGGGGCGAGGGGGCATCATAAGAAAGATGAGGTACCTAGGCACAAGAATGCCGAAACATTGTAAGGTGACACTGTTACTGGGCTATGACAAATCAGATTGTGGCATCATAGATAACTAAAAAATTTACATTTTAAAAATCAATGTCGAAGGTGAAGGATTACGAACTACGGAGGGCGACGAACATGAAGCAAGACAAATGGGAAGTGCATTATGCTCAAACTGGGCATACAAAAAGGATGTTGGTCGATGAAGAATGTGAAGGCCGATGAAGACATTGGCTGATGATGTATGTGACGGATGTTAGTCAACGACAAAACTGAAGGACGACAAACGGGAAGCTCTGGTCAAAACGAGAAGGTCTGCTAGAAACAGGAAGCTCTGCTCCAAATTGCAAACTAAACCATCAGCAAACTCCTAAATAGAACTGATTAATCATTAATGGAGTTATCAACTTAAGTAGATTGAAACTTAGCAACAAAAAGGTGGGGTTTTTTCTAAAGAGCCCCCTAAGAATTGTAAGATTTCAAAATAGATCAATTTTAGAGGGTTTACTTTCTCTCTCATCAACATTTGGAGAAATTATGTAGTACAAATCTGGCAACCAAACATGAGAGTTTTCATGCAAATACAACAATATTCACTTAAGGAAAATGTTATTTACAATTTAAAAAATTAAATGATGATTTTAGTTGGTCAGAACAATAGGATTTTAATGCTTTTTTACTGTCATTTTTTATAATTAGGTTTGAAAAGTTGAAGGAGAATAATGGAAAACAGCATTGCAATCTTTATTTATTTGGAATATTGTTTTAAGTAAAAATTTTTATATTTAATATATTAAACTAAACCACATCTGAACTAACTGAGTTGCATCCATAAGCTCCTTATGTTGCAAAGGACAAAAAGTTGAAAGAATAGCATAAGAAGAACATCATTGCAATCTTTATTTTTTGGAAAACAGTAATAAGATTAATGGAAAACAGCATGCAATCTTTATTTTTATGGATTATTGTTGCAAGTAAGAACTTTTATCTTTAATTTATTAATCTAAACCTCATCTAAACTAACTGATTTGCAGACATAAGCTCCATATGTTGCAAATGACAAAAAGGTTGAAAGAACATCACTGCATACTAAAGTTTTGATTAAACCCAAAATTAGAATTTCTTTTACTTAATTTTATGTCAAGAAAGGAAGGAATTTTTATTATTCAGCATTAGCCTTGAATTTTGATGAAAATTAACGTTCATTTAATTTTAATAACTGGTGATAAATAATTGCATACTACAGTATGAGCTGACACTTAAGAAAATTAAGAAATTGTAGTTCATATAGTCTTTAATTTGTTTTAGAAATTGAGCAATATTTTAATATATCTAATAAAAGTTTTTTTCGCAAAATTGATTTGGCAGCACTACAACTCAAATAGAGGTACTGAAGGCATTCAGGGTAGGTGTCCATTGCGTTCAATGTGGAAGGTTGTCAAAATGCTAATAGGCAGACTACATGGCTAGAAAATTCTTCCAGAAACTTTTTAAATCACTTAGCTGTCTCTTGAGAAAGAATAAATGGGTTTACATTTTCCAAAATTAAGGGAATATATGCATGGGAAAGTTCTGTTTTCAATTTCTAGTAATAATGAGGAGAACTTTTTATTTGTTCATCATTGCCACTCACGACTCCACATGAAGATAAAAAAATTCAATGCCATAAACAAAAAACACTCAATTTCTCTTTCAATCAGATAAGGACTGAAAACTAATATTAATTGAATACACTTGCAGCATTGTTTTCCCAACAAAACAGGACTTTAAAAAATAACACCACGGTTCATTCAAGAACGTAAATCAATTTATAAGGAAAAATAAGTGGCATTTCCACCAGCCCCAAGGAGCCGAAAAATTAACACAACCTAAATTCAATGGCACATGCTGACAAAATCAAAAAAATAATAGCAAAATCATAGCATAAGCCCATAAATAGGTAAGAACGCAGCTCTGTCCTCATCATAAGAGAAAATTAATATTAAATGGGGTAAAGTAAACGGCACCTTCAAATTCGCAGGATGTCAAAGGCCGAGTAATTGCACTGATCTTCGTGTGAGCAGAGTAGTTGTAGCGAGTGAGAGAGGAAGAACGATTTGTCCGATTTAAGCGATCTGGGAACGGGGAAAAGGAGAAAACCTAAGGTGAACAGCGAAGATGAGAATAATGGCGTCCGGGGAAGACGAAGCGTTCGGCGAGAATGAAGAAGGAGAAGAAGAAGCTTCTGGCGAAGAGGAAGAGGTGAAAAACCTAACGAGAACCACGAAGAGGAGAAGAATCGCATCTGGCGAGTAGGATTGATGGGAGAAGACGCGGAGCAGTTTATAAATGTTTTGATAGATAGATAGGTTCAAAATTCTCCATTGAAGTTTCAAAATGAATCAACAAAATATTATTAGAACTTGTCACCAAGAAATATAAATTTGAACATTCCATATTTTCATGTAAGTAAATTTGGAAAGTTTTATACCAAAATATTGATGTTTGAGCCTATGCATTTTATTGTTATGCAAATCTGATTTATGGCATTAAGATGCATTAACTGCTAAATGAATTATAAAATGTTATCATAACGACTAATGATATAATTATTAGTGAGTTTTTGAAGGGATATTAAGTTGTCTGTACATGTAGGGTTTGCTAATAATCTATATTGTTATTGCTAGTTTTAGATCCATAATAATCATTTAACTAGTAAAAATAATAACATAAAATAATTAGCAATTGATAGTTGTGTATCTTCATATAATAACACATTATAATTTATAGTCATTATAATTGCTTTTTTCAAGCAAAAATTACAACACACTATAGCATATTCAATAGTTGCAATTTTAAATAATTATCTTTCATTTGATGCAATCTTCTTTTAAATAATATTATTGTTTATTATATACTTCATATAATATTAGAATGTATTTCTTACTAAATTTTTATATACTCCTGTCTAACTGGTGCTAATATTTTTCAAGAATTGACAACTAGTAAGAGGAAGCGTTATTTTAGATTCGATCTCAAAAGTTTTGAAGTAAGGTGAAGAAAAAAATAAATTTTATTTCTTTTGTTATAATAAATAATAATAGGACTCCACTAGTGATGTAAGATTATGACTATATATAAATTGCATTTATAAAATAAATTTGTCATTTAATGTTAATTAGTTGTAAATTACTATTTGTGATTCTCAATTTTGATTCTCAAACCATCACAACACCTAGTAAATTCATAAGAAAATAAGCCTAGTAAGATAGCTTGCAAGTTTGAAAATCATGATAATTGAAAATTATTATTATAAGTATTTTATCTCAAAATATATATTAATGATTTATGTATGTGTATGCGCGTGCGCGTGTGTGAGCACATGCATATATATTCGTGTGCACATGTCAAAGATCAGATTTATGAAGATTTTACTAGGTTCATGAGGTGTTCAAGTGTAGTGTAAACCTTAAGTATTTATCACCAAATCTAAGTAGAGGAATATGTTTGTGTGAGCCTCCGATAATAATTAGGTCACCTCATATATAAGCTTTGAGGTGAAACATTTAAGTAGGAAATTCCTACGATAAAGATACCAAGCATTACTATGGAGACAAAGTGTAATAGTCATGATAATTAAAATATTTGATTAAGCAAAAAATAGGGTATCGGGCTAGTATATAATTAGGCTAAACTAAGCATACCGTTAAATAGAGTATATTTTTATGATCGCAATGCTCAAGTTTAGGAGCAATCTGGATAACATATACTCTTGAATTAATTTCTAAATATTTAAAATTTATAAAATTTTAGAAGATTAAATACAAGAAAAAATTCAATCATTTTAGTGTCATTGAATTGAGAATATTAGTATAATGATATATAAAAAGTTTCATCAAATTTAGAGCTCCGGATTCACTATAATTAATTTTTGAAGTTTTAATCTTTAGAAATTAATATAAGATAAAATATAATTTCAAATTGAGAAAATTTAGTGTGTGTATGTTCGTCTCATCAAGATACACCTCTTGGTCAAGTTTCATTAAGTTATGTTACTTTTTAGTGAGTTACTTCCTCGCTAAATTATCTTTTATTTAGTAGCTTCTTCAGTAAACTACTTACACTTAAGAAAAATATCTCTTTTCTCCTTTTAAATAAGACCCTAAACCCCCCATCTTCTGTCTACATAAGCCTCTCTTCCTCCATACCTTAAACTCTCTCCCTTCTCTTCCTCCCGCCTTTAGTAACCACCTCTTCAACCTCCCCGCTGCCCTCGATCTTCGCATCCCCTCATCGGCAGTAGGTTAGCTTATCCTCTTCCTTACATCTTCCTCATTCCCTCCTTTATAAAAGTAGCCATAAACCTTCTTCTCTCAACAACCCCTCCTCTCCTCCTCATCCGACCGACTGCTGCCTCTTCCTCCTCCCCACCTCTCTAGCGATTACCAACATCCTCATTCTCTCCTCTATAAAAAGGAACCATAAACATTCTCCTCTCCGCAAAGCCCTCCTCCCTCTTCTAAGCCAATCCCCAATAGTCGCTGACAACCTCTGTGTAACAACCCTAGGTTGTTACCCTAATTAATTTGAACTAAATCAAGCCTTAATTTGTATCCACACACAAGCATCCAAGCAACAAGAGTTTAACATGGAAAACCCAAAGATGAGAAAAAAATCACGTTGCCACACAACACAAAACTTCAACTATATATCAAAAGGATAACATAGTTACAAAGAGCTTCACCTTCATAAGAAAAAGAGAGATCTACCACTTGCACAGTCTCCCGATCGATCTCTTATATAGCAGGAAACAACATGTCTTACTCTAGAACGAAGAAGGAGAGCAGAAGCCACCTCCCTTAGGGTTTTCTCCAACATCAGTAAGAGTCCTTAGCTTGCCCTTGCCAATATTAGAAACTCCTCCAATATTACTCTCTTAAGTACCCAGCAAATATTAAGGCCCCAAATGGTCGAAAATACTTCTGAAATTGCTTAGGGCGACGCCAAAACTAGAGCAGATTTTAGTCAGCACTACGACACGTTGTAGCGCCCTGGCCTCAAGTAATCGGCGTTACGACATGCTATAACGCTTCAGTCTCGAGCAAACTGGTGCCAGGGTGCGCTACAGGGCTTTAGTCTCAAGTTCTTGGCATTATGGCGTGCTACGGCGCGCAACACCCCAGTTTCAGGTAGACTGGTACCTGGGTGCACTACAGTCTATGGTAAAATATTTGAAGGAAGTTTAAAATTGACTTGTTAACCCATGATAAAATAAGGAGGGATATAACACACTATGAAGGGGTTGTAGATCCAGAGGAAAGATTTTCCTATTCCAAGACTTAAGTACAATTACCGATGGGTAGTTGAAACATTCCTAAAATTATTTACGATATGAGAAATACCATGGATGTGGGGCTTTTCATGCTTAACAGCAATAGAAAGGTATGGTCTTATAGCGAGAGTATGTCCAATTAAGATTCCATCACACAAATCTAGTGATAAAAATATAAAATTTCATTGCTCTATATTTGTAATTGCCCGAACTCTTAAGCATCAAGGTATTGTCCGCTTTAACTTGAAAGGTCTCACGATTTTGCCCTCATAAAATAACTTCCCAGCATTTTTCTTATATAGTTTTCACACTCTACTTTAAATGTTGTACTTACTTATTTTGTACTTTGAATTATTATTATCACTATATGATAATTTGGGGCATAATCATATGTCTAAGTATTTATTCACTTAGATATTTCTGTATGACTAGTGTGAACAAGTGAGTGGTTTCTTAGCATGAACTTACCTTGTTGGCACTAATCTATGAGCATACATTTTTTTTTGTATAAAATTATGATTATTGCTTTAATACAGGTCAACTATTATATAATATGCAAGAGTTTATGAGTCTATGGTGAAAGATTTGAAAGAAGTTTGAAATTGACATGTTAACCAATGATAAAATAAGGAGAGATCTAGCCCACTAGAAAGAGGTTGTACATCCATAGGAAAGACTTTCATATTCCAAGATTTAAGTACAATTATCGACAGGTAGTTTATACCTTCCTAAAATTATTTATGATCTAAGAAATACCATGGATATGAGGTTTTTAATGCTTAGCAGAATAGAAAGGTATGGCCTTATCGGAAGAGTCTATCTGATTAAGATTCCATCACACAAAGCTAGTGATAAAAATATAAAATTTTATTAATGTATATTTGTAATAGCCCAAACTCTTAAACATCAATATATTGTCCGCTTTGGCTTGAAATACCTCATGGTTTTGCCCTTATAAGATAAACTATTTATGATCTGAGAAATATCATGGATGTGGGAGTGCTCACATTTGAGCAAGCTTAACTTTTAAGTTCTTATCAGGAACTCCACCGTTATCTGAAAAAATACATCGATTTTAAGTTTCACTTAATACTAATTAAGGGGGTCATCACAATATCTCCAATTTAAGTAATTGACGTCCTCTTCAGCATCCACACAGATCCAAAAACCATCCATTGGGTAGATATGAGTAGAGGTGGCCTCTACAAGATCAAGAGATACTTATAATTATGTAGCACCTTAATCATCATGAGTTCATGAGGCTGCTCACATGAAGTAGTACTTTATTATGTATGGCTCTTAGCTCTTATCTAATACTTTGTGGTCTGCTTTGATACTATTTATAACAGTCCAAACTCTTAAGCGCTAAGATATTGTCCACTTTGGCTTGAAAGGCCTCACGATTTTGTCCTTATAAGATAACTTCCCAACAGTCATCCATTCTAGGAGTGCTCTCATTTGAGCACGCTTAACTTTTGAGTTCTTATTAGAAACTCCACTGTTATCTGAAAAAGCATCTCAATATTTAAGATTTTCACTTAATACCCCTTAGGGGGGTCATCACAATATTTTTGTAAAATTATGCAATGTATTTTGATAATATTTATTATTGTAAATTTGAACAACCTTTCATTTTCATTTGATACAAGCTTCATTGAACAATATTCTTATTTATTTTATACCTCATAGAATGCTAGCATATATTTCTTATTGAACTTTTGCTTACTCTTTACATGAATTGGTAAATTTAAATTTTTTCAAGATTTGAAAACAAATAAGATGAGATACTCACAAGAATGATAATTAGGATGTGAGATGAATCCAAGAAAAAAATTTAACTTCTTTTATATAAATATTGGAATTCATTTTTTTAAATATAGGTACATGTTATTTTGTCTCTATGAATGATGACATTTGTTAATTAAATAAAATTATATTTTAATGTTATTTAATTGAGAATTATTGCTTAGAAATTCTTGACCTTGATCTGTGGCCACCACACAAAGGTCAACCTAAGGTCTTCAAATTATTAGATAAGGCTGACTTAGGCTATTCTAAGTTATTTATAATGAAATCAAACCAATGAAAATTGGGAAGTATCTTGAGCCAAGGAATCAAATGATGATGGAAGCGGCTTGGACCACTCACAATACACTCCTAAGACTTTGAGGAAGGCAATGACAAATCTAGTTTGCCTATGAACAATTTTTGTTTCTCTGATGGGCAAGGTCATCAGGAAAGAGAATTGAACCTTTGAGCTTTTTGTTATATGAGTTCTTAAGGTGATTTGGGGGTAGGAGTAGCTTCCATAGAATGATATAAATGATTAAGCATGAAATCGAGACTCTGAAATTGGATAAAATGATCATTGGCTCAAGCACTAGGTAGGAAAGAGGGGTTTGTTGTTAATAATAAAAGTTAATAATGTTCACTTTTGCCTCCCAAGTGCATAGGGGGGTGTAAGTACATATTTGTTTGTTCGTATTCTTCCAAAAGTCAAAGGGTCCATTAAGTTGCTCTCTTCACTAAGATTACATGGACAATAAAATTGCATGAAATGATTGGGTAAAGTAGAGATTGGGGACTGATATCATTTGCCTGTTTTGGAAATAATGCACATTCACTATTTATCACGAGTCATTTTATCCATAACTACATCTAATAGCCAATTTAGGTATTGTAATTTTTGAATAAAGCCTACTTGCAAGTATTAGAGACTCCTCTTTAATAGCTAGAAATTATTCTTGAGATAATGATCTTAGCTTATGAGAAACATGCAGTTTATCATGGTTTATGTGTAATCTATGTGAAGCCAATAGTACGTGGGTACCCAACATATTTTGAAAACACCAATAGAAACTAGAGAAGTATTTATTGAGCAAGTTGATGAGGTTGGTCAGAAATATACCTTGCGCTAAGGAACCCCTTGGCTAATCGGCCAATATTATTTTTGGAGTTTCATCGAGTGTTTAGTGAGTGCTTCTTTCATGTTGGCTACGTATTTCTTTGTGCACAAGCTTCTTGTCCAGTTCTTGGGTAAAGTTGATGTTTTCTCATTATGATTATGAATGTCTCTCATGAGGTGGTCGAATTACTCTAAATGGTGACAATCATGCCATGTAAGAAAAACTTTACAACCAAGCTCTTATAGGAGGATACAACGGGTAAATTGTTCAGCATGTGCCATCTGATTAAATCATAACGAACTCTTCAACTCAATTAATTTTGTAAATGACTCAAAGGTATATTCCCCTAACTAGCTTGCAAGATTCAATGTCAAATTTTGACAACCATCATGAGACCATCTAAAGATTTTGTATCGACACATTGAGCCACTGAAGGACGTGTAAGTCAAGTATATAAATGCTTCTTCCAATATCAATGAGCAATAAGGAGACTCCAACATTATTGATAATGTATGTGACCATCATTACATCATGTAAGGGAAACGTAATATTAGGCATGTTTGCCTCATTGGACATAATGCTCTTCCACAACTAAACATTCATAATCACCTCATAATGGGGATGTCTCTAAGTTCAAGCTATTGAAAACTATATAAAAGGGTTTTTCTCCATATGTAACCTTCATTCAACAACTCAAAATTGTTGTATAGCAACCAACCACTACATTTATATCAACACAACAAATAGGGGATGAAGGTCCATCTGGTATCAAGTGTGCTCCTCTTCTGCGACAACTTGGCGAGGTTTCCACGGCTCGTTGGTCTCCCAATTATTATCTTGTCAAGATAATAAACCTCTTTAGCTTCCCCTCCTTAATCAATTCATTTTAGAACACTTTAATATAAATAGAACCTGTCGATCTCCTTTTAGAGCTTCCATTAGTGATTGTGCAGAGGTTAACAATACTTCACGCTTTTGTTTGCTAATGAATTCGGCAAGGACGCAAACATTTTATAGTAACTCATTTATCCTTTTAATATGCACATGAGTTGAGCGTCTTCTCCTTATGGAGGAGGGCTAAAGCTTATTGATTTTCTGTGGCTTATTTTTTCGTTACAAAGTATTTTTTTCATTAAGATAGGGGCTCTATGCATCCCCTCGCCATATAGACCCAATAATGAATTTTCAACAGTTAACCACCACTTATATATTTATATAATTAGTGGTGCAGTATAGCAATGAGACATCATTATTAGAAGTTTTTTTATTCAAGCAATAGAAACATCAAATTACAAAGGCTATGCATGAAAACAAGTGAGTCCATTCAATACATCATGGGAGGCTTAGGAACATATGTCCTACTGAATAGTTTTCTAGCTGCTACAAAGTGGTTCTAATGATTTGATAAGTAGTTGGAAACTTGATGCACTCTCGTGGGACACATTGAATAAACCTCTGAGCTATTTACACGAACATTATTGCAAACAATTTGCATATGACTGCGGTTGTATAGCGAGATTACCATATCATAATGGTCCATATGGCCTCTTGGATTTAAGGTGCTATAATGTCTTATGGCTCAAGGTAGTGATACATAGGTAGTCGTGACAACATAAATTTCTATGCGGTAGCGAGATTATGTTTATTATTATTATTATTATTGCATATTTAATTTTTTTTATAAAATTTTTAACATATTATTATTTTATTTATATCTTAGACTTACAATCAAAATTCAATCACTTAATGATTAAACTTTCAAAAAATAGTAATATCATGATTTTGAATTAAAAAATTAAATAAATAAAAATAAAAATGTGTAAATAAGTTTGATACTTGACTTTTGACTTATTACAAAAAAAAAGTACCATGAATACAACTTTTTGCATTTATTGTTATTTAAATACTATTTTGCTCTATTTTCATATGAATATTATAGTGCGATGATTATTTATTGCCAAAAGATGTCATTAAACAAATGCTTAATGTCTTATGAATATTGCAATGATTTCGAAATGGTGATGTTATTAGATAGGAATTGAAGCTAATCCATATGGAGATAAGGTTGCCAATTGGAGTATTTGAAGGGGGCCAGCTGATACATATATTTATTTGAACTCCCACCTCATTGTTTTGAATTTGCCCATCCAAATGCTAATGCTACTTTTTTATATTAAAAAGACATGCACTGCAATCAATAAACTTTATGATATATGACATATTCGTAATTATGATGTTATATTTATATAGCAAGAAATATTATATATTTATGCATTGCATTCGCTTACGCATCTTAATCTTAAAAAATTCTAATATGTATTATCCAATAGTACTTAGAATGTTATTTACTTTTGGGGAATCAAATCTAATCATTTTGTTAGTTATCAACTTAGAATGGTACTTAGCCTTGTAAAATTATCAACTTGTTCATAATTAATATTGTAACATATTTTGTAAACTATAATTTATAAATGAATGAATGTTTGTTTAGATACATGACCCTGCAACCATCTTACTTAAATTGCTCAATAGGGTTCTGCGGCTCCGAGAGCTCGGCGTTGGTTTAACTCGCGCTAAACCAGGTGCCGGGTCCTCACACTATGTACTATAATGTGGTTGATTTGGAAGGAATTTGGGTCATCATGTGAGGTGGAAGCTCATTCTGAGACTCTAGAATGATATTATCACTAGCAAAAGTGTGAATAATTTGATAGCAAGCTAACCTTCGAGGTCTCAAAGGGTTGAGTGATAATCTATGAATATGTATAAAATGATTACTAATTTTAATCACAAACTAACACTTATTAGTAATGTAGTATTGTGATCATTGATATTAAATCAATGATTATCATTACTAAATAATATATCATCAAGATTATAAACCTACATAATTTAGTTAAGAATACCTCATATCAATTATCTCCTTATATTAACATGTCTCTCATTGGTTACACTAATTTTTAATTAGAAAAAAAAATAACAACAAGCCAAATGCATGATTTGCTACTTAAATAATATTATTTTTAAAGGTTAAAAAAGTATAACATCCTTCTAAAATAATAATATGAGGATACTTTGTTTAGTCTTTGAATGATAAATTCTCTGAATTAGTTTATTCAAACGGCATCTACTATTCTATATTCACAAGATGATTTATGTAACATTCTCTCAATATACAACACTTAAATCCTGATATTTACAAAGCTATTGCCATCTCATGGGGCTGGCTTTGAGTAAAGTTTGAGCGAGTCAACTCAAATTAGAACTCAATTTTTGAGTTGAGTCCAACTCAAACTCAATTCGAGTCAATTTTAAGTAAAAAAAAGTTCGAGTTTTAGTTGACTCAAATAAGATTGAGTCGACTCAAACTATATAAAATAATGAAATAGTGCTTTGTAACAATGGCTATGCATAAAATGTCTTGAGTTCAACTTCAATTGGGACCATATTTGTTATTTTAAAAAAATATATTTTCTAAATAAAAAGCGCCATATTTTAGCCTCGTGAAGTTTCGAACCCAAAACTCAAACAAGATAAATGAAGCGCCAAAGTAAGAATCTTTGTAAGTTTAAACATGTTTTATAATTTTATATATTTCGTGGACTTGAACCGGTTCGAGTCAAGTCGAGCCTAGCTCGAACTCAACTCAAAATGGGGTTCGAGCTCAGACTTTCAACTCATACTCGACTCAAGTTCAATTCTACTCAAAATTCAAACAAGTTTCGAGTTTCGGATAAATTGTAAGCCCTACCAATACATAATGACCTAACTTGACTCGATAAAAAATGCTCGAACTCCTACGAATCTACAAACCTTTTAAGAAGGCCCAATGGACTAACCCAAATGAAAATTGATCTGATTATCCACAATAAACCCAACCTTTATCACAATATTTACAACATTTAAATCCTGATATTCATAAAACTATTGCTAGAACATGATGACTAACTTGACTCGATCAAATGAGCCAATGCTCAAACTCCTACAAATCTACAATCCTTTTTAAAAGGGATAATGAACTAATCCAAATGAATTATCCCCAATAAACCCAACCTTTATCATGCATGATGTTCTCAATAAGATTTTCTTGATATATTATAGTTAATTGGCATGATGCACAATCAATGTCAACCCATACAATTTTCGCTCTATCTTCTCTTCACATTCGCTCACATATTTCTATACAAGATCATACATAATAGCTTTTCAACAAACAAGTTTATGAAGTTTATCTTGATGAAAGAAAAAGGTAAAATAAATCAATAGGCCTTTTCAATAGTTGCTCAAGTAAAAATTTGAAATAAAGATGGTGCGAGTATTATTCTAAATAAGACTGATGAATGATGACTATAAGTATTTTTTGCCTCTCAACAAGAACTGATTGAGTGTAATGTGATATTTTGTATGACTAATCAAAGATCTGAATGACCAAGTTAATGAACAAATTTACAAGAAACTAAAGAAGAAAGAAATTTGAACTTATAGATTGCTTCAATTAATAGTTGTATGATTGCTAAAGCGATTGTAAAGAAGGTACGAATTATGATTCTTTTAAAAGTGGGACCTTGAATCATGCTTTGAATATTTCAGGGAGTGATTAAATAAAATTTACAATGAAATATTTTATGTCAAGCACATCAAATATAGAGGGCATACCTTTGCAATGAATTTGAAGTAAATTTTTGATGAGATAGAAGAACTCCATTTAAACCTTATCAGAATAAAAACATTTGTGATAGAACATCAAAAGAAATACTTAGTCTTGGCATATGGAGAATTTTTGAAACGAAAGCGTTTTGTGTTGGTTTAATTGAAGTGACAGGTACTTTGTCAAACAATTTCCTATTTCAACAAATTACAAATTATATCAAAGATCAGCTCCAAATTAGAAACTCTTTTATATCAATTATGAATGTTCTGCTAAAACAAATTCAATGGAGGTGCCTTTGTGCATACCATTTGCAAATGGCATTCTGCTAAAACAAAAGACTAAAGATGGAATAAAGGCGAAACATAAGCTTTGTGGAACTATCCTAAAATCTCTAAAGGGCTTGGTTTAATAGATCTAAGACAGTATACATTAAGTGGAATTTTAATCATAATAGAAGCTATAATATCAAGAATACCACAATTGATATCATATCGTCATATTCAATTTTAGATTCAGGATATTTCTAAAAAGCATAAATTTCATTTTAAGAGAATCTCTAGACTTATGAAAAGGCAGTCATAACCAGAATGGGCATATGCTATAAACAGTGGGATGTAGAGCACATGCTATTCATCACAACAAATAATACTACGGAACCGCGTTATGTAGCAACATGTGTATTGGCTTTTAAAAATATACATTATAGTTCATTAGGAATAAATCTATACGGGATCCAAGCAAGCAAAAGTATAACTAAATTCCTGAAAAACAATAAAAGTATAAAATTAGAACAACATGATATCTTATTTGCAACCCTAAGCTCTGTATTTATAAGAGACAGTAAAATTGAATCGATAAAGATGAACATAGCTTTATAATAGGAATCACCTCAGCCTGCTAAGCATCATATCTGGTAGTTTAGAAGTAATCAAGCAAATTATGAAAGCAAATTTTAGATGCCAAGTAAAACATTTCACTACCAGTCAATCCAAACATATCAGTGTTGCTTTATAGAATTAAACCACAGAAAACTACTAACAAGATTCATTATATATCAATCAAACAGTCTCTATATTGACTCTAGGTATCAACACTCCATCATAGGCAAAATATTGATTAAAGATGTGCTTAATTACAGCTAATTTTAAAAAGTGCATTATTACAAATATTGATCAAATACGCTAAGTGTTATGCATTGCATGGTAGCTTTTAAAGATCAAAAGACGTTTTTGAACAAGAAAAAAGAAGAGAGGAACAACAAGAATTCATTTTGCAACTAGAAGAAAAGAGCTACTACACAAACTTTCCCGCATAACACAAGAAGTTTGAATAATCAACATCCAGGTGAATAAAGTTCCAATCACCACAAGGTTTGCAGCAAAAGGTCTGAATCCGACCATACAACGTGCTAAGAAGTTAAGAAAAAAAGAAAATCCCATTCACCTCATCTAAAATTTTTCATCAACCAACGAAAAAAACTCTAATGCAAACCTACTTATTCCCGTCCTCTTCGCCATCATCACCATCAACGTCCTCGTCGTCATCATCATCGTCATCCTCGTCGTCATCGTCATCTTCACCATCTTTTTCCTCCACAAGATAAGCACCGGGCTCCAATGGCCTGCGCCGCCTCGTCCTCGATGGTAATATGTTGTCAAGATCTACCTCCGCACAAGGATCGTCAGAAAAATCACTGTCATCATGACCTCCCAGAACGCCATCAATGGAATCTTCGCTGCTTTCATCACGATCGCCGTCCTCATCGTCAATGCCCTCTTCATCAACCAGCACCATCTTCCCCTTACCCTTATCCGCTGCGGGCAGAGCGGCTTCATTCTTCGCATCCGCATTGCCGTTCAGATTGGCGCCTTCCTTCTGATCATCGGGCTTCTGCTTCATCTTCCTCGCGTCTTCGCCTTCCTCGATTGGGACGACGGGGGATTTTCGCTTGAGAGGGGATTGGGAGATCGGCTCGTTGGCTAGGGCTTGTTCGTCCGTCTCTGCCATTGGAATTAGGGTTACTTCGGCTTGTTGGAAGATATATATTTTGGGGGTCTGAAGTACATATTTATATATAATATTCCATAAACAAATTTGGAAGCTTTTTAATGAATATATATACTTTCTTAATACGTTATATGGCAACTTTATAAATTAGGTATTTTTGAGTATTATGTATGAATATTATTCAATATAGTAAAAAAAGATTTAAATTGAGTTTTTTTATATAAAAAAGGCAAGATTTTCTTAAGAATATTTTTATAACAATTTTAGAATTATGTATTTATTAAAGAAAAATACTTTGAATAATTCAATAAATATACTGAGGCACCGACGAAGACACCAAAGAGGGTATTGTAACGACTTACTTTATTAAATTGTTGACATCTTTTATAGATTCCCATAATATAATACCGTTGAGTCGAAATTTAAAATCAATGTCCCCAACATCAAAAAACTTAACCTCAAATGGAATTCTAAACTTTATTTTAATTCACTATAATGCTCTTTACATCTATGGGACATTATGAGCATCTACATGTTGTTTGGCAGCTCAATGGAGCTTAATATGCATTAGTACTCTTAAAGTTAAAATGAGAAAAAAATACATAATATTCAATATTCATTAATTTAATTTAATTTTTCTTAAGATTCAATTTAAATAAATTTGATTTTTTTAGTTATTAAAATGGTGGGCAAATTCCCAGCCTTCAGATCGGTATATATGATACGACGAAAGAACAACAAGCCAATCGGTAGATCAGATCCAACGACAAATGATGAACCAATCCAACTATCAGATCGTCATCTTAAATTTGACAGCAATGTGCATTCAAAGTGCCATTTGTATCAATCATCAGATTTACCACTTTTGATCGGAGCGAACTAATTGAACCGTGGGCATAATCTAAGCTATTGGATCGACAATATGTTCTAACAACAACGATTAACCATGACATGTATTAATTGTTTTTATTCATAATGCGAGTTTAGATTGACACACTTCGATCTGATAGTGAGCCTCTTATTCAATTGGAGAAGCATTGATCAGTGGTTGGATCAACAACTTCGATCAAACGGTGATCCGCGATCGATTAATAGGAAGAAGATCCATCCGCGATCGATCAGTACTAAGAAGATCAATCTTACAGCAGGTCACAATGACTTGAAGACGCGAAACAGCTATTTACTACTATATCTAAGATTGAAAATCAGAGACAATTGGATTAAAACCAGTCAACAATGGTTAGCCCACCTGGCTTGCCCCAACCCAAAATAAGCAATCATCTTCTTCATCGAGGGATTGCCGCACATTGAAAATGCCAATACACTCCCACACTCATGATACAGTTTCATACCACTCGCTTTTTAGCATCAAATGCCAACCTCCATTAGTTCGCTAATGAAGCTCTTTCAAGTTCTCTTTTTGCCCATTTCTTGATAAATCGAGGGCACCATTGCTACCACAATATCATCCCAACCAATCATGGTCATTGATCACTTGAAATCATGAGCACTTCCAAATAAGTCTATCTAAACCCCTCACGTCCAAATCATGACTATTAAGTACTTCTATGTCTGGATTGGCAACTCATCTTTGCCCTGTAAACACCAATAAGATTAAAGAGCGATTAATCTAGCATGCTATGAAATCTCAATTCTGTTCAAGCTATATAGTACCCTCTCTGATACGCCAAATCTCAATTTTGTCTAGTAAATCCCAATTACAATCTGTTCAACACAATTTAAATATATTAATTGTACTGAGACACACCGAGCTTCTCGAACAAGGTATTGTAGAAGCATTCTTCTTAGAAACGAAAGCAGAGAATTCAAGTGAGAACACTTAAAAAGTCTAAAAGCACAATTTCAAAGCGCAAATAAAAAAACACTTGGTTGCTGAGCAGAGCAAAGAGAAACACATATATATATGAGGCATTTCTTAAAACTCAGCAATGAAAATTTAAGCGGCAATAAAAGTCAGAAACACTTTCAAACAAAGCACACACAAAGAACCAAGCAGTCTATGTTTCAGTTGGAAATCCAAGCAGACAGATTTAAAAAAAGCTGGGAACTGATTGATCTGTCAGCAATAGAACATGACTCTCTTGACGTTGTCCTTGAGAGCGGGGAGAGGCCTGACAGCCCCGCTCCCAGGAGGCCTAGTACTGCTGCGCGACCCGCCAGAGACTGCCGCCGCCGCCGCCGTCGCGGCAGCCCTGCTGGCCGCCATTGACCCGCTGTCCGACGTCTCCGGCTCCATGTAAAACCTTGCTCGGAACGCAGCCAGATGTGCGTAGAACGCCGGCGGAACTGCCACAGTACCCCCCAAAGCATAAGACCATATATTCATTGAATGCAGAAAATGAATGCATGCTCATCTTCACCAATAATCTTACCAATGGAGACTGATCTGGTGCACCTCGCATATCTGCAGCATCAGAAGCAGCAGCATGTTATTATAATTAGCAGGCTTGTGTCAATTAAACCAGCATCAGGAAAGGAGAACCTAAGTAAAAGAGAATTACGTGTAGCACAAGTTGTTTGTGAGTATCTGCAGCTCATCGGCAGAGAACTTGTTCTCATCCCATAAGACATGGTAATGCGCAGGTCTGCTAGTGCCCTGCAACAAACAAACATCCCCATCATCATCATTATTATCCCTCTGTATGTATATATATATATATATATATATATATATATATATATATATAATGCCCACATTATTACCTGAATCCCAGCATGGCTGCACAGGAAGAAGTCAAATTCAGTGGGATGACAAATCTTTGAATCAACTACAGTGCCTGCAGTTAAAAGTTACATGTCATTCAAGAGAAACGGAAAAGAAAAAACAGAAGGAAAGGCAGCAGGCGGACGGCAGACAGGAAAACCTGGAAAGATATTTCCGCTCCGATCAACAGAAGTATGGTCGTTGTGATTGTTTGCAAACAATCTGGTGTGATGGCGCTTCTGAACCACAACAAAGGTGACGGGCGGCTGATAACCGGGCTCCAGAGATGCGCATGCCTATATTGCATCGAATTTAGAACATATTTTGCTCCAAAATAGAATATTTTTCTTATATGCGCACCTTTCTGATGGCATCGAGCTCATACAGTAGGACTTGATAGAACTGCCCCTCGCTCACACCGTCCCTGTAAAATATTATCCTCTGCGGCTTGTCTCCAGTTGCCTTCTTGAAGGAAATCAGAAGCTCCCTGTAGGAGTGCAGGAAATGATTCAACGACAGACAGTTCAAGTGCTAAAACGGTAGAGAGATGCGGATGGGAGAAGGGACGGACCTGATCATGCCACCTGGAACATTCCCACGCTTCGGATCCTGCTCAATCTTAAATAGGTCCTGAATCAGCTCCTGGCGATGGGCCTGAGCGCAGACCAGTCCTGCGTATTTGGTTATCTCCGGCCAATCCTGAGATGCAACCACCTGCCATTTCCCACACAAAACCTTGTATATAAAGGCTTCTGCATCTATACAAACGCATACATATACATACATACATACATATAAGTGATGAATGAAAAGCTTACAGCAGCAATCGAAGGGCTGGAATCTTCCCCAGGGTGAGGATGGGTCACATCAGCGCCAAATATGATGGTGGGCCGGTCACTAACCAACGGTATGCGTCTGGATATGGCATCCACCAGCACAGTATTTCTTCCCCCAACCTGCAAATTAAATTTTACGCTTTTACACAGGCCGGGATTATATAAACGAAAACACAAGCGAGCGCAAGACAACCGACTAACCTTGACATTTATCTTCAAGGAAACATTGGCAAGGTACTGTTTGTTCATCTTGAAAACATGCTTGGCTAAGCAGCACTGCGACACTAACCCAAGCTCTGTCTCACAAATACGCTTCAACTCCCCTATTAAGAATGATATATATATAAACATATATAACAAATCAGGACGGCTAACAAAACTTGCTTGTAGCAAAGAGAAATATTCATTTTACTTGCCGTAAAGAGAACCGTTGTTGTCGGGCAATATTACAATGAGAAGATCCAGTTCCCTGCGCTGCTGACGGAGCGCGGTCATTGCATCGTGATGGTGCGCTTTGAGTGCCCTTTCGACTTGATCAGGCCGTGCGGACAGGGGAGGAATTACAGGTTCCAGAGCAAACTCCTGCAGCAGCATCACATGAAAGTTCGTGTTGCTACTTTTCTTTGAAGCTCATGATGAAAATATGATGAAAATATTAAGTAACAAAAAGTTAATACCATTCCAGAAATTTGGCACATTTGAGCCAATTCTTGGCAGAATCTACGAGTAATACTCTCTTGAACGTTTCGAACAAAATTGATGCAAGTCCAGTGCCTGACCGTCCCGCCGTTTACCATTTTCTACAACCAAGATAAATAAACATAAGCATCCGAGAAATTATGATTAAAAAAAGAAAATTTTAAAATTGAAGCAATCTTTGTCATTAAAAAGCACACCTTGTTCATCATGTTCCACTGTCCCACTCTAGGCAAGCAATCTTTCTCCTTTCCAGTTTCATGGTACTTTAGCTGCAACCGTGAAAACAGGGAATTTAAGAAAGACACTTTAGAACAAAGCAAATCTAAATAAAAATTAAAAAATAAGATTATCAGGCAACTTTACATACCCAAGGTGCAGGCAGAATGCGTGCTTCAACTGAAGCAAGTTTATCACTGATTCTAATTCCAAACTCCCTCGCATAGGGATCCTCATGATATGCATTGTGATAAACAGTCTGTATATATATATATATATATATATATATATATATAATCGGACATTTAGATGAAAATAATAACAATAAACTGTTAAAAATCAAACAAACAGATATAGCACAAGTTTCAGTAAACCAAGCAAAAAAAAGAAAAAAATGAAAAGCTTAACCTGGATAATATCACGCTCTCGTTCATTTGGGCGCTGGCAAGTAACCTTAAGAAGAGCAGTTATTTGTTTTTCATTCAACCTCTTTGAATACCGCTGTCCTTCTACAATCTTGCAGACCTGTAATAAAGTTAAAAGAAAGTGTGAATATTTGAATCAAGAGACAACTTTTACATGTAACTTTAATACGGACCAATCTTCAAAAGTAATAAGCCCAAGAAATATTAAAAAAAGGCACAAGCTCACAAAGTCTACAAGCATAAAGAAGGCACAGCTAGCACAAACTCATAATAAAATTTTTTGAGTTGAGTACGACTCGAACTCGATTTCAAGTTAGAATCAAATTTGATTAAAAAAAGATTGAGTTCGAGCTGACTCAAATTTGATTCAAGTCGACTCAAAATTTAAAAATAATATGCATTTTTATAAACAACACAATTTTGACCCAGAAGAAAATTGAAAATTGAATCCGAGGCGGAAGGAATGAAACTGAGACAACTTTATCACTGGGTTAAGTAATTTCTTCCATAGACTTTATCAGTTTTTATTTATTTTATACATTTCGAATGACTCAATTTTAAATTCAGATCGAGCCAACTATAATCAAATTGGGGTTTGAGTCAAGCCATTTAACTAGAGAGTCAACACGAAAAATTCGAGCCAAGTTCAAGTCAACTCGAGCAAGTTTCGAAGATAAAATTGCCAGCCCTAGTCTACAACCAAACAGAAAATCACCTCCATAGGCAAATAGTTTGGCCTCTGTTGATTCCCAACTTGCAAGCAAGGCCAATTGGTATGCTGGATAGTGAAACCGTAAGTCTCCTGAAAATATTGCACCACTGTCTTCATTGTGCCTCTCTCATCAACAGGGAAACTATCACCATCAAAATTAAAATTTTATGAGATAAAATGAAAAAAAAAAGTTGCAAAGTAAATGCATAAATATAAAGAAAAAGCATACGTCAGCTCTCTTGTAGCCTGTGATGTTAATCCAGATATTCGATACTTTCTGCGCATATTGCCCCTATGTGTAACCTCAACCTTCACACCTCTTAGAGCCTTCTTGATCTAAATGGAAAAAAAACATGCACATTTCGTTGGTTTAAATTTAATATGGCGTTAGTGGTCAACCATAAAGTTTTAAATGGCGTTAATATTGAAGCATAGATAAAGAAAATAATCGCAGATAGGTTGGCTTATGCATACATGGAAAATGGGATTACTAACTGCCAATGATTTCATTCCAGTATGGAACGGCAGGAGAAGCAAACATTCATAAAGTTGCAAAGACAGGAAAATATAACTGTAAAAACGGTTCTAATATGAAAGAAATTGCACATACAACTGTGGCATGAGTTTTACATAAAGTTCGTTGATTATAACTATGCGATATCAATTTTTCAAAGGAATAACCAAATGGTGACAACAGAGATAATTTTTATAATTGTAATATGATTTTACATAATTGACTATCAAAACTTACAAAACAGTAAATATTTTTAAAAAACCACCAGAATAAAACTCAATTTACAAAAAACTTGAATATCTCACCTTAACACGATCAGAATCTGATAATGGTCTAGATAGAACATCCCTAGGTTCCCTGTTCAGAAGTTGAATAACAAATTCAATGACTGGCAATGGCTCAATGAATGCAGTGGATGACATATCTGCATAAGAGAGAGATTACAATTAGCACAACATAATTCTTGGGGCCTGTTACAATGCCCAAAGTGGAGCCTAAACCCCATGGCACTGTGGCAACCAAGGAGAATTGTTCTAAACTATGCATTCATTCATAGAGTACATCAAATTTGTGTAGTAAGCAGTCGCTCGTTTGATTTGTTTGATGGTAAAAGAAACGCACATCTGGAGAAGTGCGCAAGAGGGCCAACAATCTATTAGATAGCATTATATCTATGCCAAATAAGTAGTTCATGTTATCCTCAGAGGAAGACCTCTACCATGCACACAACGTCAGCTTACATGTCCCTTGATTTACATTAACATAGATATGAACAGCTCAGAACAACTAATCTAATGCAGCAAAACGTACTCTGACAAAACAAAAGTTACAAGTGCATTAATACCAATATTTAGCGACAAGCCCATCTGTGTCGGCCTAATGCTCTGATAAAATCCACGCCAACTTTCTAAGCCTTCGCCAAGTGGCTGTCTTCTGCCAAGATGGGGGGAGTAAAAAGAACGGCCAACCGGTGAATACCTATCGTTTGACACAAAAATACCCCTCAATTTCTTTCTAAAATGGTGTAGCAAAGTAAATAATATATAGAACTTAGTAAAAAAGAAAATTGCCTAGCAGTGGGTAACTCCCTTAGCACAATATCAAGAACTTGAAGAGCTTCCTGAGGGGCATCTGCTTGCTTGCCGGCCAAAAACATTCCCAGATGATGAAGATCAGCTCGAGCAGCTAGTTTTATTGCAATTCGGAAATTCCTTTGTCGCCTGAATATAAAATATATCAAAAAACATTGGATCAACTCACATAACGCAAAATCAAAATCATAACTGATAATAATGCATTAGGTACCTTTCAGCTCCTGTTCCATCATCTTCATCAACAAGAGTAACTTGAAATTCACTGGAAGTAAATGGAAGAGGTCCTGCAGTATAAAGGCTCTTTCTACCATCATATGCTGGCAGGCGGCCCCCCAAATGGGACTCTCTAAACAGCCTTACCAGCTGTTCCATCACAGCTCTGTTTACACCACGTGAAGCAACTTCAGGTGTAATGGAAACCTAGTATAATATACAGTACCAGGCAAATCAGAATGATAAAACTTCTAAAATAAATTTGTAGAAGTGACTTATAAACTGCAAAATTCAAATCATAATAGAGAAAAAACACACATCATATTGATGAAGATCCTTTTTAGGAAGCTCAGCAAAAAAATGGTTTGCCTTAACCACACACTTAGTACCATAACTGCCTTTGCCTGGGCGTAATGGAAATCTCATAGATTTGCTTGAAGCTGGAACCAACGCCTGACTAGCTGCAGGCTCAGTCTGAACAGGAAGATTTTGAACCTGCTCAGTCGTAGCCACATCAGAACACGATGAGCTCGCCTCTTCCTTTAAAGTGGGTGCAGCTTGGTGCAAGTCGGGATGTGACAGCCTAGTTGGATCAGCTGTAGTTGGGCCAACACCCTGCCCACCTGATAAGTGAGTGCCACCACCTCTGTGACCACCATGATGTTGTTGGCCTTCACCCCGGCCATGATGCTGCTGAGCTTCGCCACGACCTTGTTGCCCACCATGAGATTGTTGGCCTTCAGCCCGGCCATGATACTGCTGAGTTTCACCTCTACCTTGTGGGTCACCGTGATGCTGGGACTCCACCGAAGAAGTATGATGTTGGGCAATACCACCACGAAAAGGTTGCCCTCCACGGCCACCTCCAGGCCCTCCACGACCTCCTCCAGCACTGCCACCACGGCCCTGGTAATGACCTCCACCATGTCCCCCTCCTTGTTGAGGGTTAACAGGACCCCATCCCCTCCCAGATCCTCCACCTTGAGGCAATGGAGCCTGTGAAAAATGAGAACCGCCCATATGTTGTGAAGTTCCACTGTGTGGCTGTGTAATCGTGGGTGTTTGAGCTCCATTTCTTCCACTACTGCCAGAATCCTGAGATCCTGATCCCTGACCTTCAACATTACTCGAACCAGGAAGATCAGTCCTTCTCTTCCTCACCATGGTTAAACCCTACAAATATACAACCAGCAATGTATTATGATTTGTTAAGAGATACTACAGGTTCAATTAGAAAAAAAAAATTTACAAGTATAGTTAAATATATGAGTATATTTAAGCATAGATTAGTAAATAATGCCCTGCACAAAAATATAAAATAAAAAAATGAAATAAACATAAATGACCTAGCACAGATCGGCTGCTGTTGCTGCTGCATGAATATGCAAGCTCAAATGCAAGGGGCATAAGAAACAACAAAGTAAAAAACACAGGCATGAATCTATAAATATGAGAACATCACAATGGGGTGATTTGAATTTTGGAACTCAGAATAACTAGAAACAAAGCATATCTTAGACTCTAGTAGAAACTGCTTAATTCCTGCTCCAACATTTTAAATAAAGCTGTCCCAAGCATTTTAATCCCATTTGGCGAGCTTTTGTTTTTTTATTGCAAATTTTTAAAAAGATTTTTTTGTAAATGCAATTTTGGAACTAATTCAAAGAAAGTAGGAGCTTCATGATTTTTCACTCATGCAAAAATATAGATGTAATTTCACATGCTGTACACTGTATAATAACAGCTAGTTCCCATAACATCATCTTTCGAATGCAGGAGATTTATAAAATTGTTCCTCTAGCAACAACTCATGAGGTGGCATTGAGAAAACTCGACATCAACTGTAATGTTCACAACATAATGCTTTAATAGTCATTAATAGCAGCACAAAAATCTTGCAATAAAAAAAAAAAGAATACTGCATATAACGTACCAAAAAAATAAAACACAAAATAATTAACACCATTAAGAATTGTTTCAGTCATGATTAACCAACAATTGGCAATTTTACTAATCAATAAAAGCAAACAGCCGCACAGGGTTTTCAATTTTGTTAGAACCTTGCATTTAGCTCAATAGTTGCTTTTATTTTAAATGTTTTGAAAACAAAATTCTTTCCTTTCAATTCTAGGACATCTCCATTCAATAATGGATAAAGTCCCTTAAAAAATTATACATGAAATCAATCTTTTTCAACTTGAATTACAAATTTCAGATTTTGAGTTAAAACCAACACAATCTCTATCTAGAGGTTGCTTGAATTTCATGCATCAAAATGATGCAACATTTATTTAAAAGGGAAGTTAGTTTCATAATCATAATATCAAAAAGAGTAAAAATTTACCAAGCATTCCATAGGATAACCACACATTTGAACACCTAAATTTTTTCTCAAAATCAAGCAGCATTCAAATTCTTAAGCTCCTCTTCAAGGAATCAAAATTTCTTGTCCAACCCCGATCCAATTTCCCCTTAGTGCACATCTGAGCAATGATGTGCAGTAACTGCAGGATAATATGCACGCTGATCTCTCCCAAACCACCCACCACTGCAGGCATATGATTCTTCACCTCATAAATCTATTTCTAGTTTTTTTTCTTAATATATTACCATCCTAAGCTTTTTCATTTCATAAATACTATTGCGGGAATTTCAGGGCACAGCCCAAATAGCACAGAACCAAACAAAAATGGATCCCAAAACAAAAACAACTTCGTAAGAACAACAAAAACATGGCATCAAATTCCACCGAAACTTCAATAATACAGACATCTCAATAATGATTAACTAAGCAGCCCCTCCTAGGCGTACCAGCCTTACAAGGCTACGCTCATGCTGGGAGGAAATAATGCCGATGCTAACAATAAGCTAAATAATAGGCCTATCATTTTGCTAACAAAAATGCACAAGATAATTCATTGCAAAAGAAATCCATAAAGGACAACTCACAGATATATATACATAATACAATCTAAAGCGTGGAAAATTCCTCTGACAAAACTGAAACTATAATCCATACATACTAACAAAGAGAACCTTGTTACTTTTATTATCAATTTAGGTGATTACTTACAAAAGTGACAAACAATCACAACAGAGCCAAAATTACACTAAAGAGTAGAAATAAAAGCAATCAAACAAAAAAAAAGAAAAAAATGATTAGCAGTTAAATGGCATCTCGCTGTATAATCGATTATTATAAAACAAAGCCTTAAAAGGTCAAAAAAACTCATTCAAGGTACATCGCCGACACGAAATTTTCATAATATGTAAAGCGTCAGAAGTAAGAAAAAATATTATAATGGCATAAAGCAGTCTAAAAATCATGAAAATTATGAAACAAAGGTCACAGAGAAGAAGAAAGTACATAAGTTTAGAACATTTACATAGTCATCTATAGCTTGCAGAGGCAAAAAAAGAAAAAATAAAAAAGCAGAAAAAAATGTCAAATGTTAAAGTATTTTCTAAGCTACAAGGCGCGAATGTCAGATCTGAGAAAAAACTAATGCAAAGAGGGTAAGCAGATAGATCGTTAGAAATCAAAACATATCAGAATACCCGTTGATGGACCCAAAAGAAAAGAAAAAAATCTAACCTAAATTGAAAATACGCCTTAGTCGCCAAAAACCGCCTTGCGAGCTTCAAATCACCTCGATAAACGACTGTTCAGCTTTCCCTCTTCCTCTCCCCTCTAGTGCTTTGCTTGCGTGCAAGGAAAAAAGAGAACGTTAATGGAGGAACCCGCCAGCAGTCGCAATCCCTTTGTACTCATCAGGAAGAAATTTTTTTAGGGCAGACTCCGAGAAATAGATAAGGAAGAACCAGGTTCTAGACGGCGTCAGAATGATCCGTTAAAATTGCCTAACACCGTTAAATATTTTGGAAATTTATTTAACAGAAATAACGAAGAGAGATAAATTTTGTGGTGTGAGTACTTTTAACCTCCGCTATATTTTGCCCATCAATCATTAAATTAGATAGAGTGGAATCACATGGTTGCAATGTCTTGTGATTTAAAAAAAAAAAAAAGTGTAAAAATAGCATGGGATGATTATCATAGATAAATGTTTTTTTATTTTCAAAATTGAGTAATTATTCTTGATCAAATAATTTTAATATTTAATTTAAATTATTTATTTCAAAAAAAAATTGTTTTAATATTAAGTATAATAATATTTTATTAATTATGATTTAATCTATGATTTAATCTTTTTATTTATTAAGTATATTATTATTTCAAAAAAATTAAATTTATGATAAATTTTGTATTTTATCTTTTTCATTTTATGTTCCATTTAACTTTTCATTCTAATTATTAAGGAATAATATTTTAAATTTAATAGACTTAAGATAATTGTATCATATTATTTGAATTTATTGTGTTTAATTATAAAAATAATTTGAATATGTATAAACATTTAATTGTTTTTTTTCTTAAATAGAAGATAATTATTTTAAGAATGTTCATAGGCTCTCTTCTACATATGTCAAGTTAGGCTAGAGCAAATCCAAAGTGATAATACATTGCAATATTTTAATCTTTATAGAGGAGTTTCAAAATTTTAACTTATGAAAAAGAAGATAATTAATGTGCATAAGCTCTTCTACATATGTCAACTCAAGCTATAACAAATCCAAAGTGATGATACATTAAAAAGTTCTTTGTGGGCTTAAGCTTGTAGTGGCACCCCAGTCCCATCGTGGTCCTGTTAACTCTTAAGTTAACATGATTACAGTGAAGTGGTCACCAAATGATAAATTCCTCACTTATAGCTAGATTAGACATTCATTCTAATCCTCAAATGACTTAACAACCTCAAATAATTCAGAATCTATCATTATCAGTTTCATAATGATAAGGCCCCAGAAAAAAAAAAAATCTTATTAGAAAAAATATTTAAGTACATTTTAGGCTGATAAATTTATTAAGTTCTTTAGATATTACCATTAATTAACAACTAAGTAGTAATATAAGTGCAAGAAAGTAAATGGAAATAACAGAAAGCTATAAACAATAAGTTTATAACTTATTAAGAGAGGAAGTAAACACATAATTCTAAATTGAGTGCTATAAAAAGGTTTAAGTAATAAAAGAAAAGTAAATACTAATAATTGAAATGAAAACTCATCCTAAATATACTTATGATCAATATAAACTTATGCTAATTAACATAAAGTAAGAAAATATATGAAAATTTTAAATAACCAAAAGCAAAACTAACATTATATATATATATATATATATATATATATATAATCAAACGAGTAAGACTAGCATCCTAGAATATAAGTAAGTTAGCAACTAAGTAAACAGTAAGTATGCAAGTGCTGAAATACAGTAAAAGCAAATTGAAAATAATAAATATAAACTGAAAAAATGCACTAGCCAAACATGCCACATAAACTGAAAATATACGAACTCACTTACTGCCATATCAGAACTGGGCCAACAGCCATGAAAGAAGTCTATTACACACCATCCTGGATCATGCCAGGCGTGGAATAGACAACAGATCAGATCAGAAGGAACCGAGAGGCAGAATCACTGAGTAGAAGTGTACCTAAAACTAGTACTACCATGTCAGAACTGAGCCAACAACCACAAAATGGATCAGAACAGAAGGAACCGAGAGGCAGACTAATTAGATCACATTCTACTAAACTGAATTTAATAAAACCAAAAGTACCATTAAAAATGCAAATGTTGTTTATGCAAATTCAAAGTTGACATGAGATACTCATCAAATATCCTATATCCACAACATATGTCCAAGATATAAAGCTCAATTAAAGGTAAGTAAAGCATCATAGTTCAAAGTGAGCAAGATACTCTACTAAAACACATATGATATCCATTATTGTCTAATTAAACCATTCTAACTATTCTAAATTACACAAGTTCAGGATCTCCAATTCATACTATCGAGTGTAACTTAGATTTACAACCTTATAAGTTGAAAACAATTAGAACTGAGCTGGTTTTAATTTTTTATTAAATTAATACGACTACAAAAGTTAAATAAATATCAATCGACCTAGTTTAATATTTTAAGTAACCCAAACCCATCTTGATTAAGATAAATTAAGATGAAATGATTAAAAATTAAACTCCAAATATTGTGATTTAATCACTTAATCCTAAGGTGATCCTAAAGGCTAAGGCTTAAAACCTAACCTCACTAATTAAAGATTAATGCATATCTTATAAAGTACAGTTAAATTTAATATGATGGATTTCTAATCTTAAGTATAAGGTTGAAAGATCAAATAATCATAAATAAACTATGAGAATCTATAAAGTAGAAAAAACTAATATTTCACTCATTGAGTAACCTAATTTACTTAATAAATAAAATTTAACCTAAGTCTTATTTCTAATTCATAAAGGAGAAGATCTTAAGGAACTAAGATAAACACTCAAGCACTAACCATAACTATTTTTAAAATGAAAACTTAAATACTGAATTAAGCACTTAGAGGAAACATAATGTCTCACATTATGTCACTTAAATTAACTACTAAAGAATGACTTAGAATTTATCCTAAAAATTTAATTAATAAATTAAATTAAGAGAATTTGATTCTAAATTATTTTAATTACTAATTATAGTGATTAGAATATGATTATAAGGTTTAAGAACACTTAAACCTAAATTTGGGCAAAATGAGCATTTTGTCCCTACTTAAGGTTCTAAAAAGCTACTTTTGCATTTTGCCCATACTTAATGATCTAAATTAACTACTAAAAAATGAACAGACGGCTGCCGTGGAACCTGCACTGCTCATCATCTCCCTGCCTCTTCGCTCGCATTCCCAACAGGGAGATTCACATCCCCGACCAGCACGGTCTATCCCTGTGGGGCCCCCGTACTAACAACAAGGAAGTACAATGCTCCAACTATGGCAAATCTCAAACTTAAGTAAAGTTAAGTAAACCCAACCTGCCTTAAGCCAAGGACTTGTCACCAAGTGCTATAACATACATCAATATATATATTTAAAAATATCAAAGTGGCGAAAGCAATAGACGAGTAGTAACATCCACAAGCATGCATAGTAGAAAGAGAGAAAATAATATAGTAACTCATCGAAATACAGAAATGAAACGTATCCAAAATTAATTATTACAAACTAAAATTTAAAGAGAATAAAAATGTCTCTCAATCTCACTGAAATAAAATGCAATATCTAACTAAACAGCAGCAGCACGATCCTCCTCCTGAACCTGCTCCTTTTTTGCGACACTGCCCACGAATACGTCTGAATCTGACATTTGTCAGTATCACAAATGCCAGGGCCCCAGCCAACAAAACAAAAATGTTACAGTTAGACAATTGTCTAAGTACATTTTAGGCTATTTTAATGAACTGGATATTTTAAAGATATCACATTTAAATTAGCTAAACATGCAAGCAGTAATAGGTGCAACAAGCTATGAAGAAACAGTAACTATAAACTATCTATTTATAGCTAACAACTAGTATGAAAAACATATAGTGTGAAATAAGCAAGGTGAGGCTAAAAGCTAAAAGAAACAGCAACTACAATATAATTCTGAACCTAACATCCTAAACATGCCAATATATATAAGTAAATCATACGAGTATACATATAATATGCTAGTTAAGAAAAAGAAAAGGCCACTGAGATATGTGGCAAAAGCCAAATAATCTATGAAATGTAAAGCCACTGAGACATGTGGCAAAGCAAACAAATACTGAAAATAAGGCCACTGAAGCATGTGGCAAAGCAAAACAGAAAATAATACTGAACAATCTAGCTAAAGTAGTAATAAGCCTAGGACATAGTACTATCATACCAGCCAATAGGCCATATAGGGCCTCCAATATCAATCAATCAATCCCCAGTCTAGCTATCCAAATATGCTAGTTCTGAGTCTAGTCTATACAATACTACTACTAAAGAGGCAGACTAAGTTAGGACATATTATACCAACTGCAGATAAGGCAAAACTGAATGATATGTAATTTAAATACTAACTTAGGATGTATCATCCATATCCTAAGTTTTCCTATTATGCTCAAAGAATAAGGCTCAATAACCAAGGTATGCCAAGAAAATCAAATCAAAGTAAGCAAGGGACTCAATCTAAACTCATATGATATCTGATGTTATATAATTACCAAATCTAGCTACTCTGAGAAGGTATAAGTTTAGGATCTCCAATATCCAGCTATCGAGTAGAATCTCAAATTTACGTTCTTAAAGTTAATATTAGAACTTAACAAGTTCTAATCCAAAATCATGTGACGACTATATAATTTAAGTAAATAAATCAATGACCTAGTTTATTACTATTTTACTCTCTTACCCAAATCTTGATCAAGTAAATTAAGATTTAAGGATTCAGGACTTGAACTCCACTTTGGTGTTCAAAACCTAAACCTAGGGGGATGCCCTAATAAGGATATAGGGTTCACACTCTATTTCAAAGTTAGGGATAAAGAATCCTATAAGCTGAAAGATCCAAGAACTATGAACTTAGTAAAGGGTTATTCTACTGATCATAAGATAAAATAATCACTTAAGAACTTTGAGAATATAAGATCTATATTCAACCTTTAAGACAATTTCATTATCCTATAGATTGAATCACCCTATACCCACAAGGAAGGCTTCAAAGGGTTAAATAATCAATCATTTAAAGAATTTCAATTGAAAATGGTTCAATTCAAATTGAGGATCTAAGTCTAAGATCTAAGATCTAAGGATATGATGTTTGATCACTTTAGACTTTGAATTAGATTTTTACTTAGGAGTTTCCATTTGTATTTCTTTTAGAATTTAAGCTTTTAATTTAACTAAATTGAACTTATCAAGTGGTTTTAATAATTGAAATGATTAAATTTAAGTATTAAGCTTAAGTGACTTCTTTAAGGTCACTTAAGATCTAAGTGTTTTAATTATGGCTTAAATGAAGATTTATTAAATTAATGATCACATTATTAGTATTATTAATCAGAGAACATTTCTAATCTATCTTAGGGTAGTTTACAAAAATTTTCAAGGTTTATAGGGCATTTAAGCACATTTTGGTCAAAATGACCAAAATGCCCTCTTAAGGCTAAAATTAGGATTTTAGGGTTTAGTTATCCAAACTGGATCTAATCTATTTTAAGGTGCTTCATATGGATTAATGAAGTGGGGAACACACTTATCCTAGGTTTTGACAACTTAATTAATCTAATTAGCAATAATCACTTATTTAAGCCAATTATGGTGATTAATGAATTTAGGGCATTCTAGGGCAATCCAACCTATCCATAGGTTCTATTATACTTAAGATAACATTAGAAATTAACTTGTCCAAAATTAGAGATTTAATTAGGGTTAAATTCACTAATCCTTAATTTGGGTGATTAAGGAGTGATTAAGAATATTTAACATCCAAAATTGGTTTTAAGGGTTTGATATTGTTCTATAGGGTCTAAGGAGCAATCAGAGCCCTTAATTTTCACATTTGGATATTTATTAAATTTAATATGATTTAATTAAGGACAACAAAGAGTTGAGCAATTAATTTTAAATCCAACCATGGGATATGATATTTTATTTTATATTTATATTCATTGTATTTTTCTGATTCAAATGGTATATTGGATCATACAATTTGGATTTATATAACTAAAGTTATTCAATTTATTTAATCTGTATTTTTATTTAAATGAAAACCATAGATTTAATTTTCTGATTTAATTTCCTTAAGGAAATTAAATCCAGAAATTCGATTATTTTCTATCGGCCCAAAACCAAAACACGCGGGCCAGGGGTCGGCCCGACCCAAATTCATCGTCTTCTTCCTCGAGCACGCGTCTGCAACCCGAACCATAGGGCTAGCTTCCAGCGCCAAATTCTACGTATCCTGGTCACGACACTCCTTGATTTCAATGGCTACATGATCCCTGTCCCTAGACGCATCGATTAAGCCGAGAAGTCCTAACTGGGAGGCGCCGGATCGATGGAGGGCCATTCAACTGAGGCCTCTTAGTAGACGCACCTGTGAGGAGTGAATTCTCCTCGCAGAGCCCATGGATCCCGGTATTCTCGATTCCTACACGTTCAGGGATCCAAGAGGAAGCGATGGGGTGAGTCAAGGAGTTTTGTGATGGTCTGGATCAGTGGGGTGCTACTCGTGGTAAAGAGAGTTGGAGCTCTGGACGGGTCGATCGATCCTCAGTCGAATCGATCGATTCGATAGCACCCAACCCTTCAATATGGTTCGACAATCATTGATGAGCACTTATGATGCCTAAATGATGGCTAATTGCGTAGATGGTGCACACCATTTCCATGAACCAGAGCTCCATTGGCAGTGCGCATTCAGACGACAATTTCACTATCTGGCCCACTGCCAGGCCTGTCCTGAAGGCTCAGACGCTACTGAGAATCTATGTGAGGACCTATCACAGCATCTAGGGTTAGAGAAGAAGCGAACTGAGCTGAAACCAGCTCGACAGAGACGATAAGGTCAGAGGCTATACCTTGGTTTGAAGAAACGCAGTGACAGAGAGGAACTGGTTAGCTTGGGAACTCTCCAAGCAGTCTCAGCAGCTATGCAGGGGGTCTGAACGCCAGACCTTGCCCTCTATCAGTTATACTCAGCAGGTTCAGTCGCCGGGATCGCCGAGCGTTCCAGAACTTCTTCTAGGAAAAATTGTGGGTCTCGGTGAGCAAAGGAGGTCATTGAGGTGCGCCAAGGGTATTTATAGGTGAGCGGAGGTTCAGGGAAGGATGTCATGGCTAGACGCCATGGTTCAGGCTCGGGCAGGGGTGGAGTCCCGAGCCTCAACAATTTGGGGCAAGCTGGCCCTCAAGACCCGACAGGTATTATCCTGCCAGAACCGGGAAGATCCTAACGACTGGGTGGACATGGCAGCGGGAGTGGGAGACAAAGTCTACGTGGCGTATTTCCACTGTCGGCAGAATCCCCATGAGAACGAAGATCCACAGTGGTAGGGCTCGTCTCCGCCGTCTGATGCCGAGACCGTTGGGAATTGACGGCCTGATGCAGCCTATAATTAATCGAACGTGGATTAAATCTCGAGCGTCGGATCTAAGATGTCGATCGGGCGCCTGGGATTTGATAATGGGGCGAAGCGGTACAAGCATTTTGATTACGCGCTGAGATGCGTGCTAGAAATCCCACTGGCTTAATATTATGCGCCGCTGTCGGGACCCCGCAGCGGACCTGCCGTGGTCCCGACAGCAGATCTCACCGAAATAAAATTAAAATAAAATTTAATTTAAATATAAATAAAACTAATTAAATAATATTTAATTATTCTTAAATATTCTAAATCTAATTTATGATCAAATAAGCTCCAAAAATTCCCAAAAAATTATCCTTAGCTAATTATGGTATAAGGAATTCAAAAATAAAGTCAAATTTTAATTTGGAGATCAATTTAATTTTAATATTTTCCAGGGCTCAAAAATAGCCAAAAATACTCAATTTCCCAGTTAAGCTTTGATTGATTTCAAACTTCAAGGGTCAGATTTAGATGACCCAATGAGTCCAATGGAATCAAGATCAAAGGTTGGTTTAGTTTAACTGCATCCATATTAAGCTATGGTAACAACTAGGGTTATTATAGTCCCCCACTCCCTTAACCAGCTCAGCATAGTCATTAGAGGTTTCCCTTATTCTGTGAAGCCTCTAAGTCGGGCTCTTCGGCCCGTACTCCCTGGAATGGAAGCTTTGAGAGCTATCCATGACCTGAACCCTCGGGTCAAGCCAAGCCTCAGCTCCACTCTTGACATCTCCCCAAGCTTATAAATAGCCTCTGTTTCCTTCTTAGAAGCTTTTGTTGATCAGATTAAGCTCAATTGGAGACCCTCCCCCGCTCGCCATTGCTGGTCTGTCGAGCTTCTTCCAGGCGCTCCTGAGCTCGCGGACCACTGATAGAGGGTTACTCCTGGAGTTCAGGGCCCCTAAGAGCTTCTAAAAGTTCCAGTCCCAGCCCCGTCTCGCAAAGCCAGGTACCCAAGTTGCTGGTTTCAAGCCACTAAGGCTCGAACCTCCTTCCATTTGATATGTATGCATGCGTATTGTCAATACGAACATAATGAAATCATAGCTAGGACCTAATCTTGCCCCGATCGATCGATACGATCGATCAGGCTAAGTCGCTTAAGGGTTGTCTCGGTCGAGTAAGGATCCAACGATCCAGACCCTCCCAGACCCTCAGTGTAACAATTGGGTTGTTACCCAGCTTGATTTTATCATAATCGTATCGTAATCACCATTCAAATAAGTTCATATAGTCATTAGAACCAAACCCTGGATGTTTGGAGCAATTCAGAGCTAAATCCAATATTTTGAATTATTTTAATATTTAATTAATTAGAAAATTGAGGTATTTATTTTGACATCGAAATCGAAATCCGACTTCGCCGTTGCGATCGTCACCCCAAAATTAGGTAGGGTGATATTTTGGACGCGTTTGAAAGTCGAAATTTTGCAAATATTTTAATATAATTAAATGCGTCAAAAAATAGGATAATTAAATAATTGTCGGAATTGAAATCCGACTTCGTCGTTGAATTCCTCACCCCCAAATTAGCTAGGGGTGAATTTTTGGGAATTTTCGGAGTGTGTTTTAAAAATCCGAATTTTTAAAATAAATAATCAATCTTTGGATCCCCTATTTGCAATTTTTCCATTATTCTAATTCTGATTTTTGGCTGGCCATCCCCTCAGCCGGCGCCTCCTTACCTCTTAGGCCCAAGCATGATGACCCTCTTCCCTAGGCCAATGATGGCCTAGTCCCCTATCACCTCTTACTCCCTTCCTTTAAGAAGGAGCTCAAGCTCCTTCTTTATCTCCTTTGCAAAGAGCTGAACCTCCCTCTCCTTTCTTTCCTTCTCTATTGCTGCATTGGTGCTGAAAGAGAAGGCTCCACTCCAAGATCTTGAAAGAAGCAAAGTACCCTCTTCCTCTTCTTCACCCTTCTCTTGCAAGGATAAAGGTACCCATTTGCTCCTCTTCTTTTGCCTTCTACATGTTGTTATTCTGCTAGAATACAGCCTTGGAAGTCCATATGCATGAATAAAAGCCATTAAGGCTCTTAAAAGCTTCAAAGGAATATGCTCTGTTTTTATCTATTTCGTATACCCTGTCATTCATCTACATTTTTAGTAAAATTAGAATGCTCCGTTCATGTCGATTTTAGTGTCGATGGAAAGGTATCGGAAATACCTTTCCATTGATATATGGCACCACTCATGAAACGCTCTAGATTAGGAGTGATTAAACTTGAAAGAAAAGCCTCACGGGTTTCGCGCCTGACGAAATCACCGTCTGCCGCTGCAGCAGACATGAAAACTTAGGAAATCTGTAAATTAACTAATTGAACAGTAGAATTGCAAAATGAAAGCCCGCTGCAGCGGTCTGCAGCGGCATTTTCATAAAAACTTAGGAAAATGGCCAATAAAACTAATTGAACAGTGATTTGCAAAATGGGTCGCTACAGCGCGCGGTAGCGCGCTGCAGCGGACTATAGCGGAAATATTTCAAAACTAAGGAAATGACAAAACAAATTAATTAAACAGTGATTTTTGAAAATCGGACCGCTACAGCGCGCCATAGCGCGCTGCAGCGGGCCGCTGCGTACCTTAGCGCAGAAAACGCTACCGCGCGCTGCAGCGCCCGAATTTGCAAATTTTTCAGAAATTTCAGGAAACTGCCCAATTTTGGCTGAAATGGCCAAAACTTCACTGTTTTGATATTTTAAGACCCCTAGGACCCTAGTGGGGCTAAGTTAAGATTAAACATTGCATAAAATTCTATATTAAAATTAAATTTGAAACTTTGTCATTCTTAATGTGCTCACCAATCTACTATGTACTTTAAATGTATGTCATGTCAAATGCCAAGTAATAGAATCCTTAAGAGTATGTATCAAATAGGTAAACCTTAATAACCTAAATGGTATAAAACTTAGATCTTTTAGAATTGTGATTAAGTGCTAATCTCTTTGTTTGTTTTAGGATTTGATTAGCATTAATCACCTTTTTATTTTATGTCATCATTCTATTTATATACTTTTATGATATTAGGATGTATGTTAGAAAACTTTAACATTTCAATGGGACATCTTGATATGTAAACTAAACTTGAATATAAGAATCTTGATAACTCGATTAAGTATATAATACTTAATTTAAACCTAAGCTTGACATCAATAATACACTAATAATGTATAGATTTGCCATTAACCTTTAAAGTAACATTGGTCTTAATGATAGAAAGGTTAGGAGTTAAACCCTAGCTTGTCTTGATTAAGATCCAAATTTTAATCACTTAACTGATTAACTTGATTGTAAGATAATTTAATTAACATTATTCCAATAATGTATATAATTTGATATTGATCTTAAATTATCAAATTAGAAGTGCTACGGATAACATTGAATATGTGTGATTGAACCATCTGAATCCAAACTTTAAATCTTTAATTTTCTCTTATATAAGACAATTAGCATAAGATGAAACTAAAATTGTAATGATTTATGTAATGATCTAACTATAATAAGATCTTTTATTTTATCCTATGATTGTAGAATAGGAAATGATCAAATGAATTTTAATCATCTGATCTGATCATTTTATTTAAGTATAACAAGTAAACCTTAAGAAGTAGAAAAGTGAGGTCTTAATGGTCTTGCTATAGATCGTTATTGAAATGATTAAATACCTTAACTAATGATACATTAAAGTAGGAAGAACTTTTGTAATTTATTGAGGTAGAAACCTAGTTGATCCTTCATAACTTTAGAAGTTGAACTTGATACCTTGTGGTAGGAATAACCTAAAGTACTTAGATTGTGGCTCATTTCTTGTGGTAGCAACCTATGTTGAGTGATCCTTTGATCACATCCTTGGAGCCTTGTATAGGATACACCTACTTAGAGTAAAGATTAATAGATTCGATAAATCTTTGTCGATTAAATAGAATTTGCTGAACTCAGAGTATTGGTTGGGTATAGTAGGGTATACCCATATTACTAGATTAATTCAATAGTATTCATGATTGGTTGATTCACTCCAATGTGGACTTATGACTAGGTGCTATTCTGCAGGATTAGCCGAATATAGTCCCGTTAAAATAAATCTTTCAAGACTAAGAGTGTTACAATTAGTGAATAGGATCCTTAGTTTGAGATGTAAACTGTGACCGGGTTTTGCCTCCTATCGTAGTGTGCTTTGATAAGTGCAGTTTAAGCAAACTAAGTATCTTAAGTTACTTTGTGTAGACCACTAAGTATGCTTGTAATTAGGGCATTTAACGGCTTAGCTTGAGATGTAAACTGTGACCGGGTTCTGCCTCCTATCGTAGTGCGCTTCGATAAGTGCAGTTTAAATAAGCTAAGGGTTAAATCTACCATTCTTACAAATATGTTAAATATGTGTATACAATTATCCCAGCTAATTATTTTTAAGCAAACTCACAAATCTATCCAATTATCAAAGTTAGCATTGTAGGATTCAGAATCCTTTTAGCAGGATTCTGCACAATGGAAACTTTGGATTCATTATCAGATTTTAAAGCATTTTCTGAATTTATCTCATGTAGTTTAGAAGCATGAGCATAATCATAAGCATGATGCGTGAGTATTAAAATGATGTGTGAGTATCAGAATGATGTATAAGTATCAGTGATAAATTATGAGTTACGAAATGTTACATACATTGACTGGGGAATTTCAGGATGCATCGGCATTATCAGTAGACAGTATTCCTAACTGGATGTATGTATACATTTGACCATACTGCTCATAACAGTTCAGTGATATTTTGGTGGCATATCAGTAGCATACATTATTCTGGCATATTTAGATGCACAGTTTCAGTGACATACATCATAGTTGTACATATGATTACTCAGTTTTAGATTCAGTACTATTTTGATTTATTTTAAGTATTTAGTTATAGTTCAGTTTTACTTTATATTGCTTCAGTTTCATACAGTTTTGAACAGTTTTGTACTTTCAGTTACCTTTACTATTTTTCTGTAGATTTAATTACATTATGTAAATATTAAATGAATAATTAGAACTGTTTAGATTAGTTTCGATGTATTAAACTTATTGTCTAACACGAGGTACTTTTGGGATCCGGCAATTTGCTATATCCTGAGCAGTATATTGAGACATATCAGGAGGACACTCTGGAGATTCAGGAGGAGCCCGTGGAGTACTAGTGGACTCTCCTCAAGTTTTACTTTTTGCTTAGTATTTTCAGTTCAGTACCTAGTCTTACTTCAGTATTTCAATGAACTGTTTGTAATAATTCTGGATGTATTTTCTTTTCTTTTCTGAGATGAATGTTTTATACAGCTTTTGTGATGAATGTTTATAGATATTTGCATTAAGCTTCTGCACTCTATTATATACTACTTATACTTAGTATTGTGATATGATCAGTATACTAGAAATGCTGATATCTTATACATAAATTAGATTCATATTATATTCTAAATCTAATATATGTATTTATCTAATACTTAAGATAAGAATACTACACTTATCTTAAGTATTAGCTCTTAACTCTCATTGAGGTTGAGTCAGCAGCCCTTTAGATAGGCTTAGCTTTCAGCAATTCAGTGAGATGGGTTATTCCTCCCCGAGTGGCGCACCGCTTGTAACAACCCAGGTTGTTACCTTAGTCAATTAGGACTAGTCTTAAAGTCTTAAAGCTAATTTTAAGTGCTAATTAGGTCAATTGGAGTCAACCTCTAAGACCCAGATCAAATTAGGAGTAAATTGGATCAAATCCTGATTTTTGGAAATTCAGAAACCCTAAAAGTTGATCTATTTAATTTGACCTCCGATCGACAAACGGACTTCACCATTGCGCTTATTGACCCCAAATTAGCTAGGGGTGAAACTTTCGTGTCAATCGGAAGTCGTCAAAAATTCGACGAATATTTTAATAATATTAAATACCCCGAAAATTGAGGTATCAAAATACTCGTTGGATCGAAAATCCGACCTCGCCGTTGCGTTTCTCACCCCTCAATTAGCTAGGGAAGCATATTTGGAAATTTGTTTTAAATCTATTTAATTTTTTTAATTAAATAGTAAATATATAAATTATTATTATTTAAATTTTGAATTTTTAACGGCGCCGTCAAAAAGTCGACGCCGTTTGCCCTAATTTGGGGGCGCCGTTTGATCTGTCGTCAGGCCAGACGGCAGATCCGGACCGTCCGATCGAAAATCAGACGGTCCGTGTTCGTCTCCTCCCTCGGCGAGATCGCAGCGAACCGGGCGCTGACACGCGGCCGGCCGCCACGCTTCCGCCCAGTCAGGGGCCTCTCAGGCATCGGCGAGTCCGCCCTGCCTCCCATTAATTCTCCAATTTCGTTCGGAGTTCGCCACCTTGAGCAAGCTGGACGTGTCGAGAGCCGCGGATCTCCTTCGGCCGAACCCTACATCGCACCTACCGTTTCCTTCAGGTACCCTCTGCTCCCCTACATTTCTAATTACTAGTATTATTGTCGAGCAAATAACTCGCCTATACTCTATCGATCGAACGCAAGCCTGTACTCACCCGTAACGCCCGGATTAGGGTTAGGGTTAACTTGCCCATCAGACCACCTCCATCGACGTCCCACCCGCCGACAGGTAGGTCTAGTCGAGCCCTGTTCGTCGGCAGGCGGTTTGGGCTCCGACGACCAGCGTTTTCGCCGCAAACCGCCGCGCCCTTCGCCCCGTCCTCGGGAGCTTAGCGGGGAAGGCGAAGAGGCGCGGGCCGAGCGGTTCAAACCCGGCCCGAGCCTGCGATCGGGCGGGCCGACACGTGTCGACCCCGCGTTCGCCCTGGCCTGCATCCGCGCCAGCTGTGGGCCCGCGCACAGCCCGGCGTCCAGTAAGGTGTTGCCACGTGGCAAGTGGCGGGCCCCGCATGCGTCAATTCCTGCAGAAAAGAAATATTAAATAATATAAATTTATATATATATATATTATATATATATATATATATATATATATATTATACGATTAAGTTAGTTTAATTAGAATATAAGTATTCTATTATTATGCCTAGGTTAAGTTAGTAAATTAATTAGGTTGTATTATAGTGACTTAATGTAATTAAGTACAATTAATCTTAATAATAATCCGATTAATAGGTTAATTAGGTGATTAAATTATGCAACAGTAAGGTTAGTTTAATTAAATTATGCTGTCAAAATTTAGTTTATTAAGATTTAAGATTTAAATTAAATATATATATATATATATATACAGAAATATATAAGGTTACATCTATAGTTATATAGACAGTTATAATGACAGAAACTTTAAACTGTAATAACATTAAATTTATTAGCAGAATTAATTAAGGCTTTTAATTAATATAAATAAATAAATCAAGATATATATATATATATATATATATATATATAAGTGTTAGTACATTCAAATAAATCAAACATATTATTGTTAGGATTATGAACTTAATTAGTAATTAATTAATTTAGATTAGTTGTTATTAATTTAGTGAAATTAGCTAATAATAAATAATCGTTAAATTAATATAGTTAATTAATTTAGTAATTTTATATAAAAGTAATAGGATAGATTAATTAAATTAATTAAGCTAATTAATTAACCTATTAGCATTAATTTAACTTAGGCAGCAACTTAATATTATTAAACAATAGATTAATTCAAATTGAATAAATAGTAAATTAATACAAATTATATTTTTAAATAGTAAAATTTAAAAGTTAAATAATTTTTCGTAGGATGATCCAAATATAGTCAATATGGGTCTTAAAATACTCAGGAGAATAGCCCCATAAGCGCAGTAGTATTAGTTTTCCATTTGGACAACAGAATAAAAAGTCAACCATATAATTTAGAGCTGACTTTAGTGAAAAATGAACAAATTACCCATAGAATTCAAATGACCATAACTTGGTCAATTTAACTTCGAATTCAAAAATTCAAGATGCTAACTAGTTTAAAGTTTCGAGGTCACCGATAAACTGAAATAACATTTAGGTTCTGAACCCTAGAAATTTAGAAAATGACCAAAATACTCTCAACCTTAGTTAGGTCATAACTTGGTCATTTGAGGTCCAAATTGGGTCTACTCCCTACCAACATACTCAGTACATTATAGGGAAGCTATAGAAACTGAGTTTGCTAAAATTGGGCTTCAAACGGAAAAGTTCGGTTTTTGTCACCCGTTAACCGACTCGAAATTACCAAATTGCCCTTCAAACTTAAAACGTCCATAACTTAGTCAATTGGCCTCAGAATGCAGTGTTCTTGGACTCTATAAAATCCTTGAACAGTAACCTAGAATAAACTGTATAAAAACTTAGTTTTCAGTAGTGTGAAAATTGCTTAAATGCCCTTAAGTTATAACTATTTGTTTGAACCTGTAGGACCCGTTTCTCGTCTGAATTGGACAAACTTACTGTCTAACCTCAAGTTTGACAGTAAGAAATCTTATAGAAAAGAGAAACTTCAATTTGGACACTTAAATCAAAAGTTGACTTTTTGGACCCTTAAGCAGGGGCAAAATAGTCATTTTGCCAAAAATTTAGAATAAGTGTCCTTAGCCTTTAATTAGTCTTTTAAAACATTAGGACTAATATTATATCCATATTAGTGGCATTTAAGAAAGTAAAATTAACAGTTATGTTAGATTTCAGAATTTTTCTAGGTCTTTAACACTACACCTTAAGGACCCTTCCTGAGACTAGGATTAGATCATAGGGTTTATTTTATTCATTAAAAAATAGGGTTTTTCAATGAATGAATCCTTGATTTTATTAGTTTCTAGAATTTTCAACTTATTTTTGATTATTTTGTCTTTAAACCTTAGATCTAAGATAGGAGATTCATCCGATTAAGTTTGATTACTTAATAGGATTGGCCTTGACTATTAGATCACTATTAGAATGAAACTTAGATCTTAGGTCTTATCTTTTTTAGATTATGTGATTAAGCCCAATCTCGTGGTGTTTAATCCATAACCTATAATTTAATAGTTTTTAGTTAGAACGTCTAAAATTATCAATTAGGTTGTAATGATTTATTATTTAACTTCTATAGTCGACTTTGATTTGGTATATTAGGACCTAGCTAGTCCTGATATTTTGTAACTTGTAAGGAAGAATTTCTAAGTTACACTTGAAATGTGAGAAAATGGTGATCCTGAACTTGTGTAATTTGGAATAGTCAGAACGAATAATATAGAACAGATGATATCACCATATTAGTAGAGTCCCTTGCTTATTTTGATACTTTGTGCTACGTATTTCTTGTGTATTTGAGCTTACTTTTTTGGACATTTCATATAAGATAATTTTGTGCATGAAAATGAAAACTTAGAATAATAGGATAACAGTTGCCTTTGGGTCCGATTTATGGTGATTATGGTGCACATTTACCCCGATGGATAGGGGTAAGGTGAGATTAGGATGCCTAACATTCTCATTGAGGAGAGTGTGTTAGGCTTGTGACCCGTGTAGTCTTGCAGACGTGCTTGACTCCTCAGTTGTTTCTAACAGTTGTCCATAGAAATAAAAGTAAAATAACTAAAATATGTTGCATAAGTATTATCTACCTCTTCAGTTATGCAGTATATTCAGTATGTTTGCAGATTGAGATGTATATATATATATATATATATATATATATATATATATGTGGGCCAGTTTGGCCAAGTTTTTTGATATGACAGTCAGTATACAGAGTTTGGATTTGCAGTTGTAGTATTTGGCTATGTTTTGGCATTATTTATTTAGTCAGCTATTTCCTTGTACAGCTTATATACAGTAGGATGTTAGATTTAGTTGCTATTTATATGTATCACTGCTGAGATTTATTATCGTAATTTGCATATTTCATTTGATCATCAGCATGTATTAGGATGTAGTATTTTCTTTCAGCACATGTTTAGCTACTTATATTATATGCCTTATCTTATTTTACTTCGCTTTTGAGGCATGTCTTAGCCTCCTTTGTTTAAGTTATAAATGTTATTTATAGCTTTTCCTCTTTCTTATTGTATTGCCAGTCGCTCCTTTATATATTGTTGCTTAGGAAAATTGTGTAAAGTGGTGATATTATAAAACATATAAAAATATATCAGCCTAAAATGTACTTAGACAAATTGTCTAACCAGATTTTCTCTTTTTTAGTTGGGGCCCTACATTGTGAAACCGACAATAGTAGGCATAGAGCAGATAGAGGATCCAGCACCTGAGGAGGAGCTATTTATAGAGGAGGAGCAGCAGCTCGGACCAGAGCATATATAGTCCTTAGACTTATTGTGAGGATGAGTGCCTTGCATTTCTTTTTATTTGAACTTTAAATGTTATAATAATACAGGTACTCTTGACTGTGCATTTGGATTTGTATGCTTATATTCTGAGTCATATTTTGTGCTTATGTTATATTATGATGCTTGGATGTCATTTATTGCTTTCACACTCTGTACATTATAGTGACTATTAGATTGATTCTGTGTTAATCCTTCCCTAATCAGGTGGATTGTGGAGTCTATCTTAATCTAATAGTAAGTGAGGGGTTAGCCAGAGTGACACTCCACCCTTAACCTAATCCTTGTTGGATTAAGGGTGCGGGGCGCCACACCGCTCCGCCGCTGATATGATTGTACTTAATTCTTTTGCGCACGGCGATGGGGCGGGGCGCTACACTCAGACCCGAGGGCTTCAATCCGCCTGACCTCCCTGATGGTGTAGGGATCGAGCCCGAGGTCTGGCGCGGTCTCTATGGGGAGAATTGCCTCCCCACAGTAGCTCCATTAGAGGAGCTCTTGGGTGAGTAAGGTCCAGCTGATCCAGATCGTATCACAGAGGGCTTCGGGTCCCATTCGGTGCATCTGGTCATGGTGAAGGTGTGGTGATCTTTTGCCATGCCTGGCATGGTTTGATGCACTGGAATTTGATGATTAGGGTTCCCCTAACCGGCCCTCTCAGTCAGGATGAAGGCGCGGGGATGAAACCCTATGCGGGTCGGGGCAGCCCATGACTCGCGCGGTGCGACAGTCCCGGGTCTTCGGGCCCCGGTTGATCAGCGCGGTTCGACTAATGGGCCGAGCCCGTTATAATTAAATTTAAATAATTGGAATTATTTTCCTTAAGGAAAATAATTCAATTATTCAAATCATAGGAAATTAATTAAATAAAAATATAAAATATATTAATGGCATAACTTTTAATCCACTGGTCTAAATCCTATGATATTATATATGAAAATGATCATAAAATCATCAGGGATTTGAATATAAAATAAAATTTGACATCTAATGGTTAAATTTTCTATTGTTGCTTAATTACAGTAGAACTTGATTAGGATGATTTAGCAAATATACTTAACCAAATTGCATGATTATAATGCCTTTAGTTTACTTATGATGAGTAGAATACATGTGCTAAGTAATTTATTTTTCTGAGTTTTGTATTTCAAATTATGTCTTAATGTTGTTAAAGTATGATTAGTAAAAAGTAGGGTTTATACATATTGGATCTTAGTAAACTTGGGCTCTGGTTAATTATATTACTTAACATGATTTGTATGCCAAATTGCAATTAATTATGATGGTTAGATTTGTAATTATGTGCAAATCTATTTGAATGGATTTATTATTTGATTAGTACTAATTACTTTTTGTTTTTATAAAATTTTCCTTTTAATATGGCTTATCATAGCAAGATTGATGTATTAAAATCTTGTAAGTTCAACCATTGAGTATAAATAAAACAAATCCAAACTTGAAAATCTTAATCACCTTAATTAATTTAAGAAGTCTTAAGACTTGGATCAAGCCTTTAAGACTTGATCTAGGTCTGAGATTGCCACCAATAATACATGTTTAATCCACTGATTTGACATTGATCTATAAATACACACTTGATCTTATTTAAGACATAAGAATGGATCAAACCCTAATATACTTAAGCAAGATCCAAATCCTTAAACCTTAACTTAATTAATTTGATTATAAGATAATGAACTTTACATATTCCAATAATGCATCTGATTTAACATTGATTCTAAATATTAAATTAGACACATTAAGGTTGATAATAATTCTAGGTGAATTTCTTGATCTAATTCAAAACCTTGAGATCTTTAATTTTCTCCTAAATAAGAATATTGGCATAAAGGATTAATAAAACCATCTTGATTAAATAATTGATCTAAAACCTTAATAACATCTTTTGATTTACATCCCATAATCAAAGATCAAGTTATGATCATATGACTTAATCATCTGATCTGATTATTCTAAATCCATTATGAAATGAAAACCTAAAATGTTAATATCAAAACTTAGAATGGGAGATCTTAAGCATCTCTCCATAAGGTCATCTTGAAATATTTAAAAGACCTAAATTGCTTATACCTTGAGGTAGGAGCACTTGCATAATGCATTGAGGTAGAAGTTTAGAAGATTATATAACCTTATAAATTAATCTTAACCCCTCATGGTAGGAATTATTTAAGACATTAGAATGATACTTCTCCTTGTGGTAGAATCCATGTTGAGAGATCCTTGATCACAATTTTGTGAAACCTTGTATAGGACTTACCCATTAGCTTAGGTCTTAATGGTCTTGATAATTCCTTACTTTATTAAGTAGACTTGTTTGAACCTTGATTATTGGTTAGTATAGTATAGTATACCCATACTACTGGTTCCCAGTAGTATTCAGGATTAGTTTATTCATTTTAATATGGACTTATGAGCAGGTGCTATCCTGCGGGATTAGATGAATATAGGCCCAATAGAATAAATCTTTCAAACCTAAGAGTGTATTAAAAGGGTATTCTTTCCTTAGTTTGATTGAAATACAAATTACCAACGGGCAATACCTCCTAGAGAAGACCGCTTCAATAGGTGTGGCTCAGAAAAACTAAGTAATTGAGGTTACCTTCTTTGAGACACTAAGTGTAATTGCGAGTAGGGCATCTTATTAACTTAGCTTGAGATACAAATCGCCAACGGGTGATGCCTCCTATCGAACATCACTTCGTTAGGGTGGCTTAATCAAACTAAGTGATGAGAACCACCTTTTTTGTAAGGCCACTAAGTATGTGTATACCATCATTCTATATAATAATCTTTAATCAAATCGACATCTTTAACCAATTATTGTTCTAGGAGTTAGAAGTCAGAATCCTTTTAGCAGGATTCTGCACAGTGGAGACTTATAATTCATTATCAGCATTCCAATCTTTCATGGATTTTTGGATTTTACTCATATAGAATAGAAGCATGGGCATAAGCATGAGCATAAACTTGAAGCATTATTTCAGCGGTGATGTACGAGTATTAGTGATGAAGTATGGGTTACGGAATGTTACATACACATACTGGGGAACTTCAGGGTGCATCTGCATCACCATACTGTATTCCTAACTGGGTATATGTTTACATTGGGCCGTACTAATCATAGTCTTTTAATGATAGTTCATTGACATATCTGTAACATACGTGATGTGGCATATTTGGGTGCATCATTTCAGTGACATATAGTACATTATTCGGCATTTCCTTCATCTTAATTTTTGAATATTCGATGTTTCCCTTGCTTTCAGTTTTTGTTTGTGTTACAGTTTTACTTACTTAGCCTTTACATGTCTTACTGACTTGGCCATTATAGTTTTTCCTTACTTGGTTCTTTTTCCCAGTTTTTCTTGCAGTTTTACTTTACTCTACTCGTTACTTGTATTTTAGCTTTATTTCTACTTAATAGCGATGTGTTAGACTTCTTGTTCTTGTCTAACACGGGATATTTTTGGATCCGACAATTTGCTAGATCCCGAGCAGCTTGTAGAGACAGGGCAGGAGGACATACAAGAGATCCAGGAGGAGTACGTGGAGCCTTAGTGGATCGGACATCTACCGTTGTTTCATGCTTTACTTCAGTACTTTAGATAGACTTTCTATTGCTGCATTTAAATCATTCTGTAATAAAATTTTGGATGTATTTTTACTTTTTTTTCTGAGATGAATATTTATTTCTATTTGTGATGGATGTATTTTGGATTCTTTTACTTTTAGCTTCCGCACTCTGTTATACTACTATACTTAGTATTATGATGCAATCAGTATACTGGAAATGCTGGTATATTGATAACGTATATTGGACCCTCACTTGTTTCTTTAAATCCAATATACGTATTACCCTAATACGTAAGATAAGTATTATACTCTTATCTGAAGTATTGACTCTCGATCATACTCTTAGGTTCGAGTTAGTAGCCTTCAGTGTGGCTCAGTCTTTTAGCCTATTCGGGAAGATGGGTTCTGCTTGTATACCCGTCCTCTCGAGTAGCGCACCGCTCCACCGCTGATTTTTACTACTTGTAAACTTTTGCGCACGACGACGGGGTGGGGCGCTACAATATATCATACTACACTTCAAAACTTGCGAATATGAACAAGGCCTAAATCTATCGCCAACTTTTCTAACCACCTAGAGAAAATCACAAATGTGAGCTTTCTTAAAGGACAAGCAATCACTTGAAAATATAATAGTTATGTATTTATGATAATAGATAAGTTTAGCTAGATGGTAATTTGAATACCTTATAAAATTACAATTATTATAAACAGAGCAACTAAGCCATTCTTTAAACATATTTTGTTACTTCGAATAACCAAGCTTGATTATCTAAGATTAAAATAATTAATTTCTTAGTAACTTCTAGAAATAATTGCAAGCCTTGATGGACATAACATGAAGTAGAGAACAACATTTCTCCTACAAAATGTGACTGAAAGGTCAATTAAAAATTCAACCATCTGCTCAAAGGCTTCTATAATGATATGACAAAGTCTCAAGATGACAATGCATTGATGCACTACTGCAAGTTCAGTTAAAGCATGCTTGGGCTACCTGCCTTCTAACATATTTGTATGTAAATATTAAATGAAAGAACTTGAGGACAAGTGAATTGAGCTAAGTTCAAAAGTTATTTGAGAAGATAAAAATATTTTCAATTCTTGATAAAAAAATAAATGAAGAAAAAATTATCAGTTGTATAAGAAGAGATATGACAAACATTAAACGGATGATATTTTCTTCAAAAGCCACATTAAATAGTTACATATCTTCAAAAACTGATTGAAAGGTAAAATCCAAAGAGTTAAATTAATAAGGTATGGTCATTTCTTGATTAATTAGAAAATTAAAAGCATATCAATTTGAGCTATCAAGCAGTATACCGATGTACTTGGTTGTCAACGTAAAACACATGAAGCTATTCAAACATTCTGTGTTGGAAGACAAAGAAGAAATGATACTTTCGAGGATTGGCTCTACTATAGTTGTTTGAAAATTCAATATCTGAACATTTGATATGCATAAAGGCTATAGCATATGCTAGTTCTAACTCATATGATTGAGTTCTTTTCTTTATCTTATTTATCATCAAGTGATACCATGGTATTCTAATTATCTTAGAAATTTCTATAGATGAGATGGCATTGTAATTTGTAATAGAAATTGACATATACATATTTTTGTTTTGGTCCTTAACAACCACTTCTTAAATTATATATTCTCTCTTTCATTTTTTAAAAGATATATTTAAAACAACATTATTTTTCATATTTAATAATATAGCATTACAAAAATTTAAATTATCAAATTTTTTGCAAATTTTAAAATTTTTAATCATAAAATGGGCAAAAAAATACGAAAAAATATTTGAATGATATATAATTATTAAAATTTAAGTTAAAAGTAAAAAATTAAGTATTTGATTTTCTTTAAATTTATCTGTCAAATAAATTTAAGAAAAACTATTGAGTGCTAGTTAATATTTGTGATTTTTAAATAAATTAAAAAAAAGTATTAAATTTAAATGAATTTATTGATTTAAAATAAGTAATTTCAAAAATTCTGAAAATAAATTGAACTAAAATTTCAAATAAAAAAATAAAAAATCTCTAACGTAAACATTATAACTAACGGCTAGTCCCCTTACATATTCTCGTAACGTCTTCTCTAAAATTCAAACCTAATCGCGAGACAGAAAGAAAGAGCGAAAAAGGCGATTTCTTCCAAAGAAAATCAGACGAGGAAGAAGAAGAAGAAGAAGAAGAAGAAGAAGAAGAAGAAGAAGAAGAAGAAGAAGAATATCTCGACGAGGCGATGGCGACAAGAAATCACGCATTCGTTAATGGGCAGCAGAGAGGTAAGAATACTAAGAAATTACCCTTTCGGGTGTTAGGATCATTGATAAAACTACGTTGTTTCCTTGATTCAAGTCACTTTATGCAACTTTTGGCTTATTTCTTCAGCTCTTTATAAGAATTTTTTTTTTCTGCTCTGTTTCATTCATTGAGTTGTTCTGTTTGATTTTTTTTAGTTTCTTGTTTGAACGTTGTATGATATTTGACAGGTGCGGTCATGGCAGCAGGCAAGCTGAAAGCAGCTGATGCTCCAGGAGATGCTAAAAACCGAAAGGCTCTTGGGGATATTGGAAACTTTGTTAATATGCGCATCACTGAAGAGTAAGTATTCATTAGATCTTGCAGATTACCTCTTAATCCCATGAAGAATGTCAACTTATTATTAACTTGCGTGTTCATTAATGTATCCAGGAAGCCGATTACTCGTCCAATAACAAGGTATTTATTTATCCACCACTTGTATAAACAGAGAGTTGAATCATGATCAATCCTAACAAGACCCCGCATTTTGGTTTCAGAAGTTTTGGTGCGAAATTGCTGGCCAATGCACAAGCTCAAGCAGCAGCAAAGGTAAGTTGCCCAGTAATGCACAAGCTCAAGCTCTATAAATTATTTGCCCAATAATACCCCGGATTTTGATTTTTTTTTTTTTTTTCTTGCAGAAGGTTCAGAAGGAAGCGATTGTGCCTGCTGATGTTGCTGCTGCAAAGAAGGCCATTGTCAAAAATCCAAAGGTAGAAGAAATGGCGATGGACATTAGCCCTATGGTTCCTGTAACCAAACAAAAGAGTAAATCTCACTCAAAGAGAAATGTGGACACCCTATCATGTGTGCTATCAGCTCGAAGCAAGGTATATTGAATTTCTTAACCATTGTGTCAAAAGGATAGATTTAATTTTTCAAAGGGGAAATGCATTGAATGATTCTTTCCATTGTGCTAGCTTGCATGTGGGATTGAAGATATTGATGCTGGAGATGCTGAGAATGAACTGTGTATGGTAGATTATGTTGAGGATCTATACAAATTCTACAAAGAACATGAGGTTGTTATAACAGAATCAAAGAAAGATTTCACTTTCCATCTCATTGATTTATTTTATTTAGCTTATTGTCGTTCTGAACTGCAGAAAGTGTGCCGCCCTCGAGACTATATGATCTCCCAGGTCGAAGTAAATGCCAAAATGAGAGCCATACTGGTGGATTGGCTAATCGAAGTGCACTATAAGTTTGAGCTGATGCCTGAGACACTTTACCTCACAATATTTATCCTAGATCGATATCTCTCCATGGAGTTAGTGATGAGGAAGGAGCTGCAGCTTGTCGGTATCAGTGCTATGCTCATTGCTGCCAAGTATGAAGAGATATGGGCTCCAGAGGTATGTACTTCATATTATAAGCAATAAAACTACTCTGTCATTATTTGTATACACAGACTTCATTTTAAAAACAAAAAATTATGGTTTTGATTAGATTTTGAATTGCAGGTTAATGATTTCATTTGCATTTCGGATCGTGCATACACCAGAGAACAAATACTTAGAATGGAGAAAGAAATTCTGAACAAGCTTAACTGGAGCTTGACATTTCCAACTCAATATGTCTTCATTAATCGATTCCTCAAAGCTGCAAACTCTGACAAGGAGGTAAACGAAGTAATTGTTCATACTTTTATTTTGGCTTCCGTGAATGATACAACTGAAACTTGTATCATTATTCCAAGCTTCCCCAATGGCTTGTGTAGATTGTTCATATCATTTCTTTTAGCCATGCTTTTAACTATGCTTGTCGAGATTGGTTTTTTGAATGAAAATCTGAGTCTCTTCCTTTGATTGTTGAATACATCAGATGGAGCATATGACTTTCTTCTTTGTTCAACTATCATTGATGCATTACTCTATGGTGAAGTACTGCCCTTCCATGATTGCTGCTTCTGCTGTTTATGCGGCACATTGTACTTTGAAGAAGAATCCATTGTGGAACAAAACTCTAGAGTACCACACTGGCTATTTAGAGAATCATCTAAAGTATGACACGTATTTTAAATATAAGTATTCTATATACGCCTACATATTTTATTCTCATTCATCTTGTTACAGGGAGTGCTCAAAGCACATGATAGGCTTGCATTCTTCTGCATCCGATAGCAAGCTCACAGTGGTTTACAGAAGATACTCACGAGAGGAATATGGATGTGTTGCATTGCATTTTCCGGCTACCCAGTTCATGGAGGACATGAAAGTGTTGGCCTGATCTGTATCAATCCTATAGAGTTGAATGGATTTAGCCCAACTTATGCTGATTTTATTAGAGTTGAAAGGTTTAAGAGAGAATATCTTTTTGTACCATTCATCAAATTGAAAATGATAATGTTTTCTTTGTTTGTTTGGATATCATCTTTAAGTAATAAATAGTGACATGTTTGCTTCATTCGTCTCTTCTATTTGTTTCTTTGTTGAAATCTTTCCTTTTTTATTTTTTGTATTCTTTCTGGATTCTTGCATTAAGTGCTTCATTTCTTTATGGAAACATATGAATGAAATCTTTCCTTTTCATTTTTTGTTTTCTTTCTGGATTCTTGCATATAGTGCTTCATTTCTTTATGGAAACAAATACTAAAAACAAACACCATCATGCACTTTGTGGCACAACAAAATCAAGAGATCCCGAGCAAAATTTTTAGAAGAAACAAACCTCATTAATGTTGATTGAGTGGAGGTGTGCCACAGCGCGCCGCAGTTGTTGAGCGCCTGAGACTGGCGTTGCGCGATGCAGCGGCTGAATGCCCGAGAGGTGGTCACTAGAGCGTGCTGTAGCTCCCGTGGCCCAGAAAACCCGTTCTGAGTTGCCTATATATATATTCTTAACCCGTCCTCTTTTATTTTTTGTATTCTTTTTGGATTCTTGCATTAAGTGCTTCATTTCTTTATGGAAACATATGAATGAAATCTTTCCTTTTCATTTTTTGTTTTCTTTCTGGATTCTTGCATATAGTGCTTCATTTCTTTATGGAAACAAATACTAAAAACAAAGAAAACACCATCATGCACTCTGTGGCACAGCAAAATCAAGAGATCTGAGCAAAATTTTTAGAAGAAACAAACGTCATTAATGTTGATAGAGTGGAGGTGTGCCACAGCGCGCCGCAGTTGTCGTGCGCCTGAGACTGGCGTTGCGCGATGCAGCGGCTGAATGCCCGAGAGGTGGTCACTAGAGCGCGCTGTAGCTCCCGCGGCCCAGAAAACCCGTTCTGAGTTGCCTATATATATATTCTTAACCCGTTTTTAGGGTTAAGAGAGGCAAAAATTTGAAAGAAATTAGCCTCCATTAATTTTGTGTATAGTGACTGCTCTATTGCAAGGAAGAAGAAGGTGCTAGGATTTGCTAATCCTAAAACTAACTTTCTCTCTACTATCATTGACAGGTGTTAGTAATGAACCACGTAAAATTGTGTCTAAGCCTAGGTAGCTAAAAACACCTAAAAAATTATCGAATACAAACAAATGTAACACTACTCGACCTAAAACATAAACCAAATGTACTAAGACTCAATAACAAATAATATCTTATCTAACATAATTACTGCCACCTTATCTAACATATTTATATTAATTTATTAGTTCAGTATTTCCTTTTACTTTTCTATGTTGTGTGGACTATTGTTTCTGCTTATAATTAAAAAGATTTTTAGATTGTTAAATATATATAACTTCATTTATGAATAATAAATCATTGTTATTGGGATTGTTTGGCTCATAGTTTTGCACTTTATAAGTTGTTGGATAAGAGATTAGATCAATGAAATTATATTATTTATGTAAAGTTTATAAGAAATTTAATTAGCAATATAAGAATAATGAAAAAAAAAATGTTCAATTAAGAGTTACAATTATATCTTTATATTAATCAAAGTTAGTGATCATTAAATAAATAATTTATTATGCTAATTAACAATAATAAATAAATTAAAAATAATAGTATTAGTTAATCACATAAACTATTAATAATAATTAGTATTATTTAGACAATTAGTTAATTAATTATGCTATCAAAAGGATGTATGACTTTTTTCAATTTTTCTTCATAGTAGATTTTGGCCTGATGTGACTGTGTGATTTTTTTCAATTAGAAGTTTTTCATGCAAATTCGATATTCTTTATTTACTTTAATTTTCTGTGATCTATTTTTTTATTTTCTTTTTGCAAATTCGATATTCTTTATCTACAAATAACTCATAACATAACAATCATCTGAAGAAAATGCCAGTTTTAAATAAAAACAAAATATCATCAATGCACAATTTAAGTAATGACTAATTATAAATTTATGATGTTTGCCATTACAAACTACGCAAACACATTATACCCACCATATATAATAATTTGTGAATATAACATTTAGAGTTCATTATTAAAAATACAAAAATGAAACATATATTTATAAAATTTTATATTATACATAAATAAAGAAAGAAAATGTAATACATTTTGTGTTACATTTTGTGTCGAACTTCCTCACAAATGTCAATGATAGTGCTTGTTTGCGTCCATTTTATGTGTTACATTTTACTAGCTCTTCCTCAATGTTTGACTATTTGTGAGTATGGAGGCATAGGGTTCTGGTATAATGTTAACCTTTAACAAGGCTACATATTATGAAAGAGTTCATATACATGGCTCCAAATAACAACTTACTAAGCTTGTTAACATAAAACATTTAACATTTAATGATCCTTATTTACTAAATCATAGAACATTTAACAAAACGATTTAGGATAATTGAAACCATATATTTTTTTACATTCCTAGTTTTCAGCATCCCAACTTTCAGCATTCAAGGCAAATCATTATCAGGATACGAACAACTTTAGCCAAACAAAATCTTTAGAAAATCATAAAATATCAATTAAATGAGGCAAAATCATTGAACATGCCAAAATTATATTTGAAGTCACCAAAAAAATTGAAATCTATAGTTAAAATTGTTAAATATAATATGCATATTAAAGGAATAATGTGGTGTGTATATTTGTTGTGTTAAGATTAAAAAAACACATAAGACGATCCAAAATTATTCATTGAAGTTATTGCAATGAATTATCTTGACTAAATATATTATGGGTATTAAATAAATCTTGATAAAAAAATAATTCTTATCTTCACTAGAATAAGATATATAGATAATACAACTAAAATTAAATATAAAAGTTACTTGTATGTAAAATTAAGAAAAAAATGTTAGTATTTTTCAAGAACACATATATTATTCAGAACACATTAGTATGCATGGATAATGCAGTGATATAATATGCGGATTAACTAAGAACATAACACCTATTTCAATCATGTAATGATCCGAAGATCAGAGTTTAGAGTTTTCAAGTCATAATTCAAAATAAATATTCAACACAGTACATTAACAAAAGAGAACATTCATTCATCACAGGGCTAGAAAATTAATGTAAAGTTATATAAATTATTTTAAATTAACATGTCATAAACTAAATGAAAATTTTAAAATAGAAAGTTTCCATCTCTCTTGATACTTGAATGCCACTAGCTCTTGAATCAATATAACTTGTGCTTTTAGTTTTCACTGCCTGTAATATTTATCAACATATGCTAATCAGGCAGGAGTATATAGAGAGCATTCATTCATCATAGAGCTAGAAAATTAATTTAAAGTTACATAAATTGTTTTAAATTAACATGATATAAAATAAATGAAAATTTTAAAATAGTAAATTTCCATTTCACTCTTAATACATGAATGCCCACTAGCTCCTGAATAAATATAACCCATGCCTTTAGTTCTCTCAGCCTGTAATATTTATCAACATATGATAATCAGGCAAGAGTATATAGAGCATCTAAAAGCATACATTTCTAGCATCCAATGTAGGTTATGAATCAAATGCATCTAAATTTGAGGGAATATTCATCAATATAATTCAAGAGTTATGCCGATTTCAATAATAAGTAATTTGCATTTTTAACAAGTGATCTTTCTCACACGCATCATTCAAATGTGATTAAATAATTTCAAAGAAATGAAATAAAATAAAATAATTAAAAAACATAGCAAAATACACTATATGACATAAATATCTCATTTTGGGTCTAGGACCCCTAAGAATTACTAGAATACCCAAATATTAGCATCAATATTATTCTAGGAAGGTATATAATTTGTCATCGATAATTATTCACATTTTATTTTATTTTAGTGAGTCTTTCATTTGAATCTTTTGCCTGTTCCTAGTGGACTAGATCTTCTTCTTATTTTGCATGAGTTGCTAGCAAACCATACATATATATGTTTAGTTTATTCTCTCTTGAAAATTTCTCACCACGGATATTTTTCACAAGCATTTATGAAAAATAATTGTAATTTAACTAACATATAAACAAGGTACATGCAATGATTGTTTAAATTTCAAATGAAAATATGCTTAAATAATAAAGAAAATAATATTATTAAGATAGCTCCATGTACTTGATTTGTTCATTTTCCCACAAATATTTCTTTATACAAATATGTTAAAAATCAATTCTTATACATTAATATATCATTCAAATACCCATGAAATGATAATTTATAGGTTTAGTGTCAAAATTATAAATTTTGGTGAAAACCTTAAAATTTGATTGTGATGGATTAGTGTTTTCAATGAACTTTGGATACTTAAATGAAAGTATAAATAATATTTTATGTTACTGACATCTAAATGAAAGTTATTCCTAGTTGTTAGGAGATTATGCGTGCCAAATTTTAATTACTGGTTGAGAGTATTTTAAAAATTATGCACTTGCAAAGTTTGGAAAAAATATTTACTATTTCTAAATTTTTCTTAAGAAAGACATATTTTTCTAGAACTTTGGATATGAATATAAAAATATAGATGATAAAATAAGGTTTTGTGCTTTATAGTTAAATTATTCCTAATATAACAAAGAATAGCATGCAAAAATCTGGCCATTGGTTATGGCTAAGTAAAAAGTTATGACATTACCAACATAGCATTAAAAAACTTTTGAAATTTGTAAAAAATATTTTCTGGGTTAAAATATAATTTTTACTTAAGCAAGGCTTTAGAGCTCAAATGAACTTGTAAATTCTTTTGTAAAGTTATTCTTAAAATATAGAAGAATCTACATACCAAGTTACAACCTCTAATTTCAAGCGGTTAAAAAGCTATAATATAATGCTTTGAAGTAGTCAACAAAAATCTGGAAAAATATCTCCGCACTCCACGCCTGGAGTCTGGCCGCCTCCAAGGTGACATTTCATGGAGCGGCGTGTTTATGCCATACTAGAAGCCTAGTCAAGATGCTCGAGTATGCTTGGGCATGCAAGGGTAGGGCATTCAATGCCTGGGCATAGTGTAACAACCTAAGTTGCTACCTAGGTCAATTTAAAACTAATTTAAATCTTAATTATGGTTCTAGTATATTAACTAAGTCATTTAGAGCTCATCTCTAAGATCTAAGTCAAATCAGAAATTAACTAGATCAAATCTGGATTTCAGGAAAATCCCAAAATTCTAGAAATTAACTTTTTATTTTGACCTCAAATCAAAAATTTGACTTCTCCATTATGTTCACCACCCCCAAATTAGATAGAGGTGAAGTTTTGGATGCATTTGGAAGTCGTTGGATTTTTGTCGAATATTTTAATATTATTTAAATACCCCAGAAAAATCAAATAATTAAGTACTCGTCAAATAAAAAATCCGATTGTGTCGTTGCATTTCTCACCCCTCAATTAGCTAGGGATGAAGTTTTGGATTTATTTAAAAATCATTTAATAATTTAATATTTGTTTATGAATTTAAGAATTAATATTCATTTAATTAATATATAATATTTAAAAAAATATTACAATGGGCCCCACCATTTATTCTTCACCATAACCCTTTGTAATAACCTAATGTTGTTACCCAGCTTGAATTTAGCCTAATCGTATCGTAATTATCATTCTATTAAATTCATCTAGTCATTAGAACCAAACCCTGAAAGTTTGGAGCAATTCGGAGACCAATCGAATATTTTAGAATTTTTTTTAATATTTAATTAATTAGAAAATTGATATATTTATTTTGACCTCAAAATCAAAATTTGACTTCCCCATTGCGATCGTCACCCCCAAATTAGCTAGGGGTGATATTTTGGATGCATTTAGAAGTCCTCAGGTTTTCGTGAATATTTTAATATAATTAAATACCTCGAAAATTAGCATAATTAAATAATCATCAGAATCAAAATTCGACTTTGCCGTTGAATTCTTTATCCCCAAATTAGCTAGGGGTGAATTTTTGGAAATTTGAGTTTTTAAATAATTAAGGAAAATAAATAGGTAATTATTCAACCTTAAGTTTGAACTTTGTCACTTTGATCAAATGCTCAAAACCTCTCATGTACCTTAAAAGTATTGTGATAATTAATAAATAATAGAACTCGTATATGCTTATGTTAAATAGATATACCTTAACAACTAAATGATATGAAACTTAAGTCTTTTAGATTTGTACTTAAGTGCTAATTTCTTTGATTTGATTTAGAATTTAGTTAGCCTTAATTACTTTCCATTTTATATCAAACTTATATATCTATGCTTTTATGATTTTAGGATGTATATTAGAGAACTTTAACATTTAAATGGGACATCTTGATATGTAAACTAAACTTGAATATAAGAATCTTGATAACTTAATTAACTAGATAATACGTAATCCAAACCTAAAGTGTGACATCAAAAATATACTAATAATACATTGATTTGTCATTGACCTTTAAACTAACGTTGGTCTTAATGATAGAAAGGTTAGAGGTTAAACCCTAGTTTGTCTTGATTAAGATCTAAACCTTAATCTCTTAATTAATTAACTTGATTGTAAGATAATTCAATTGACATTATTCCAATAATGCACATGATTTGATATTGATCTTAAATCATTGAATTAGAAGTGCTAGGGTTAATATTGAATATGTGTGATTGAACCATCTGAGTCCAAACTTTAGATCATTGATTTTCTCTTATATAAGACTATTAGAATAAGATGAATAATAAGACTATAATGATTGATGAAATGACCTAACTTTAATAATATATTTGATTTCATCCCATAATTGTAGAATAGAGTTGGATAAGATGAATTATATTCACATGTTCTGATCACTTCAATCCAAAACTAATAAGTAAACTTTGAATGTTAACTTAAGAAGTAGAAAAGTGAGATCTTAAGAGTTTTGTTTTAGGATCATTCTTGAAATACTTAAAGATCTTAATTACTGATATATTGAGGTAAGAAGAACCTTTATAATTTATTGAGGTAGAAACTTAGATGATCCTTCAGAATTTTAAGAGTTAAACTTGATACCTTGTAGTATGAATCACCTAAAGTAGTTAGAATGGAACTTCTCCATTGTGGTAGAATTCAATATTGAGTGATTTTTTGATCATATCCTTGAAGCCTTGTGTAGGACGCACCTATTTAGAGTAAGGATTAATAACTTTGATAAGATCCTTATATATTAAATAGATTTGTTTGAATCCATATTATTAGTCGGGTATAGTAGGGTATACCCATAGTATTGGATTAATTCAGTAATATTCAGGATTTGTTGATTCACTCCAATATGGACTTATGACCAGGTGCTATCCTGAGGGATTAGATGAATACAGTCCCGTTAGAGTAAATCTTCCAAGACTAAGAGTATTACAATTAGTGAACTAGATCCTTGGTTTGAGATATAAACTATGACCGAATCCTGCCTCCTATCGTAGTGTGCTTCGATAAGTGCAGTTTATGCAAACTAAGTATCCGAACTCACTTTGCGTAAACCACTAAGTATGCTTGTAATTGGTGTGGCGGCCCTACCCCGCCGTGGTCCTGTTAACCTTTAAGTTAACATGATTACGGTGGAGGGGTCACCAAATGACAAGGTCCTAACTTAGAATTGAATTAGACACATGTTCTAATCCAACTTAAATAAGGACTTTGCCATTCAACCCAAAATACCATCACTAAATAATTATACATGATCTCAGAGTGCAGAAGCAATTTAAATATAATATCCATCCATACAGTATAAATACAGCAATACAGAATAAGTAAAGTGCTGAAAAGAGAATGTTAACCTGTATTATTATAACATTTAATAAGTTTAAGGGAACTAAAAAAGGAAACTCTCAATCTCACAAGCAAAAGAAACTAAAGCTAAAGATCTTCAGGAACAGGCTCCTCCTCCAATGGTAAGCACTCCACTGGATCAGCTGCTCTAACAAATTCAGAACCTACCATTATCAGTTTCATAATGGTAGGGCCCCAGCCAATAAAAGAAAAACTGGTTAGACTATTGTCTAAGCACATTTTAGGGCAAATAATTTATTAAGTTACTTGAATATCACCATAAACCAAAACTGAGCAAAATAGATGCAGAAAACGTACAAAAAGAAAAGTAATAAGTTATAAACAAATAGTTTATAACTAAGCAAATAGGAAGTAATACATACCTCCTCCAAGCAACTACAACAAAGATAGGTAAGCAAAAGACTAAACAAAACTGTAAGAAAAGTACAACCTAAATATGCTTATGATCAAACAGATTATGCTAGGTGACATACAGAACTTGAATAGTATAAAACTGAAAATACTAACATCCTAGGTGAGCATGTGAAAACAGTAAGTAAAACTAGCATCCTATATAAAAAAAATACGTGCAGGAAGGCTGTAAGTAAAATAGTGCTACAATGCAGAATATGCAAGTAAAATAGTAGCTGAAAATAAAAACTGCAGTGACCATCTAAGTCACTCAAACTGAAAACATACTCAGCAAATCTTAGCCTGATGAGCTAAAAAACTCTGAACTGAACATCACTGAAAACTCTTAGCTTGATGAGCTAAGACAGAACTGAATGTAAGTGTACTTGAATTAGTATAACCATATCAAAATCCTGACTCTATAGTCAGTATGGCAAGAGTCTATCCATCCTATCACTCGGACTAGGCATGGCCATAGACTGTTGGATATTAAACCCTCGAAAGGTTGCCGACCTGAACGGGTTGATCGAAGAGGTATACTAATCAAGCTACATATTACAAACCACTTGTGAAATGAAAACATAATGCTGCTTATGAATGTTTCAAAGTTGACATAAGATATTTATCAAATATCTTAAGTACATAATATATGTTCAAGGTATAAGGCTCAAAATCAAGAAATGCGTAGCATCAAAATCAAAGTGAGCAAGAAACTCTATTTAAAATACAGGTGATATCCGTTATTATCTACTTTATTCGTTCTATCTACTCTAAGTTACATAAGTTTCAGAATCATCAATTCTTACACATTCTGTAACTTAGAATCATGAATCCTACTAGTTGAAGATAATTAGGACTGGCCAAGTTCTAATTATAACTTAATCAAAAGACGACTATTTGGTTTAAGTGAATAAATCATCGACCTAATTTTGTAATTTAATTTACCCCAAACCTCATCTTGATTAGCCAAATCAAGATGAAAAGATTAAGAATTAGACTCCAGATAATGTGGTCTAATTACTTAATCCAAAGGTATAACTAAAGATCTAAGATTTAGAACCCAAATCTTACAGATTAAGTTAAGGCAAATCCTAATGATAAATCAACTCATTAGGATAGATCTCTATTCTTAGTTCTAAAGTTTAAAGATCAAATAATCATTTAATAAATTGAGAAAAAACTATAAACTAATAAACTCAAGGTTTCATCTATTGAGTAACCCAATTTACTCAATAGATGAATTCTAACTTAAGATCTATTCATAATCCTAGGAATTTAGGGTTCTTAATTTCTAAGATTATTTCTCATGACACACATCCTAACTAATGTTATAAGGACCTAAGGGAAGGTCTAAGAATGATTAGAGAATGAGAAAATCACTCACTTAAGACTTAGAAAATTTTCCTTAAGGAGCAAAATTTGAGATTTTAATCAAAATCTAATTTAGACTTGGATTTGATTAATTTCAGCTATAAATTATTATAATTATTGATTTTTGTGATTAGAAACTGAATTTAGGGCTTTTAAAGGCTAAACCCTAAATTTTGGGCAAAATGACCATTTTGCCCCTACTTTAAGGGTTCAAAAGATCAAATTTTGATCTAGGGCTTAAATTCTGAAATTTTCTCTTGGAAAGTATTTCTTACTATCTAATGTAAGATTAGACAGCAACTAAATTAATTTTGGGTGATTATTAAGCCATATGAGATCAAATTAGTAATTTTGACTCATAAGATCAAATTAGTAATTTGACTAGTGAAAGTTAAATTTTCTTTTAGATTATTGTTCTTTACTATCTAAGCTTTCCATAGAATCTAAATTTGTTAAATTCTGATAAGTATTGGCCAAGTTATGACCAATACAAGATTTATGGTTAAAAAGGTGATTAAGGAATTCTTAATTATGGGTCAAAAATCTTAACTTTATTAATTAGTGTCCAAATTGAGCAAAATCAGTGGCTATGGTTTATAAATAGTCCACTGATCATAATGACATGAAGTAGACTCAATTTTGGATCTTATTTAACTAAGTTAAGACCTAATTAGGGTTTAGGGTGATTAGTGAGTGATTAGTGAAATTAATCATTTAAATACTAATCCAACCTTATTGTTAGGTTTTAAATGGTTCTATGAGTCCTCTGAAACTTAAATCACTCAATTTGGGTTATTAGATTTACTAATATTCACTAATCAAGCTTTGGAGTAATTAGGGAAGATTAGCAAATCTAAGCATTAGATCTAAAATATTTTTACATATTACTGTTAATTAGGTTTTTTTGATCTAAATTGATATTTGGATCATTAAATTTGGAGCTCAATTGACTAAGTTGTGGTCAATTGAAGATCTAGGTCTAATTAGGGTAATTATGGTTAGGATCTAAATGTGAATAGGCAAATACTAATCCAAACAACAAGTTGAATATTATCAAGTTAATCCTTAGTGTTTTTTGATCACTTTAAGACCCATATTCAATAAATTTGGATCATTAGGTACAAAGTTATGGGTTAATTAAGTTTTGTGACATTTTTGGAATTAAATTAATACCCTAAACTATCACTTTGTTAAATATTAATCCTACAGCAAAATTATTGGCATCAATAAATTCCTCAGATTTTTCTGATCAATTTGATATATTCATTTGCATATTTTGGATGCATATTTTGCAAGTTAATAAGGTTTAAAGTTTAATATTTAATTAATTAATTAATACTATTTTAATATAAATAATAAATCTGTTATTAATAATATTTATATATAATTATATTTTTGTTTATGCAACGAGCAAAGAAAAGGCCACGAAGTGGACAAATTCAAATTAATTGGTAATTGGTGGGGCTCGCCCAGCGCTTTTCACTTTTAATAGCCTGAGCAGAGCTAAAGAAGCAGTAAGGTTTCTCAAATCTTTAGAAGAAGCATCAGGCCGCGCAGCAGTAGCAAACTCAACTGGAAAGATCCTACCCTACCGGGTGGCCTACCGTTTGGATTCGACTCCGCTGCGCGGCCTTCGCACCGCTCCGTGGGCATAAGACAACTGTTATTCATATATATATATATAAATTTATTAATAAATATGCAGGTACACGTGGCAGGGTCTCATTGGCTGAGGAGAGCGCGGCGGGTCCCACGGTTCAGACGTCTGACTTCCCGGGCCACACGTAACGCTGTGGTTGGCTGGCGCACTGAACGGTGGGCCCCGCGAGGGAGTCGAAATGCCACGGGCTGCGGACCTCGGGCCGGGTCCGGGTCAACCCGGTCTGACCCGAAGGTCATCCTCTCCGTGCGGTCAACCGAGAGCAGGGAGCTAGGGTTCGATTTTTCGGTGGTCTCCGGCGACGGTAGGGCTCAACCAACACAGCGACGCGAAGAGGGAAACGAGACCTATCTAATGGCATACGGTTCAATGACTGGCGTGACCCACCATACAAGGAAACCCTAACCCTAAGAAGGCGTGACGGGAATAACGATTTCCACTGTAGACCAATTATCAAATTCACTTGGTCCAGACTGATCCAGTGTGATCGAGCCGGACAATACACTATCTATCGAATGGAATAAGATTTCAAATTGTAAAAAACTTGAATTGATTACAAGGGTTAGAAGATCGGGTACCTTAGGTTTGGACGGCTGTGAATGAACGAGGCTCGATCCTTTGGCTCTAGACTTCCCGTTTGAAACCGAGCAAGGTAGAGGTCCTAGGGGTCTTATACAAGCTCTAAAGCGATGGCTAAGAGTGGTGGGAAGCCACCTGGAGCGAGACGCGCGCCGCGTCGCTCGCCTGCAGCCACGCGAAGCTCGCAGCTAGCGATCGGGGACGACGATCTTTGGACCGTCCGATCATTCGATCGGATGGATCAGAAGATCTGTCCAATCCAACGGCATGAAAAAGAACACGGGTGACGGCGTCAGGTTTAAGTGAATGGCGTCGTTAACTTTAAATATTTAAATAATTATTTAAATTAAATTATACAGATTTCATTAATCAAATTTACCCTATTAAATGCATCCCAAAAATTTCCAATAAATCACCCTTAGCTAATTGAAGGGTGAGGAACACAACAGCGCACTCAGATTTTTTATTCGACGAGTATTTATTTATTTGATTATTTAGGGTATTTAAATATTATTAAAATATTCGATGAAAATCCAACGACTTCCAAATGCCTCCAAAATTTCACCCATAGCTAATTTGGGTGTTCTGAATGCAATGGCGAAGTCAGATTTTCAATTTGAGGTCTATATAAAAATTCAATTTTCCAGGGTTTGGAATTTTCCAGAATCTTGATTTGACTTTGTTGACTTCAGATTTGACCTAGGTTTCAGAGATGAGTTCCAAATTACTTAATTAGTGACTTAGAACCTTAATTAAGACTTAGATTAGTCTTAATTGAGCCAAGTAACAACTTGGGTTGTTACATTAGGTCATTTAACGGCTTAGCTTGAGATGTAAACTGTGATCGAGTTTTGCCTCCTATTGTAGTGCGCTTTGATAAGTGCAGTTTAAACAAGCTAAGGGTTAAATTCACCTTTCTTGCAAACATGCTAACTATGTGTATACAATATCTCAACTAATGATTTTTAAGTAAACTCTCAATTTTAACCAATTATCGAATTAGAATCTAGGAGTTAGAATCATTTTAATAGGATTCTGCACAATGGAGACCTAGAATTTATTATTAGATTTTAAAGCATTTTCTGAATTTTCGAATTTATCTCATGTAGTTTAGAAGCATGAGCATGAGCATAAGCATAATGTGTGAGTATCAGAATGATGTATGAATATTAGTGATGATTTATGGGTTACAGAATATTGCATATATTAATTGGGGAATTTCAGGATGCATCGGCATCATTAGTAAGCAGTATTCCTAACTAGGTGTATATATATATTGGACCGTACTACTCATAGCAGTTCAGTGATATTTTGGTTGCATATCAATAGCATACATTATTGTGGCATATTCAGATGCACAGTTTTAGTGACATACAGCATAATTTTATAGATGATTATTCAATTCAGATTCAGTGTTATTTTAGTTTATTTTCAGTATTTCAGTTTATAATTCAGCTTTACCTTACTTTACTTCAGTTTTGTACAGTTTTATATAATTTTATGCTTTCAGTTACCTTTACAGTATTTCTGCATATTTAATCACATTATGTAAATGTTAAATAAATAATTAGAACTGTTTGGACTAGTTCGATGTGTTAGACTTATTATCTAACACAGAGTACTTTTGGGATCCGGTAATTTACTAGATCTTGAGCAGTATATTGAGCCAGGTCAGGAGGACACCCAGGAGATTCAGGAGGAGCCCGTGGAGCATTAGCGGACTCTTCTTCAGTTCTACTTTTCTGCTTAGTTTATTTTCAATTCAGCACTTAGCTCTATGTCTGTTATTCAGTAAAATATTTGTAATAATTCTAGTTGTATTTTTTTTTCTTTTCTGAGATGAATATTTTTATACAGCTTCTATGATGAATGTTTCTGGATATTTGCTTTAAGCTTCCACACTCTATTATGTACTACTTATACTTAGTATTGTGATGTGATCAGCATACTGGAAATACTAACATCTTATACATATATTAGATTCCTATTATATTTTAAATCTAATGTATGTAATTATCTAATACTTATGATAATGATACTACTCTTATCTTAAGTATTAGCTCTCAATCCTCCATGAGAGTGAGTCAGCAGCCCTTCAGACGGGCTTAGTTTTTAGCTATTTCGGGGAGACGGATTATTCCTCCCTGAGTGGCGCACCGCTCCGCCGCCGATATGATCATACTCATCTTTTGCGCGCGACGATGGGGCGAGGCGCTACAAAATATAAGTTCAAAAATTTGATGTATAATTATTACTACAAAAGTGTCACATAAAAGTGTACTTTTTAAGCTAGACATGAAAGAAAAGTTAGAGAAAGGTAACCAAAAGGATTCTAAGAAATTTGTGGAAGGAGTGTATTAAAAAAGATAGTAATGAATAGAATAATTTACATGACTCTAATGCTTGGCATGGGTCAGTGCCAAAGTGGATAATTGATTATGATTGTTATTTTGATATGATGCATAATAAAAAATAGTTTGTCATGAACCTATTCATTGTGGAATTGTATTAAAGGGAAATGATGCATCCTACATGGTAGTTGGCATATAAATAATAAATCCAAGATGTTTTATGTTATTATTCAAACTATTACCATTGTCAAATATGTTCCAAATTTGAAGATAAAATAAATTTCATCGAGAACACTTGATATAAAAGGTTATCCATATATTTGTGAAGGTGGGAGCTATAAGAGCAATCCAAGGATCCTTTATTGCAATGAAAGGAAGCAGGTTATTAGTTAATCATAAACATTAGAAAGATAAGAACATGTTCTTCCTCTTTGCCCGACTCAAAAGTTAAGAACATATATTTGACTTAATCATGCAAGTGAAAGAGGTTTGATAAAGTTGATAAATAAAAATCTTTTCAATATTCATCACACTATAAATTTGATTTAAATGAATAGTAAGTGCTAGGAAAGTAGAATGTCTATTTCAAACATGGAAAAAATAAAATGGAAAAGAAATAAATATATTCATTTTGATCTATGGAGGTCCAACTAAAGTTTCAACCAAAGTTAATGTATTTTATATGCTTACATTTATAGAAGATTACTTGAAGAACAAGTGCTCCTTATTCATAAGAAATTCATGTGCTCGACCCTTCAAACAAATAAATATTTATAATTTTTCCAAGGGAATCAATTAGTATTATAGAAAATAAGGTATTAATAAACATATAACATGTCCTACAAATCCACAACAAAGTGTTATTTCATATAGTAAAAATCAAATCATTCTTGAGAAAGTTCAATACATGCTCTTCTTTGCGGGTCTTCCAAAGTCATTTTATGAAACAACAACTTTTACATTATATTATTTGATATATCAATCACTTCAATCAACTCTCAATTTGGAGATGACAAAAGAAGTGTGATCATATAATGTTCCTATTACAATGAATTGAGAATTTTTGGAGTTTCAACTTGTGGTACCCCGCACCCTTAATCCGCCAAAAGATTAGGTTAAGGGTGGGGTGTCACTCTAGCTAACCTCTCACTTACCATTGGATTAGGATAGACTCCACAATCCACCTGATTAGGGAAGGATTAACAGAAAATCTATCTAAGAGTCACTATATAAGTAAATGTACAGAGTGCGAAAGCGATTTAAGAAAATATAAATCATCCAAGCATCACAGTATATATATCAAAATAGAACTCAAAATATAAGCATATAATCCAAATACGCAGTCAATGTACCTGTATTATTACAATATTTAACAGTTTAAATAAAGAAATTGCAATTACTCTCATCCTCACATATAAAGTAAATACTAAACAGCGGCTTCTTCAACGAGCTCCTCCTCTGGGTATGGCTCCACTCCTAACTCTTGCTCATCTAACTGATGAGGATCTGCCATTGTCAGTTTCACAATGTAGGGCCCCAGCCAAAGAAAAGGAAAATCTGGTTAGATAATTGTCTAAGTATATTTTAAGCTGATGAATTATTATATGTGTTAAGGAATATCACCACTCTACAACATCTAGGCAACATATATGTATATATAAAGGAGCAGCAGGCAATACAAAAGTAAAGGGAAAGCTATAAACCATAATCTATAGCTTAAGCAAAGAAAAGGAAAGAGACTGAGACATGCCTCGCATACAAATTAAACAAGGAAGGGCGTATAAATATACATAACTGAACAAGTGCAGTAAGAAAAATTCTACATCCTAAACATGCTGGTGATCAACAGAAAATATGCCAATTAAAATAAACAACTCAGTAGTGGTACATATAAATAGTAGCAAGGTTCTAACATCCTAAATATATATAAAAACAGTACAAGGAAATAGCTGACATAATAGAATACTGAAAAGTAAATAACAATAACTGCATATAAAGTCATACGTGCATCGACTGCCATACAGAAAAGAGATACTCTAGCCCATCGAATACCAACGAAGCTTAGCACCATCACGGCTAAGTCATAAAACTATGTACCCCTAGCAACATAAGGAGGCTAGGCAAATAAGCACACAAAGCAAGCGAAGGTCTTAGCACCAGTACGATTAAGGTCCAACTGTATGCCCCTAGCGATATAAGGAGGCTAGTAAACTAAGCATACAAGGCAACCTTAACACCAGTACGGCTAAGGCACCAACGGTATATCCCTAGCGATATAAGGAGGCTAGTAAACTAGGCATACAACAAAACAGGTCCTTCCCCTAGCGACATAAGGAGGCTAGGCAATAAGGACATATCTGAGAGGCATCTCATATAACTATCATTTTTCCATTAATCACTTTAATATTTTTACAAGGAATCTAAGGAGTTTCCATATTTTCTTAACAGTTTATTTATGCATCAAAAATCTTGTATGATATGCTCAGTGAAATATGGCACAAAAATCAAGGAATGCGTAAGCAACAAAATATTAAATAGAAGCAAGAGACTCTACTAAATATAATGATATTATTTGTTTTCTACTTAACCTTCTAACTATTTCAAGTTACACAAGTTCAGGATCACTATTTTCCTACTATCGAGTGTAACTCAGAAATTCATCCTTATAAGTTAAAAAGGATTAGAACTGATCAGGTTCTAATCTAGTTCAATCAGATAGACAACTACGAGTTAAATCAATAAATCATACGTCCTAATTTTATGAATTTAGACGTTCTAACTAAGATCTGATCAAGATCTTCTAAACCTATATATTATGAATTAAATACTATGAGAATTAGGTTTAATCACATAATCCAAAGGATAAGACCTAAGTTCTAGGTTTTATTCTATAAGTGATCTACTAGTAAGGCAAAATCCTATTAAGTAATCAAACTTAGTAGGATGAATCTCCTATCCTAAATCTAAAGTTAAAAGACAAAATAATCAGAATGAGTTGTAAAATAAAAGAAAGTCTAAAAACTAATAAAACCAAGGTTTCACCCATTGGGTAACTTAATTTACCCAACGAATGAACTCTAACCTATGATCTAGTCCTAGTCTCAGGAAAGGTCAATAAAGTGTAGTGCTTAAGACTTAACAGAAATTATTGGAATCTAACTTTAGGGTTGATTTCACTCACTTGATTGATTATAACATTAGCTTTAGGGTTTTGGAATAATAACTAAATGGTAGGTGTACTTAATCCAATCTTAGGGCAAAATGACCATTTTGCCCCTACTTTAAGGGTCAAAAGTCAACTTTTGATTTGGGGTCAAAACTGAGGTTTCTCTTTTCCAACTAATTTCTTACTAACTTGAAGATAGACAGTAAGTACGTCCAAATTGAACCTCAAACAGTCAAATTGTGACTAAAATAAGACTAGGGGTAATTTGGTCATTTACCTAAATTTCTAGGGTTCAGATCCTAAATATTATTTCAGTATATTGGTGACATTGGAATTCTAGGTTAGAAAGCTTCTTGAATTTTTGAATTTGGAGTTGATTTGACCAAGTTATGGCCATTTGAATTCTATGAGCATTATGGTCATTTTTCACTAAAGTCAAATATAAGTTCTAGGGTTGACTTTTTATTCTAATATCCAAATAAGAAAACTAATACTACTACGGTGATGGGGCCGCTCTCCTGAGTATTTTAAGACCCATATTGACTATGTTTCGATAACTGGGTAAAAAATTATGAGGCTCTAAAGAGGTCATAAAATGCTACCTCGTTATACGTACCCAAAATAAATTTTTACATTACGTTATTTGATTCCTTATATTTTTCTGAGTATTTTAAGACCTATATTGGCTATATTTGGATCATCCTATAAAAAGTTATTAAACTTTTAAGATTTACTATTCAAAAATACAATTTGAATTATTATACTATTTATTTATTCAAATTGAATTATTTTATTGTTCATTCCTAAAGTTTTTATATAAAATTTTTGAAATTATTAATCCTTAATTAATCTGTGATTAATTTGGCTTAATTATTAATTAACATTAATTAATATATTATTTAATTAAATTATATTTATTTTACTGTAGTAAAATAATTAGTGCTAATCACTATTTAATTAGTCTTAATTATTTACTAATATTTAATTATGAATAATTAATTATACTTTATTATTAATAATAATTAATTATCCTAATCACTGTTTAAGGTTTAATTAACTTTTAATTAACCCTAATTAATCTCTAATTATACTTAATTAATTAAGGTTATTGTTCAAAAGTAATTCACAATAATCCTAATTTAATTAACCACTAACTATAATTAATTAATCATTAACAATAATTAATTAACACTAATAGTAATTTAATTAATAATTTAATTAACAGATAGTGGGCCCCCCACTAGACACGTGGCACTGTGGGCCCCACAGGTGCTGAGTTAGCTTGGGTGACTGGGCAGTGGGTCCCACTTGCAACGTGGCGGGCCCATAGGCGGCCATGTGGCGCTGTGAGCCCTACTGGGGAGCCGAACCGCCGCGCGGGGCTCGGGCGGTGGGCTCCACGGGCCACGGGGCGCGCCGCCTGGCTACTACGGGGCGCAGTGGGCCCCACGGCAGAAGCCGAAAAGGCACGGGGCTCGGAAAATGGGCCCACAGGCCACGTGGCGTGCCCAGAGGCTGCCACATGGCCATGGTGGGCCCCACAGCCGAAGCCGAACGGTCGCGGGCTCGGCGTGTGGGCCCCACGTGACACGTGGCGGCCCCGGATGCTGCCACGTGGCGGAGTGGGCCCCACCAGCGGCATACTCGGACCCGGCGTGGTCGGGACGGGCTCGGGTCGACCCGGCCCGACCTGGACTTCGTCTTCTTCGCGAAGACGGGCCGAGGGCGCCGGGCTAGGGCACGACTTTTGCCGGCCTTCCCGGCGCCGTACCACCTCGGCCCGCACAGCCGACGGTAGCCCTCGACGAGGGCTACACACCGGTGGGTGGACCTTCGCCGGAGGTGGCCGAGATCGCTGGCAAAATCAAATCCTAGGTCCTAGGGTTTCGGCGGACGCGACGAGGGTTTGGTCCGAGGCTTTAAGCCTTGATTTGAGTCAACCGGACCCGATCGAGGTCGATCGGGTCCGGTTGATCGTCGATCTAGGTCCTACTCTACAATTTTTATGCCATGCGATGGCGAAAGGAAGAACGGAGGGGGAGATCGGGGTGGGGGTACCGATCGATGGTGCTGGTTTGCACGGGCTCGGTTCGGGTCGGGAGGTCGCTTCGGGCTCCAGTTTCGCTAACCCGGAGCCTGATGAGCTGCCGGGGATTTAAGGGAGGAGGCGGCGACCTCGCCAAGGCTGGGGGAGGCACCGGTTGGGCGCGGGAGGCGGCGGGGCGCGCCGCGTGGCGTCAGGCGGAGAGGGCGAGGACGACGGCCCCAGGCCGTCCGATCCCGCAACACGCGGACGGCCCGGATCAGCCCGAACCGCGCGACGCGGATTGCGGCTGGGAGCCGTTGGGTCCGCGTGGATCGGACGGTCCAGATGGTTATGTGATGACCCACTTAAGTAGTAATAAGTGAAACTCTTAAACATCGAGGCGACTTTTCAGATAATGGTGGAGTTCCTGATAAGAACTCCAAAGTTAAGCATGCTCAGGTGGGAGCACTCCTAGAATGGGTGACTTACTGGAAAATTATATTCTGAGGGCAAAACCGTGAGGCCTTTCTGGCCAAAGCGGACAATACCTTGGTGCTTAAGAGTTTGGGCTGTTACAAATGATAACAGAGCAAACCATAGGGTGTCAGATAGGAGCTAAGTGCCATACAAGGCAAAGTACCACATCATGTGAGCAGTCTCTTGAACCCATAATGGTTAAGGTGCTACATGGTTGTGGGTACCTCTTACGCCTGTAGAGGTCACCTCTAGTTCTATCTACCCAATGGATGGTTCTTGGATCTATGTGTGGATACTGACGAGAACGTCAGTTACTTAAGTTGGGGAGATTGTGATGACCCACTTAAGTAGTAATAAGTGAAACTCTTAAACATCGAGACGCCTTTTCAGATAACGGTGGAGTTCCTGATAAGAATTCCAAAGTTAAGCGTGCTCAGGTGGGAACACTCACAGGATGGGTGACCTATTGGGAAGTTATCTTCTGAGGGCAAAATCGTGAGGCCTTTCTGGCCAAAGTGAACAATACCTTGGTGCTTAAGAGTTTGGGCTGTTACAGGATCCGTCCGATCGGACGGCACCGTTAGCGTCATTCACTTAAGTTGACGGCGTTGTACGGCGCCGTCAATTAAATTTTTTTTTTTTTTAATTTTCCATAAATTTTTGAACATATTTTTCATAGCTAATTTGGGGTCAAGGAGTTCAATGGCGAAGTCGGATTTTCGATCCGACGAGTATTTTGATACATCGCTTTCCGGGGTATTTTTTATTATTAAAATATTCGTCGAAATTTCGACGACTTCTGATTGACACGAAAACTTCACCCCAAGCTAATTTGGGGTCAAGGAACGTAATGGCAGTGTCCGTTTTTCGATCGGAGGTCAATTTAAATAGGTCAATTTTCTAGGGTTTCTGGATTTCCAAAAATTAGGATTCGATCCGTTTGACTCCTGATTTGGACTAGGTCTCAGAGGTTGACTCCACTTGACCTAATTAGCACTTATAATTATGTTTAAGACTTATGATTAGTCCTAATCAACTATAGTAACAACTCAGGTTGTTACACAACTTACTCTCATCGTGATGAATTAATAAGTATTCCTCTCTCTGCTCTCAATCATGTTTAGTACTAGGAAAGTAAGGTTTCTTAAGACTATGAGTGCAACCACATAGATAGCTGCTCATCTTATTTCTATTGTTGAACTGTCAGTGCTATTTAAGTAATTTAAAAATCTTGATAATACAGTTAGAGCATACAAAAAAAAAATTAAGAAAAATCCTAGAGAAATAGATTTTCACAAGTCAAAATTGCTAGTTATTGATTTATGTATTTCAATAAAGCATCTCACAAATAGGCAAAGTAAATCAAAGTGTTTTACTTTTACACTATGACAATTTAGTGTTTTTACATGAGTTTTTCTCAAGGTTTTTGTTAGCATTTTGTTATGTAGTGTTCTTGGGCATCAAAGAAAGACACTTTTATTGTCAAAGCAATGCCCTGCCTGCTTTGTAACTTACAAGCATTGCCAATAAACATGAAGAAATGTAAAAATGGTACAACATCTGTTGTCAAATCATCCCATGAATATTATAATTTGAATTACAATTTCAAATGTTGAAACCTCATATCCCTGAAACTGTCCCAGTAAAATTTATTTCTTAATACAATACCACAGTAATTAATCGTGTAGATTGCACTATTAATAAGGACATAGTGTTTGTAAGCACAATAAAGAACGTACTTCTTTAATGTCAAATTTTCTAGATGGGGATTCCATTACGTATAAACAAGTATTAGTAGCAGCCAACATTGTTGGAGCAATTGGTCCTTGCAATAGGACCTCTTTGCCTTCTAAATTGAATAACTAATCAAATTTGTATATCAAACACTTCAGTACAAATAATTGCATTCTCCTTAAAACACAAGCACATCTTATCAATTGATGAAGGTTTAAATTTGCAGCACCATTTCAATGGATTTACTTGTTATCATATCTACAAATTTCATATTGCAGTAACATTTTGTAAGAGTGTATCATTTTAACACAAGTGGAGCTGTTGGCAAGAGAAATTTTATCAAGTAATATTTTATATAAAGCCACCTGCGAAAAAAGACATTTTGAAGGGATGGGGTATGTAAGTAGGTCTAGCACTTTCTCTTAAAACTTGAAATATATTCAAATTTTAAATCAAGTAGGAATTAAATTGAAATATATTTAAATTTTAAACCCGATAATTATATTGCAGAATTTATGATATAGGGCTAAACAGTTTTGCATTAAATCTAATTTTGAATGTAGGGACGGCAAAAAATGTATATTTTAAAGCTATTTGAGAGCAATGTGGGAGCCAAATTTTAGTATCTTAAGAATATACAAGAAAAATAATTAGATATAGTGATCCAAAAAAAATTTCAAATTGTTAGAAAATGCAAAAAAAAAATTATTAAACAAAAAATCTTGATTAATTTTACTTTTGCATATGAATCGTACACAAAATATATATTTTAAAATTAAATCATAGTTATTTCTTAGAAATTTGGAAGATTTCTTAAAAAAAATTACTTTTTAATATTTTTTCTGTATATTATTTAATTTGTTTATATTTTATTTACTCAAAAGGGTTCGACGGACATTCGACTCCGGTTTAACCTTTAAACCTTGAACCTCTCTGCATTAACAATTCAATGACCCACCCGATTTTTAATTCATTGATCTTTAGTCTAAATTTTGTGAATGAAGCATTAGTAAGGCATTAAGATAACATTAGTAAGCCAATTTAGCATAAATTTGCACAATGTGCATCTCGAGCCATATATAAAGCAATATTAAGAATTGATAAATAAAAGTGTTTCTGTATAATTATCACATATGAATAAATTACCAATCATTTAACTTTTTTTAAATATTTTTATATTATATGCAAGAAAACCAAAGTATTTTTAACAAACAAACAATTAGAAAAGACAAATGAAGCAAAGATGCCATTATTTATTAATTTAAGAATAATATCCAAACAAACGAAGAAAACATTGTCATTTTCAATTTGATGAATGGTACAAAAAATATTTTCTGTTTAAATCCAATCAACTCCAGGATTGATACAGATCAGGCCAACACTTTCATATCCTCCATGAACTTGGTAGCCGGAGAATGCAATGCAACGCATCCATATTCCTCTCGTGAGTATCTTCTGTAAACCACTGTGAGCTTGCTATCGGGTGCAGAAGAATGCAAGCCTATCATGTGGTTTGAGCACTCCCTGTGACAAGAGATAATATTTCATTAAATTCTAATAAAAAGAAATGAGAAAAAAATGTAGGCGCATATAAAATACTCATATTTATGTGTCATACTTTAGATGATTCTCTAAATAGCCAGTGTGGTACTCTAGAGTTCTGTTCCACAATGGAGTCTTCTTCAAAGTACAACGTGCCGCATAAACAGCAGAAGCAACAATCATGGAAGGGCAGTACATCATCATAGAGTAATGCATCAATGATAGTTGAACAAAAAAGAAAGTCATATGTTCCATCTGATGTATTCAACAATAAAAGTCAAGATATTTCAATTTTTCATTCAGGAAAAAAAAAGTGAATAATGTTGAAACCAAACTCCACAAGCATAGTTAGAAGCATGTCTTGTAGTATGGAACAAACCTTAAATAAAAGATTAGCTTTTTTTGTTTATGAAAAAAACTGAATAGATTGAAAGCTTTGAATCAATCTACACAAGCCATTGGGGAAGCTTGAGATAATGATGCAAGTTTCAGTTGTATCATTCACGAAGCCAAAATAAAAGGAATGAATATGAACAATTACTTCGTTTACTTCCTTGTCAGAGTTTGCAGCTTTGACGAATCGATTAATGAAGACATATTGAGTTGGAAACGTCAAGCTCCAGTTAAGTTTGTTCAGAATTTCCTTCTCCATTCTAAGTATTTGTTCTCTGGTGTATGCACAATCCGAAATGCTAATGAAATCATTAACCTGCAATTCAAAATCTAATCAAAACCATAATTTTTTGTTTTTAAAATGAAGTCTGTGTATACAAATAATGACAGAGTAGTTTTATTGCTTATAATATGAAGTACATACCTCTGGAGCCCATATCTCTTCATACTTGGCAGCAATGAGCATAGCACTGATACCGACAAGCTGCAGCTCCTTCCTCATCACTAACTCCATGGAGAGATATCGATCTATGATAAATATTGTGAGGTAAAGTGTCTCTGGCATCAGCTCAAACTTATAGTGCACTTCGATTAGCCAATCCACCAGTATGGCTCTCATTTTGGCGTTTATTTCGACCTGGGAGCTCATATAGTCTCGTGGGCGGCACACTTTCTGCAGTTCAGAACGACAATAAGCTCCATAAAACGAATCAAAGAGATGAAATGTGAAATATTTCTTTGATTCTGTTATAACAACCTCATGCTCTTTGTAGAATTTGTATAGATCCTCAACATAATCTACCATACACAGTTCATTCTCAGCATCTCCAGCATCAATATCTTCAATCCCACATGCAAGCTAGCATGATGGAAAGAATAATTCAATGCATATCCCCTTTGAAAAATTAAATCTATCATTTTGACACAATGGTTAAGAAATTCAATATACCTTGCTACGAGCTGATAGCACACAGGATAGGGTGTGCACATTTCTCTTTGAGTGTGATTTAATCTTTTGTTCGGTTGCAGGAACCATTGGGCTAATGTCCATCGCCACTTCTCCTGCCTTTGAATTTTTGACAACGGCCTTCTTTGCAGCAGCAACATCAGCGGGCACAGTCGCTTCCTTCTGAACCTTCTGCAAATTTTTTTTGTGTGTTTTTGTAATTCTTTTTGAGCAAAGAATTTTTAGAGCTTGAGCTTGTGCATTATTGGGAAACGTACCTTAGCTGCAGCTTGAGCTTGTGCATTGGCCAGCAATTTCGCACCAAAACTTCTGAAACCAAAATCAGGGGTATTGTTAGGATTGATCATGATTCAACTATCTGTGATAACAAGTGATGGGTAGATAAATACCTTGTTACTGGACGAGCAATTGGCTTCCTGGATACATAAATGAACACACAAGTTAATAATAAGTTGGAATTTATTATGGGATTAAGAGGTAATTTGCAAGATCTAATGAATACTTACGCATCAGTTATGCGCATATTAACAAAGTTTCCAATATCCCCAAGGGCCTTTCGGTTCATAGCATTTCCTGGAGCATCAGTTGCTTTCAGCTTTCCTGCTGCCATGACCGCACCTGTCAAATATCATAACACCATTCAAACAAGAAACTAAAAGAAATCAAACAGAACAACTCAACAAATGAAACAGATGAACTTTATGTGTCTTTTTTCTAATAAATAACCGCAGCAAGAAGATGCTTTTTTTAACAGCAGAAGAAAAAAAAAGCAAAGAAATTAAATAAACCTACATAAATCCAAGAAACAACAAGTTTCGTCCAACATCCTAACAAAAAGATTGTCTTCATATCCTTACCTGTCTGCTGCCCATTGACGCATGCGTGATTTCTTGTCGCCATCGCCTTTCGAGATCTTCGTCGATATCTTCTTCTTCTTCTTCCTCGTCTGATTTTCTTAGAAGAAATCGCCTCTCTTTCGCTCTTTCTTTCTATTCTAGTTCTAGGGCAGGCGATTACGTTTGAATTCTAGGGCAGGCGATTACGTTTGAATTCTAGGGCAGAGGTTTTCGAGAATATGTAAGGGAACTAGCCGTTAGCTATTATGTTGTTTACGTTAGAGATTTTTTTTTCTTTTGTAATTTGAAATTTAGCTCTACTCAAGTTTCCCAACTTTTAAATTTTAGTAATCCGAATTTTAAAAACTTTAATACTTATTTTTATTTTATTTAAAAAGCACAATTAATAGCTTTTTTAACAATAAAATTTCAATATTTAAAATTTATTTGACAAATAAATTTAAAGAAAATCAATTGTTTAATTTCTTATCTATTTTATTATGATTAAAAAATTTTAAAACTTACAAAAATTTTGATAGTTAAAATTTTTTAATGCTATATTAGTAAATATGAAATATAATGCCTTTGTTAATAAAAATATATATTAATCTCACAAATCATCACAAAATTTTCCAAAAAATGAGAGATGTATTTAAAAAATATATTTAATTATACTTAGTTTAAAAGCAGTGCAGAAAATAGAAAAGTAGACTAAAATACGAAAGAAAAATGAAAATAAACAAAACTAATGAATTACATAATAAAGTGTATACATAAGTCCTGAAATATCTATCAAACAAGAAGTTGCATGTATGAAAATGCACATATAAACAAAGAAAATATAAAAAATAAATATGTTCAATAGAAATGCTAAGTAAACTAAAAAATAATATAAGTAAATTTGATTGAAGTAAATTGAACAATACTAAAGGTGAATTGTAAAAAGTACTAAAAGTATATGTACGTATAGTAAATTTAATCTCTATGATGGAAGTAAGTTGTACAATATAATTGTGAAGACTGTATGAAGCAACTAAACTTGCATAATCCATAAGAATGTGCTCATAATGTAAATGTTAATTTTAAATTTACTTTATATTATTTCAATATGTTATGTGAGCACGTACAAAATAAGGTGAAGAGTTAGTCACATCTGCCCAACTGTATGTAGCAGGATCTCCAGTATAACTATACACTCACCCTCTATATTATGTGTAGTTTTTGATCTCTTCATAGCCTGCCTTAGCTCAAATATATGTATAGACTGATCTATATAGAGTGAAACCCCTTTATTTTGTATTTTTTTATATTTTTAGGGCACAAAATTGTTAATGTGATGCTTAAGGATTTATGTTTAATGCATTGTAGCAACAAAAATTTTAATCATTAATTCTAAAATGTATGATATCTTTTATTATTTAATTATTATATAATTTTAATGATCCGAGACTATTCAAATTTCCAATTAATTAAGACATTAATATATCTTAATCAATTGATTTAAATAAGTATATATTTACTAAAATTATTAATTTGAATAATTATATTATTGTATATTTAATAATTATTATTTGATTTGTTAAATTGGACTTAAATTTATATATGTGTTTGTCTTTCATCTTAAATCTAATTTATTTAAGATTTATTTATTACTTATAATTTATTATTATTCTTTATATATATATATATATATATATATTAAAATAGATTTGTTTAATGTTATATAATTTATTATTTATACTTTTATTTAATGAAATTATCAATACTATCCTAGAAGTTTATTTTCTTAACCCACCAAAAGGCTCATTATATTAATATATTTAATTGAATAAAAATGAAGTTTTAATAAAATTTATAAATGTTGAACTTGATGATATTATCTATAATCTAGCTATTATTTATTTAATTCAATATCCTAATAAGATTACTTAAAGTTTGTCGATTCGTACATCTACTTGATGCTAAAAGTAAGTTTCATTAAGTAGTATTTCCTCCATGTACTTGTAAAATAATACTTACACTCTAACAACGAGATTTTAAGCCGCTAGTATTCACTAACGGTGCAAAGGTCTATTACAATAATTGTGATTTTTGCCTTTTTAAATTAGGCTTAATTGAGTCTTAAAAATGGTTCTATTAGACTTAAAATATCATTAGGTATCTTCTGTTGAAATTTAAAGTCAATCTAAGCAAGTGCAAATTTTGGAATATTTTAACATTAATTAATACTCATAAAATTATGAAAATTATTTTGACATTAAACCCCAATTATGATTGCATATTTGAATTCTTCACATCGAAATATGCTATGGGTGCAAGTTTTTATAATTTTTGGACTTAAAATTGTCTAAAAATTCACAAAACACATGAATTTTCTTAAAATCAAATTACATAAGCTATTTATATAAATTGAATTCAATTAATTCAAAAAATTGAATTAATCGGACGACGGGGATTCGCTTTCTAGGTCCGCACACAGAACAATGAATCCGTCCAATCCGACCTATCTGATTTCAATTTGACAACGGATATCCGATCCGCGGTATGACCGAATCTGACCCCATATCCGATGGCATGAATTGAACCCGCCTAGGTTCACTTCCGCACGACAGACGTGGGCTCGCGATGGACACCACGTCACCGTCGCGTTCCCCAGTTTCGGTGGAACCAACGCAAAAAATGCTCATCGCTATCTTCTCTACCTATTATAGTAGTTCCAAGGGCACCAGAAGTACCAGAGGACCCCCAATTTTTCAGTGACTCCGACAAACACTGAAAATTTCGGTGAGAGGTACCACCTTACCCTCTCCCATTCTCTTGCAATTTTTATTTCAAAAGTCAACTTTAAGCATCATACTACATTTTCAAAAAGTCAATTTTAAGCATCATACTACATTTTCAAAAAGTCAATTTGTCCAAAACAACCTGATTTCGCTGTTGATTGAATCACCGGTGAAAAGTAACCTCGTTGGAGAAATATTTTCTGGTGGCCAACTAATGGGCTTTTGGTTCCCACTGACGTGCCTCGGTGAGAGGAGTCTGACGGTGGTCGAATAGCGAAGCATAGAGGTTGGATGGCGCTGGAATCTGCCATGGAAGTTGAAGCATCTCAGCGAATTGATGAGAATATGAACAATAACTTGTATTGTAGCAGACCAGTTCAACCGAACCCTCAATGACCGTTAATTGTCGTTAGCCACCGCTAGCCGTTGTATGGCATATTCATGGAATATTCCCTTAATATTAAGAAATTTAACGGAATTTGTTAACTGCCATTAATCGAGAAGGAATATTCCAAAATTAATAAAATAGAAATTTTTTTTCATAAAATTCAATTTTTATTAATCATATATTTTGAAAAATGTAACTTCAAACATAGTCAAGTTATGCCTTAGATTAGTATGCCTCATTTAGCGTGCTGTAATTAGATCTTAGCAAGCAAACTGCCTATGGACTCGTGTTGATGTAAATAATCTTATGACGGTATAATTAAGAAATATTTATGTTATATACTCACAAGTCAAGCTTTAAAACCTATCAGGCTTTGCCTCTATTAGAGTGCCAAATTCAAATATGGGTAAATAATATGTTTACGAATTCTTAGTGTTGTGAGTAATCCAATGGTAGTACAATTTATTAATTCTGAATTATAAAATTTGCAACCCAAATTTTAACCTTAGCTAAGCTTAGATTCACCTCGTTAAACATGTTAATCCTATTTTAGCCAAACAAAGTACATATGAAACCCTTATAACTCACACAACTTTGATTTAAGGAAAACAAGATGTTTAGATGAGTAAAAAAAGATCAACTCTCAATTTTAGTTAATAGTGCCTCGTAAAATGTGCTAGAGTCCAAGTTAGACAAATGAGGTGCCTATGCATTCCTCATCACCCGAAAAACCTCAATTCTCCATAATTGGCAAAATTTTTGCATTTAATTTTATAAATTAACTTTTCTACTTAAGAAGAAGTTGATTTAAATTGCATTCAATGTTAGATGCATACTTAAATGGAATTTTAGATGCATAATTAAATGGAATTTTAGATGCATACTTAAATGAAACCTTAGATTTATAGGTAATTGAATTGTACAAATATATCATGCTCATTGAACTAATTGTTGCATATTGCATTCATCCTTATTGTTGCATGTAGTTAATAGCATTTGTCTTTGTTGTAGCATATCATAATTGTCATATGTGATTAATTACATTCATTCCTACATGTAGCATAATTGTTCATACATCTCATACTCGCAAACTCATAGTGCTATATGAGAATGTTTAATTTTCTACTACTTGCAATTATTACTTGTATGTGTGTAATTGCAATCATGATAAATTCATATTATTGTTATTTAATTGCAACCATTAATCATACATTTAATTTACAAGTATACTTGTAACCTATCATTGATTCATGTTACTCTTTTCTTTTATTCACATATCTTGATTTCAGTTACTTTTATCAATATGTGATTACTTGCTTCTGCATATATACATATAATTATCATTTTAATTATCATGCATTTGAATTCATATTCATCATATTTATCATATCATATGTATATAATGCATTTTCATATTCCATATTTTTATTTTAACTTAAGACCCTCTTCTTAATCCTTGACCAACACAGCATCCAATGATTTGGGTTAACTTCCTTCTAATCTAGTATTAGATGTTGTGGTGACATATCAATATTGGGTTTAATCTTCTACCCGATATTAGGGTCGTCACATTAACGACCGATCGGGAGGAGCGATCCGGGCCGTAGGATTCACGAGTTAATCTAACGGCGGATCTGCGGCTCCGCAAATCTGGATCCTAGATAACGGATCCACGGGAGGAACGATAGAATGGAACGGGGCTCCACTGTCGTGTGATCCGGGTTCTGCAGCGGATCGCCTGCGGTTTGCACAGCGGATCTCGAATGAGTAATTCAATTTATGGTAGATTTGCATATTCAAATTATTGGAATCACTTATGTGCAATTATCTCAATTTAATTTAAATTGAATTATGGTTTAAATGATATCTAAAAATTACCAAACTTTCACCCCTAGTTAATTTGTGGGTGAGGAATTCAAAAATAAAATCAAATTTTAAATTTGAGATTATAATATTTTAGGTCTAAATTAGGGCATCTATACTGATCAAATGGCTAAATTGACTTAAAGAGATCCAATTGACCTCAAAATTTTAGGATTATTTTAAGTTGATATTCTAAATACAATCGAATTAGAACTAATGCCTGATTAAACTGAGAATTAAATAGTATAGCAACCTAAGTTGTTACACTTTGGCTCAATTTAGGTTTCCAAATTCGTGCATAAACGAATTTGATTGCATTTTGATAAGAAATGAAGCAAAGTGTGGGCTTGATCGGCGGTCGAAGCCCAGCTCGAAGTGTGTCGAAGATTACAACTCACGTCGCTCCTTTGCGAGGATGACGGTCATGCGACCATTATATCTTACTACTATTTTATCGAATGGCACAGATTGTTCGCAGTTCCATCATATGACGGATCAGATGGATTTAGACGGAATAATTAGTTTAATTAATTAATAATTAATGGCTTATTTTTGAATTAAAATTTTAGCAATCAAATGAGCTCTAACGTGTTAGATTAGTTGTAAATGTGAGTGATGAACTCAAAAATAAAGTCCAAAATTTATTTGGGAGTCGTTTTAATTAATTCATTTTTTTGGGTATTTAAAATATAATAAAATATTTGAGAAACTTCAAGGATCTTCAAAACTAATAAAATTTTCACTCATAACTAATTTGGGGGCGAAGAGTTCAATAATGAACTCTGATTTTAATTTGGATATCAATTTAATTAGCATGCTTTTCTAATTTTCTTAAAATATTAAAATTATTTAATTGAGCTCAAATTCGCTCCAAATTCTCAGAGTTTGCTCTAAACATCATTTAGAGTCTAATGAAGTTGTTTACAAAACAAATTGACTGCTAAATACTGATTAATAGCATTGAGTTGTTACACATGGTCTCGGGCCCGAGCTCAATGGCAGCCACCTTATTACAAATATTAGTGGCTTTGTGTAACAACCTAGGTTGTTGCTTAGGTCAATTAGGACTAATTCAAGTCTTAATTATGGTTCTATTATCTTAATTAAGTCCTTTAGAACCTACCTCTAAGATCTGAATCAAATCAGGGATCAAATAGAGTAAATCTTGATTTCTGGAAAATCCCAAAACCCTGGAAATTCACTTTTTATCTAGACCTCTGATTGAAAATTTGACTTCGCCATTGTGTTCACCACCCCCAAATTAGCTAGGGGTAAAGTTTTGGATACATTTGGAAATCGTTAGATTTTCAACAAATATTTTATTATTTAAATACCTGAAAAAAAATCAAATAAATATATACTCGTTGAAACAAAAATCTGATTGCGTCATTGAGTTTCTCACCTTTCAATTAGCTAAGAGTGAGTTATTGAGATTTTTCTGGAAATTATTTAAAAGACTTATCTTATTTTTAAAATTAGGTAATAATTAATACATTATGTATTTAATAAATTCCCTAAAATGGTTGTCGTATTCTCCCTCTAACGCCATTTATCAGGTCAAGGTCTGACCCGCTAATGCAAAATGGGTCCAATCGTTTGCTTCCATCAGGCCAAACTGGTCCCGCGCTCTGCGATCGGGCTGGCCCGGGATCCATCCCCATCCGCGATCGAGTGCATGTCACACACAACGACGCACGGCTCTCGCGCCTCAGTGCAAATGGCTTCTTCGAAGGATCCCCGTCGCTTCCAAATTTGAGATAAAAATCTAACAGAGAGTCTTAAGTGAGGATAAAAAAAGAAAAGCTCCATTTTTAGGACCTGTTCTAAAACCTTTCATTGACTGGAAACTTGGAGCTCGATGATTCGAACTCAAGGTACCATACCCTAGGTTGCCGATCAATCTTATGCAGTTATTTCATCTAAGTGATTATTCTAATCTGATGCTATACTCATTTCTAAGTTTCTATTGAGCTTAAATGATGTTCAATCCTTCGATCAATTCCCCATTTTTTTGCAAACCCTAAATCTACTTCTATTCGTCAGTCCGGGGAAGAAGAAGGCGAAACACCTTTTCGAATGGATCGGGACGGGTTCAACCCGACCAGTTTGATTGCCTGCGGGTCCTACGAGGAGCTCATCTTTTTCGCCACGTGTCCAGCAGCCCGAATTCATTAAAGAGGCGGGCCCCACTTACCCATCTAATTAATGGATCGGTTGACAGCCGTTGGATTAATTGTGTAGGTCCCGCACACCGATTAATCCTGCTCAAAAATAAAACAATTATATGCATATTAAATAAATTAATTCATTTAATATAATTAATTAAATTGAAATATCCAATCTTTAGCCCTTAATATCTTGAGAAATACACATCCAAACAAAAATAAATATACTATTGGATTCAAAAAATTACAAGGAATATTATGGAGCTATCAAATTTTCATTTGGAGCAGTATATCACATAGTGACATTTAAGGGGTATTAAGTAAATTTAAAGATGTCACATTAATTCATTTGTTCATAACTTTTAAACTATTAATCAAAACATACTTAATATGGGTCTCAAAGTACTCAAAAAATCTTAAGGATTAATTTAGTAGTGTCCATTTTTTAGTTTGGATTAAAATTTGACTAATCACATTTAGGACCTAACCCTAATTAGGTCAACTAACCCTAGAATTTCAATTGACCATAAGTTGGTCAATTGAGCTCCAAATTAGGTTATCCAAATATTTATTTAGATTAGAAAAACCTAATTTACAATAATATACAAAAATATTTAGAATCCAATAATTAGATTTGCTAACCAACCCTAATTACTCTAAATCTTGATTAGTAAAGATTAGCAAATCTAATAATCCAAATTGAATAATTCAAGTTTCAGAGAACTCCTAAAATAGATTATAATCTAGTTGTGTAATTAGTTTAGTGATATTGTGATTAATTTTACTAATCACTCACTAATTATATTAAAACTCTAATTATTAACCCTAGAACTTGTATTGGCCATAACTTAGACAATACTTATCAAAATTTGATGATTTTAGATTCTATGGAAACCTTAGGACATAACCTAGAGTAATCTAAAAGAAAATTTAGGTTTCATTAGTGTAAAATTACCAATTTTCCCTTATAGATCAAACTTCTTAATTTGACCTTATAAGGCTTAATCTTTAACCAAAATTAATAAACTTACTGTCTGAACTCATATTAGATAGTAAGTAATCTTTCCACTTTAAGAAATTTTAGATTTAAGCCCTAATACTTAAAGATGAAATTTAGACCCTTTAGAAAGGGGCAAAATAGTCATTTTGCTCAAATTTAGGCTTAAACACCTTAAGACCTTAAATACATTCCTAAACTCGTAAAATCAGTAAAATAACTGATTTAAACTCATTCTAGAACATTTAAACTTATTTAAGTAATAACATATGAGAAACCCTAAAAAATGGCCTAAATTTCTCTAAGTCTTAAAGTAGGTCTCATAAGGTGAATTTAGTTCACCTTATGTCTCCTTTAAGTTTCATTCAACATTTTTAATAGTTAAATAATATCAAACCTAAGATTTAAATATTCTCTTAGGACTTTCTTTCAGATCTTTAGGATCTTAACTCCTTAGGATCTAGCATAGAAATTAGGTTATAGTTCATCTATTAAGTAATTGGGTACTTAATAGATGAAACCTTGGTTTTATAGTTTTCTAGATTTCATCATTTATTTATGATTATTTTATATTTAAACTTTAGATTTAAGATTAGAGATCCATCTTATTAGGCTTGATTTTGCTTAATAAGATAACCTGAATTATAGCTCGTGAGACGTGGGTTTAACTTTATACCATTAGGATTAGAACCTATTGGATTAAGAAGTTAAAATCTAATACTTAGATTTTAACATCTTAATCCCCCAATTTTGAGTCATACTAATCAAGATTGGTTTGGGATTCGTAAAATCATTAATTAGGACATTTGATTTATTCTTTTAACTTAATTAAGCGACATGTGATTTATAAGTATTAGAACTTTGTTAGTTCTAACATTCTTTTGACTTGTAGGCACAATATTCTGGAATTATACTCGAGAGCTGGATATTGGAGATCCTAAACTTATATAAATTCAGATTAGTTAGAATGTCTTAAATAGAAAACAAAGTGATATCACAAATATTGTTTAGTGCTATTTTATATATATTAAATATTGTATGCTATGCTTTTCTTTTTGCTTTGGACTTCTTTACATTTGGATACATTGCATTAAATATAGAATATTGGATGATTATTTCTATGTTAATTTTGAATGCATTCATATGGCATTTTATATTCTTAGAAGGATATTTGATGGAAAATAGCTTTACTAAACTTGAGGAGATATGCCTTTTTAGTTTGCCATGTAGTATGACTTTACTTGAGAATAGTTTTGGGCTAGGACTACTTTCCTAGTGCCTGTAGGATAGCTTTTGGGGCTAGGAATACTTTCCTAGTGCCTGTTGTTTATGATTAGGACTACTTTCCTAGTGTATATGGGACTACTTTTCCAGATATTGGTTATTTCTTACTAGAACTACTTTCCTAGTGTATATGGGACTACTTTTCCAGATACTGTCTGTTTCTGACTAGGACTACTTTCCTAGTGAATCTGGGACTACTTTTCCAAATGGTTTGCAATACTTTTTGATGGAATTAACTTGAATCTGGAACTACTTTTCCAGACGGTTTGTAGTACTTTTTGGTAGAATTAACTTAAATATAAGACTACTTTTCCAGATGGTTTGCAGTACTTTTTGATAGAATTAACTTTAATATGGGACTACTGTTCCAAATGTTTAACAGTTACTTTTCAGATGGAATCTGGGACTACTTTTCCAGATGAGCAAATGGACTTTACTGGTGGCCGGACTAAGTAGGAATATCTCATTTCTGACAGTTACTTTTCAGTTACCTCATTTGTATTACAGTTACTTTGCAGTTGCCTTTTGTTGCTTTACAATTTTGGCTCACTTTTACCTTACAGTTAAGTTCATTTCTTGCTATATTTTCATTTTCTGTAGTTCTTACTTGTCTTATAATTTAGTACGTCTTCTGCTATATTTTCATTTTCTGCAGTTCTTACTTGTTTTATAGTTCAGTACGTCTTTTGCCATATTTTCATTTTCTGCAGTTCCTTTGTACACACAGCTTTGAATATTCATTTATACCTTTCAGCAGTTCACTTTAATCTTTGGCATATTAAGATGTTAGAATTTACTTTCAGTTTCGTACTTTCAGATTAGTTATAAAGTAGCATGTTTTATATTGATCATATACTTAGAAGTTTCACTTGTGTTTAGTAGATTTCTTTATGCATTACTTGACCTTTTCTGCAGCTTGAGTTGAGGTATGTGCTTACCTCACATCTTGTTAAGTTATAATTATGTTAATTATAACTTTGTTATATTTCTTTAATGCTTACTGCTCCTATGTTACTTAGTATGGTGATATCATTATAACATAACAACTTACAGCCTAAAATATACTTAGATATTTTATCTAACTAGATTTTTCTTTTGTTGGCTAGGACCCTACCATTGTGAAACCGACAATAGTAGATTCTGAGCTGTTCGAGATTGTAGGACCTTCTGGAGATCCGATTCAGGAGGAGCATACATGAGAAGATCATTAGTCACTACCAGATATTGTGAGGATATGAGAGACTTTACTTTCATTACTGCATAAACTTTAATATCATTTTGTAATAATATAAAATTTAATTGCTTTACTTTTCATACTTATATATTATAAGTTGTACAACTTTTATCTGGATTGTATGGATGTTACATTTGTCTTTCTTTCGCACTCTGACAAATTGTAGTATACTCATTTAAGTGATTATTTTTGTTGCTGCTCTTTGCTTATTAAGGCACATCCTCCCTTGATATTTGATTAAGAAGGTCCATTCCTTAATCTGAATATTAAGTGAGGGTTTACTAAGTGACGACCACCTCCTAATCCGGATGATTAGTGGGCGGCCGCCACACTTTGGGCCTTAGAGACCCGCCAGGAAGGTCGTGATACATTAAGCAAATTGCTAAAGACCATTAGGGGTAGTGGGGGGCATGCTTGATAGCAGATGTACGAGGGAATATCCACTATTAGGGCGAATTATATAGGGAAGATGAAGAACTACGTTGGGTGCTCACACAACTGTCTGTTATATTGATCAGAAAGGTGGAACAACTGTGATGTATCGGATCGTAATGGCCAGATGATAATCAACTGTGACCATCAAATCAAATGCGCCATCTAACAGCTAGGGACAGATCAGGCGAGACCAGATCTGGGTCGACTGATTAGGGTGCAAGAACAGGTGAATGGCACTAATTTTGCTGTCGCACGGTTGAAGCCCCACGACGAATTCACCGCTATCCAAGCAGCTGATCCTAGGGCTCGGCCAATTGTTAAAGGGATATATATATATATATATATATAATTAAAATTATTGCTTAACACTAATTAGCAATTAAACTAATCTAAATTAAATCAAATTTAAGCCCGACTCGGCTTAATTTTAGCTTAATCGTACCTTAACTTAGTTCATCTAGCTATTATAATCAATCTCTAAAGATTTAGTGCGATTACGAGCTAAATCAAATATGTTGGAATATTTTAATATTAAATTAATTAGAAAATTGAGGTATTTAATTTGTCCTCGAAATCAAAATCCGATTTCGTCGTTGTGATCATCACCCCCAAATTAATTAGGGTGATATTTTGGGCGCATTTGGAAGTCGTCGGATTTTCACGAAAATTTTAATATAATTAAATGCACCAGAAAATAGAATAATTAAATAATCATTGGAATTGAAATCTGACTTCGCCGTTGAATTCTTCACCCCCAAATTAGCCAGGGGTGAATTTTTGGAATTTTTCGTAGTGCGATTATTCAACCCAAATTCTTAATGAATTAAATGAATAATTAGTATTCATTTAAATTGCATTTTTCCATTTTATAATTTCCTTTTTTCCTCCATTCCCTGCGCATGGGACCCCCCTTCCTATCCCCCCTTACCTCATTCGACGCTCCCCCTCCCTCAATTGCATGAAGGGACTGTGTGATGACCCACTTAAGTAGTAATAAGTAAAACTCTTAAACATCGAGGCGCCTTTTCAGATAACGGTGGAGTTCTTGATAAGAACTCCAAAATTAAGCGTGCTCATGTGGGAGCACTCCCAGGATGGGTGACCTGCTAGAAAGTTATCTTCTGTGGGCAAAACTGTGAGGCCTTTCAAGCCAAAGCGGACAATACCTTGGTGCTTAAGAGTTTGGGCTGTTACAATTGGTATCAGAGCAAACCATAGGGTGTCAGATAGGAGCTAAGTGCCATACAGGGCAAAGTACCACTTCATGTGAGCAGCCTCTTGAACCCATGATGGTTAATGCGCTACATGGTGGTGGGTACCTCTTGCGCCTGTAGGAGTCACATATAGTCCTATCTACCAAATAGATGGTTCTTGGATCTGTGTGTGGATACTGACGAGGACGTCAGTTACTTAAGTTGGGGAGATTGTGATGACTCACTTAAGTAGTAATAAGTAAAACTCTTAAACATCGAGGTGCCTTTTCAGATAACGGTGGAGTTCTTGATAAGAACTCCAAAGTTAAGCGTGCTCATGTGGGAACACTCCCAGGATGGGTGACCTATTGGGAAGTTATCTTCTGTGAGCAAAACCGTGAGGCCTTTCAGGCCAAAGCGGACAATACATTGGTGCTTAAGAGTTTTGGCTGTTACAATTGGTATCAGAGCAAACCATAGGGTGTCAGATAGGAGCTAAGTGCCATATAGGGCAAAGTACCACTTCATGTGAGCAGCCTCTTGAACCCATGATGGTTAAGGTGCTACATGGTGGTGGGTACCTCTTGCGCATATAGGAGTCACCTCTAGTCCTATCTACCCAATGGATGGTTCTTGGATCTGTGTGTGGATACTGACGAGGATGTCAGTTACTTAAGTTGGGGAGATTGTGATGACCCACTTAAGTAGTAATAAGTAAAACTCTTAAACATCGAGGCGCCTTTTCAGATAACGGTGGAATTCTTGATAAGAACTCCAAAGTTAAGCGTGCTCATGTGGGAGCACTCCTAGGATGGGTGACCTGCTGGGAAGTTATCTTCTGTGGGCAAAATTATGAGACCTTTCAGGCCAAAACGGACAATACCTTGGTGCTTAAGAGTTTGGGCTGTTACAATTGGTATTAGAGCAAACCATAGGGTATCAGATAGGAGCTAAGTGCCATACAGGGCAAAGTACCACTTCACGTGAGCAGCCTCTTGAACCCATGATGGTTAAGGTGCTACATGGTGGTGGGTACCTCTTGCGCCTGTAGGAGTCACCTCTAGTCCTATCTACCCAATAGATAGTTCTTGGATCTGTGTGTGGATACTGACGAGGACGTCAGTTACTTAAGTTGGGGAGATTGTGATGACCCATTTAAGTAGTAATAAGTAAAACTCTTAAACATCGAGGCGTCTTTTCAGATAACGGTGGAGTTCTTGATAAGAACTTCAAAGTTAAGCGTGCTCATGTGAGAGCACTCCCAGGATGGGTGACCTGTTGGGAAGTTATTTTTTGTGGGCAAAACCGTGAGGCCTTTCATGCCAAAGCGGACAATACCTTGGTGTTTAAGAGTTTGGGCTGTTACAGATGGCTGAGGCCATCCTTCATTTCCTTATTTTCCTTCTCTTGCCATGTCTTCCATCCCCTTCCTTCTCCTCTTTTAAATGAAGCCTCAACCCCTCCTTCTTGGGTTTGCTATCTATCTAAAGCTTCTCCTCTTTCCCCATAGTGGAGTTGGTGTTGAAGAAGAAAACCCCCTTCCTCCATTGTTGCACTTTGAAGAAGAAGCTCCTCTCCAAGTTTTGAAGAAGACCAAGGTTCCTTCTTTCTCTTTTAAGGCTAAGGTACTCATTTGCTCCTCTCCCTTATCTACTTTATATTGCTAATATGCTGATTTGTATCTTTACAAATCCATGATTGTATTTGGAAGCCATTGAGGCATTTTAAGGCATCATATTACTTGAAAATATCATGCTCTATTTTTCGTCCATTTTGTTTACCTGAGCCTTCAACTGCATGTTTTGTATAGTTAGGATAATCCATTTATGCTGATTTTAGTATAGATAGAAAGGTATCGGAAAGACCTTTCCATTGATATATGGCACTACTCATAGAATAATCTGGATTGAGAGTATTTGAGCTTGAAATGCGGCAATTCACAGTTTTCACACAAGCAAAATCACCGTCGGGTGCTACAGCGCGCCGTAGCGCTCGAGCTCAATCTGAATCCACCGTAGCGCCTTTAGTGCGCTACCGCACGCCACAGTGCTTTTGGAGCTAAAATAATGGCCTGGAAGGAAACTGCTGCGCGCGCCACAGTGCGCCGCAGCGCCATTTCGGGGAAAACTATAGAAAATCAAGAGAAAAATTAATTGAATAGTAACCCGCAAGTTGGACCGTTGTAGCATGTCATAGTGTGCCACAGTGGGCCACAACATCATTTCTAGAAAACTATATGAAACCAAATAATGAATTAATTGAACAATGTTTCCCCGCAAGTTGATCTGCCACAGCACGTCGCAGCGCCTGAATGCGCTGCCGCGCAACGTAGGATCTAGCTCTCGGATTGGTCCCGCCCGCAGTGTGCCGCAGTATCAAAAGTGCTGCAGTACGCCACAACACCATTTTCCGCTGCAGCGCGCCGCAACATCAAAAGCATTGCTGCGCGCCGCAGCATGCCATAGTGCACCACAATGCGCCGTAGCAACCAGAAAAATTTTGAATTGCCCAGAAATGGCTGAAATGGCTGAAACTTCACCGTTTTTACATTTTAAGGTCCCTAGGACCCTAGTGGGATTGAATTATGTTAAATTTGAGTATTGAGTATTGCATAAAATTTTGTGTAAAAATCAACATTAAAAATTTGCCCTTTTAATATGTGCTTAAAATCTTCTATTAAAGAATAAAATCTTTGAATGCTTGTATTGATTAGGTATATCTTAACAATCAAATAGTATGAAACTTAAGTCTTTTAGAATTATAATCAAGTGATAATCCCTTTGGTTTGATTTAAAATATGGTTAGCCTTAATTATCTTCTACTTTATGTCACTTTACATTCCTATATTTTTTCATGATATTATGATGTATGTTAGAGAATTTTAACAGTTATTTGGACACCTTGATATGTTTAAATTGATATTAACTATATTTGAACATAAGAACCTTAAGAACTTGATTAAGTAAATGATACTTAATTTAAATCTAAAATTTGACAACAATAATACACCAATAATACATTAATTTATCATTGACTTTTAAATTAACCATTGTCTTAACTTTGGTAAGGCTAGGGGTTAAACCCTAACTTGTCTTGATTAACACCTAAACCTTAATCACTTAATCAATTAACTTGATTGAAAGATAATTCAATTGACATTATTCCAATAATGCATCTAATTTAGTATTGATATTAAACTATTGAATTAGAAGTGCTAAGATTAATATTGAACATGTGTGATTGAATCATCTGAATCTAAACCTTAGATCTTTGATTTTATATTATATAAGACTATTAGCATAAGATGGATAATAAAATTATAATGATTTATAAAATGATCTAACTCTAATAAGATCTTTGATTCCATCCCATGATTGTAGAATGGAAAAGGATCAGATGGAGTTTAATCATCTAATCAGATCACATTAATCCAAGTCTAATAAGTAAACCTTGAAAGTTAAATTAAGAGGTAGATGAGTGAGATCTCAAGGGTCTTGCTTTAGGATCATTCTAAAAAAGCTTAGAGACATTAATTATTGATATATTAAAGTAGGAAGAACTTTTATAATTTATTGAGGTAGGAACTTAAATGATTTTTTGTAAACCTAAGAAGTTGAACTTGATATCTTGTGGTAGGAATCACCTAAAACAGTTAGAATGAAACTTCTCCTTAGCGGTAGAAATTAACGTTGAGTGATATTTTGATCTCATCCTTGGAGCCTTATGTAGGACTCGCCCATTTAGAGTAATGATTAATAGCTTTGAGAATCCTAGTTGATTAAATAGAATCTTCTGAACCCAGATTATTGGTTGGGTATAATAGGGTATACATATAGTACTGAATTATTTCAATAATATTTAGGATTAGTTGATTCACTCCAATGTGGACTTATGACCAGCGCTATCCCGAGGAATTAAACGAATATAATCCCATTAGAGTAAATCCTTAAAGACTAAGAGTGTTATAAATAGGGACTCATTCCTTAGTTTGATTAAAATACAAATCGCCATCGGGTGATGCCTCCTAGTGAAGATCGCTACAATAGGTGTGGCTTAAATAAACTAAGTAATTTGAGTCACCTTCTATAATTAGGACTAATCCAAGTCCTAATTATGGTTCTAATGTCTTAATTAAGTCATTAGAAGCTCATCTATAAGATCCAGTCCAAATCTAGAATCAATTGAATCAAATTTGGATTTTTAGAAAATCCCAAAACCCTAGAAATAGACTTTTTATCTAGACCTCAGATTAAAAATCTGACTTCGCCATTGCGTTCACCACCCCCAAATTAGTTATGGGTGAAGTTTTGGATGCATTTGGAAGTCGTTCCATTTTCGTCGAATATTTTAATAATATTTAAATACTTAAAAATTCAAATAAATAAATACTCTTCAAAATAAAAATTTGATCGTGCCATTGCATTCCTCACCCCTCAATTAGCTAGGGGTAATATATTGAGAATTTTTGGAACACATTTTATTAATTATTTTTAAATAAGAAAATCAGTTTAAAATGAATTAAATAATAATATATTTAAAAAAAAAATAAACGGTCGCCGTCGGGTATATGTGTAGCGCCGTTTCCCTTTAATCACTCGTACCATTGAAACTGACGGTAAGGAGTGACCGTTCGATTAGTTGATGGAACGGTCCATGAGGATCGTATTCGCGATCTCTGCGCGTGGTGCTTGCGAAGGCACGCGACACTCCTCGCCTGCCAAGTGCCCACCTCCGTCCCTCTTCACGACCTTAGAACCTTGAATGAGCTCTTATCCTCTCTTGGGGGACCAGAGCAGATGGGGGAGCGGAAAGATGAACCATCCGCTACTCGACAATCCTTCACCGTCGAACGAGGTACCTCATTTTTTCACCAAAGCTTGCAATCAACTCTGCTACTCTTTGAAAAATTGTTCAAATGGTATGCTTATGCAAATTTTAAATCCTTATGAGCTGATCAAACTCAATTGATTTCAATCTCGGTCGTTCCAAATGTATCTCATCGTATCCAAGTACTCATATGTACTCAAATTCTTCATGGAAAAATTTCAATTCAATGACTTCATTAGTTTATTTTTTTTTGCTTTCTGGACTGAGGGTGTAACGACCCTAAGTTGTTACCATGCAAAATATAGATTTTCCTAATCAATTTTTTAGTATAACTGCCTTTAGAACATTAATTTAAGCCTATCCAGGAGATTTGAAGTCCATTGGACTTTTCTAGGTCAAATCTGCAATTTGATCAATTTAGATGCCTTAATCTAGACCCAAAATAATTTGACCTCAAAATTAAAATCTGATTGTATTTTTAGATTCCTCACCCCCAAATTAGCTAAGGGTAAAATTTTGGTGCAATTTGGAGTTCATTTGGGCCACAATTCAATTTAAATTAAATTGGCTCATTTGCACATAAGGGTTCCTATTAAATTATAATTGCAAATATATCTCTATACCTAAATAAACGGCCGGGATCTGTTGTGCGGACCGCGGACGATCGATTGCGGAGCCCGGGTCACGCAACTGCGGCATCCCGTGAAATCCAGCTGTTCTGCCTTTTAATCTACGGCCAGGATTCGATCCCGCAGGACCGCCGATCTGTCGTTGGATCTGTCCCATGGATCCTACGGCCAGGATCGCTCCCGCGATTAGCTGTTAGGATCCGAGCCATCCCAGCCGTAGCGCCTTTTGATCAATTGATCAGATGGCATCCGCGGGGTCTGGCACTGTGGATCATCGTCTCCGCCAGATTCCCTAGCCCGACAGGAATTTTTCCCGTACTGCCAGCTAGCCATCCGGTCTGCCACTCCACTCTCCAGCTCAGCAGATCGTTGCGGAGCTTCCCCTAATGGCTAAGGGACCCCAATCGGGCCCCGTGGCCCGGCCGATTTCGAATTCGAAATTCAAAAGCTCGGCCATGGCCCGAACCCTCCGACCCGCCTCAGCCCAATTCAAGGCTCTGGAAGGTTCACAGCTCTTCCCTGAGGCTATAAATAGCCTCAACTCTCCTCCATTTGAGGCTTGCTGATCAATTGGAGTCGAGCTTCCTTCTCCGCCATTGCCGATTGCTGAAGCTTCTTCTAGGCGCTCCCAAGCTTGTGTACCGCTGATAGGAGAGTCTCATGGAGTTCAGGAACTCTCAGAGAGACCTAGGGCAGCTCGGCGAGCCAGGAGGAGACCTCTTCCCCTTCCGCAAGCTTCCGGACACATCCAGGTATCCCAATTGCAAGTTATGAGCTAATAAGGCTCAGACCTTATTCTATTTGACGCGGTTTTGTACTTATTGTCGATTCGAACTCAGCTATATCATAATTAGGGTCTAGGTTAACCCCGATCGATCGAATCGATGGATCGGGTTCAGTTTCTTCTGGATCGCCGCGAACGAGTAAGGACCCAGCGATCCAGGCCACTCCAGACCCCCAGACCAGAGGGCTTCAATCCGCCTCACCTCCTTGATGGTGCAAGGATCGAGCCCGGGGTTTGGCATAGCCTCTGTGGGGGAGAATTATCTCCCCAAAGTAACTCAAATGATAGAATCCTAGGGTGAGTAAGGTCTGGCTGATCCAGACTGCCTCACAAGGGGTTTCGAGTCCCAATCGACACGTCCGACTTCAGTGATGGAGTAACGATCGATTGCAAGCTGAGCCATGGTCCGGAAGCACCGGAATTTTGGGAATTATGGTTCCCTATTCGGCCCTACCCGTCAGGACGGAGGAATGGGGACGACGGCACTGTGCGGGCCGGGTCGACCCACGACTCGCGCGGTGCGATAGTGCCGGGTCTCCCGGGCCCCGGTCAACCGCGCGTTTTCAAATACGGGCCGAGTCGTTTTATTTAAATAGAATTAATGGAATTATTTTTCTTAAGGAAAATAATTCAATTAATCAAATCATAGGATTTTGATTAAATAAAAATACAGAATGTATTATTTAAATAACTTCTGATCCACTAGTCCAAATCCTATAATATCATTTATGAAAATGATCAGAAAAATCTTAGAAACCTAAATATAAAATAAAATCATGCATCTGATGGTTAAATCTTTAATTATTGCCTAATTACAGTAGATCTTAATTATGGCAGATTAGTAAATTTACTTATCCAAATTGTATGTTTAGGGTGCCATTAGTTCACTGATGTTAATTAAATTGTATGTGCTAAGTAGAATATTTTTCTGAGTTTTGTAATCTTAGTTATGCCCCAATCTTGTTAAATCTTGATTTGTAAATTTTAGGGTTTATACTCTCTACATCTTAGCAGACTTAGACTCTGATTTCTTGTGTGATTAAGTAGAACTTACATGCCAAATTTCATGTGATTTGAATGGTTGGATTTATACTTATGTGCTAATCCTTTATTATTAAAATTAGTGTTTGATTAGCACTAAGTAGCCCTTGTTTTAGAACTTGAATTATCAGTTTGGTTTAGAATAGCAAGCAAATGAATTGAATTCATTCTTACAAATTATTAAGTATGCTTGAATAAACTCAAAGATATAGAATCTTAATTATCTTAATTAACTTAAGAAATCTTAAGATTTGGATCAAGCTTCTAAGACTTAATCTAGGTCTGAGATTGCCACCAATAATACATAATCAATCCACTAATTTAACATTGATCCTAAATACATAACTTGATTTTTTTTCTCTTAAGGTATGAGAAGGGATCAAACCCTAATCTACTTAAGGAGAGTCCAAAACCTTAAGAAACCAAACTTAATTGATATTGATTTTAAGATTTGGAACTGAACATCCTCTAATAATACATCTGATTCATTATTGATTCTAAACACTGAGTTAGACAAATTAGGGTTAATGATAATCCCATGTGACTTCATGATCTGAATCAAACCTTAAGATCCCTGAATTTCTCCTAAAGTAAGATGACTAGCATATGAAGATTAATAAAATCATATTGATTAATTAAGCGATCTAAGTCTTAAAAATATTCCTGATTTAGATCCCCAGAGTGATCAGATGACCTAGTCATCTGATATAACCATCCTAAACCTAAATATGAATCAAAACTTAATAGCTCAATGTTAACATTTAGAGGAGAGAACCTTAAAGTTTCTCTTCATAAGATCATCTTGAATTATTTAAAAGACCTAAATTCATATATCATGAGGTAGGAGGCCTTGTATAACTCCTTGAGGTAGAAGTATAGAAGATCCCATCACCTTAGAAATTGATATATTCTCCTTGTGGTAGTAATCACTTAAGATATTAGAAGAGATATATCTCATTGTGGTAGAATCCATATTAAGTGATCTTGGATCACATTCACATGATTGGTGAAACTTTGTATAGGACTTACATATTAGTTTAGGACTTGTAGTTTTGATAAATTCTTGTTCTATTAAATAGACTTGATTGAACCATGATTATTGGGTAGTGTAGTATAGTATACCCATATTACTGGTCCCCAGTAGTATTCGGGATTAGTTGAGTCACTATAAGTGAGATTTATCTTTGTTGCTATCCTGCGGGTTTAGGCGGATATAACCTCGCTTAGAGTAAATCAATCAATCCTAAGTGTGTATTAAATGGGTACCCATTCCTTAGTTTAATTGAAAGACAAGTTGCCATCAGGCAATGCCTTCTAGCGAAGATCGCTTCAATAGGTTTAGCTCAAATAAACTAAGTAACGAGATTCACCTTCCTTAAGATGCTAAGTATGATTATGAGTTTAGTGACTTAATGCTCAGTTTGAGATACAAAACCATCATCGGATGGTGCCTCCTAATGAAGATTGCTTTATTATGATGGCATAATCAAACTAAATGTTGTGAGTTCTATCTTTGCAGCATATTTAATATGTGTATACAATCACCCCGCCTAGTGATCTTTAAGTAAATAAACAACTTTAACTAAATATCGATCTAGAGATTTGGAGTCAGAATCCTTCTAGCAGGATTCTGCACAGTGGAGACTTAGGATTCAATATTGTTTCTTATAATATTCTTCATGGATTTTGGTATTTCTCATTCATTAACGTAGTGGCATAAGCATAAGCATAAATGTGAGTTGAACTCATTCCTTCTGTTATGACACATGGATATCAGTGATACAGTATGAGATACAGAATGTTATATACACAGGTTACGAAATTTCAGGGTGCATCTACGTCACCATACTAACTTCCTAACTGTTGTGCTTACATTGGACCATACTACTCATAAACCTTCAGTAATAGTTCTGTGATATACCGTGGTATAGCATACTTGTGAGCATTATTTCAATGGCATATAGTGCAGCTTATAGCATCATTCTCAGCATTTGACATTCCTTTCACATTGGTTTATGAGCATTTGACATTTTCATTTACTTTCAATATTTAGTTTTGATGTAATTTTACTTTGCTTAGTTCTTACAATTCAGTTATTTGATGTTTTTACAATTTTTCCTGCACTTTTACTTCACGTTCTTACACATTTGTTATGTTTAGTTTAGCTAGTATAGCTAGCTTCGATGTGTTAGACTTCTTGTCTAACACGAGGTACTTTTGGGATCCAGAAATTTGCTAGATCCCGAGCAGTTGTTGGAGGCAGGTCAGGAGGACGTCCCAGAGACTCAGGAGGAGCAATTAGAGCTGTAGGGGATTGAGCACCTACTCTTACTTTCTAGTTCTTTCCAGTATTCTAGCTAGACTCTTTATATTTCTGCATTTTAATGGTATGTAATAAACTCTGGATGTATTTTTACTTTCTTTTATGAGATGAACATTTACTATTGCTTGAGATGAATGTATTATGGATGTTTTGTTTTTAGCTTCCGCACTCTGTTATACTGCTATACATAGTATTGCGATGTGATCGGCATACTAGGAATGCTAATGTATTTTATAACGTACATGGGTTCTTTCTCGCTCTCTTGAACCTTATGTACGTGCCAGTCTAATACCTAAGGTAAGTATTTCGTTCTTATCTTAGATATGAACTCTCGAACCTACTCTTAGGGTTCGAGTCAGCGGTCTTCAGTATGGCTCTGTCTCTTTAGCCTATTCGGGACGATGGGTTTTACTTGTATGGCCCACCACTCCCGAGTAGCGCACCATTCCGCCGCCGAACCATAAAATGATACTTGTCTTTTGCGCACGGCGACGGGATCGGGCGTTACAGAGGGATTAATGGCGAAATCAAATAAATTCAATAGCGATTCGATCCTAATTTAACTAATCAATATTTTTCATATTTGGGCGTTATTCAATACTTAAGATAAAGATTGTTGAAAGTAATGAATTGCAAACCTAATAGAAATAAGTCGATGCTGAGTAGTTCGAGCAAATCAATAAGACGCTTTAAGATCCTTCGAATGGAGATGAACTCCAGAACTAGGGCATAATTTCATTTTGCGAGGGAGGGAGCGATTTTGGGTGCGTATGTTGCTGGATCGAAGGCCTCTCCCAGACCTTTTGTTTGACGTGCGTTGAAGGCCGAGTGTTGGATCATGCGTAGATCTAAGCCTTGCCATAATTCGCCGCGTCTGCCACCTGCGAGCGGAGAAGAAGACATTCTGGGTCGGGCCAATTTGGGTCAGGCCCGACCCATTCGAATAAGAGGTGGGGCCACCAATAAATTAAGGTGCGGGTTTGACCCACATCCAAACCGCTATTCCCGTGGAGGTGGGGCCACTTTTCTGCCACGCGCCTGGCTGTGTGGGCCCGCCTTCAAATTTCGCCGAATGGTTGGATGCCACATGTACTGAGGGACCCGCCATCTGCAGGAAATGTAATTAATAATAGATATATGTATATCTTACGAATAAAATAATTAGATTAAATAAAATTAGAATAATCTGATTTAATTTAGTTAAATATCTAAACTTTAAATATACATAACTTAATAATTATAAGTCCAAATATAACAGATAAATGTACCATTGTGATTGAAAATTTTGAGGAATTTATTAAAACTATCAGATTTTTATTTAAAGCTATATTTGAGATAGTGACATCTAAGGTTTATTTGATGTGACACAAATCATTCAAATATTCAATTAATCATAATTTTGTACCCCTTAATTCAAACATACCCAATATGGGTTTTAAAGTAACTAGCAAACCCTAAGGATTAACCTAATAGTGTTTACTTTGCTGTTTAGATTAGATTTAGACTAATCACATTTAGGACCTAACCCTAATTAGGTCAATTAAGCTTAAAACTTAAAATAACCATAAGTTGGTCAATTTAGCTCCAAATTAGATAATCCAAATATCTATTTAGATCAGAAAAACCTAATTTAAAGTATTAGTAAAGATCCAACCCTAATTACTTTAAAACTTTGATTAGTAAAGATTAGAAAATTTAATGATCCAAATTAAATTATTCAAGTTTCAGAGAACTCCTAGAGTAAATTAAAATCTACCTGTGTGATTAGTTTAGTGATCTTGTGATTGATTTCACTAATCACTTACTAATTACACTAAACCCTAATTATTAACCATAAAGCTTGTATTGGCTATAACTTAGCTAATACTTATCAGAATTTGATGATTTTAAGTTTTATAGAAACCTTAGAACATAACCTACAGTAAACTAACAGAAAATTTAGGTTTTATTAGGGTAAAATTACCAATTTACCCTTATAAGTCAAATTTCTTAAGTTGACCTTATAAGGCTTAATCCTTAACCAAAATAAATGAACTTACTATCTAAATTTATATTAGACAGTATGTAATCATTCCACTTTAAGAAATTTCAAAATTGAACCCTAATTTATAAAGATGAAATTTAGACCCTTAAGTAAGGGGCAAAATGGTCATTTTGCCCAAATTTAGGTTTAAGTATCTTAAAACCTTAAATTCAATCTTAAACCTCTAAAAATAGTAATATGACTAATTTAAACTCATTTTAGAACATTTAAACTAATTAAATTGATAATATATGAAAAATTATAAAAATGGCCTAAAACTTCCTAAGTCCTAAATTAAGTCTCATAAGGTAAATTTAATTCACCTTATGCTTCCTCTAAGATTAATTCATCATTATGATAGTTAAATAATATCAAACCTAAGATTTAATTATTCTCCTAAGGTTTTCCTTCAAACTTTAGAATCTTAATTCCTTAAGATATAGATTAGAAATTAGGTTAAAGTTCATCTATTAAGTAATTGGATACTTAATAGATAAAATCTTGATTTTATAGTTTTCTAGATTTCATCTTTTATTTATGATTATTTTGTATTTAAACTTTAGAATTAAGTTTAGAGATCAATCTTATTAGGCTTAATTTTGCTTAATAAGATAGCCTTAGTTATAGTTCGTGAGATGTGAGTTTTACTTTAAACTATTAGGATTAGAACCTATTGGATTAAGAAGTTAAAATCCAATACTTGGATTTTAATATCTTAATCCCCCAATTTTGATTCATACTAATCAAGATTTGCTTGGAATTTGTAAAATCATTAATTAAGTGTTTGATTTATTCTTTTAACTTAATTAAGCATTATGTAATTTATAAGTGTTAGAACTTTATTAGTTCTAACATTCTTTTGACTTGTAGGCACAATATTCAGAATTTATGCTCAATAGCTAGATATTGGAGATCCTAAACTTGTATAAGTTCAGATTAGTTAGAACGTCTTAAATAGAAAACAAAGTGATATCACAAATGTTGTTTAGTGTTATTTTATACACTGAATATTGTATGCTATGCTTTCCTTTGCTCTAGGCTGCTTTACATTTAGATCCATTGCATTAAACATAAAATATTAGATGATTATTTTTATGTTGAATTTTAATACATTCATATGGCATTTTATATTTAGAAAGAAATTTAATGGAAAATAACTTTATTAAACTTATGAAGATATATCTTTTTAGTCTATCATTTAGTATGACTTTACTTTAGGATAGTTTTTAGGCTAGGACTACTTTCCTACTGCCTGTTGTTTTTGGGCTAGGACTACTTTCCTAGTGCCTGTGGTTTTGGACTAGGACTACTTTCCTAGTGTATCTGGGACTACTTTTCTAGATGTTTAGCATTTATTTTTTAGATGAAATTAACTTTAATATAGGACTATTTTTCTAGATGAGCAGATGGACTTTACTTGTGGCAGGACTAAGTATGAATATCTCATTTTTGGCAATTACTTTGTAGTTACTTCATTTGTATTACAGTTATCTTGCAGTTGTCTTTTTGTTACTTTACAGTTTTGGCTCACTTTTACCTTACAGTTCAGTTCATTTCTTGTTATATTTTTATTTTTTGTAGTTCTTACTTTGTCTTATAATTCAGCACGCTTTCTGCTATATTTTTATTTTCTGCAGTTCCTTTGTACTCACATCTTTGAATATTCATTTTTACCTTTTAGTAGTTCACTTTTACTTTTGGCATATTAGGATGTTAGAATTTTACTTTCAGTTCTGTACTTTCAGTTTAATTGTAAATCAGCATGTCTTATATTGATCATGTACTTAGAAGTTTCACTTGTGTTTAGTAATTTTTTTTATGTATTACTTAACCCTTTTTGCAGCTTGAGTTGAGGTATGTGCTTACCTCACATCTTGTTTAAGTTATAATTATGCTAATTATAACTTTGTTATCTTTCTTTGATGCTTACTGCTCCTATGTTGCTTAGTATTGTGATATCATTAAAATTTAACAATTTACAGCCTAAAATGTACTTAGATGTTTTGTCTAACTAGATTTTTCTTTTGTTGGCTGAGGCTTACCATTGTGAAATCGATAATTGTAGATTCTGAGCTGTTCGAGGTTGTGAGACCTTCTGGAGATTTGGTTCAAGAGGAAGAGCATACAGGAGAAGATCATTAGTCACTTTCTGATATTTGTGAGGATATGAGAGACTTTAATTTTCTTACTGCATAAACTTTAATATCGTTTTGTAATAATATAGGATTTAACTGCTTTACTTTTCATGCTTATGTATTCTGAGTTGTACAATTTTATCTGGATGGTATGGATGTTATACTTGTCTTTCTTCCGCACTCTGATAAATTATAGTATATTCATTTAAGTGATTATTTATGCTGCTGCTCTTTGCTTTTTAAGGCACATCCTCCCTTGGCATTTGATTAAGAAGGCCCATTCCTAAATTTGAATGCTAAGTGAGGGTTTGCTAAGTGACGACCACCTCCTAATCTGTATGATTAGGGGGCGGCTGCCACACATTGTTTAGGATACTGAGTGTGATTGTGAGTTAGGTATCTTACTGGCTTAGCTTGAGATACAAATCACCATCGAGTGATGCCTCTTATCAAAGATTGCTTCATTAGGGTGGCTTAATCAAACTAAGAGCTAAGAACCACCTTTCTTGTAAATATACTAAATATGGGTATACAATCATCCAATCTAATGATTTTTAAATAAACTCTCAACTTTAACTAATTATCAAAACTAGAATTTAGGAGTCAGAATCCTTTTAGCAGAATTTTGTACAATGAAGACCTTGAATTCATTATCAGATTTTAAAGTATTTTCTAGATTTCTGGATTTATCTTATGTAGCTTAGAAGCACGATGTTGAGTATCAGTAATGATGTATGAGTATCTGTGATGATTTATAGGTTACGAAATGTTGCATACATTGACTGGGGAATTTCAGGATGCATCGGCATCACAGTTCCCAATTAGATGTATGTAGACATTGGACTATATGACTCATAGCAGTTTAATGATATCTCGGTTGCATATCAGTGGCATGCAGTATTGTGGCATATTTAGATGCACAGTTTTAGTGTCATATAGCATAGTTTTACGTGCTATTACTCAATTTTATATCTATTACTATTTTTGATTTACTTTTAATATTCAATTTACAGCTTAGTTTTACTTTACTTTACTTCAGTTTCGTACAGTTTCATTCAGTTTTATACTCTTAATTACTTTATAGGTTTTCTGTAAATTTATTTATATTATGTAAATATTAAATGAATAACTAAAACTGTTTATATTAATTTCGATGTGTTAGACTTATTGTCTAATACGGAATACTTTTGGGATATGACAATTTGTTAAATCTTGAGTTGTATATTGAGCTAGGTCAGGAGGACATACAGGAGATTCAGGAGGAGCCTGTGGAGCCCTAGTGGACCCTCCTCCAGTCTTACTACTTTTCTGCTTAGTTTATTTCAGTTCAGTATTTAACTCTTATGTCTGTATTTCAGTAAACTGTTTGTAATATTTTTGGATATATTTTCTTTTCTTTTTTGAGACAAATATTTTATACAACTTCTGTGATAAATATTTTTGGATGACTACATAGCTTCCACACTCTGTTATATACTACTTATACTTAGTATTGTGATGTGATCAGTATACTAGAAATACTGATATCTTATGCATATATTGGATTTCTCATGTGTTTTACATCTAATGTATGTATTGGTTTAATATTTAGGATAATGATACTACTCTTATCTTAAATATTAGCTCTCAACCCTCTTTGAGGTTGAGTTAGCAGCCCTTCAGATGAGTTCGATTTGCAGACTATCCGGGGAGACGGGTTATTCCTCCCCAAGTGGCGAGCTGCTCCGTCGCCGATCAATTTTTACCTTTTGCGCACTGCGACGGGGCGAGGCGCTATACACATGATCTTCAAAAATTCTCAAAAGTTCACATTTAGTTATTTTGAATATGAGGAATTCAAAAATGAAATCAAATTTTGATTTAAATGTCAATTTAATTTAGCAAATTTTCAAGATAATAAATTGATTAAAATTTTCAATTAATTTGATCTTGATCCAGAGGATCCCAAATTCTTAAGATTTGGTCCTAAAGGCAATTAGAACCTATTAATAAAATAATTAAGATTAAATTAAGTCTAGATTAAGTAGGGTAACAATTTATGATTACTACAAATTAAGACAATCAAATTAAAATTTCAAGTCAAAAAATATGATCAATAATAAAAATTAATATATGATTATTTCTTAAGCATATTATATATATATATATATATATATATATATATATATATATATATTAAAAAAATTTCCTAAACCACATTTATTTTGAGTAATAAATTGAATTCATATAATCACATAAGCAATATTGTATCTTCATTAAGTTGTGATTATAACAAAAATCCTAATATTATAGCCAAATTTATTAGCAATTTGTCTTATCTTTCATAATAGCAAACCCATTTATCTAACTCTATAAATGCATTAAGGAGCTAAAAGCTTTTAAGCATTTTTAGAAGCTAAAATGAGCAAAGGTGGATGAAGTAAATTTAATTGCATTATATTTATGCAATTTGTTTGTTAATATATCGTGCAAATTACAATAAAATAATTAGTTGTAAATTGATTATAATAAGATTATTTATATTAAATATATATAAAAAACAAATTTAGTTAATTACACTTGTTATACCATGCCAACATGCCAACAAATAATATTTTCATTTCACTAATTATATTAAAATATATAAGAATAATCTTAAGTTAAATTAGATAAATTAGCAAAAAATAGGAATTAAACAAAAATATTTAAAAATAAAATGTAAATTTAAATAATTATTAATTAAAACTTTAATTGATTTAATATTTTAATAAAATATAATTATTGTAGTTAATTTTTTATGCAAATAATATATTAACTTAAAATAATATGTTTATTATGTTAATATGGATAGAGTATTGCTATACTTATATATTAATATATACTAAAATATATAGATAATGTGTCAATCAAATGTATAAGTAGATTATTGGTTGAATACATTTTTATTTTTTTGTATGATTATATGTAAAAAAAAAAAAATATTAATTATAAAAATTTTTAGTGTATTCTTGTAAGCATAATATTTTTCATATAGATAATAATAAATAATATTTTATCATTAATAATAATGTTAGTTATTAAAATAATTAAAAATAATAAATTAAAAGTTAGAATTTTGATTGGGCCAAAGCATAATAAGAACGAAGCACCGCTTGAGCTTAATAAACCAAGGTTGCTGGGCTTCAGCGTTCAGTCATGTCTCTCTACTTCTCTCCCGTGCATTTTTGTCCCCCCTCACAGCCTGACCTCAGGAAAGCCGCCATTGCTCATTCACCAAGTGCAAACAGCGTCTCCTCTCGTTTCCATTTGATGCACACCGTCTTCCCCTCCAGGCAAGAACAGTTCAAGAGGACAATGCCTCTAACCCTTTCCTTCGTCTCCACATCAGAGACTCTCTACGCCTTCGATTTTGCAGATGAAGATCCAGTAGCGGACGGAGAGGACCAAACCGCCTCTCCTTGGGCGGGCGCCGTAGTGTACAGGAGAGACGCTTCGGTGACCCACGTCGAGTACTCGACCACGCTCGAGCGGCTGGGACTTCCCAAGCTCTCTTCCGCGCTTTCCAGGTCCAAGGCTTCGGCCATGGGGATCCGGTTGCCGGCTAGGGTGACAAAGAACTCGGATTTGGTCAATGAGACGCCCGTTCTGATCTCCATTGATGTTACCCGGAGGAAGCGCAGGTTGAAACTGGATGGAATTTTACGCACTGTTATTGCCCTCCGTTGCTACTGGTAATTTTTATAGTTTGTGATATTTCCCCTCAGATCTTGATCTACATCTGTGATATTTCTGTTACATCAATTCTGAAGATTGATGGAAATTATGAAGCAGATGCTTTAAATCAACTGATAGCATCAACTAATTTAATGCGAGCATTACTATAAGAAAACATGTTGACATGTAGGAGAAGAATGGAGAAGAGGGAATTCCGTAAGGCAAGAATAGAGAAGCTAACGGGTGATAAAATGGGCCAAGGCATTAATTTCACACCATATATAAGCCCACATTGCTTCTATTTATAAACTTCTAACCTTTAGGTCACCTCCAAGAACCCAATCTAATCTTTGCCAACCTGCACTAGTTGTGTGTTGCATCAGATTCTTTCTTTAACTGGGATGCCAATACATTGAATCTATCTTTAAGAAAGTTTATGTCAGTTTTGCAGTACTATCTAAGTTAGAGATAATAACTTGCATAACACCATGATTACAAGTATCACATAGCTACCTTCAGATTTGATATTTACAATTTATCACCTTATCATATATCCAATATGTGGAATCTCATCTACTTGCATTGATTGGTATACTGTATAGTTGGCGGTTTTGATATAATATTGGAAAATTGTGTGCTATATTTATCAAAAATATATAAAAAGGTGTTTGATGCTGTATGCATTAAACTCATCCTTTATATTGAATGATGATGCTAAAGTATTGTGGACGTTGTTTTTGCTTCTTTGTACTGACGTTGGCTTTAGAAGAATCTATGCACTATTTTGATATAAACGTTTATGCAGCCACAATGTTGTCGTAACTCAATAATCTATTCTTGGTTTAACCATTTAATCACATGCTTCTATCAATCTAAGTGATTTTAGTATTTCTTATTGCTATCTGGATAGGACTACAACTGGTCCATCTTACCACTATTTAATTTGTTTGCTCTTAAAATTCATTTTGTTTATTTATTTATTTCATATTTTTATTGAAATTCTTGTTTTTGTTATTATTAATTGAAGTTAAATTCAGTATAGACTTTTTTTTTCTTTTGAAGTGAGCTTTAGTGTTGGATAAGGTAAGACTTAAAACCTTGTGCAAAAGGTTTTGTGCCGTCAATACATTTTACTTTATGGAAGTGGAGGGAATATTTCTATTTAATAAGGCTTTTTACCTGTAAGGTAGAGATAATATAGCAGCAAATGATGTTCTTACGATGAATTGTTCTTTTTAAAGCTAGTGAGTCGTTGGATAAAGGAGGACTAAAACTAGGACAATAGCCCTTGAGGAGGAAACCAGGCAGTGTCTTACGCTAATACTGGTTCTTCTTTCTCTCGAGAGATTGTATGCCCATTTCATCTCACTTCATGTTTGTTTGGTTTCATATAAAAGAAATGTTAAGTAAAATACCCTAAAATCTTTTTAACAGTGTTTATTTCTTAGGTGTTTGAATTTTCTACATGTTTTTAGCTTTTCTTTATGTATGGATGGGTGAGAAGTAGAACAAAAAAAGTAACACTCAATAAGGTGGGGTGCGGATCATTGCCAGGCCAACAAGAGCCGTTGAGCCACTGAGGGCCGGCAACACAATGGCAATCTCAAGGAAAGATGGCGAGGCTAGATGCAATGGTATTGGAACTGCTGGTGTTTTGGATCTGTAACTAATTTTCTTGTTGCCACATTGTATGTTCTTCACATAATCAAAAACCACTTGAATCGACTGTAATCTTCTTGCTAAACAGCCTTTGATGTTTTGGGTTAAACTTCTTACCCAAAATATTACTGCTGTTATATAATATCAAACCAAACACTAGTATTATCACATTTCCTGTGCTTTTTTTAATAAGTTACACTAAAATTTCAACAAACCAAACAGCCCCTTGATGAAATTTGAAGGCATGTTTATACTTTTGTCCATTTTACCTGTAATATAGGGCTAGTCCAGTAAACAATGTTAGAAGAATTTAGACTTATTTGAACCATCCCTTCCCTTCAATTCACCACCTTTCAACTGAAATGGCCTGAAGCAGCTTAACTAGATCTCACCTGCATTCACAACAGGTGTGCTGATCCGACCGCTGAAAGCATCTTCTCCAACTTCACTCTCTTACTCACAGAGGATCTGGTTGACGAGAACCAGGACAGCATTGACATGGGAATTCTCTACAGCTCAGATGTCATCAAGCCGTCCGTCAGAATTGTGAACGATGAAGCTGAGGAGGGCGATGAGCAGCTCATAGATCAGGACGATAAGCTCCACTTCCCCGCCGAAGATATAGAAATAGATATCTCCAAGCAAATTAGGGATCTGCTGCATGTAGAGATCACAATGAGTACCTATTGCGCAGTCGGTTGCAAAGGATTGTGCCTCAAATGCGGCACAAACCTGAACAAGCATTCTTGCACTTGCAGCCAGAAGGAGGAGCAGGACACAGAATATGGACCTATTGGTGATCTTTTAAAGAACATGAAGAAGAGGTGAGAATCGTTTTCGCTAACACTACCACTATGACGCTGGGATTTTAGAAAAGAAAGCCTCTATTTGGAATCTGATCTAATTGCATTGTTTGATAAAGACTAAACAAAAGGGTGTTTGATGTTGTATGTATGAACTCTCCCTTTGTATTGAATGCAGATGCTGAAGTAATGCGTCTGTTGTTTTCTCTCTTATGTGCCGATGTTGGAAGAATCCCTGCACACTTCTGTTTTGGAATAAAGGTGTATGCAGCCAGTCATGAGGTCACTCAGTACTCTGATTTTGAACTTTCATTCCAGTGTTATTTGCTCTCTATTTCTTTAACATGCCTATTGTTGAATTGATCCGGCCGACCATTTTGTATCTATAAATTGAAATGTATACTGAATTAGTTTATCCTTGATTCTCTCTTAAATTAAGCATAATATTTTCAATAATTGAATGTATAATCCTGATTTATTTTTTGATTGGATAGGTAAGTCCAAAGCCTTCTTTTTTGGAGTTTTAACTTGTTTGATTTCTAAAGAATTGCATTTGCCAAAAACTTGGGTTATATATTGGGTGTTGTAATAGCATTCTTTTGTGTAATAACTGACTGTAATTGAAATAGTGGAAGTGAGTACAAATAAATTATTTTTTTGCTCAAATTAAGAGTATTCTTCATTAAGCGCTATGTTCCAAAATTTATTTTGGCTAAGGGTTGAAGATTTCTATCTTCTTATCTTTCCAAGTTTTAGTACATGTGATTTATTATTTGTTCTTGCATACTGTTATTTGTGTTATGTTGGTAAATAAAATTTTGGGGGTATTTTGGCCTTTTTCACCTTTCCATTGTTGAATTGCCTAATGGTTTCTAGCCTTCTTCTAGAAACTATTGTCTATTTTGAGTTACCATTTCTACTCAGATCTTGATCTATATCAGTGATACTTTTACATAAATATTGAAGATTGATGAAAATTATGAAGGAGATGGATTAAATCAACTGAGAGTTCCAAATAATATAGCACGAGCCTTACCATCTGAAAACATTGTGATATTTACTATAATTGAGATCAGGTGTAGGAAAAGAATGGAGAAGAGAGCAAATTCTATAAGGTAAGGATAGAGAAGGTGACGGGTGATAAAATGAGCTAAGACATTAACTTCATGCCTTATATAAGCTCATAGTGGTTCTATTTATAAACCTCTAGCTCTTAGGCATCTTTTAAGAACCCAACCTAGTTTGAATCACAAAGAAATTACACTTCTTGCACTAATTTTATGTTGCATCAAATTTTTTTGTTATTGGGATTTCCTATACCTTTAATCTATTTTCTTAGAGAGAAATTAAAATCACATTTGCAGTATTTTTTGTTTTAATTAGAGATAACAACTTGTATGGCACCATGATTACTTGTAATTACATTTCTAACTTTATGTTAGATATTTACAAATGATCATCATATCATATCCTATATGTGAAATCTTTTTTACTTGCATTGATTGGTAGAGACTACATGTTGGCAATTTTGATGTAATGTTGAAGATTTGTGTGGTGGTATATACATGAGATTCATTTTATATTGAATGAAGAGGCTGAAGCAATGCGTATGTTGGCCTCTGACTTATACTAATGCTGGCTTTAGAAGAATCCTTGAATACTGTTGTTTTGGAATAAAGGTGTATGTATCCATAGTGTCGGAACCGTGTCGAAGCCGCGTCCTAAACGCATACCGGTTTGTTTCATGTATATATAGCTACATCCAAAGAACTTGATATGGTTGTAGGTGGGTGGGGTTTTGTAGAGAAGTTGGAATGGGGAGAGATTGCTGGTGTTAGGAAAAGGTAGATGATTTATTTGGTAGGCAGAGGTAAGAATTGCTTGGACCTAGAAGTGCTTTGGAAGGTGAGCTATTTGGAGAAGAGCATGAGTGATTGCTAGGATGTGCCGATGTTTACGTTTAGCGATGCCATTTTGTTGTGGTGTATATGGACATGACATTTGGTGATGAATGCCAAGGTGGTTGAGTGTGTTATGAAGTTGTTTGAGTTGTATTCTCCACCTCCATCATATTGGAGAATTTTAACATGAGTGTTGAATTGACATTCAATGAATTTGTATAGGAGGAATTTTTGCAATGTTTCAGATTTTTGTTTCATAGGAAAGAGCCACATAAATTTAGAGTAATCATTCACAAAAAATCACATAATATTTGTAATCTTCATTTGTTAAAATTGGAATTGGGCCCCATACATCAATGTGTAAGAACTCACAAACATTATAGGATCTATAAGATTGTTTTTGGAAAGGAAAGTTTATGATGCTTAGCAGTAATGCAAATTGAGCAAGGATGATGCCGCCCTTGTTGTTGACGTTTGCAATGGCAATGATATCTGGATTGTCCCATATTGAGAATTGCATTGTGATGGTTGCTCTTGGACTGTGGCGTAATGGCAGGTTTGACAGTGGTAGCTGCTAATTGTATGGGAAGACACATTCATTGAAGGTAACATGTTGGGATATGTAAAACTTATTGGACGGAGTGTCACAGAGCATGATAGCAAATGCAGGCTATGTTGTCCACTATAGCTTAGGAAGGCACGTGGTAGAGAGCAGGGCTCCAATTTATTTGGTGCATAGGGTTTTAGCCAAGGAAAATTGTGACGACCCCAATATTGGAAATCACTTAACTCAATATTGATACGTCACCACAATACCTAATACTAGATTAGAAGAAAACTAATCCAAATCATTAAGTATTGTGTTTGGCCAAGGATTTAGAAGATGATCTTAAGTTAAGATGGAAGGCGAGTTATGAATAGTATTTAGAAGTTTGTAAATAAAGATGCAACAAATGGATTTAAAAATGAAAGAAAAATAGAATTAAACATGCAATTTATGAAAGAAGACATGAGTACATGCAATAGTAATCTAAAACAAATAAATTACTTATATTTAATTCTAGACATGAGATTCTAATTATTTATGGGGAAATTAACATGTGAATTATGGGTTTATATTTTTCCCAATTATTCTAAGTCTAGATTTTCTTAAAAATTTCGGCAGAGTCTCCTTTGTAAATGGTTAAGGAAACACCTGCAGAAGTACATGCAATAATACTCCCATTCCAATGGAAGTTATAATTTAAAAGAAAAGATAACATAATCTATCATACATTCAATCCACTTTAACTCCAATTCCAATATAGAGTTCAATCCTTTTTATAGGATTGCACACTTCCAATTCTACAATAGAGTTCAATCCTTTTTATAGGATTGTTCATTTCCAATTCTAGATAGAGTTCAATCTTTTTATAGGATTGCTCATTTCCAATTCTAAAAGAAAAAGAGAGAGAAGTACATGTGTAACAATTGTCTACCCTATGATTTATTTCATCAAGACATTAAATATTCATAGGAAGATATGCAAAGACTTAATTAATACACAAATTTTATACATTTAATTCCCATTCATCCATTCATTTACTCATTCATTCATTCATCACAAGCATTTAAGTATATTCTAAGCTCTAACAAGTATGGAAATTAAAGTAAATGACATTATTACAAAATAACAGTAAATTGAATAAGAAAAGAAAATTTATAGCTCACTTGGAGTTCTTAATAATCTATAAATTTATAATATATGATAGGCGGAAGCAGTTTTAGATTTTAGCGCTTGGTCCAGCTCCATTAGCATCCAAGTGCATCTGATCTATCACGTTTTGACATTTAAATATGATAGGGCAAAGCCAAGAATAGAAAATTTGGTTAGACTAAACAGTCTAAGCACATTTTAAGATTGCCTAAACATGTTATTGTTATAATTGGATATCATAGTTCTAGTTACAAAGCAAGCATAAGCATAGGTGCAGTGTGGTAAGCATAAATTAAGGAAATGAAAAATAAGTGAGATAGAATGCTCACTTAATCAAATATCCTAGCCTACAAACAATACAAGAGTAAAGCATCCTAAATAGGCTAGAATGAACTAGTGTGCATATGAAATTTAATGAAATAAAACATGTATATGTTCAAATGAACTTATGCTAAGTAAGGAAAAATAAATAGTGAAGCATTTAAATGGAGTTATACAACATTCGCTGTAATCTAAATAAACTGTAAATAAGTAAGGTACAGTCCTAAATCATAGAAAATGCATAGTAAGGAAATTGAATGAATAATCTTAGACTTAAATCTAAGATACACATAGCCTAGGACTATGTAAAGTAGTATAGCTAAAAGCTATGGTGAGTCTTAACAATCTATAGGATTGAAGATCTCACATGTTTATTAATTGAAGTTATTTTAATCTGTGCTCATTCTGTGGGCATATTCAGAATGAGATGAGGAGTTAAACATGTCTGTTTAAGATCTAAGAAAAACGGGGGTCCATACCTAAAACACTCACATTCTCCCTCTAAGAATGCGATGTCTCCTTATTACTCCATTTCAGTCTGCCCTAGACTGGTCCACCATATAGAACCCTAATAATTTTATGTGAAAGTTTTATTCATGCAAAATATTTTTATGAATGATTCAATGAATAAGGCTCAAAACTAAGCAAGCCAACAAGGGAAATTTAATATTTGCAACTAAGTGATATCCAAAGTTATCTAATTTTAATGATCTACTTAATGATTGGAGTTAATTGAGCTCCCAATTAACTATGAGATATTGATCTCAAATTAATTGTAATATAATAGTAATTAGTATTTTGAAAATTAATAGATTCAATTTATTTAATATGATATGATAAAATAATTTATAAATATAATGATTGTTGTTAGAGACTAGCTCTTAACCTCGTCCTAAACTATAAGATTTAACTTAATTTGAAACTAAAGTAATTCTACTACTATTCATTATAGTTTTCTAGCTATGTTATATTTTGAATGTTCTAATCAAATATATTAATCTAGCTAAGTTACAAGTAATTGCAAAGTTTAGGATAAATACTTACTAGACTTAAGAATTACAAGTTCTATGTTTACTATTAATGTATGTTTAAAGAATTCAATAGGCTTCATAAACTAATATAAGTAAGTTAAGGATACCTATTACTATATCTTAATTTAATAAAAATAGATTTTAGGGATTAGGATGAATAAGCTAAGTACTAAACTAATCACTAAAATTAAATCTAGTTGATTTATAATTCTACAATTACTAATACATTAAGACTATCTATTCTTAATGGTTGCAACTAATAGACTTAGGATCCAACTATAGATCAATTGCAAATCAAATCCTAGGGTTTCTACCTTAGGGTTGAAAAGTGAATTAAACACTTGATAATTAATTCACATAACTAGGGAATTGAGAACTAAGCTTATAAAAATGCTATCTAAGTGCTAAGGGAGATAATAAATATGACAAGTTAGCTATCATAGGGTTTATAAGATCTAAAGTAAGTTACTTAGAAATTTAGGTTAATCACAATAACACTAAGTGAGAGTCAAAAACTTATTATCATAATTTATTGTCCAATAGAAATATTTTATAAATAAATGAAATATTTATTTCATAAGAGGAAGATTGATACTAAATTTGTCAATTTTGGACAACATTGGAAAAATTAAGGTTTTAATGACTCCTAATTAGGTTAAAAAGTGATTAAAAAAATTAGGTTTCAAATATTAGATTTTATTCCATATTATTGATCCTCACATTTTTGTGAGTAAATGGACTGTTTGATTTTTGATTTGGAAATCAATTGATCAAATTAGGTCACAAGAAAGATTAATATTAATCTTAAAATTAATTAATTAATCATAAATATTGACTCATTAAAAATAATTGTCAAATTAGAAATTAAATTATATATTATTGATCTACTCATTTTTATGATCAAAACGGTATATAATTTTATGCTATTTAGATAACTATTTTTCAATTTATCGAATAAAATAAATGACATTACTTATTATATTAATAATCCTTTAATAATCGATTAGTTATCTTAATTAGGTTTAAGAGTTTCGGCGCTGCGGGATTTAAGTCCTATTTGGCACGGTTCATAAAAAAAAAAAGGACCGGACCGTAACTTCAAGGAAAATAAAATCGGCATCTGCACTTCATCTCTCCCGCTAGACGCGAAGAGGAGTATCTAGGGCATCGGAGACGGGAGAGATAAGGCAAGTTGCAGAACCCCAGACTTTGTAGAACGCAAGCCGATCAAAGATCTTAAAGGAACGCTCGAGGATTTAAATCGAAAATTCGGTTTAAGGTAAGTAGAATGAATGCCCTAACTTAATTCCTTGTATCCCCTTTTTACAAGTTCTATAGAACAAGAGGAGATGAAATTCAGATAGAGTCGTTAGATTTATATTAATCGATTAATGCAGAGCATAGAAACGACTTAATCCCTAAGCATCTTTAAGGAATATCATCATTCGGCCGCTTAAGAGGGATTAAGTAGAAACACAACTAGATTTGATCAAGGATTCACATAAGCACTTCTTCATAGGTAAAAACGAAATAAATTGAGGTACCTGGAGTTTTCGCTCAAATCGGTTCCGCTGACAATGGCTTAAGGTACGCAAAGCTTTCTTTTACTCCTTCTCACGGCTCGAGCAACCTCTCCTTCAGCTGGCGGCTTCTCTCGCACCTTCAGCAGAAACTAAAACGCAAAAAGGTAGCAAGAAGGGAAATGAGGCCACTTACGAGACCTAAAGGAGGAGGGAGGGACAACTGGCCGCAGATCCATGTACGCCTCTACGCCTGGTAGTGGCGCAGAGAGGCGTACAGTAGAACGCATCTACGCCATTCGTCTCAAATAGCGATCCAACGACTGGATTGGGAGATGGACTTCGGATTGGATCTGAATCGTTCGATTAAATCTAAAGAGAGCGCAACGGCCTGGATTCAGCTGACCCGCTGTTCCGCGTTTGGGACAAAACAGCTGATCCCCGCCATTCTAAATTTTAACTGTTGGATTTAAATTAAATTTTATTTCTATTATACAATTTATTTACTTTAAAAGCTTAATTAATTATTTCTATTAGTAGGCTGTTACAGACTCCCATCCTTAAAAAGAGTGTCGCCCCCGACACACAACCAAGTCCTACTTTAGAGGCATCAGTATAAACTTGAAAATCTTTGCCCTCACGAGATAGCACTAGAACAGGAGCAGAAGTCAATAACTGTTTCAACTTCTGAAATGATTCTTCACAGGCTGTGCTCCAGATGAACGGAACGTCTTTTCTAGTTAACTGAGTTAGCGAAGAAGCAATTAGAGAGAAACCAGGAACGAACCTTCTGTAATAACCAGCGAGTCCTAAGAAGCTACGGATCTCTGTTACAGATTTAGGTTGAACCCACTCTTGAACAGCTTGGATCTTCTTTTGGTCTACTCTAATGCTTTCAGCATCAATCATGTGACCTAAAAATGCCACGGACTTGAGCCAAAACTCGCACTTAGAAAATTTAGCGAAAAGTTTATTCTCCCTTAACAGTTCCAGAACGATACGCAAGTGCTCTTCATGCTCAGCAGTTGACTTCGAGTAAATTAGGATATCGTCGATGAAAATGATGACGAACTCGTTGAGATACGACTTTAAAATACGCTGCATCAGGTCCATGAAGATTGAAGGAGCATTTGTCAGTCCAAAAGACATGACTAGAAATTCAAAATGCCCGTATCGGGTCCTAAATGCAGTCTTCGAAACATTTTCATCCTTGACTCTAATCTGATAGTAACCTGATCTTAAGTCAATCTTGGAGAAGATCTTTGCCCCGGCGAGTTGATTAAACAAATCATCGATCCTAGGGAGATGATACTTATTCTTTATTGTCACTTTGTTAAGCTCACGGTAGTCTATACACATCCGCATTGATCCATCATTCTTTTTGACAAATAGGACAGGAGCTCCCCAAGGTGACATGCTTGGGCGAACAAATCCTTTCTCCAACAACGCTTGCAACTGCTCTCTAAGCTCTTGCAGTTTTTTTGGATATCACTTAGTTGCAAATATTGAATTTCCCTTGTTGGCTTGCTTAGCTTTGAGCCTTATTCATTGAATCATTCATAAAAATATTGTGCATGAATAAAACTTTCACATAAAATTATTAGGAATTCTATATGGTGGACCAATTCAGGGCAGACTGAAATGGAGTAATAAGGAGACATCACATTCTTAGAGTGAGAATATGAGTGTTTTAAGTATGGACCATGTTTTCCTTAGATGTTAAACAGACGTGTTTAACTCCTCATCTCATTCTGAATATGCCCACAGAATGAGCACAGATTAAAATAACTTCAATTAATAAATATGTGAGATCTTCAATCTTATAGATTGTTAAGACTCATCATAGTTTTTAGCTATACTACTTTACATAGTCCTAAGCTATGTGTATCTTAGATTTAAGTCTAAGATTATTCCTTCAATTTTCTTACTATGCATTTTTTATGATTTAGGACTGTACCTTACTTATTTACAGTTTATTTAGATTACAGTGAATGTTATATAACTCCATTTAAATGTTTCACTGTTTAATTTTCCTTACTTAGCATAAGTTCATTTGAATATATACATGCTTTATTTAATTAAATTTCATATGCACACTAGTTCATTCTAGTCTATTTAGGATGCTTTACTCTTGTATTGTTTGTAGGCTAGGATGTTTGATTAAGTGAGCATTCTATCTCACTTGTTTTTCATTTCCTTAATTGTATGCTTACCACACTGCACCTATGCTTATGCTTGCTTTGTAACTAGAACTGTGATATCCAATTATAATAATAACATATTTAGTCAATCTTAAAATGTGCTTAGACTGTTTAGTCTAACCAGGTTTTCTATTTCTTGACTTTGCCATATCACATTTAGATGTCAAAATGTGATAGATCAGGTGCACTTGGATGCTAGTGGAGCTGGACCATGCGCTAAAAACTAAAACTGCTTTCGCCTATCATATATTATAAATTTATAGCTTATTAAGAACTCCAAGTGAGCTGTAAATTTTCTTTTCTTATTCAGTTTACTGTTGTTTTGTAATAATGTCATTTACTTTAATTTACCATACTTGTTAGAGCTTAGAATATACTTAAATGCTTGTGATGAATGAATGGATGAGTAAATGAATGGATGAATGAGAATTAAATGTATAAAATTTGTGTATTAATTAAGTCTTTGCATATCTTCCTATGAATATTTAATATCTTGATGAAATAAATCATAGGGTAGACAATTGTTACACATGTACTTCTCTCCCTTTTTCTTTTAGAATTGGAAATGAGCAATCCCATAAAAAGGATTGAACTCTATCTAGAATTGGAAATGAGCAATCCTATAAAAAGGATTGAACTCTATTGTAGAATTGGAAGTGAGCAATCCTATAAAAAGGATTGAACTCTATATTAGAATTGGAGTTAAAGTGGATTGAATGTATGATAGATTAGGTTGTCTTTTCTTTTAAATTATAACTCCCATTGGAATGGGAGTATTGCATGTACTTCTGCAGGTGTTTCCTTAACCATTTACAAAAGAAATTTTGCCAAAATTTTAAGAAAATCTAGACTTAGAATAATTAGAAAAAATATAAACCCATAATTCACATGTTAATTTTCCCATAAATAATTAGAATCTCATGTCTAGAATTGAATGTAAGTAATTCATTTGTTTTAGATTACTATTGCATGTACTCATGTCTTCTTTCATAAATTGCATGTTCAATTCTATTTTTCTTTCATTCTTAAATTCATTTGTTGCATCTTTATTTACAAACTTCTAAATACCATTCATAACTCCCCTTCAATCTTAACTTAAGACCCTCTTTTAAATCCTTGGCCAAACACAATACTTAATGATTTGGATTAGTTTTCTTCTAATCTAGTATTAGGTATTGTGGTGATGTATCAATATTGAGTTAAGTGATTTCCAATATTGTTGATGTTTGCAATGGCAATGATATCTGGATTGTCCCATATTGAGAATTGCATTGTGATGGTTGCTCTTGGATTGTGGCGTAATGGCAGGTTTGACAGTGGTAGCTGCTGATTGTATGGGAAGACACATTCATTGAAGGTAACATGTCGGGATATGTAAAACTTATTGGACGGAGTGTCACAGAGCATGATAGCAAATGCAGGCTATGTTGTCCACTACAGCTTAGGAAGGCACGTGGTAGAGAGCGGGGTTCCAATTTATTTGGCGCATAGGGTTTTAGCTAAGGAAAATAGAGGCACCTAAAGACCTTTAGGAATTGGTAATCTGGATATCCAACATCTCTTGGTTCACAATGCTAGTTTCTCAGCTTTCTCACCTTCTCTTGGATCACTCCATTGATTGCGCTTGGTAATAAGAAAATTTTAGACTTTGAAGATGTTCCCCAGTTGGAACACAACGATACAATTGATGGGATCTTCCTACTTTTGAAGGAAAGCTTGATTCTTGCATAGCACGTAGCTGTGATAATAATGGAAATGGAAATAAAGAATCATCTGCTCATTACTTTTTTCAATACAAAGTATATTATTTCATCTTCTTGGAAATTTATCTTGCTTACATCGATTGATGCACATCTTGCTACGATGGCTTCATATTGTCGGTCCTTATCTTATAGATTACTTCATTTAGTATCTTAAAGGCTATCGGGAATTTGCTAATGAAGGTTATGTTTTAATAATAGCATTCATAGTTGCAAAGCTGATTGAAAGCCTTACACAGGCATTGCCACATTCGATTACATCATATTGCTCAAAGAATCAGATCATTTTTGGTATAAATTATCTACCAAAAGGGTCTTACCCTATCGAGCAATGCAAAATAGGGTCGTACCACCGGAGAGATCATCAATATCATGAGTGTTGATGCTGATAGAATTACATTTTTCATTTGGCCTATGGATGATTTAAAAGTTGCTTTGGCTCTGTTGATCCTGTATGCTAGGTTGGGCCTGGCTTCACTTGTTGCATTGGTTGCTACATTTGTTATTATGCTAGTAAATATTCCCATGGGAAAAAAATGAAAGAGAAGTATTAAGAAAAGATAATGGAATTAAAAGATATGAGAATCAAATCTATTTCAGAGATCTCAAGAAATATGAGAATTAGATTAGGGACATAGAATCTATTGAGGCCAACATAGCATAATCCATTGAGCCTAATTTGCCCACTCGAGATAGCAGGTAAGAGGTGTTGGGATCTAAGCCGAGTGGTAGGGTTTCAACAATACGGAACAAATGATGCAGGGCATCAACGAAATCATCATCGATGTGCCAGATCATAAATTAGTTTAATGGTACTATGTTTTATTTTCTTATTTTTAAGTCCTATGGGCTTTTGTATTTATTCCATAAATGAGCCTTAATCCTAGCTCATATATTATCATATGAGTTATTTATGTGAAATGACACTTTAGTCCTTCATGAGAGAGTTGGTTTATGATTTATTTGATCATTTGTGTGAAAAGATATTTTAGTCATTCATTCGAGAGTAAGTATATGATTTTTTTGGTCTTTTAAAGGAAAAGACACTTTAGTCCTTCATGAGAGGTTGGTTACTGATTTTTATAATCATTTGACATGTATTTTTTGGCTATAAATTGGCCACCCTCACATGTATTATGGCATTGCAAGTGATAAAAAAAAATACTCTCTTCTTCTTTGTATTATGTGAGCTTCATTCTTGAGAGAAGGACTTCTTGAGGTGTGGTTTGCAATTCTTGGAGGACTTCTAAGAAAAGAAGATTTGATTTGCGGCGAAGGACTGCTCGTAGAAGTTAAACTTCTTTATCGTAAGCGGCATATTCGGTAATAAGCCTCCCGTAAGATCTTCATTTACTTTTATTTTCTTTCCTGTTATCTTACAAGTGTGCTCGTTTAATCATATCTCTCATTACCTGTAAAAGCTTACGACACCTCTCTTTATTCTCAACAAATGACTTGCATATCTACTAGTAATTTAAATATGCAAGATTAATTTCGTTAATTAATTGGTGGAATTGATTATGTTATATATCATCACCTCCATCATACATTAGATTGGTATCAGAGAAATTTATCCTCATATCTAGTCCCACATTTCTATATTAATTCATAATAATTTTTATTTTAATAAATATTAAAGGTTCATTAGTTTGATTAAAATTTAGTAAGATTATAATTTATATCATCCTTAACCACCAAAAAAAAAAGAAACAAAAAAATATAATAATAATTTTTTTTTCCTTATTTTTAATTTATTCACATCTGCCCCATTAGAATCATTAAAAAAAAGTTGTCTATATTTATCATTATAAATCTAGTTTTTGGGTAATCGATAAGAGATTTTCAATGTCGTAGTTGGTTATTTTCAACCTTTTAGGCTTTCAAAGTGTTTCATCATCTAATTGGATAGGTATGACTACTCGCAGTGGTCACCCATATCAAAATCGAATGCTCGGTCATAGATGTGAGAATGTTATTCTTAATCTGCAAGAGCAGCTCAATGATTTAACTTTTCTCTATCAACAAACTTGTAGAGAGTTCAGAGGAAGATTGAAGGCCCTAGAAAATAAAATAACAACACAATTCAAGAACCTAACTCGACACCGGATGACCCACCAGAAAATAGTGAGTGAAATACACAAATTCTTCTTCTTCTCCACTTACGTTTATAATACAAATAAATAGGACGTTTCCACATAATGATTTATTTGAATATCCTGAGGCAGAAGATATTCCATTTCAAATTCTTTGTAGAGCTAATGTACCTTTGGATCGACTAGGAGGTTTTAAACAAAACCAAAATCATCTACGCTTTGAAGAACCTTATCGAGGTTATGATCAACTTTATGCCACCACAAGGCACATTGAACATGACCAAGATATAGACATTACTAGAAAGGTTAGAGTAGACCCTCCAACCTTTGATGGGCGTCTTGATCCTAAATTTTTTTCTGATTGGCTCATAGACATGGATCTGTATTTTGATTGGATGGTAATGTCTGGAAATCGTCAGGTTAGATTTGCTAGTATGAAACTTGTTGGCCATGCTAAAACTTACTGGGTAAATCTAAAACGACAACAACAACGATTAGGCCAATTATTTGCAAGATCTTGGGAAGAAATGAAAAAGATGCTCAAGCAAAAATATCTTCCTTCAACATTTCAAGACTAGCTTTTAGATGAACTCATAACACTTAGGCAAGGATCTATGAGTATTGCAGATTATATGACTCGCTTTGATGAGTTATTAATTCGATGTGATATTATTGAAGATTCTAGAGCTACTATAGCTAGGTTTCGAGCTGGATTAAGACCTGACATTCGTCGAGAGATGTTGACTCGAGAGGTGTATACACTTGAAGAAGCATTTCAAAGAGCCCTCCAAAGAGAACAATACTTGAGGCCAATTTTTCAATGCAAATTTAACAATGTGCAAGGGGCACCTCTTAAGCCAAATCAACCATCACCATCTGTTCCTAAAGTACCAAATGATCAAAAAGTAAAATTCATATCTGAAAGTTCAAATGCTAAATCAAACATCATATGCTTTACTTGTGGAAAGACGGGACATTATGCAAATGATTGTCCACATAGGAATCTTCATGTAGATTCCATCAATTCGTAATTACAAGACGATCATCAAGGTAATGATGTTGAGTGTGATCCATGTGAAGATGCTAGTGACGCTGATGAAACTTTAATTAATCCACATTTAACAGCAGTTCGTTGCGTCTTAACTACCTCACAAACCAATACAGATTGGAAACGAACAAATATCTTTCACACTTACTTTAAAAGTGGAGATAAGTCTTGTAAACTTATAATTGATAATGGTAGCTGCATGAATGTTGTCTCAGCTAGTGCATTAACAAGAATGAAACTAAGCTCGGAGCCTCATCCACAGCTATATAAGATTGCATGGGTAGATAAGACTAGTATCTCTATTACCCAAAGATGTCTTGTTCCCCTCAACTTAGCAACTTATTCTGATTGCATTTGGTGTGATGTTCTCCCTATGGACGTTGCACATGTACTTTTAGGGAGACCTTGGCTATATGACTTGGACGTTACTCACTTTGGGCGGGCTAATACTTGCGTCTTTATGTTTGGGGGAAATAAAATTATCTTAAATCTGGCAAAGCTAAAGGAACTTTTGATTGAGAATCCAAAAGACTCTTCTACACCAATAGAGAAGTAACCTTTAACTATTATTAGTAGGCAAGAGTTTGAGCGTTCTAGTGAAAATAATATTGTCTATGCTCTTGTTGTTATGAAGTCTTTAAAAGGGAATGAAAATTCAACCAAATCCTATGAAGTCACTCAACTCTTACTGAATTTAAAGACTCGTGTCTTGAACAACTTCATAGTGAACTACCCCCATTGAGAAACATACAACATGCTATCGATTTGGTACCTGGCTCTACCTTGCCCAACTTGCCACACTATCGAATGAATCCAATTGAGCATGCTGAACTTAAGCGCCAAGTTGATGATTTATTACACAAAGGATTCATTCGTGAGAGCTTGTCCCCTTGTGCTGTTCTAGCACTTCTTACACCTAAGAAAGATGGAACTTGGCGCATGTGTATTGATACTATGGCAATTAATAAGATCACCATCAAGTATCGATTTTCTATTCCAAGGTTGGAAGACATGCTTGATATGATGGCTGGATTTATAATATTTTCAAAGATTGAACTTCGAAGTGGATATCATCAAATTATAATGCATGATGGTGATGATTGAAAGATTGCTTTTAAAACACAAAATAATTTTTATGAATGGTTAGTTATGCCTTTTGGTTTAACTAATGCTCCTAGTACATTTATGTGCATCATGACACATATACTTCAACCTTATATTGGGGTCTTTTAAGTTGTGTATTTTGATGATATTTTAATATCTAACAAGACCCAAGAAGAACATCCAAGTCATTTAAGAAAAGTCTTTAAAACATTTCGTCGAGAAAAAAATTATATTCATATGAAGAAATGCTCTTTCATGACTTCATATGTCATATTTTTAGGATTTGTTGTTTCAAATCATGGAGTCTCAGCTGATCCTGAAAGATAAAAGTAATTAAAGAATGGCCTACACCAAGATCCATTCATGATGTTAGGAGTTTTCATGGGTTGGCCACATTTTATAGAAGGTTCATTCGTGGATTCAGTACCATCATGGCACCGATCACACAATGCCTAAAAAAGGTGATTTTAAATGGACTCCTGCAGCCACTAAGGCTTTTACTGAAATAAAAGAGCGCCTAACTAGTCCACCAATATTGAAGTTGCCAGACTTTGATAAAGTTTTTGAAGTTTCATGTGATGCTTTTGGGGTAGGAATAGGTGGAGTGCTTAAGCAAGAAGGCCATCCGATAGCCTTTTCCAGTGAGAAGTTAAATGATGCTTGCCAAAAATATTCCACATATGATTGTGAGTTTTATGCAGCTGTTCAAACTCTACGGTACTAGCGACATTATCTTTTATCTCATGAATTTATTCTCTACTCAAGTTAAGTGCTTGTCATACTAAATGAGTTCAATGTTTACAGGAATACACTTTTGTTTTAAAGCATAAGCTGGTATTGAGAATAAAGTCCCAGATGCTTTGAGTCACATGTTTCTCCTTTTACATATAATGAAAGTAAAAGTAGTTGGGTTTGATAAAATGATTTCTGATTACTCTACATGCAAAGATTTTGGTCAAATTTATTCTTTATTATCTAAAAATGGGTGAGTTATTGATTCAAATTACCAATTTCAAGATGGATATCTTTTTTATGGCACTCGTCTTTGCATTCTTGATTCATCTCTTCGTATTTTTCTCATTGACGAGCTACATGTAGGAGGAATTGCAGGATATTTTGGGTGTGACAAAACTATTGCAATGATTCAAGATCGATTTTATTGACCTAGTCTAAAGAGAGATGTTGCTCGTATGGTTTCTCGATGTCGTGTATGCCAACTTGCAAAGGGAAATCAGAATAATTCGGAACTCTATACTCCTCTTCCTATTCCTCATAAACCTTGGGAAGACATACATATGGATTTTATATTAGGATTACCAAGCACAATACGACACTACGACTTTATTCTTGTAGTTGTTGATCGATTTTCTAAGATGACACACTTTATTCCATGCTATAAAACTTTTGATGCATTTCATATTGCGATATTATTTTTTTGTGAAGTTGTCAAGTTACATGGTTTACCTAAAACAATTGTGTCAGATCGAGATATATGCTTTATGAGGATTTTGGAAGACTCATTGGAAGAAACTAGGCACAAAATTTCACTTTTTGACAGCATATTATCTGTAGACAGATGGTCAAACAGAAGTGGTAAATAGAAGCTTAAGAGGTCTTCTTAGATGCTTAATCTCAGACCATTTTGCTAGCTGGGATCTTATATTATTCACTGTTGAGTTTGCTTACAATAGTTCTATTAATAGATCTACTGGTAAAAGTTCTTTTCAAATTGTAACTGGTTATGAACTACGAAAACCAATCGACTTAATTGATCTTCCCATAACATATAGAGCTAGTGAGTTTGCATCATCATTTGCTCAAAGTATGCATAATCTCCACCAAGAAATTGAACATAAATTAACCACCACATACAATAAGTATAAAATTAATACAGATAAGCGAAGAAAATTTGTTGAATTTTAAGAAGGTGACAAGGTGCGAATAAGGATGGGATCTGAGAGATTTCCAATAGGAATATTCAAAAAGTTGAATGCTAGGTGAGCAGGACCTTTTAAGATATTAAGGAAAGTCAATGAAAATGCTTATGAAGTTGATCTTCCAAATGATGCTGAAATATCTCCAGTTTTCAATGCGGCAGACCTTACATTGTACCATGATTATGCTTCTTCTGATATATTGGATGCTTCTACTTTTATTACCAACCTACAGGAACCACAAAACCAAGAACCAGTATTACCATTGCCATTACCGACTCGATGTCTCCGTTCTCATCATTCGTCCCAAATACTTGATGATCAAATAATTGCTAGTACTAATGGTGGAGTTCAAAGATATCTCGTTCGATGGAAAGACCTTTCACCTTTAGAAGACTCTTGGTTGACGCATGAAGAACTACAACAACTTGATTCAGATATACTTCAAGAATATAATGAGCTTCATTCACCAGAGGTGAATCCTTCAAAGTTGGGGAGTGCTGATGCAGGGCATCAACGAAATCATCATCGACGTGCCAAATCATAAATTAGTTTAATGGTACTATATTTTATTTTCCTATTTTTGAGTCCTATGGGCTTTTGTATTTGTTCCATAAATGGGCCTTCATCCTAGCCCATATATTGTCATGTGAGTTATTTATGTGAAAGGACACTTTAGTCATTCATGAGAGAGTTGATTTATGATTTATTTGGTCATTTGTATGAAATGACATTTTAGTCATTCATGAGAGAGTAAGTATATGGTTTTTTTGGTCTTTTAGAGAAAATGAAACTTTAGTCATTTATAAGAGGTTGGTTAATGATTTTTATGGTCATTTGGCATATGTTTTCTGGCTATAAATTGGCCACCCTCACATGTATTATGGTATTGCAAATAATAAAAAAAATATTCTCTTCTTCTTTATATTATGTGAGCTTCATTCTTGAGAGAATGACTTCTTCAGGTGTGGTTTACAATTCTTGGAGAATGACTTCCAAGAAAAGAAGGTTTGATATGCGGCGAAGGACTGCTTGTAGAAGTTAAACTTCTCGTAAGCGGCATATTCGGTAATAAGGCTCCTGTAAGCTCTATTTTTTTATTTTCTTTCCTCATACCTTACAAGTGAGCTCGTTTAATCCTATCTCTCATTACTTGTAAATGCTTACGACACCTCTCTTTATTCTCAACAAACGACTTGCATATCTACTAGTAACTTAAATATGCAAGGTTAATTTCGTTAATTAATTGGTTGATTTGATTATGTTACATGTCATCACCCCCAGCCTACATCAACAAATCTTGTGTAAATATTGAGCAAATCAAAGTAAAGCAAAGAAAACTCACATACAAACACAAGACACAACACAAGACAAAGATTTACGTGGTTCAGTGCTAACACCTACATTCATAGGGAAAAAGCAGAGAAATTTCATTATATATAGAGGAGATTACAAAAATTTAGAGTTAACAAATTCTATGAGCTTCTTCTTGCTTGAGCAGCCACCACACCCAAAAACTAAAGGAGGCTGTATATTTTCGAATATTTTCACCTCTTTAACCCTAAAAGGGCTTAGAGAATATTTATAGATGGCTCAGATTTGTGCCTGCTGAGCCGCGGGCGCTACGGTACGGCGCGCCGTGGCACCCTCCCCTTGGGCGCCTAGGTGCTGCGGCGCGCTATAGCAACGGCCTTTCTGGCTACCAGGCATTGCGGCGCTCTATAGCGCCCGCCTCTCGGATGACCAAGACTGGCTCCAGGCGCTAGGCGTTATAGCGCTCCAGGCGCTACGGCGCGCCAGGCGTTATAGCGCTCCAGGCGCTATGGCGTGCCTTGGCACCACCCAACGCCATTGTGGTGCGCCTCCATAATAGCTCATTAATCAACAAGAACATCCTCTATGGAGAGGAAACCAACGAAGATAAAAACTTGAACAAAAATGGGGAAATCAGGATGAAGACCTACAATAACGCTGCAACGAAGGTGCGATGAGGACCTGCCACGAACCGCTGCGAAGGAGAGCTGTAGCAAATTACTGAAAAGGAGGGGTGTTCTCTCTTGGGGGAAGACATGATAACTTAGGGATGCAACACAAGCGGCATGTTAAGTTGTCCGTGAAATTGGCTATCGGCCAGTTCGGAGTGTAAAAATTTTGCAGTGCCCATATTTATAATCTTGTAAAAGATTATCTTAACTTACCTTAAAAATTTAAGAAATCAAAAACTCACAAATTTAAATTCTTATATTTATATTACTTTATCATATAAATCCTGCATACCAAACATAAAAGATAAAACTCTACGCTTCTTCAAATCACACTCGGCAAGCTATTCATGTGAATGTTTATTTTAAATTAGTTAAATTTAGATATAGATTTCAAACTATTTTGATGACTTGGATAATAATAAAAATCTTATCACTTAATTACTTATGCAACTAACGCACTTGCAATAACATAATCTAGACCACATTAATATGCCACCACATGAAGACACTTTTATTTTGTGTAACTAAGCTCATAATTGAGATGACAATACATGTTCAAACAATCCATACAAACACATGATAAGCATGAACCGGAATCAACACTTTTCAAATCATTGCTAGAACTTTAGTAGCACAAAAATTAAACAACCAGCTAAGTTACTAAATTCCATAGTATCACTATTAAGACTAAATGAAAGACCAAGTGGAGGAAGTGCAAGTCATTTTCACTAAGAGATCTCAAATCATGGGAATAGAACTTCGGTAAATTCTCAAACTAAACTTTTAGCTTTGATAGCTGGAGCTTGATCTCTTAAAATATTCAGCAACGAGCTTTGCAAACAAAGATGACTTGTTCTCCATCAACCTCACCGGCGTATCATGTTCAATCATCACCCCTGCATAATAAGAAAAATTTAAGCATTAACATTGTCAGAAGAATTTAAATATATTTAAAAAATGAATGTATTAGAATAAAAACTAACCGTTGTCCAGAAGACAGACTATATCACTATGAAGAACAGATGTTATCCTATGAGCTATTGTGATGACCGTGGTATCAGAAAACTGCTGCCTCAATGTTTTCTGAATCAGGTTATCAGTCGCAGTGTCAACTGAAGCTGTTGCTTCATCAAGAACCAATATCTTGCTTTTCTTTAGAATCACCCTTCCAAGACAAACCAATTGGCGCTGACCAACACTCCAATTTTCTCCATTTTCAATCACTGTAATTTTCATTTGTTATCAAAATACAAGTAATTAATTTGATAGTAACACAATTTGAGGATGAAACCTTGCCTGCTGAATCCAACTTATTTTCTTTCCTCCGAACTTCATCTCCAAGCTGGCAGCAATCCAAAGCCTACCAAATAAGCACAAAAAAGCCATAAACATATGAAACATTATATAATTTAGATATCAAGAGTATAAATGATTGATTAGCTTTACGAGAGTAAAATCACCTCCCAAATTTGCTCATCTGTGTATTCTTCAAGTGGATCTAGATTGCTGCGCACACTCCCCTCAAACATTGTAGGATCTTGTGGAATAATGCTCAGCTTAGATCTTAAATCATGCAATCCAATTGTCGAGATGTCAATGCCATCAATAACGATCTGACCAACAACGGGATCGATAATGCGGAAGAGTGCTTGGATTAGTGTAGATTTTCCACTGCCTGTTCTCCCAACAATTCCGGCATTTAAACCTCCAGGAAAATTGCATGTGAGGCCTTTTAAAACAAACGGCAAGTGCGGTGCATACCGAACCTATAAACAACTTGCTTAGTCGATCGATGCTACTTCTGCTACAGTTTTTTTTTAAATGTGTAAGAAAAATTTAGGAAAGAAAGTTATATAGAATGAATTCTGCTAAGTACGAAAGAAGTTGATATTCATGCAAATCACAACTGCTAATATGTGCTGTGGTTAAATTTAACCTGTCAAGTAGGAATATCAGATAGGTTGGATTGTAGATTTTAAGGCTAATAAAAATGATAATGAGCCTGAAGGGGCCAACTCTTGTAAGCTTATGGTTACTCATTTACCCATCTATCAATAAGCATGATTTCATCATCGCCTATGACAAGTTGAACATTAATCATCATGTGATGAATGCTTGATTTCCCATATTTAATATGGTCTATTGAGAGATTTGTTAGTCGTTAAATGTGAATAAATGCTCATCCTATTAAATTTGTTCTTTTTTAAGCTCTATGTATTAACAAAGTTTTACATAAGGAGAAAGAGGCCCTAAAAGCACTATGGAGCCTTTAGGGCAAACGGTAGTTATTTTTTTAAGCACTATGCAGCAAACGACGCTTCTTTCTTTTTGTAATATTTCTGAATAGAGATGCTGATTATTTAATTTGGAGCCATTGTGAAATAAATGCATTATTTAAATATTGAGATTTTTTTATCATTCGTTCTTTTTGGCACAAATTTGCTGCGAAGTTAATGCTGGTCACTAATTGTGATTATTTTATAGGATTTTTTTTTTGGGAAGATTTTGAGAGTTTTCATCCATTTTCTTTATACATAGAAAAAATAATTTGCTCATAAGAAGAACCACTATGAATAGGAAGGAGCAGCTATTGTTTATGAATTGCAGCTATTTTTGTTGAACTTTTGTTCATTTCAATCTTTAGATAAAAAATAGGAACGAAAGTTTTTAGTATAGTGTTGTAGCCTAGTAGTTGAGTTTCAGCATTTGTTATCCAAGTCTTTGATTCAAAACTCATCAGTCACACATTTGCTTCATAATTGGAGAATACTTAATCTAAAAAAAAAAGTCTTGGTATGTAAGAATCTTCATTACTTCTCATCTATTTCATTCAAAAGATTGGGAATAGCCAAAATATCATAAAGATAGCGCTATCCATGATTAATAGAAGTTTTTCTTTTTATTAATTTTTACTCTCCATTCTATATGTGAAAATGTCCTATTACTGATTTTTTGGCTATGAATCGAATGATAAAACTCTAAAATTTGATGTGAAATTCGGATTATTGAATTGGGAAGAGCTGCATGAGAATGCCAACACACAGCTCAAATGTCGCCCTAAAAGCAGTACGAATAGACCTGATTATCGGGCATATAGCTCTATAGAACCTAGATAGAGAAAAGTTCGTTGGCTTAATTCAAGCCTCAAGACGATTCACTCCTTGACAAGCTCGATCAATCTGTCATTATTTCAATCATATGATTAATGCAATTTTTAATTGGTGATTTGATTTTATGCATACGAGTCAAATATTATTTATTTTCATATCTAGAACCCAATTATATTTATAACAAAATAATCATCCAAATTCACATTATTACACTGATATCGCCATCTCAATAAGTTACATTCACATATTACAAGCAAATAAGATACCATACATTGGGACAATTTAAATGATTTTAGAATTACTGATATTTAAGTGTTAGATATAGTATTATGTAAGTAATTATATCCTTTTTAATATTGATTAATGGGCAAGCCTAGTGAGTCGCTAGCATTTGCAAGTTCATGAGCAGGCTTGGCTTGAACTCTTGGGGTGGCTCGCAGTCATGTTTTTGGTCTGGGCTTAGAAGAAAAGTTAAAGCACAGCCCACACCTTGCTGAGTCCACCCATTGAATAGGCCTAATTATATAAATTGTGACATAATTAATGGCCTACAAATAATAAATGTGAGCTTGGACAACTAATTTAAGTGTTATTTTGATAAGGTGACGATGAACTCTTGAACCGTCAGCTTATCTCGTAGGTAGTTAAATTGGGAGATTGAAAGTGATTTGGTGAGGATGTCCGCTATCTGCTCGTTTGATGATGTGTAATGTATTGCAGCATCGTTATTTTTGACATTGTTCCGGATGATATGGTAGGCCACTTCTATGTGTTTTGTACGAGGATGAAGTTGCTGGCGAGAAAGATAGGAGACAAGTTGTCGCAATAGATTTTTGTTGCTTGCAAATGAGGATGTTGGAATTCTTAAAATAGTTTGCGAAGCCATATGATTTTCGTAACCGTTGAGGGAAGCACTCGATATTCGGCTTATGTGGAGGATTGTGTTACTGTGTGTTGTTTCTTGGTGTTCCAGTTGATTAGAGTTTGGCCTAGAAACACATGAAAGCTGCTAGTAGATTTCTTGTCAGTAGAGTCTTCATGCCTAGTCTACACCTAAATGTGTGAAGCTCCATGTTGGAAGGAATGACGGGTAGACCAAGATGGTGATATCTTTGATATACCGTAATATGCGTTTTAGTTATGTAAAGTGATGTTGTAGAGGCCAATGCATGTGTTGACAAATACGGTTGACGGTGCGATTGATATATGGACGTGTGATGGTAAGGTATTGAAGGCGGCCAACGAATTGCCAGTAGGTGTGTGGATCAAGTAATGGGTCCGAGGTGGTAGTGGATATGTCGGCTGGACCTGCAGTAGGGGCTGGTTTGCAATTTGACATTCATGCGTCCTGAAGAATCTGGGCTGCATGAGAAGTCTTGGTTAATGAAGGCAATGAGAGGTTTGTTGAATAGAAATCAAGACAATGTGAGGGGGAGCCAAGGCTTTTCATTTTGAAGTGATTTTCTATAGTTGTAACTATTTGTGTAAGGAATGAAAGGCTCACGCCTGTGAGTAGTATATCATCGACATATATTAGTAGATGGGCGCGGATGTGAGAGGTGTCATAGACGAATAGTGAGGGATCAGCTTTACGTTGAGTGAAATCGTATGCTATGAGAAATTCAGTGAAGATAGAGAATCACTGTCAAGGGAATTGTTTTAGCTCATTGAGAGCCTTTTTGAGCTTGCACACGTAATGGAGTTTATTGGGATTGATGAAACCCTGAGGTTGCTTGATATAAATTGTTTCATTCAGAGAGCCGTGAAAAAGGCATTTGAGATGTCGAGTTGTAATACGGACCATCGATGATGGGAGGCTATAGTGAAAAGTAAGCGAATGGTGGATATTTTAGCAACCGGGCTAAAGGTTGCTGTGTTGTCTAACCCATAGGTATGGTTGAAGCCTTGGCCACTAGACGAGTTTTGTAACTAGCAACAGAGCCATTGGTATTGTATTTGGTGCGGAATATCCATTTGCATCCAAGTGCTGGTTGAACTGGGTTTGGGGGAAATAAATCCCATGTTTGTTGGTCTTTGAGAGCCATAATTTTAGCGACCATTGCTTGCCTCCAGTAATCAAGTTTATTTGCTTGGGTGTTGGAAGTGGGATCAGTTTGTAGAGGAGTCTAAGCAGTGACATCGAGTATGGGGCGATGCTGAAGAGCACTTGTTCTGGTTCTGGTAAGCATTAGATGTAAAGGATGGGCGAGGGAGAGGGAGGATAGAGCGGTAGTGTTTGCTATTAGGTAAGGTAGTATCAGAGGAAGATGCAGTAGAGGAGTTGTTGGTGAGAGAATTAGGTTGGTTAGAGGAGGTAGAGCATTCAGGACTTTGTGAGTTTGGAGAGGTAAAGAGAGTGGGTAATGATGATGGTATGGGCTGATGTGGTGTGGTGGAGGAAGGTGGGAATAGAGTAGAGGGAGGAATGAGCAGTTGAGGGTTATTGTTTTCGGAGATTGAGGAAGTTGGAGAGAGAGAAGATGGAGTTTGGGTGTGGAAGTGATGTCCGAGGAAGTGTACATTGCGAGAAATAAGAACATTTTGTGTGAGTGAGTTGAAGCATTGATATTCTTTGTAGGTAGGGGAGTAGTTGATGAAGATGCAGGGAATAGTTTTGGGGGAGAGTTTGGATTGTTGCTGAGGTGGTAGAAGTGGGTAGCAACTGCAACCAAAAACATGAAGTTGAGTATAGGTGGTTTTTGATTGTGTAGGAGTTCGTAGAGTGTTTTGTTATTGATAGTCTTGGAAAGGAAGGGGTTAATTAGATAAGCTGAGGTAGAGAGAGTGTTAGGTCAAAATTTAGAGGCCAGCAGTGTGAAAAAGTGTTCTGGTTGTTTTCATGAGGTGACAGTATTTTCTTTCAACAACTTTATTTTATTAAGGTGTGTAGGGGCATGAAAGCTGATGACAAATTAATGTTTATTGTAGGTAAGTGAAGAGGATGTTGTTGTAATATTAGCCCCCTCCGTCGGAGTGTAAGATATTTTGTGTTTGAATTGACGTTTGAGGAAATAAGTGAATTGAATGAAAAGATAAGTAGTTTCAAATTTTTGTTTCATTGGAAAAATTCATATAAAGTGACAAAAATCATCAATAAAAGAGATATAGTAGTGATAGCCTTCATTGGATATATTAGGGGTTGGTCCTATACATCAAAATGAATCAATTCTAATAGTTTATAGTGATGATTGGTAGAAATATGATAGGGAAATTTGTGTTGTTTGTTCATGATGCATTGGATGCACTCGATAGGGTTATTGTTGATATGGATACGAGGAATTTGAGTTGCCAGAAGTTGCTGGATGGTTGATGTTAGATGGCCTAGTCTTCAGTGCCAAAGTAATCGATTAAGGGGCCGCGGGCTGAAGTTTGATTGGGTGCCTCTCCAGGATCTGCCACTACCTTTGCTGTGGGTATGCATCAGGAGCATCGATGATGGAGCTTATTGTAGATTATGGAGGGCTTCGTGTTGTAGATTGATTTCTTTGCTGCAAACCAAGGAATATTGGTCATTGAGACTCAAAATGTTGGAGATTTGTGTGGATTATAGTTTTGAATGCTCGATATTGAGTGGGGAGGCCATTTACAGTGTAAAGAACGGCATCTTCAGGGTCAATGGTGGAGTCGGAGCTGATATCTTATCCCAATTTCTTTGATTTCGAAGAGGTGAGCTAGTATGTATTTGTCTTGCATTGTGATGTTGTGTAGGGCATTTTTGAGTTGAATAATCTTGGATCTATTAGTGATTGTAAATGTCTTGCAAGAATCTGCGAGACTTCATGACAAGTTTTGGTGGTAAGGATGTAGGGTAAAATGGAGGAGATGGTGGAGAATATGGCAGAGATTAAGTTTCGATCGGTGGAGATCCATAATTCAGAACGTGGATTGATGTGTTGATTTCTAGCACTGTCAGAAAGGTAAGATTGTGGTTTTGGCGAGATACCGTCGAGGTGGCTATGAAGATCCTTTGAAAAGGTTAAAGATTTGCACTCACCAAATTGGGTAATTATCGGAGGTAAGGGGATAGTTAATTAGATTATTGATATTATTGATCAAGAACATAAGGCTAGAGGGAAGAGGTAATGGGTTTGGAGCTTCTTGAATTTCTTGTGCGTCGATGCTGCAGCCATTGGTTGATGTAGGAATTGTGAGAATGTCCTTTTTTTTTCCTGAGAGACATCTGTCAGGCGCAGACACAGACGTAGACGTCAGACGCGGACGATTGATTATGCCAGAGACGGATACAGATGCTAGACATCCGTCAGGCATAGATGCAGACAACTCTTTGCGTCGATTATGCCAGAGAGGAAAAGACTAGACACCCTTTAAGCGCAGATGCAGACGACTCTTTGCGTTGATTATGCCGGAGACGAAGGCGAAGATTGACGTCAGTTTTTCCGGAGACAGATAATTTTTGTGCGGGTGAATCAGATGTAAACTATTCTTTGTGTCAATTATACTGTCAATTCTAATGCGTCAGATGGAGCTGATTTCGCAGGAGAGGAAACAAACCAATCGTGCTGGAGGATTCGATGAAGGAGGGGATCGTGAACTGCGTGATACCATGCTAAAATGAGGGAAGAGAGAAGAAATAAATTGAAATTAGAAGAACTTTGTGTATTGCATATAGATATAGATGTGCAATCGTAACATATGTCGGTTACAAATTCTAATCAAAGTCTCAAGCCTTCAATGAGCAGTTGGCGGCTACATTCTAATCTCTGTAAATTATAGTGATTTCTAATTATGATTAATGTCTAGCCTTCATTTTTGCAGTTATATTATGATATTTGTAACACCCATAACTATATTGCTAATTTGATTGGCTTTTAATAATTATTAAATCATATCAATAGTACTAATTTTATAACCAACAACCCCTCAATCTTTGGTTTGCAGCATTAAAAATAACAACACTAACAATTTTCACTTCGGTCTGTCAAAAATTGATCTTAAACTTTATCAAGACTCAACTATCATTCACAACAATCCTTTGTAAAAAGAAAAAACAGGGAGTTAAGGCTACAAATTATTCTTCATAAATTTTCCAATAGCACCGTAGTCGCATTCCTAATTATTCTATGGGATAAGTGGCAAGACTCTACTTTGAATGCCCCAAAAGACAAAAAACTCAAGCTAAAAATTGAATATATTGAGTTGTACTACCGGGAAAGCAAAACCAATACAAAATTAACAGTTAACCACTAACCCGGACCTAATAAAATACCAAGATTCTCTAACTTCAAGCGACGTTGATGTAAAGCTAACAACCAACAAATAACTCAATACACCTTATTCTACAAGCTACGATTATATAACAATGTCAACCTACTTTAGTCCTAGGTCACTCAATTGCTTAACACATTGAAGATAGTCTCTAATTTAAGAGATATTTTACTTTATCAATTTTGATAACTCTTTCATGTAGTTACTTGAGTTATTGTAAAATTTATATAACTGTCAGGAATAAGTAAAAACATAGAAAAATTGACCTATTCGAAATTAACTTTATTTAAAAATTTCAAAAGCATAAAGCTAAACATATCTTATTGGCAAGAAAAATCGAACATTTACATACTACCAGTTTACAATAGAACATAATATGATTTTATATCTTTTTATTTTTAAAATGCATATTTCTAGTAAATTTCTTTTCTAATATTGATTGTTTTATATTTTTGATTTCTTGTTAATTTGCCATCATCATTACTAATCCTATCTCAAAGGAATTACAAGAGGAACTAATACATATGGATAATTTTGCACTTCTACATGATATACTCTATCTAGTCTGCTTTATTACTTATCATTTTATATAAAATTTATCAAGCAATTATAGTGATAACTTTTACTCCTATCTACATGTTGAAACTACTTATTCTTTTTTTTATTACCTAATTTTAGAATATATATTTCTAGTCTCTCTAATATAAAATAAATAAGCATATTTCAATCCATTATATTATTTCCATATTTACCATACACCAAACTTAAAGTTATAAATTTTTCGCATGCTATCCTTCAATATCAACAATAAAATCATATAATATAACTAACTTTAAATCTCAATAATGCTCTCTTATCAATAATACTTCCAAAGCACTCGTCCCATTTTAATACATGTCATGTCTAAATAACTTAATTTAACTTAGTATTAGCTAATATTGCAATATATAAGCTAATATGCTATATACTTAACTTTGTATAAGCAAAAACTTTTCACTTAAAGATGTTGAGGATTACCTGCAAGTCATTAAAGTTCACTTCTCCTTTTGATGGCCAGCTACCATCAGGCCTGTTCGTCTCAATAACAAGTGGAGGTTCACTAGGAATGCTTGTGTACTGAAGAATCCTCTCCACTGATATCATTCTGTTTTCAAGGTTACATAAAGTCCAAATAATCCCCGCTTGCAGGGTATTCAAATTAAGACCATATGTCACGACAAGACCAGCAACACCTAAGTAAAAAAAAGTTAAACTTTTATCATATAACTATATATTTCTAGAGTTTATATATATATATATATATATATATATATATATATATATATTTCTTGAGTTAGTAAAAGATTGTTTCAAATATTACCCGGATCAATTACCCCTTTTGGCAAGCAACTCAAGAATATCAAAGAAAATGAAAATATAATGGATGACAAAACATCGAGACGAATTCCGAGCCATTCCATAGCACTACTACTATGAAATCTAGGTCGATTGGCTTCATCCAAATGTTGGGAATTAAGGTTAACAAATCTTGATTCTTCGCCAAAGCTTCTAATAGTCACTGCTCCTAACAATGATTCTGAAAAGTGTTGTATAATCGGCGCTCTATATAGTCCCAACAGCCTTGCTAGTTCTCGTGCAGAGTCAATGTAATATCGCTGAAAAAATAAGAATATCAATGAGATTATGTTCCTCATAAGTCCATAAGAGACAAAAAAACTAGAATATCAATTATTCTTCTTTAGTACAAACAACAATCAAGTTCACAAATAAGAAATAAAAAAAAGTGTCGCTTATTTGGTTCACTCAAGTGACTCTTCGAATTCAAATATCAAACTCGTGTTTTGATTAGATTATACCTGATACCAAAAGTTTAATCCAATCACTGGAATAAAGACAATGAAAACCTGCCATGCAACTAGTGACATGACTGCAATAACACCAGTAAGTTGTATGATAGTAAATGCAAATGAGCCAATTATGTAAGCTATCCTTGTATCTACATCACTTTGATCAGATGAAGCCTGCAGTAAGAGAATTCCATATCCATAGAATTGTACTGGACTAAATAAAGAACACAAAACAATTTAAAATTGAGTGCTTTTACTAACTCTGTTCAAAATACGCCCGCTCGGAGTGGAATCAAAGAAAGACATGGGAGAACGGAAGATGCTGAAATGCATCCTATCAAAAAGTATAGTTGCCGTTTTTAATCCAGCAATTGCCAGGAGAAAAGCTCTTACAAAAATACATGCACAACTCCCAAGAGCTAAAGCAACATAAACATAGATAAGAGTAAGGACAGTAACAGGGGCCACCACATCCTTGGATGCTGGAGCTGCCCAAGCCATCCAGTAATTGCTAGCTATCTGAAGAATTTGAAAGAAAACCTGGGCAAACAATATAACTGGTATAAGAGCACCTTTATATGCTGTTGTGATATATCTCCAATAAACCCAAAATCCAATTCTTCCTTTCTCCCTTTCTTCTTTTAGCACAAGCTGACCTTTCTCAATCTCTGTCTCATCAGCTTTAGAAATCGGTGAATCTTTATTATCTTCATCAAGAGTTTGCATGCCGCTTTTACTATTTGCTGAATCAGCATCTTCATTATTGCTTGAAGTCTCTTTAGCAAATTCTATATTGTCAAGAGTTGACAGAGCTTCCTTGTGAGCACCTACTAATTCCATTAAATCCCTTCCTGATGTGATTATGTCATCGTATTTACCCATTTCAGTAATCTTTCCATCTTTCATAACCTAGCAAGAAAATTTGGTTCAATTTAATGTTCTTGTCATATGTGAGAATCAATGAAATTTATAGTATCAAAAGGACTTGAGCAAACTGCGGAACTCACCAATATAAGATCAGCAGATGGCAAAAACTCAACCTGATGGGTGACATAGAGTATGGTTTTTGATGCCAAAAGCCCAAGCAGGCATTCCTGTAATTAAATGGTTGCCAATGGTTTTAATCAATTGATAAGAAGAGAATAAATAAAGAGTTTAAAAAAATTATTTTATATGGACCAGAGTGTTGGATTGAGAAAAAACTATTGATAGCCAACTAGGTGAAGCGAAAATGTTTGGATGAATGTCTAGAAAAACAAAGGACAAAAAGAAGAATATAGATTTTAAAGAGTAAAAAAAGCATCTGTTGAAGAGAATTGTAAAATGATATATTGCTTATGTTCTGGATGTGAATTAAACAAATTAATATAATTGATAAAAATAATTAATTCAGTCTTTAACATCAATCTATGGTTCTACAACTTAAAAATACATATATTTTTAGTTGAAGTATTAAGATAATGGTTAAAGGCGTGCACCTTAAAGAGATGGGAGCTCGTATGTGCATCGACAGCGCTAAATGGATCATCAAACAAAAAAATATCGGCTTCTTGGTACAAAGCACGCGCAATCTGAACTCTTTGCTTCTGTCCCCCACTTAAGTTGATACCCCTTTCCCCTATAACCGTCTGGTCTCCAAAAGGTAGAATTTCCAAGTCCTTCCTCAATGAACAAGCTTCAAGGACATTGTCATATTTTTCCAAGTTCATCTCTTTGCCAAATAGTATATTGTCTTGAATTTTTCCACTTTGTATCCATGGGGACTGTGCAACATAAGCTGTCAATCCACACAATTTGACCACTCCACCTATTTTTGGAATTTCACCTAAGATGCAAGCAAGTAAGCTAGATTTTCCCGAACCAACAGTTCCACAAATAGCCACTCTCATACCTTGCAGTATTTTAAAATTTAAATCGTTCAAAGTAAGAGCCTCAGATGAAAGGTCCCATGAGAATTTTCCATTGATCACCTCAATAGCAACATTAGAACTACCTTTATGCAGATTCTCTACAGCATCCTTTTGTATGTCCTCCAGGCGGAGGAATGATGTTATCCTATCCAGTGATACTTTGGTCTGAATAACCGTAGCTATGGTATCAGGAAGGCCGTAAATAGGCCCTTGTAGCACTCTAAATGTCGCAAGTGCCGATAAAACCTTTCCTGACTCCAATGGTATTCTCAAAAGCACACAAGTACCAAAAGTAGCCACAGCTACAAAAGTAGGTGCGCCCCAAAACAATGAAGTCGACATTGCGGCTATGTAAACGTATTTTTTTAACCAATTTGTCTCATTTTTTCTCAATTCAGCTATTCTTGCTAAGAACTTCATCTCCCAGCATTGGAGCTTGAGAATTCTCATATTTCTTAGGATCTCTGAAGTAGATTTCATTCTTAAATCTTTTGATTCCATCATCTTTTCTTGGTACTTCTCTTCCATTTTTCCCATGGGAATATTTAATAGCATAACAGCAAATGTAGCAAACAAAGCAGAAAGTGAAGCAAGGCCCAACCTAGCATACAAGATCAATAGAGCCAAAACAATTTGGACTGGAACCGTCCATAGATCATGCAAATACCAAGTGAAAAATGCAATTCTATCAGCATCAACACTCATGATATTGATGATCTCTCCAGTGGTACGACCCTGTTTTGCATTGCTTGACAGGGTAAGACCCTTTTGGTAGATTATTGATACCAGAAATGATCTGATTCTTAGAGCAACCTGTTGTAATCGAAAGTGCCAATGCCTCCCTGTAAGGCTTTCAATCAACTTTGCAACTATGAATGCCATTACTAAAACATAACCTTCATTAGCAAATGACTGATAACCATTAAGATATTGAACAAAGTAATCTATAAGAAAAGGACCAACATAGGAAGCCAAAGTATCAAGAAGCGCATACATCGATGTAAGCAAGATAAGTTTCCAAGAAGATGAGAGTAAAGCTTTTGCTAAATTAAAAGAAGTAATATGAGCAGTAGATTCTTTGTTTCCATTTCCACTGTCATTACAGCTACTTGTTCTGCACGATTCAAGCTTTCCTCTAAAAGTAGGAAGAATCCCATCAACTGTATCGTTGTGATCCAGCTGGGGGACATCTTCTAAGTCTAAAATCTTCTTATTACCAAGCGCAATCAATGGAGTGATCCAAGAGAAGGTGAGAAAGCTAAGAAAATTAGCATTTGCGAACAAAGAGACATTACCGAAACCGCTATTGGATTTGCTTGGTTCCCCATTAGGATTACTTAACCCACCCTTCAAGAGAGATTCTTGAAGATGATTACCTTTATCTTCAACTCTCCTTCCTAAAAACCCGGTATAATTAAGAATCAGAGCAAAAATAAGAGATCCAAAATCCAATACCCACATATGAGTTCCCATCATACTAGACTTTCCATAACAGAAAAAGTTGAAGGCAATGGAGGAGCAGGGCATGAGCAACTGGATACCCCACCATACTCTAAGAAAAGCAGGGAACCTCTTCTCACACGATGGAAGGAAGGAAAAATGCAAATAAGCAGAAATGCAAAGCCATGTAATTGCTCTAGCGCCCAAATCCAATAGACTAACCAGTTGTTTGAAGAAAACTCCATTGCCATCACCATCCCAGTAAAAAATATCATAGAAGAATACGAAGATATGAAAGAGGCATAAAATCAAACAGGTAGAGAGGGTAGCTCTGTAATACAAAAATTTAACATTTTTTATCTCATCTTTTTTACTCAAGCGTGCGCTCCTAAAGTACCACACCAAAGGCAGGGCAACCAAGAACAAAATGTGGCAGGAAGCAAAGAACAAATGTAGATAGACAGGTTCTAAGAAGAACTCCATCTTTGCCACTCACAAACTATGATTTAGTTACCCAACAGAGGAATCATTCTTCAAAATCGATACTTTCCAATCGAAATCGACGCATTGGGGTTATATGGGAGAGCACGGGTAGAGAGGGGTCACTGAACTCTGTAAGTTCATAGAAGGCTTCTTGCTGAGCAAGTTTGCACCTTTCGCCGTCCTCGTTTGACATTGCGTCCATTTTTTTCTGAGAAAACAAATGCCGCCAGTTGTAATGAGAGCCTAGCTTAATTCCGAAGGGAGAGACGAGTTTGTCGTCGCGGCTTTAGGACGCCAGTAGATATTAAATCTTTGGTGATGGTTTGCACAACTTCTTGCACAACGTCTTTTTAGACTGTAGCTGCTCTGTTGGTCCCTCGATTTTGACTCAATTGCATTCTAAAATGGAAACCAATATCCCGAAATTTGTGACCGTGTATATGTTATTTATTTAAAAGAGGTTAGTATGCATAAGTTTAACATAAAGCCAATCAAAGAAACAAAAATACACAATGCTACAATCAAATAAAATAATAGAATCTTTAAGCAATATTTGAAACTCAGAGCTCAGAATAATTAGTTCATATTAGTTAAATCTAATCATGGTTTAATCAAGCATGACTTAACCATGCAATTAGGTGGTTATCAACCTCAAAATTACAATTCTATTAACTAGACACGTTTCTATAATTAAGGGAGTAGTTTAAACCCCACCACGCTCTAAATGGTGCAACTTCCTTCATGAACCCTGAAACCGCCAAATCGCTAATTTGCAGTTTCGGTTTGGGCTTGTACTAATCAATTTCAAGAACCAATAACTTTCCTAGAATGTATGTGTGCTTATAGAAAGAATTTTATCTTGTGATGATTAGTTTGTAAAATGTCAAATTCTCGACAACTCTTTTAAGTCTTCACCCGCAAAGCCACCCCAAGCCTTAAACACAGTTCTATCATTCTCCTTAACCTTTGGAGATCATCCTCAAAAGTCTATTTCAACCAAGAAAAATTTATAGTCCTACCGCTATAAATAGGGACTTCAGGCCATATCTCAACTCACTTGATACTAAAAAATATTCTTTAAAATCTTTAGTCTTTTAAAAAAGAATTAATGGCTTTATATATAAAGTTCTCTTAGATTGTTAATCTTAAAGATTGTGGAAGCTTTTTAGGAATGATTTTCAAAGCATTTTGTAAGTTTTTTTTTTATTTTTTTATTTAAATTTTCTAATCAAGCTTTAGTTGAGATTATGCTAGGAATTTTTTTTTTAGGCAACTCCGTCAAACTAAAAAACTTATAAATGAAGGATTGTTTTGCTGCTTTGCGGTCAAATTTTTGCAAATGAAAGAAGGCTTCTCCACCTGTGAAGAAGTACTTGTTGGAATGAATTTTCAAAAGAGACAAATTTCCAAAGAATGAACATAGGATCAGGATAATCCAAATAACAATTACTTTTTTGTGTTTGATAACATTTTTCTTTGTAATGTGATTTTTTTCTTTTATCTCTTCTTTTGAACTATGATTTTCTCTATCTTAAAGTTTGAATTTTACAAATTTCAAATAATATATAAATTTATTTCTCCAAAATTTTTAATCGAAACTATACTCACTCCTCTCTTGGATAGTGACATCAACCTTTATAGCCAACAAGTGGGATTAAAGTGTCCCTACAAAACTTGATCTTACGATCAAAAGAGTAAAGATCTGTCTTTTTAATGGCATTATTCAGAAATGAGAACGTCCATGTGACGGAGGGTGCATCTTATGCTCATTCTCTATCATTTAAGGGGTAGGTTTTGGTTTTTGGAAATGAAAATGAGGAAATTTCTTTAAGCCTGCATACTATCATTTTGGGTGCTAGTCCAAGAGGATTACGCTGAACCTGCTACCCCACTAGTGAATAAATCGAAGAACAGTTCAAAGACTCACAATTAAACACAAAATCAATCACCAATCTTCAATGTGCATTGAAGCATGAATCTTACATGTGCGTCACACTGTGTGTTACCGAAAAAAAATTTGGGATTGACTTATAATGACTTGTGAGGACACAGATAATGCGTATTAATCCCACATTATCTCTTTAAAGCAATCACTTATTTTAAATGCGCATTGAAGCATGAATATTACATGTGTGTCACATTGTGTGCTACCGAAAACAAAAAAATTGTAATTGCCTTATAACCACCTCTGAAAACACAGATGATGTGTGCCAGTCCCACATTAACTCTTTAATGCACGACTACAAACTTTTTCAAATGAAATATGAAAAGTTCATATCGGACAGTATTCATAGAAGCCATTACTACCTTAAATACTTTAGAAAAGATATTCAAAAATAAGGAGAAAGTAAATAAGGTTCTTAAGAGCTTTTCTAAAAGTTAAGGTCCAAGCAATATTCGAAGCAGGGGATTTAATTTTTTTTTCTTTAGATTTACAATTGAGATCATTAACTCATAGGAATAAGTTTTAGCAAAACGATAAAAAGCTAAGGAGGATCCCGAGAAAAAGGAAAAAGGAGTTGCGGTTAACATCGAATAACCTAGCAGAAGTGAACATAGACGAAACAGAACTTGCATACATCACAAGGAACTATAAATCAGTGAAGAGGAAGAGGAAGAGGGAAGGAAAGGACCGTTGAAGGCAACAATCGTGCAAAGATAAAAATAAGAATTTCAATAAATTTGATAATGATGTTGTTTTTAACAAATGTAAGAATATTTTTCCGGATTCGTTCGAAAGAATTCTTTTTTATAACGAACGAATTGTTCGTTCGGACCTTTCCTTCGAATCGTCCTTAGTTTAAACAAAGGATCTGCCGGAATCGTTCGTGCGCCGGAGAAGATGGACGCATTAGTTCACTCGCTCGCTCTGCTGTTTCTCATATTCTCCAAATCGCCCGATTCATGCATAATTATTTTACTCCAATTCTATATATATTAAAGCAAAATCAAATTACACTGTAAAACTTTTTCATATACTTTACTTCGTACCAAATGCGGATAATTTCAATTTTCTTGTAAAGATTTTATTTGTTTTTGCCTCATGTGAAACAACCCTTGAATAAATAATCCCATTAAATGAAGATCATTTTTTATCCCATATGTACTCAAACTCTCACCCCTAAACATCCTAAAGCACCATAGCAAAGACAAGGCAACAAAGAACAAAATCTGGCAGGAAGCAAAGAACAGATGCAGACAGGCAGGCTCTAAATACTCCATTTCACAAGCTATGATTTAGTTATCCAAAGGGGGTTCATTCTTCAAACTCGATACTTCCCAATAGGGAGCAACGCAATGGAATTATTTGGGATTGAAGCCTGCAAGTCCATATGATCTTCTTGCCGACCAAATTTGCACCTTTCGTCTTCTTCGCCTCAAGACAAAAAATGCACCGTGAGTCATGGAGAGTCTGAACTCTGAAGGGTAACGAGGTCTGAAGAATGGGATTAAGCGAGTGTCTTCTTAGACTAGCGCTCTGTCGGTCAATCCATTTTGACGTTAAAATCTCTGCTATATAAGGTTTTAACTGTCAACTCTTTAAAATATGAGTATTGTTGTATATTATTAAGTTAAATGTATTTTTTTTGATAAGATCTATATTTAAAAATTATAAAAAAAATAATTTCTAATTAGTCATGAATATTTTTGATGTATATTCTTATGTAACCATACAATATGAGAAAAAAAATGCTTTGTATTAAGGTTTTAGTACCTCACATAATAAACAAAGGAAGCTGTACTACGTGTCCGTTTATGAGCACCCATAGCCGTTTGGATTGTTGTAAATTGATGTCATGTAAGATTTTTTATGGTCATTAGGGAAAATCTTTTACTCTGTAATTCATATTTGTGTTCGTATATAGAATCAACGTAATTCAGTTATGCCCGAATCAGGCGTAGTTTGCAATGACCCGCGTTGAGTGGAGCAGTGGAGCGCTCGAGCAGAGGTCTTCACCGTTCACGACAAAGGCTTTCTGAATCATTCGAATCAATTTTGAACGAAATTGACTCTGTTCGAACCGATTTTATTCTAAATCAATTTCGTATGAGCTCGATTTCGTTCGAATTGATTTCGTTCAAATCGGAGGTCTTCTTCGTCCACGTCGAAAACTTTCTGAATTGCCCGAATTGATTTCGAATGAAATTGATTTCGTTAGAATCAATTTTGTTTGAATGAATCCTAAATTCCAAAAAAAAATTTGATTGAGAGTTATTTTCTCTTTTAATTTGTTCAAAATACCACATTCTTATAGTACTTCATAATAAATAAAAATTCTTAAGTTCCTAAAAGACTATCAAACAACAGTAAAATAATCTGATTTTACCAAGATCGATTACTTTACCCTCAAATTTCTCAGAATTTTGCTAATCTTAAAAGTCATTAAGGAAAATAAAAAAATATATCAAATGTTTATTAGAATGAATTTCATTAATTAGAATTTAAGGACTCACTTTTATTTGATGGAGCGCAATAAAATAAACAATTTATACATAGAATCCCACATAATGAAGCTAGTCTTAGCAGCGTTTTGTTATCTCAAGGGTAACGAAATGATCTTGGAGTGGACCATATGTAAGCTGTTGAGCTTAGAGTGACTTTGGGCTAGCCACAAATCAACCGAGTGCGAACAGGACACAAATGGGATCAAGTGACCTTAAAGACTGATGAAGAAATTGGACTGGGTAGAGTAGTCGGCGTTTGAGCGTGCACAAGTGCCCAAACATTGTTCATCACTCGACGCTTAGGCCCGCAAAAGTGCTGAAGAATATTTTTGGAATTAACGGAATCCATTGTTTTGGCACTGGAGGCGTTAAACTTATTCGACGGGCCCAAGCGCCGACACTTTCTTAAACAGTGAAGCCAAAGACAACGGTTTGGCGTGCCCATGATCTATCCATTGAGCCAAGTAGGAAACTAGACAGAAGCTTGGGGGCTTGACCATGCCCAAGTGCTCTTTGTATTGGAGCATAATTGTAACAACTCGAGAGCCCCATACTTGGGTGCGCCCAAGCGCCAGACGGTGAATACAGAATCTTGAAACCAATTTAGCACATGGGCATGAGAAATTGGACATGTTACTTATCCAAAAGAGACATGCATGCATGGGGGATGTTTGGATATCTATTTTTATTTAAGAGAATCTTAGGTTTGTACGGTGTGATGTTGTACTTGTGCTGCTGGGTGCTAGGGTTAGGAGTGTTGTGAGGAAGATATTGTTGTTAGTGGGTTGAGAAAGATTGAGTGCTCCTGAAGAGAGTGATTTATCTCATGACTTGAATGTTTAAAACATAAGGAGAAGAATTAAGGTGTTAGCATTCTTGATATTTGCTTTAATCATTGATTAAACTTATGAAATTTGCATAAATAATACTCATCTTGATTTTAGAGCCAAACCCTAGTAGTAACCATAGATTATAGGAGTAGGTGATAAAGGTCTAGACCCTTTTAAAGATAAGTGATTGTATTATGTCTAAGTGATTAATGATAACCTTAATTAAGCTAACTTTGAGGTAGGATCTTAGATAAATCTCATGAACCTTAGATGATTAATCTTATGCCTTGTGGTGAGAAAACTTAAGGAGACTTTGTGGCGCCCCACCCCTTAATTCACAAGAATTAAGTTAAGGGATGACGTGTCACTCTAGCTAATCCTTCACTTATAATTGGATTAGGACGAAATCCACAATCCACCTAATAAGGGAAGGAGTAAGCATAGAATCAAACAAACAGTCACTATCTAAGTAAACATACAGAGTGCAGAAGTGATTTTCAATGTACATAACATCCAAGCATCACAACATGAATATAAAGAAATGTATCTCATAATATAAGTATAAAATCTAAATACGCAGTCATCAGTATATGTATTATTACATCATTTAATAATTTCAAATAATAAAAAAAAGTGCAAATACACTCATCCTTACATATAAACTAAAGGGGCTAAACGACAGCTTCTTCCACGGGCTCCTCATCTGGGTATGGCTCCACTCCTAACTCCTGCTCATCTAACTGAAGAGGGTCTGCCATTGTCAGTTTCACAATGTAGGGCCCCAGCCAAAAAAAGAAAAATCTTGTTAGACAATTGTCTAAGTACATTTTAAGCTGATAAATTTTAAACGTGTTAAGTAATATCACCATTCTATAACCTCTAAGCAACAATGTGTAAGGGAGCAACAAGCTATACAAAAGAAAAGGAAAGGCTATAAATCATTATTTATAACTTAAGCAAAAATGGAGGCTAAGACATGCCTCACATGCGAGCTAAACACGGTAAGGCATATAAATATACATAATCAAATAAGTGCAGTAGAAAAAATGCTACATCCTAAACATGCTGGTGATCAAAAGAAACATGCCAATTAAAATAAAACAACTCAGCAGTGGTAAGTATAAATAGCGACAAGATTCTAACATCCTAAATATATATAAAAGTAGTACAATAAAATAGCTGACTGAATAAGAATACTGAAAGGTAACCAAACATCAATTGCATATAAATATATGCGTACAATCTGTCATACAGAAAAGAGCTAATCTAGCCCACCAGAAAGGCTGAAGGTTCTTAGCACCAGTATGGCTAGGGCGGATCCTAGCACCAGTACGGCTAAGTCATCAACAGTATAGTCGAAGGATCCTAGCACCAGTATGGCTATGGCGAATCCTAGCACCAGTACGGCTAGGGCACCAATGGGGTACCCCTAGTGTCAACAAGGAGATTAGGCAAACAACACACAACAAAACAGAGGCCTTCCCCTAGTAACATAAGTTGACTAGGCAGTCAGAAGGCAATACTAAGAGGCAGCTCAAACACATCAAATTATTATCTTCTCGTTAATCACTTTAATATTTTTACAAAGAATCTAAGGAGTATCCATATCTTCCTAACATTTTATTTATGCATCAAAAGTCTTACATGATATGCTCAAGAAAATATGGCACAATAATCAAAGAATGCGTAGCACAAAGTATCAAAGAGAAGCAAGGGACTTTACTAAATATGGTGATATCATTTGTTTTTTTACTTAACCATTCTAACTATTCCAAGTTACATAAGTTCAGGATCACCGTTTTCCTACTATCGAGTGTAACTCAAAAACTCGTCTTTATAAGTTAAAAAGGATTAGAACTGATCAGGTTCTAATCTAGCTCAATCAGATAGACGACTACGAGTTAAATCAATAAATCATACGTCCTAGTTTTGTGAATTTAGACGTTCTATCTAAGATCTGATCAAGATCTCCTAAACTTATAAATTATGGATTAAACACTATGAGATTTTAAGTTTAATCACATAATCCAAAGAGGATAAGACCTAAGTTCTAGGTTTTATTCTATAAGTGATCTACTAGTTATGGCAAATCCTATTAAGTAATCAAGCTTAATAGGATGAATCTCCTATCTTAAATCTAAGGTTAAAAGATAAAATAATCAGAACAAGTTGTAAAATAAAATAAAAGTCTAAAAGCTAATAAAACTAAGGTTTCACCCATTGGGTAACCCAATTTACCCAACGAATGAACTCTAACCTATGATCTAGCCCTAGTCTCAGGAAAGGTCCTTAAGGTGTAGTGCTTATATAACAGCCTAAACTCTTAAGCACCAAGGTATTGTCCACTTTGGCCAGAAAAGTCTCACGGTTTTGCCCTCAGAAGATAACTCCCAGTAGGTCACCCATCCTGGGAGTGCTCCCACCTGAGCACGCTTAACTTTGGAGTTCTTATCAGGAACTCCACCGTTATCTAAAAAGACGCCTCGATATTTAAGAGTTTCACTTATTACTACTTAAGTGGGTCTTCACAATCTCCCCAACTTAAGTAACTGACGTCCTCGTCAGTATCCACACACAGATCCAAGAACCATCCATTGGGTAGATAGGACTAGAGGTGACCTCTACAGGCACAAGAGGTACCCACAACCATGTAGCACCTTAACCATCATGGGTTCAAGAGGCTGCTCACATGAAGTGGTACTTTGTCCTGTATGGCACTTAGCTCCTATCTGACACCCTATAGTTTGCTCTGATACCATTCGTAACAGCCCAAACTCTTAAGCACCAAGGTATTGTCCACTTTGGCCAGAAAGGTCTCACGGTTTTGCCCTCAGAAGATAACTCCCAGTAGGTCACCCATCCTGGGAGTGCTCCCACCTGAGCACGCTTAACTTTGGAGTTCTTATCAGGAACTCCATCGTTTTCTAAAAAGACGCCTCGATATTTAAGAGTTTCACTTATTACTACTTAAGTGGGTCTTCACAATCTCCCCAACTTAAGTAACTGACGTCCTCGTCAGTATCCACACACAGATCCAAGAACCATCCATTGGGTAGATAGGACTAGAGGTGACCCCTACAGGCGCAAGAGGTACCCACAACCATGTAGCACCTTAACCATCATGGGTTCAAGAGGCTGCTCACATGAAGTGGTACTTTGTCCTGTATGGCACTTAGCTCCTATCTGACACCCTATAGTTTGCTCTGATACCATTCGTAACAGCCCAAACTCTTAAGCACCAAGGTATTGTCCGCTTTGGCCAGAAAGGCCTCACGATTTTGCCCTCAGAAGATAACTTCACAGTAGGTCACCCATCCTGGGAGTGCTCCCACCTGAGCACGCTTAACTTTGGAGTTCTTATCAGGAACTCCACCGTTATCTGAAAATGCGCCTCGATATTTAAGAGTTTCACTTATTACTACTTAAGTGGGTCTTCACAGCTTAAGACTTAGGAGAATCCTGGAATCTGATCTAAGGGTTGATCTTACTCACTTAAATGTCACTAAGATGATTATAGCATTAGTTTTAGTGTTTTGGAATATTAACTAAAGGGTAGGGGTACTTAATCCAATCTTAGGGCAAAATGACCATTTTTGCCCTTACTTTAAGGGTCAAAAAGTCAACTTTTAGATTTACAGGTTAGAATTGAATTCTATTAATTCCAATTGATTCTTTACTGTCTAACTTGAAGATAGACAGTGAGTACGCCTAAATTGGACGAGAAATGGTCAAGTTATGACTAAAATGAGGCCAAGGGTAAATTGGTCATTTACCTAAATTTCTAGAGTTCAAATCCTAAATTTTATTTTATTTTATTGATGACATTGGAATTCTAAAATAGTTAACATCTTGAATTTTCCAATTTGGAGTTGATTTGATTAAGTTATGGCTGTTTGAAGTCTAGGGGCATTTCGGTCATTTTTCACTAAGAATTCTAGTGTTGACTTTTTGTCCTGTTGTCCAAATGAGAAAACTAATACTACTACAGTGATGGGGCCACTCTCATGAGCATTTTAAGACCCATATTGACTATGTTTTGATTACGGGGTAAAAAGTTATGAGGATCTAAATAGGTCATAAAATGTTATCTCGTTATACGTACCTCGAAATAAATTTATTAGCATTATGTTATTTGATTTCTTACATTTTTTTTGAGTATTTTGAGACCTATATTAGCTATATTTGGATCATCCTATAAAAAGTTATTAAACTTTTAAGATTTACTATTTAAAAATATAATTTGAATTAATTTACTATTCATTTATTCAAATTAAATGATGTTACTGTTCATTCCTAAAGTTTATTTATATGATTTCTGAATTTATTAATCTTTAATTAATCTGTGATTAATTAGGCTTAATTATTAAATAACATTAATTAATCCATTAATTAATTAATTAAATTAAATTTATTATTATTTTACTGTAGCAAAATCATTAGTACTAATTATTATTTAATTAATCTTAATTGCCTGTTAATATTTAATTAAGAATAATTTATTATATTTTACTATTTAATAATAATTAATTATTCTAATTACTGTTAAGGTTAAATTAATATTAAATTAATCATAATTAATCTTTTAATTACTATTACAGTTACTTAATTATAAAATTACTGTTCAAAAGTAATTAACACTAATCATAATTTAATTAACTACTAACTGCATTTAATTAATCACTAACAGTAATTAACTACTTTTTTTAATTAACAGACAGTGGGCCCCACTGGACACGTGGCACTGTGTCCCCACGGGAGGGCTGAGTCAGCTCGGTGACTGGGCAGTGGGCCCACATGATACGTGGCACTGCCAGAGGCTGCCACGTGGCACTATGGCCCAATAGGGAGCCGAAACGTCGCGGGTGACCGGGAAGTGGGTCCCACTTGATACGTGGCGGGCCCAGAGGCGGCCACGTGGCACGGTGGGCCACACAGGGGGAGCCGAAGCGCCGCGGGTGCTCGGCATGTGGGCCCCACGTGACACATGGCGGGCCCGGAGGCGGCCACATGGCGCAATGGGCGCCACGGCCGAAGCCGAAGGGCCGCGGGCTCGAGCAGTGGGCCCCCACATGCCACGTGGAGTGCCCAGAGGCTGCCACATGGCGCGGTGGCCCCACGGCCGAAGCTGAAAGGTCGCGGGCTCGGCGTGTGGGCCCCACGTGACACGTGGCGGGCCCGGAGGTTGTCACGTGGCGTAGTGGGCCCCACCCGGGGCTTACACAGACCAGACGCGTGCAGGTTGGGCTCGGGCGACCCGGCCCGACCCGGACTTCGTCTCCCTCGCGGAGACGCCCGAGGGCGCCGGGCTAGGGCACGGCTTTTGCCGGCCTTCCCAGTGCTGGACCACCTCGGCCCGCACGGCCGACGGTAGCCCTCGACGAGGCCTACACGTCGGCGGACGGACCTTCGCCGGAGGTGGCCGGGATTGGTGGCAAATCGGAACCCTAATTTTTAGTGTTACGGCTAACGGTTTCTATTGTGGACCCTAGCCTAATTGGCGACGATCCGGTTGGGCTAGCCTAGATCAGATCCGATGGATCGTCAATCAGGATCGTGGAATAGCATTTTGAATCTTAATTTGCAATTATTGAAGGCAAAACGAGGGAGATTGGAGTACCTGAATTCAACGGCTCGCGGGCTTCGGGATGGCTCGACTCGGGTTCGTCTCGTCAGGGCTCAGGTTTCGCAAAACCCGGAGCCCCGAGCTCGCCTGAGGTCGGGGGAGGCTCCGGTTGGCCAGGCGGGGCGGCGGGGTGGCGGGGCGCCGCGGGTCGCGCGGGACGGAGCCGTCGAGGACGACGGCTCCTTAGCCGTTGGATCCGGGCCCGATCCAACGGCTGTGACGGCGCCGTCTTGACGGTAACTTTAAATACTTAACGGCACGCCGTTAAGTATTAAAATAATATTATTTTTATTTTTTTCAAAAGAAATTTTGAACATATTTTTCCTAGCTAATTGAGGGGTGAGGAATGCAATGGCAATGTCAGATTTTCGATCCGACGAGTATTTTGATTCCTCAATTTCTGGGACATTTTTATTATTAAAATATTCGTCGAAATTTTGACGACTTCCAATCGACACGAAAATTTCACCCCAGGCTAATTTGAGGTCAATGAGCGCAATGATAAAGTCCATTTTTCGATCGGAGGTCAATTTAAATTGGTCAAATTTTAGGGTTTCTGGATTTTTCCAGAAATCAGGATTCAATCCCTTTGACTCCTGATTTGGACTGGGTCTTAGAGGTTGACTCCAATTGACCTAATTAGCACTTATAATTATATTTAAGACTTAAGATTAGTCCTAATTAATTACGGTAATAACCTGGGTTGTTACAGACTTAGATTGAGTAATCTATTTATGGTAGTTAACCAAAATTGAATGATTTATATGTCACTTATTTGAAGTCATTTGAGTATGACTTACTATAATGGAGAATGAATTAGCTTGAAGTTCCTTGACTTCTAAATTAGTCAGTTTAAAACAATAATTGGTGATAATATTAGTGTTATAATATGGAGATCATAGTGCATATCCATAGAGCTAACTTGATTCAACAAGATAGGGAATTGGTTGATTCATCCTGGATATAATTGTATAATTATGGTTTTATCTTAGGTTAATAGATAAGCTCAATTCAGGATAAATTTCCCATTTCAAAGTATGTTATAAGTAGGAGATTGAACAAGCTATAAAAGGATTTTATCTCTTATCTTTGTGCGCATTAATAAGTGCATTTAACAAATTAAGTGTTACAAGTTACCTTTCTTAAGACATACTAGCTATGTATATGCACTCTTAACATATGGTTATTTAGGGTAATATAAAAGTGTAGTTTTGAATAGATACTGATTTCAGTTGAGTTAGATCTAAATTAAGGTAAATCATACTTAGTTTAATGTTCTATTTGTTATGGCATTTAAATATAAATATGCATATTAGGTAAAACATGTTAAATAGTTAGATAACAATAAAGATTGTTTACTTTTGTTTTCTTCTGATTTTTAGTGTTTGAAAACCTTTAACTTAAATTGCATAAGCATAAGCATCAATAATCATTTGTGAACTACAGGATGCAACGTGCATCAAAGTTGAGTATGAACTACAGGAAGCAACGGGCATTGGGATATCTAGGATTCATTTGGGTGTAGTATGACATCAAATGCATATTTCAGTGTAATTTAGTGGCATATTCAGGTGCGTATACAATAGCATATAACATAGTTTTTATTTAGTTATTTTAGTTTACTGTTTCCTTTCAGCTGATTTACTATCAGTATTTTGTTTAGTTATTGTTTTCCTACTTTCAATTTCAGTGCTTAGATTTACAGTTTCAGTTTGCTTCAGTTTTCTATAATTTGATTTCTGTTCTATTGAATATTATGTAAAATTTCTTAAATATAAGAAAATATAAAATGCAGCTTAAAATGTACTTAGACTCATTGTATAACAAAATTTTTCTATTTTGGCTGGGGCCCTGATATTGTGAAACTGACAATGTCAGATTCTAAGCAGTTAGAGGAGCTGGCTTTGGAGTCATCTCAGGAAATCCAGGAGGAGCTAGCGAAGCAATAGCCAGCACAACATTTACTTGCTTAGTTTACTTTTTGCTGTGAGATGAGAGTAGTTTACTGTTCATTTTATTTTAAGTTATGATTTGTAATAATTAATTCTGGATATATTTTTTCTTCTTTTTCTAAGATGAATGTTCTTACTTAGTTCATCACATGAACTTTATGGATGAATGCTAAAGCTTCCACACTCTATTATTTTTACTACTTATACTTAGTATTGTGATGTGATCGATATGAAATCCACATAAGATACTCATATACATTGGATATATTTTCATTATCCTCCCTAAAAGCTAATGTGTATAATTACACTTAAGATAAGAATATTACATTTATCTTAAGAATTAGTACCCAGCAGTAGGCCATATTATGGGAAGTTTAGCCTTCCTAATTAACGACCGCCAATTATGTTGTCATTATCTTTCAACTGCACGCGGCGACAGAATGAGGTGTTACAGTAAATTATCTTTCAAGCGCCAGGCTAGGGCGCACCTGGGCACCTACCTCTCGGGCACCAAGCTCCTCCAAATCAATAATTTTTGAAATAAATAACTTAGCCCATGTGTAAATGAAGGTGATTCCAAAGTTCTCTTGCACTTAATTTTTAGCATCTAATAAGAAAAAAATGATTTTTCAAACACCCTTTGACAAGTAATATAGTCTTTTTACCAAAAGCAAACTAAAAAATATACAAGTATATCACTTTTTATATTTAAATGCTACTTATTTATTGCTTCAACACTATATTGAGCTAAACTTATATTAATGCATTATCACTATTTTGTTACACATCAGAAATGGATTAAATGTCTTATATCAGAACTTACTATTTTTGGCGAATGGATTAACACTTGACATATTGCCTTATTTGAAAATATGCATGATAAATATTTTATGACAAGGAGCATAACATTTTTACACATAAGTCTTCTATCTTGTAATTTTTATTTATAGTTCAATGGTGGCAGCACATAAGTCTCCTATTTGGTAAGTAAACTCAATTTTATTTCTTCTCGATGATGAGATATTCAAAAGTATTGCCGGTTAAATTTGTTGTTTTTAATTTTTTTTCCTTATAATTTTGTTATACTATATTTTTTCTTGATAAATTCAAACAATTATATTATGTACGTCAAATTTAGAATATATGTAATATTTTATTATTCTTATTGCAATTAGCTATGATCAAATTTTTGAGCTTTAACATAGTATAATCATAAGAAGCTGTAATCCTTAAATAATTTAATCTCTTATACTTTGGGTGGGTTGGGGCCCAAAGTTAGATTTACAAAATGATTTTCTTTGGTACCACTTCAAACAACTAAGTTTTATGTTTTATACTTTGAGGATAGGGTTTGTTAATTTAAAAAAAATTTTAAATAAATGAATAATTGATAAACATAGGTTTTGATGTAAACCTGCAAACACCTAGACATTATATATAATGTGAGCCTAAACTTTTAAGTACCAAGGTATTGTTTACTTTAGCCTGAAAAGCTCCATGATTTTGCCCCTAGAAGATAACTTTATAGCAGGTCACCCATCCTGGGAGTGCTCCCACATGAGCATGCTTAGCTTTAGAGTTATTATCAGGAACTCCACTGTTATCTAAAAAAACATTTTGATGTTTAAGAGTTTCACTTATTACTACTTAAGTGGATCTTTACATATAATCTCAATTATTTTAGTACTTTATGTAACTGTAAAATGGTTTGTCCTCTTATCTTTGTGCATAAGTATTAATTGCAGTTAGATAGATGGTAAGTGTCGATATTCTATTCCCATTTGCTATCATTGGGATTAGATAATCTGTCTTGTAGAAAACTGTAAGAGGGTGCGTCCTCTTATCTTTCGTGTGCGCCGAGACAAACATCCAAATTCCATAGTTTATCATAACTTAGGATTGAATAAATTGGCTTGAATGAAACTATAAAAGGGTATATCATCTTATATTTATGTACGGGGATAAGTACAATTAAACAATCCAAGTATTTATTTCCCTCCTCTAGTGATATATTGAGTATATATGTATATAAATTCACACTTATGTATTGTCAAAAATCAGATAAATTATTAGAACAATTGAAATCAGGAAATGAGAAATTATCTCGGTTTTTTGGTTAAGACACGAGTATGGATATAGAATAAATAAATAACAATGCATATCACGCTTACCATTAAATTGGTTTATAAATTTTATTTATTATGATTTCAATTTTGATTTTGGGTACAATATCTCGTTTGCCCTCTACATTACAATTTTTGGTACGAAACCTCGTTAGCCTTGTACACTACAGCTTCGATACATGATCTCGTTAGCCATGTGCATTACCTTTTTTGATACGGGATCTCATTAGCCTTGCACATTTCAGTTTCAGTACAAGACCTCCTTAGCCATGTACATTTTTTGTTGTTTTGTTTTTAGTATACTTTTTATTTCTATTTTTAGCTAGATACTTCAGCATTTAGTATTTACTTTCAGCATTATTACTTATCAATTTTCATTCAATTATTTTTAGTTTTCAGTGACTATTATGATGCTACTTCAGTACTATAGTTATAGTGCACTAAGATTATCATATGTTTTTGTCCATGTAGTTTTCATGCATTTCGATATTAGTCACATTGTGTCATACATATATGCTTAACTTTTTCTATAGTGGTTCAATTGGTACGACACATACCATTTTCAACTCAGTATTAGTTTACAATTTACAGCTTTTACTTTTTATAATTAATTGTAACAACTGTGATATCTTAAAATGCAAATAGCTTAAATTGCCAAAAATATACATAAATAATTGTCTAACATAAAATTTATCTTTTTTTTTTTGCTAGGATCCCAACATATGAAACCAACATGTCAGATTAAGAGCACTTAAGAGAATCAACATAAGAGTTGGAGTAGATCCATGTGGAGGAGTCAGCGACTTAGACTCTACATTTATTGCACTATTTTCTATTGGTGAAAGAGAGTGAATGTTTATTATCATTTCATTCAATTGTATTAAACTTATGTTCTGGATGTATGAATATGGACATATGCATGTTCTTCCATTTATTGTTGTTATCATTCTGCTAATTATATTATTATGCTTCACCTTGATAAGATTCTTAGTTCGTTAACAATCAGGTGTTGGATTAGTGGCACTAACCCGGTATCGGGTCGTCATAATATATATTTTTATACAAATGCAATAATAAAATACTTGATAACTAGCAAAATAAAAATCACAAAACATGCTTCTACCTTAGCCCAGCAGGCTAAGTGGTGCTATTATGTATTTGCAGTTGAGTGACTTGTTTAGCCATATCAGTTTTCAATTCTTTATTTACTGTTTTCAATTTACCTTTATGTATTTCAGCACTTTCTAAATTACTGTCTTACTGTGGCGCCCCGCACCGTTAATCCGCCAAAGGATAAGTTAAGGGTGGGGTGTCACTCTGGCTAACCCCTCACTTACCATTGGATTAGGATAGACTCCACAATCCACCTGATTAGGGAAGGATTAACACAGAATCAATCTAACAGTCACTATATAAGTAAATGTACAGAGTGCAAAAGTGATTTAAGGAAATGTAAATCATCCAAGCATCACAATAGCAAAAATATAACTCAGAACATAAGCATTCAATCCAAATACACAGTCAGAGGTACATGTATTATTACATCATTTAAAAAGTTCAAATAGAATAGAATGTGCAAATACTCTCATCCTCACATATAAAATAAAAGCTAAATAGCGGCTTCTTCTACGGGCTCCTCCTCTGGGTATGGCTCCACTCCTAACTCCTGCTCATCTAACTGAAGAGGATCTGCCATTGTCAGTTTCACAATGTATGGCCCCAGCCAAAAAAAGAAAAATCTAGTTAGATAATTGTCTAAGTATATTTTAAGCTGATTATCATAAAGATTATGTAATATCACCATTTTACGACTTCTAAGCAACAATGTGTATAAAGGAGCACAAGTAATACCAAAGAAAAGGGAAAGCTATAAACCATCATTTATAACTTAAGCAAAGAAAAGGAAAGAGGCTGAGACATGCCTCGCATACAAACTAAACAAGGAAATGCATATAAATATACATATCTAAACAAGTGCTGTAAGAAAAGTTCTATACCTTAAATATGCTGGTGATCAACAGAAAATATGCCAATTAAAATAAGTTAACTCAGTAGTGGTACATATAAATAGCAGCAAGATTTTAACATCCTAAATATATATAAAAGCAGTATAAGAAAATAGCTGACTGAATAAGAATATTGAAAAGTAAACAACAACAACTGCATATAAAACCATACGTGTACAATCTGCCATACAGAAAAGAGCTACTTAGCTCACCAAAAAGGGCTGAAAATCTTAGCACCAGTACGGCTAGAGCGGTTCCTAGCACAATACGGCTAAGGCAACAACAGTCAATGTAAAAGGCCCTAACACAGTACGGCTAGGGCAGTTCCTAGCACGATACGGTTAGGTCACCAACAGTCATACCCGAAAGATACTAGCACAAGTACGGCTAGGGCGGTTCCTAGCACGATACGGCTAGGGTAATAATCGGTATGAGTAAAAAAATACTGAGGGGCAGCTCAAACACATCAAATCATTATCTTCTCATTAATTACTTTAATATTTTCACAAGGAATCTAAGGAGTATCCATATTTTCCTAATATTTTATTCATGCATCAAATGTCTTATATGATATGCTCAAGAAATATGGGGCATTCCTAAAGTTTTATATAGAATTACTAAAGTCAACTCTAAGTTATATGGTTGACTTTTTATCTTGATGTTCAAATGGGAAAACTAATACTACTATGGTTGTGGGGCCGCTCTCCTGAGCATTTTAAGACCCATATTGACTATGTTTTGATAACCGGGTAAAAAGTTATGAGGCTCTAAATATGTCCTAAAATGTTACCTTGTTATACGTACCCCGAAATAAATTTTTATATTACGTTATTTGATTCTTTACATTTTTCTGAGTATTTTAAGACCTATATTAAATATATTTGGATCATCCTATAAAAAGTTATTAAACTTTTAAGATTTACTATTCAAAAATATAATTTGAATTATTTTACTGTTCATTTATTCAAATTAAATGATTTTACTGTTCATTCCTAAAGTTTTATATAAAATTTCTGAATTTATTAATAATTAATTATTCTATAATTAATTAATAATTAATATGTGATTAATTAGTATTAATTATTAATTAATTAATCATTAATCTATTTATTTTAATTATTTTAAATATAATAATATTATTACTACTATTTAATTAGGGTTAAACTAATTACTATTTAAGTCTTAATTAATTATCTGCTTATAATTATTAATCCTAAGATTAGGATTGATTAATAGGTTAATAATTATTAGATTATTAATATTACTATATATATATATATATTAATTTACTGATTATTAAAATATTGTTAAGTAATGTTTATTAGTAATTAAGTTATTCTTAATTAATTAATTAATAGAGTTAATTATTGTTTATTGTTAATTATTATTATTATAATCTTAATTAGTGCATTACTTAATTATTAATGTACTATTTGATAGGGATTAATAGTTAATTAACATTAATTAAGATTAATTAACTAACTACTAATTATAATTAATAACTAATTAATTAATACCTTAATTATATTTATTATTTTTGTTAATATTTTTCTGCAGGTCATAATGGAGTTGGGACCCACAAGGACACGTGGCGAGTCCTGAATAACCGCGACAGAGCAGGTGGGTCCCACCCTGCCACGCGGCAGCTCGGGAGAGGCTGCGGCCTGCGGAGGTGGGTCCCACAGCTGCAGCCGATGCGACAAGCAGCGGGCCCCACGCAGACACGCGGCTCTCCCACGCTTGCCGGCTGGCACTTGCGAGCCCCACCAGGCACACGCGGCAACGCGTGAGCCACGGAGCGGGGCCCACTGACGTCCGCGCTCGTGCACGCGGACGGGTTTGCGTGGGAACGGGCCGTGTCGCGCTAGACCCGGCGTGGCCCGCGACGCTCCACCTTCCCTCCCTCTCAACCGAGGCTAGGGCACGCCACGGCTGGCGATCCCGGCGACCATCGGCGACGATCCACTTACCGTTGAGTAAGGCTCGTCGGGCTCTACCAACGGAGGGGTAGATTGCCGGCTGGGGTGGGTGGGATTTGCTCATAGACCTAACCCTAGATCGAACACTACGGACGCTTGCGGCCGATCGTCGTGTGTTCAATCGACCCAATTTGGCGAGTGACGATCAATCACATGCTATTGGATAGATAGCAATTATCTAAAGGAGTTCTTGAGGGGGAGAGGGGGTACCTGAAGTGGACGGTAGGCGGGATTTAGGGTTCGGTGGAGGTTGTCCAGCAGCTAGCGAACACCAGGCTCGTGCAGGGTGGCGAACCCCGAACGTAGATGGGGCATTAAGGAGAGGCGGGGCGGACTCGCCGAGGCCTCGGAGACCTCCGACTGGGCAGGAACGCGGCGGCCCGCCGCGTGTCAGCGCCAGACGCGCTGTGACCTCCCCGAGGAAGTAGACGACTCCTGGACCGTCTGATCTTCGATCAGACGGTTCAGATCTGCCGTATGGTCTGATGGCAGCTCCAAACGGCGCGCTCTAAAGAGGCCTAACGGCGCTACTTTACTGACGACTGGGATTAAATAAATAATAATTACTTAATTAATTAGATAATTTTCATTCTTACTCTAATAATTAATCTAAAATATATAACTAAATTTCTAAAATTCCCAAATATTCACCCCTAGCTAATTGAGGGGTGAGGAATGCAATGACAAGGTCGGATTTTTAATCCGACGAGTATTTTATTTTCTCGATTTACGGAGTATCAAATATTATTAAAAATATTCATCGAATTTTCGACGACTTTCAATCGACATGAAAACTTCACCCCAAGCTAATTTGGGGTCAATGAACGCAATGGCGAAGTCTGTTGTTCGATCGAAGATCAATTTAAATGGGTCAAATTCTAGGGTTTCTGAATTTTCCTAAAATCAGGATTTGATCCCAATCGACTCCTGATTTGATTTGGGTCTTTGAGGTTGACTTATATTGACTTAATTAGCACTTAGGATCAAAATTAAGACTGAAATTAGTCCTAATTGACTAAGATAACAACCTGGGTTGTTACACTTACTGTATTTACTGGCTTATTCTTATAATAGGATGCTTAGTTTGATTATTTATTTAACTAAGTATTAGAATGCTAGCTTTACTTCATATGTATATTTAGGATGCTTGTCTTGTATTTATTCATAAGATTATAGTTTGCTTATTTGCACATGTTTAGTATGCTAGCTTATTTCATTTATAGAATGTTAGATTTGTATATTTTATAATATGTTAGATATATTTTTAAACTGTTCATTTTATGTTTATTATGTTATGTAGATTTACTTTGATCATAAGCATGTTTTAGGATGAGTTTCCTTTTTAGTTACTAGCAATTATGTTGTCTTTTATGCCTAACCTTATTGTAGTTATAATTAGATGTATGTGCTTACTTATTCTTTTGTTTAAGTTATAAACTTATTGTTTATAGCTTCCTTTTCATTTCATATGCTTTCTTGCACATATATTACTGCTTAGCTATTAATTTATGGTGATATTTAAGGAACTTAATAAATTTATCAACTTAAAATGTACTTAGCTATTTTGTCTAACAATATTTTTCTTTTGTTGGCTGGGGCCCTATCATTATGAAACTGATAATGATATATTCTGAGCTATTTGAAGTTGTAGAGCCATCTAAGGATCTGCATCAGGAGGAGCATGCTGCAAAAGATTCTTAGATCCTTAAATTTCTACTCCTTTTTGCTTGTGAGAATGATCGTTTATTTTACTAATACAAGTTTATTTTGTATTTTCTTTTACTGCACTTATTCTGAGTTATATATTTTTATTTACTGTATTGTGATGGAATAAATGTTATATTTTGCTTCTGCACTCTGGTTATATTTCTTATATTTATCATTTAGTGAAATACTCTAGTAAATGACAATTTTCTTAATTATATTGGATTAAAATAAATGTCTAATCTAGCTATAAGTAAGGAACTTGTCATTTGGTGACCATTTCACCGTAATCATATTAACTTAATAGTTAACAGGACCATAATGGGGCTAGGGTGCCATAACTATAGATATAATTAGATTAATCATCTTTATGTTAGAAGGATAAGTAGAATGCTGGTGGAAAACCAATGCAAGCTTACAGTTTGTAGGCATATATACTAAGAATATCCAATGGAAAGAATTTGTCAAAGCTTTTAGAGTCAAATACACTCCTTCTGCTCAAGCCATCATGGAAGTATGTTCATAAAGTTATGTCAAAGAAACTGTAGTGTCGCTAAATATGAAATTGAATTTTAAAGACTATCTCATTATGCACCACTACTAGTGAGCACCGAATCTGCTTGATGCAGTCGATTTTTAAAAGGATTAAAATCTTCTATCAAGAAATTACTATCAGAATAAGAAAAAGTAGAAGAGCTAAGAAAAAGGCCCCATCTACACATGTACAACAAATTGAATATAGAAGACCAACACCACCTTAAGCTAGGGTTTATCTAATAGCTCAGCAAACACCTACTGGGAAATATAGTTGACCCCATCCTTATGGTAATTATTATCACAGGAACAGAATATATTATACATCTGGATAACCTGGTCATAACTTTTAGCAATGTCAAGCAACCAGTACAATAAACAATTAGTGGATTACTCATCCTTCTCAGATGCAACGACAAGCATCCATACCATCTTGAAGGTAAGAACTCATACTAGCAGCCAGATTAGCTCATGTACCTAGAACTGCTCCAATACAAAGGAGATGTCCATCAATTGCTCATAAAGCACCAACTGCTAATCAAAGGGGAAGACCAATTGCTCCCCAACAAGCTGCTCATGCGATGATGTATTCCCTCACTCCATCTCTAGGCCTAGAAGATAATGAAGTGGTATTAGGTACCAAATTCATTCTTCTTATAAATATCATTCATATTATGTTTTAATAAAGCATGAATTATATTTTATTTTAAACCCTAGGCATCTTACATTTCAATGACAAATCTTGTGAATCATTATTTGACACTGGTGTAAGCTACTCGTTCATTTCAGAAAGATTTGCCAAAACACTTTAACTACCATATTATAACTTAACTAAATCCTAGAATGTTGGGTTACCATCTGTTGCGCTCATGAGTGCACAAAAATGTTGCTACTGTAATATACCGATAGTACTACCTATAATAAATTTTAATATCATTCTAGGAATAAATTGACTATGTAGCATAAAGTTATGATTAATTGTCAAAAAAAGAAGGTCATTATCGAGGGTGGGTGCAAGCCTAAAGTATTTATGGAAAAGTTAGGTATTTTAACATCTTTAATCAATGCTTCGCAAGCAGATAAATTGATTTGAAAGAGATGTAATGCATACTTAGTAACAATAATGGGAGAAAAAATGGAAGAAATTTTCTTAACAGACACTCAAATTATAAAGGAGTTTGAAGATGTATTCCTTAATGAATTGCTTGGATTACCACTAATAAGAGAAATCAAATTATCAATTGAGTTAATTCCTGGAACTCAACTAATAGCAAAAGCACCTTACCGCATGGCACCCAAAAAACTACAAGAGTTAAGTGAACAACTACAAGAGCTGATGAATAAATGTTTTATTCAATAAAGCATGTCACCATGGGGAGCCCCAGTGCTCTTTGTAAAGAAGAAAGACAGTTCAATGCGAATATGCATCGATTATCGTAAACTCAATACAGTAACTATTAAAAATAAGTACCATCGATCATGTATTGATGATCTATTTGACAAATTAGCTAGAGCTAAGATTTTTTCTAAAATAGATCTAAGATTCGGATATTATCAATTAAGAGTCAAAGAAAAAGATATTTTGAAAACAATATTTAGAATTCACTACGAGCATTATGAGTTCATGATCATGTCATTTGGTCAAACCAACGCTCCATCCATCTTTATGGACTTAATGCAATGAATTCTTAGATCGTATTTGGATAAGTTTGTAATAGTATTCATTGATAATATTCTAATTTATTCTAAGAGCAAGAAAGAACATAAAAATCATCTAAGAAATGTTCTGGAAACTCTAATGCATCATCAGCTTTACGCCAAATATTATAAATGTGAATTTTGGCTGGATTCTGTAGATTTCTTAGGCCATGTAGTGGATGCCGAAGGAATTAAGGTCGATCAAAAAAAGATAAGCTCCATTCAGGAATGGCCTCAACCAAAGACCGTGATAGATATTAGTAGTTTTCTCTATTTAGCGGGATATTATCGAAATTTTGTCAATGGATTTTTGTAAATAGATGTACCTTTGATCAAATTAACATAAAAAGTAGTTCTATTCATTTGGAGTCAGCAATGTGAGAAATATTTTCAATAGTTAAAATAAGCATCAACAATCACTCCAGTACTAACTTAACCACAAGTGATAAGAAATTATCAAGTTTATACTGATGCGTCCATAGTAGGGCTTGGGTGTGTTCTCATGTAAGAGAAGAAGGTAGTAGTAGATGCATCTAGGTAATTAAAAATTAAAGAAAGAAACTACCCAGTGCATGACTTAGAACTGACAGCAAAAGTGTTTGCCTTAAGAATATTGAGGCACTACCTATATGGAGTGAGATATGAAATTTTTACCGATCATCAAAGTTTAAAATATACTTTCACTCAGAAAAAGTTAAACTATCGACAAAGGCGATGGTCGGAATTAATCAGCGACTATGACTTAGATATATAATATCATCCTGATAAAGCTAATGTCGTAGCTGATGCCCTCAACAGAAAAGTAGGCATAAATGCTATAACGATAACTCCATTAATGGAAGAATTCAAAAAGTTAGGCATAAAATCTATTAAAGGAAAGTAGTTAAATAATTCACTTAAAAATAATACTACATAGCCTACGTTCATGCAGCGTATAACAATTGCCCAAGAAAATGATAAGGGATATTCTAAGCGAGTAGGCATCGAAAATGGTCGCATAATAAACTTACATCTGCAAAAAGAAGGTTATATTTATCATGAAAAAATGATTTGAATTCCATATGGTTCATATATTCAGAATCAAAGTCTAACTAAGGCTCTCAACTCTGTATACACAGTTCATCCTGGAAATAATAAAATGTATAGAGATCTGAAAGTGACATTTTGGTGGCTTAGACTAAAGAAAAACATAGCTAACTACGTCGCTAAATGTCATGTCTGCAATTTAGTAAAGGCAGAACATCAAAGACCAACTGGACTATTATATCAATAAGATATCACAGAGTGGAAATGGTCAAATATTTATATTGAATTTGTGATATGATTGCCCAAAAGCCGTACTGGAGTAGATGCGATTTGGGTAATTGTAGATCGTTTAACAAAATTAACACATTTTCTTCTAATTAAGCAAACTAATTTAGTGGAAAAGCTGGCCAAGTTATATATTAAAGAAATAATCAAACTTCACTGAATCCCTAAAATTATGGTCTCAGAGCATGACGACAGATTTACCTCCCATTTTTGGAAGGCTACTGTACATCAAGATTTTGGGACAATATTGACTATGAGTACATCATTTTACCCTCAAACAGATGGTCAAACCAAGATAGTAAACTAAGTACTTGAAGATCTTCTTCGATTAAGCATATTAGACTTCTACGGTAGTTGGGAAGATCATTTTCCATTAGTGGAGTTTGTATACAATAACATCTATCAATCGTGTATTAGAATTGTCCCATATGAAGCTCTGTATGGCAAAAAATGTAGCACGTCGTTGGCCTGGACTGAAGTAAGAGATGTTCAGTTATACGGATATAATCTAGTTGAGGAGACTAATAAGAAAATTCATCTGATAAAGAGCAGGATTGTTACAACTCAAGATTGATAAAAGAAATATCTTGATGCTATACATCAAATGCTAGAATTTCGAGTATGAGATCATATCTATCAAAAGGTAAGCCCAATGAGAGAAGTTCATAGATTTGACATAGCAGGGAAACTAAGTCCAAGATATGTTGGACACTTTGAAATAATCATCAAAATTGGAGGCGTCGCTCATAAGCTTAAACTACCAGAAAATTTTTCTACCGTTCACAATGTATTCTACATTTCTTCATTACGAAGGTGTCTACAAAAATTGTTCCTGCAAGTGTCCATCCCTTTAATCAACCTCCAACCTGATCTAACTTACAAAGAAGAACCACTCATAATATTGGGTTCAAATAATTGGAAATTACAGAGTCGCCACATTCCAATGGTAAGAGTAAAATGGAAGAATTCATCAGAAGAAGAATCCACTTGGAAAGAAAATACTCTATGAGAAAGAAGTACCCAATACTATTCAATATGTCAGGTATTATTCACACCCATAAATAGGTTTTATTTATGTAATGTTGAGGACAACATCATTTTTAAGTATGGGAGTCTGTAACGACCCAAGTCATTACTAGGATAATTATGACTAAACTCGATTCAAAAATTAAGACCCAAAGTGACTTCAAAATTAGAGAAACTAAAAATATCATTGGATAGAGTATATATTTTGTAATCCTAATGCTCATGTTTGGGAGCAATCTGGATAACGAATAGCATAAATTAATTTCTAAATTATTTAAATTCAATAAATTGGAAAAATTAAATACAAGCCCAAATTTAGCAATTTTAGTGCCATTAGATTAAGAATACTATAATCCACAAAAAATTTTTGTCAAATTTAGAGCTCCGGATTGACCATAATTAATTTTTTAAGTTTTTATTTTTAGAAATTAATAAAATATATAAATATTGCTCCAAGTTGAAATTTTTTTGCACGAGTGTGTTTTTCTTATCAAGATACACTCCCATGTTAAGTTTCGTTATTTTGTGAAAAATAAATGGAAGAGAGAGAAAGATGAGAGAGAAAGAAGGGATTAGAATGAGGAAGTATAACAACCCTAGTATTGTTACCAATCAATTAGTAATCTAATTGACTTTAATTCCTTTCCATTACTCTTATAATAGTACTAAGAACCTCCACCTCAAATTTCATGCAATTTGGAGACCGTTTAATAATTTCCAGCATATAGGTTTTCCAATAATTTTGAAAATGCTTAATTTATTTAGATCTTGGAATTGAAAATGATGTCTGCCATTGGACTCATCACCCCCAAATTAGCTAGGGCGATATTTTGGAAGTGCTTGGGGGTCGTCAAATTTTTGCAAATATTTTAATATTAATTAAATACTCAGAAAATTAAATAATTAAATATACCTTCGACCAAAAATTCGATTGTATTTTTGAGTTCCTCACCCCTCAATTATGTAATGATGAAAATTTGGGATTTTTTGGAGTGCGTTTGAGCATATAAATTTAAGTAAATATTTAAGATAATTTTATAAATTAATATTTCATTTAAAATTTATTAAATATCTGTTAATTTTAAATTATCCAATGGCCATTTTAGAAAATGCAAAAATGTGCTGCACTGGATTGAACTCGGGACAACAATCTCGTGCTATCTGAGTCGTTGCACTTACTTTGACAGGAATCACATCATTTTGACACAATCGTTGGATTACTCTCTTAATCCAACAGCTTAGATCGGAGAACTATACGTCTCCCACGATCAACCCTCTATGTCGCCTGCAGAGCGTACAATGGTCGCTGTCCTGGCCTCCAACTGTCCCTGCCGAGGTGTTAAGCTTCGATTCGATCCTTATTTTCCCCCAGTTTACTCATTGTTTTCCTAGTCACATCTCTAGAAGCTGGGGAGTCGCTGAAGCTGTGAAGAGAAGTTTCTATGAAACCATAATATTTTCCATTATTTCAGCTTAAGTCAGGTACTCTCCCCGATCTTACTTTCTTCAATTTATCATTCCATATCCTTTATTGAGTAGATTGCATTATCCTGAGGGATCAATTGAGCTAATTAAGCTGAAACAATCCCTTATTGTATTTAAGGATTCTGACTCTTAGGATGGGACCCTAGCCAACAAACCATGGCTAGGGCATCGTCCCGTATGCAAGTCAGTACTTCCTTGTCCACGATTTTGGACCTAGCATGCCGACCGTGAAGAGAGCTTCATGCCGACGTGGAAACATGGAACTCCTGATGTCAGCAGTGAGTCCAAGCCCTATGGCATTCTTCACGGGCCCCCTTCTTGGGGACAATGCAGTCCAGACCGTAAACCCCGTGGTCCGGGCTTTTTCACTAAGCCGGCCCAGTTCAACCACGGGTTTTACAATAAGTGTTGTGGGACCTACTATGACACGCGACCCTCCGAAGGATTGTCATCTGTCCGGCAGCACAAAATTCTGTGCCTCTGTCGGCTCCAAATTTTTTTTGCGCAGTCCCCTTTTCTGATTGACCGCCGCCGATGGAAATTCGATCCATCATATTATTCAGTGTCAAACGATTTCTATTTCGAATTATTTTTCTAAGTTATGATTAATGATCATTAGTTAACCTTAATGCAATTTTTATTTTACTCATAATTTGCAAAATACTTAATTAAAATGCATGTTATAATATACTATTTTAATCATAAAAATATGTAGATTAATAAAATGACGTTTAATTTCTATTTGGATGACTATTTTACTGAATCAATAATTTAGTTAAATTAATTAATTGCAAATTAATTCCAACCTTGCATTGACATAAATTGAATATTTGGTGTCTAAATTTGATGATTAAATAGTCTATTTTAATCACAAAAATATTTAGGCTTTGAACCATAAATTTTTTATTGACTTTTAACCCCTAATTAGGAGTTCTTCTAAACTATAAAATCCTAAAGTTGTCCAAATTTGACTTAGTTAGTGTCATTCTTCTTCTTATGCTACAAGGATTTCAAAATGATGCATATCATTCCATTTGGACAACAATAGGAGATTTTAGGTATTTGGCTCCTTAAATTAGATAATTTTCCAACTTTATAGTTTTCATTCATATTTATTTTAGGTATTTAAACCTAAGATAACAAACATGTTTTATCTTACTTTCTTCACATACACTTTCAATTGTATGTTTGAAATATAAATTTTCATAATTGATGATTTGAAATCTCTAGCACTTACATGAATTGATCTTCTTCATTTGTAGAATTATTATAGGAATGAATTGAATTGTATGAATTGCATGTGATCTTTTGAGCTAGATTATTTCCAATCATTGTTGATAGTTTCCATCCTCATGTGAATTCAATGTCTTGAATTTTAGTTAAGTTACTTGCATGACACATTCTAGATTTAATTCTTCCATCTTAGTATACTTCATGTGAAGTTTAGAACTTATCTTGAATGAATTGTAATTAAGATCTTAGTTAAGATATTCCATAATTTTAGATTAATAATAACATGTGTTTTCATCATGTTATAATTTCATTAGGTCTAGTATTCTATGATTTGAATTAAACTTAGTGTTAGTTCATTAATATTAATTCTTACATTTAGTTCTCTAGCAAGTTGAGAATATGTATTCTAATTGTATATTTAACTTCATTTAGAGAATTTAGTAGAACTAGTGTCCAATTATTAGATTTGAATCTCTAGTCTTCATTTTCTATTATTTGATCCTAATTGTGTTAAAAATTAGTTTGAGTTGAAACCTTTCAATAAATAAGCTAATTATAAGAACTAGTGGATTATTCTTTAGCCTTCACTTCATTTAACTTAGTAAACCACTAGTTTTACTTTTCCCTACTAGATTCTTAAACTTTAATTATTAATCTAATTGATTTGATTAGTTTGGGACTAGTATAGAACAATTTCCATTTGCTTAATTATACTATAAATGAATTTCTCATTTTAAAAAGCAAATTTAAAGTATTATCTTCTAAATTTCATTCACTTCTATTGTTTCATTTAATTGGCTTAAAGTTAAATATCTAAAAGTCAATTAAGAGTTCAAATAACTCTAATCTTATAAGTAAATCATCAAAACTTAAATAATTCTAAATATCACATAGTTTATAATTATTTGAATTTTCTTGAATGTTTGCTTAGCTTTGAGCCCATTCCTTTGAAACATACATACAAGATTTTGTGCATAAATAAAACTCTCACAATAAAACTATAGGAGTAGGCCTAATGGTAAACATGGCAGGAATTATAGCACTTACAATAGAACTTCACATTCTAAAGAGGGTGAATGTGAATGTTTGAATCATTTTGAATCCCATTGTACTTATCTAGTTAGGCAGACGTGCTTAACTCATCATCCCATTCTGTATTAATGCTCGTAGAATGAGATATTTTCATAAAATAACTTCAATTAATATTATATGAGTCTCTTACAATCTTATTGGTTGTAAGATCTCATTATATCCTTTTAGCTATGTTTCTATTGTATAGTTCTAAATTATACATTCTTAGTCCATAAGACTAAGATCCTTCATTACTTACTATGCTTTGCACTTTCTATTTTCAGTACTATACTTTACTTACTTACAATTATACAAAATACAATGTATATTGTTTTAATTTTTATTTAAATGCTTCACTGCTTTACTTTTGCTTACTTAGTATAATTTTATTTGAATATATACGTATTTTATTTATTTTACTTTCATATGCCCTTTAGTAGTTTCTAGCCTCTTTTAGGATGTTTTTCTCTTTCCATTTTTTGTTGTAGGATAAAAAGATAATACATGTGAGTACCCTTACTCATTTTACTTTCAATTGTTCTTCCTTACAATTGTGTTTACTTTATTTCCTTACTTGAATACTTTCAAATGCTCTGCTTCTTATTCAAATTGAAAATTAGTTATTATATCAAAATAAACTTAAATGTTAGCTAATTTTAAAATGCGCTTAGACTGTTTAGTCTAACTACTTTTTTTTTTCTTGGCTTTGTCTTATCATATTTAAATACTAAAATTTGATAGATTGGGAGCATTATAATTTAGGTGGAGCTGGACCTAATGCCTGAAGAGCTTTAATAAAGAATTGCTTCTGCTTTATTTTAATTACTTGCACTTTAATTTTAATTGAGAGAGTGATTTAATTACTTTTAACTCTTTCAATTTAAAATACATATAATAACTTAACTTAAACTGCTAGTGATGTTTTTTCTTATATTCTGGCTGAATTTAGCTATTTTGAAACTGCTTTGATTGAATAAGTGGATAATTATTGCTTGTATTACATATACTTGCATTGTTTTATATATCTTTACATGCTTTTATTGCAAATTATTTTAACTTAATAATTGCTCATAAGGTGACTTGGCTACTTAGCATCTAATATTATATTAGCCTTCTTCTAATCTAGTGTTAAATGCTAAGATAACGCTCCAATGTTGGGTCTCCTATCCGATATTGGGGCCGTTATAAGAAGAAAATATCAAATTAAACACTCCAACAATTATGACAAATTTTATCTCATCTATCTCATCCAAATATCGGATGAGAGAGAAAAAAAATTAATTAATAAAAAAAAGTTTATAAATCCATCTCACCCCCATTTTCCTTCCTTCCCCCACCCCTATTTCTTTCTCCTCCCCTACTTCCCTCCCACACTCCTCTTCTTTCCTTCACTTCCTCTCTCTCTTCCTCATCCACCACTGATTCCCTCCACTGATCTCTAGTACAGCCTCATCAATATTAACATAGAGTAAGAAATGAGAAAGAAATTAAAAAATTTATATTCTTTTCATTTCTTCTTCTTCTTTTAATAATAATAATAATAATTTTTTTATTAATATTAATATTAATATTATTAATATTATTATTATACTTTAATTTCTATCATATATATGTATATATATATTCTAATTTTTGTAACTTTCATTTCTGTCATTTTTTTTATATATGTATATATTTCTTAATTTCTGCAACTTTTATTTTTGCCATTTTTCTCTTATCATATATGTATATATTTCTTAATTTCTGCAATTTTCATTTCTATCATTTTCTCTTTTTTTTATATATGTATATATTTCCTAATTTATGCAACTTTCATTTCTGTCATTTTTTTTCTATATATGTATATATTTCTTAATTTCTGCAACTTTCATTTCTGTCATTTTTTTTATATAAGTATATATTTCTTAATTTATGTAACTTTCATTTCTGTCATTTTTTTTCTATATATGTATATATTTCGTAATTTCTGCAACTTTCATTTCACTCATTTCTTTTCTATATATGTATATATTTCATAATTTCTGTAACTTTCATTTCTATTATTTTTTTTATATATGTATATATTTCTTAATTTCTGTAACTTTCAATTTAGTTATTTTTCTTTCATTTAATATATATATATATATATTACTTTTAATAATAAAAATTATTATTTTTAATATATAAAGATGAATAATCAATATAATATTAATATTGCTATTTTTACTAACATAAAATAAAAAATATTATTCTTTCATTTGCAGCTTTTGCATCGCTTTTAAATTTTGACCAACTTTGATATATTTATATGAGATTTTGTGCTGAGAACTTGAAATGATCAGAAAATAATATCATAGGTTCATTCAGGTTGATCTCAAGTCTGTACAGATAATACATTAGGCTAGGATAGACTAATATCTAGAGAAATAAGGAGACCGCACATAGCCTTTAAGGCAGACTATGTAGTTAATCAGAAACCCACATCTCAGATAGTTAGATAGATGTATCTATTTTTTCTTAGAATGAGCACATATCTTAAATATGTATATTGTATTCATAATCATAAGCATATCATACTTAAATATCACATTTTATTTGTATATGCTTCTCATGCAGAATCATGCCACTTAAATGTAAATTTTGATATCCTACAAACCTACTTAAGCCTTTGTGTATAATTAAATATATATTTTTTCTTTTCTTTTCTTTTTTTTGGTTCACCCTGTTATATATAGATATATATATATATATATATATATATATATATATATATATATATATATATGGCAGTTCAAGAACAATCTCTAGATAAAGACTTCGAGGAGGAGCTGATACATGATGGAGCAACTTATACGATGATTTTATTAAAATTTTAAATTCTTGCTTAATGTGTAATAGATTTTGTAAAATGATTATTATCTTTGTAATGAATATTTTTCATTTATTATTCTGGTATTTCTAAATATTGCAATGAATGTAAATGTGGGTATTTTTTATGCCTCTAAATACACTGCTATACTAAACCCCGATATGATCCTGGGGAGTGAGCACCTAATGCTGGATTAGCTATGCTGACCTAGCGGTGGGTTGCCACATAGGGTTTGCTAGTAACCCATAAAGAAATAATAAGAGATCTAGTCCACTAGGAAGTGAGCAAGAGATTCAGAGGAAAGTTTCACCAAAATAATATTTATGTGAACAATTATCGATGGGTAATTGTATACTTTTATAGAATAATTTTGATGCTAATATCTGGGTCTTTCAGTGAAGCATGGGGGTCCTAGGCTCAAAATAATATATTTATGTCAAATAGTAACTTATGCTAAGTTTTCTATTTATGTCATTTCATATCTTTGCTTTGAAATTATTTGTGCTCGTTTGAGCATTGCAAGTTACTTACTATTGAAGCTAGCATAATCTTCAAATTGAAATGATGATATTTCTTTCAAATTTTATCGTATTAATTTTGTAACATATATAGGATGCTACAAATTAATACTTTAAAGTGCTCAACGTACTCCTACATGATTGACAATGTTGATAATTAATATATATTTTAAGAAGTAGAAGTGGAGGTTAACTTAATTTCAAGAGCCAATAAGGCTTTATTATCTAGAATGAGATGGAGACTCACTATTTTAAATTTTACATTATTTTATGTTTACTTAATTTGAGATAAGTTGTAGATCTCCAGTTTAAATTTCTGGATCTGTGATGTACGTACATTATTTTTATTTATTATTTTGTGAGGAAGATTTATTCTTAAATTATTACTTAAAATCTCTCAATCCCGGTCTCCGGGTCATTATACAAAATGATTATAGCAGGTTAGCTTAGGCTAGCCCAAGATGGGTTCTATCCCAACTAGCACCATGTCACACCAAAAAGCTAATTAGGTCAGAATATTGCTCAAGTCACTTTAACAATCTTTTAAAAGCACAATAAGAGCCTTAAGACTTTAAAGAGCTTTATAAGGCTCTTGGAGCCACTTGAGCTAGTCAGACTAGTCCCATGGTAACCCAAATATTTAGTAAGACAATTAATATAAAAAATTGACTCAATTAGAATAAAATCAGCATCCTATGCAAGTTTAAAATTAGGCCAAAACAAATATAATATTGGAAAGAGTATATTTTTGTGATCGTTATGTCGAAGTTTGGAGGTAATCTGATTAACGGATATTATTATATTCATTTTTAAATTTTTTAAATACTAAAAATTAAGAAAACAAAATATAATTCCAAATTCAAATATTTTGATACTATTGGATTCATAATAATAAATGAAAGATACACAAAAATGTTCCATCATATTTTGAGTGTTAAATTGTCCATAATTAATTTGTAAGGTTCTTACCTTCAAAAATTAATTAAAAATAAAATATAATCCCATCTTGAGAAATTTTTGAACGAGAACATTCATCTCGTCAAGATGGAGCTCTCGGTCAAATTTTATCAAATTTTGAAATTTGACGATGAAAAAATGTAATTAATATTTTATATTAATTTTTTTCCCAAAATGTTTTCTCTCCATTCCCCCCCCCTCCCCACCTTTCTCCTTGTCCAAACACTCCCCATCCCACACGTGCCCTGCTAGGGCAATGTGTGTAACAACCCAATATTGTTATCTAGCTTAATTTTAGCCTAATTGTATCTTAATTATCATTTCAATAATTTCATATAGTTGTTAGAACCAATCTTTGAAAATTTGGAGCAAATTGGAGCTCAATCAATTATTTTGAATTATTTTAATTAATTAATTAATCAGGAAAGTGAGGTTTTTAATTTGACCTCAAAATCAAAATCTGACTTCACCATTGCGATTCTCACTCCCAAATTAGCTAGGAGTGATGTTTCGGACACGTTTGGAAATCGTCGGATTTTCGCAAATATTTTCATATAATTAAATGCACTGAAAAATAGAATAATTAAATACTTGTTGAAATCAAAATCTGACTTTGCCGATGAATTCCTCACCCCCAAATTAGCTAGGGGTGAATTTTTGAAATATTTCGGAGCGTATTTATTTAATCTGAATTTTTAATAAATTAAATATTATGAATAATAATTAAGTATTCCTTAATTTGTTTTTTCTCTTTCCTAAATTATGGCTGGCCATCCCCCTTCATTCAGCTGACCCTTGTTCCCATGCTCTCCCCCATACTTGATGGGAGAGAGCTTGCCTCCTAGCTCTATAGACCATATCCTTCCTCCCATCCTCCTCTTCTCTTTTATTAAGAGAGCTCAGCCATCCCTCTTTATTTTGCTGTCAAGTTAAATCTCTAAAGCTCTCTCTCCTCCCCTCTATTGCTAAGTTTTAGGCTAAAGAAGAAGAAGAAGAAGAAGAAAAAGAAGCTCCTCCTCCAAGCTTTCCAAGTCTTCTTCCTCCATTTCTTGTAAGGCTAAGGTACCCATTTGTTGCTCTTCTTTATCTAGTTCATGTTGCTATTATGCTGGTTTGTATTCTTAGAAATTCATGATTATATATGGAAGCCATTGAGGTTCATTAAGGCATCATATTACTTGAAAATATCATGCTCTATTTTGTATACCCAAACCTTTAACTGCATGTTTCATAATCCATTTGTGTTGATTTTAGTATCGATAGAAATGTATCAAAAAGACCTTTATATTGATATATAACACCACTCATTGAATACTCTGGATTGAGTGTATTTGAGCTCGAAATGTGGCCATTCACGGTTTTCGCACATGCGAAATCACCGTCGGGGCCGTAGCGCCCAAAGCTCAAATATATTCCACTGCAGCGCACCACAGTGCACCCCAGCGCGCCGCAGCGGGCTGCAGCATCATTTTAGGAAAATCATATAAAATCGATAAATAAACTAATTGAACAGTAACCCGCAAGTTAGACCGCTGCAACGTCACTTCAGGGAAAACTATAGAAAATATAGAGAAAAATTAATTGAACAATAACCCGCAAGTTGGACCACTGCAGCGTGCCACAGTTCACTCAGCGGGCCACACCGTCATTTCTAGAAAACTATATGAAACCAGAAGAAAAATTAATTGAACAATGTTTCCGCAAGTTGATCTGCCACAACGCGTCGCAGCGCCAGAAAGCGCTACAACGCGTCGTCGCATCCAGCTCTTGGATGGGTCCCACAGTAGCGCGCCGCAGCATCAAAAGCGCTGTAGCGCGCCACAGCATCATTTTCTGCCACAGCGCGCCGTAGCGTCCAGAATTTTCTGAAAGTGCGCAGAATTGGCTAAAATGGCCAAAACTTCACTGTTTTTTGTATTTTAATGTCCTTAGGACCTAGTGGGACTGATTTATATTGAGCATTGCATAAAAGTTTAAGTGAAAAATTAAATTTGAAAGATTATCCTTTAAAATCTCCTATAAAATTTTGTGCCAAATATTTAAGTGTAGGATTCTTGAATGCTTGTATTGGCTAAGTAGGTCTTAGTAACCAAATTGCATGAAACCTAAGTCTTTTATAATTATAATTAAGTGCTAACCCCTTTAGTTTGATTTAGAATTTAGTTAGCCATAATTACCTTCTATTTTATATTACTTTACATTCCCATGCTTTCATGATTTTATGATGTATGCTAGAGAACTTAATATCTATTTGGACACCTAATTGTGCTTAATTGACATTAAACTATAATGGAATATAAGAATCTTGAGAACTTGGTTAAGTAAATGATACTTAATCTAAATATAAAATTTGACATCAATAATATACTAATAATATATTGATTTATCATTGATCTATAAATCAACCATTTGATTTTAATTTTAGGAAGGCTAGGGGTTAAACCCTAACTTGTTTTGATTAAGATATAAACCTTAATCACATTAACTAAGGCATCCTTGATTGTAAGATAATTCAATTGACATGATTCCAATAATGTATATGATTTGACATTGATCTTAAATCATAGAATTAAAAGTGCTAAGGCTAATATAAAATTTTATGTGAAAATTAAATTTGAAACATTGTCAATTTTAACAAGTGCTTAGAACCTATTATGTATTTTAAATGTCGTGTGTCAAATGCTAAAGAATAGGATCCTTGAATGATTATATTGGCTAAGTATATCTTAATAACCAAATTATATGAAACCTAAGTCTTTTAGAATTGTAATCAAGTGTTAACCCCTTTGGTTTGATTTAAAATTTGGTTAGCCTTAATTACCTTCTATTTTTTTTGTTACTTGACATTCCTATGTTTTCATGATATTATGATGCATGTTAGAGAACTTTAATATTTAATTAGACACCTTGATATGTTTAAATTGATATTAAATAATAATTGAACATAAGAATCTTGAGAACCCGATAAAGTAATTTCTACTTAATCTAAATCTAAAATTTTACTTTAATAATACACCAATAATATATTGATTGGTCATTGATCCTTAAATTAACCATTAGTTTTAATTTTGGTAAGATTAGGGGTTAAACCCTAACTTGTCTTGATTAAGATCTAAACCTTAATCACCGTAACTAAAACATCCTTGATTGAAAGATAATTCAATCGACATGATTCTAATACTGCATATGATTTTATATTGATCTTAAATCATTAAATTAGAAGCGCTAAGGTTAATATTAAATCTGTGTGATTGAATCATATGAACTTAAACTTTAGATCTTTGATTTTCTCTTATATAAGACTATTGGCATAAGATGGATAATAAAATTGTAATGATTTATAAAATGGTCTAACTCTAATAAGATATTTGATTTCATCCTATAATTGTAGAATAGAAAAGGGTCAGATAAATTTTAATCATCTGATCTGATCACTCTAATCCAAGTCTAATATGTAAACATTGAATATTAGCTTAAGAAGTAAAAAAGTGAGATCTTAAGGGTCTTGCTATAGGATTATTCTTGAAATATTTAAAGACCTTAATTATTGATACATTGAAATAGGAAGAACTTGTAACTTATTGAGGTAGAAACTTAGATGATCCTTCATAACTTTAGAAATTGAACTTGATACCTTATGATAGGAACTACCTAAAGCACCTAGAATAGAACTTCCCCTTTGTGGTAGAAATCATTATTGAGTGATCTCTATGATCACATCCTTGGAACCTTGTGTAGAACTCACCCATTTAGAGTAAGGATTAATAGATTTGATGAATCTTTATTGATTAAATAAAATCTTCTGAACCCAGATTATTGGTGGGGTATATTAGGGTATACCCATGGTGCTGAATTATTTCAATAGTATTCATGATTGGTTAATTCACTCCAATGTGGACTTATGACCAAGTGCTATCCAGAGAGATTAGACAAATACAGTCCTATTAGAATAAATCTTCCAAGGCTAAGAGTGTTATAATTAGTGAACAAGATCCGTAGTTTGAGATGTAAACTGCGATCGGGTTTTGCCTCCTATCGTAGTGCGCTTCGATAAGTGCAGTTTAAGCAAACTAAGTATCTCAAATCACTTTGTGTAGAACACTAAGTATGCTTGTAATTATGTTATTTAATGACTTTGCTTGAGATATAAACTATGAACGAGTTATGCCTCTTATCGAAGTGTGCTTCGATAAGTGCAGTTTAAAATAAGCTAAGTTGAATTCACATTTCTTGGAAACATACTAAATATGGGTATACAGTTGTGGCGACCGCCCCTTAATCATCCGGATTAGGAGTTGGTTGTCACTTAGCACATCCCTTGCTTAACATTAGGTTAGAAAATTAAGAGTCCAATTCAATCTTAAGAGAAGGATGTTCCCTTTTTAATAGAGCAAAGAAGAACAATCACTTAATGAGTATACTATGTAATTAGAGTGCGGAAGAAAAAGGAATAACTATAGCAACATCCATTCATCCATAATGAAAAGTAAAGCATCCAACTCATAATATAAAATGCAGAAAAAGAAAAATACAATTTGCACCTGTATTATTATAAACATTAAAGTTAAAAGACTAAAGTAAAGGTCTCTCATCCTCATAATGCAAAAGTATAAGGAAACTAGAAAGCATAATCTAAAGGTCTTCAGCAATCTGGACCTTCTTCTGGATCTACTCCTCTGAATGCTCTATCTCTTCAAATAACTCAGAATCTACCATTATCAGTTTCATATGGCCCCAGCCAATAAAAAAAAATTCTTAAGTTAGACAAAATGTCTAAGTATATTTTAGGGTAATCATTTTTATGTATTTACTGATATCACAAACTAACTTAAGCATAAAAATAGTGGTAAAGCAACAAAGAAAGAAGGCAAGTTATAATAATAAATTATAACTTAAACAAAGTGTGAGATAATCACATACCTCAACTCAAGCTGCATAAAAAGGTAAGTAATGTGCTAATGAACATTTACTAAGTACAAAGAAAAGTCCTAAGTAGTATGACCAAAATAAACATGTCAATCTACACTATAAAGTAAAGATATTATACTGGAAAAGAAACATTTAGCATCTTAACATGCTTTTGATAAGGTAAAGTGACTGAATAAAGGAAGATTACAGAAAATTCTGTAATACAAAAGAACTGCAATAAATAAAAGTCTAAAAGAAAGTGTACTGAGCTGTAAGGTAAAAGTAAGCCAAAATTGTAAAGTAACTGTAAAGTAAATGTATAAAGTAAAGTGAGGAGATACTTCTACTTAGTCCTGCTAAAAAGTAAAGTCCATTTGATCATCTAGAAAAGTGTCCCAGATTAAAGTATACTGCACTAGGAAAGTGTCCTAGTCAAAAGTAACGCGCACTAGGAAAGTGTCATAGGCAAAAGTAATGCGCACTAGGAAAGTGTCCTAGGCAAAAGTTGTCTCAAAAGTAATGTTATACTAAATAGCAGACTAAGTAAGGCATAACCCACAAAGTGTAGTAACGTTTATTTCATAAAGTTTTCTCCTTAAGTTATGAAGATGCCATATAATTGTATTCAAAGTTTAACATAGAATATTCATCAAATATTCCATGTTTAATATAATGTAACCAAATGTATAATGAAGCTCAAAACAAGGAAAGCATAGCATTTCAAATTCAAGAAAATGAATAGCACTACACAAACTTTGTGATACCACTTATTTTTTAATTTATTCATTCTAACTACTCTAAGTTACATAAGATTCAAAATCATCAATTTTATACTGTCTGTAACTTAGAATCAAGTTCCTATGAGTTGAATATAATTAGGATTAGCTAGGTTCTAATTATAATTGAATCAATGTCATCTAGATGGTTAAATAAGTAAATCAATGGTCCTAATTTGTTGTTTTAAATAATCCCAACCTAAATCTTAATTAGCCAAATCAAGGTTGAAAGAATTAAGAATTAAACTCCAATAATGGGGTTCAATTCTTAATCACAAGGTTATCCTAAGGATTAGAGTTTAATCACATCTAACTGATTAAATGTTAAGGCAAATCCTATTGAATTAAGTCAAACTCAATAGGATAGATCTCTAATCCTAATTCTAAAATTAAGAGATCAAATAATCATTTACTAAATTATGCAAATCTATAAACTAATAAAACCAAGGTTTCAACTAATGAGTAACCCACTTTACTTATTAGATAAATTTTAACATAAGCTCTACCCTTAGTCCTAAGAATAAAGGTTCTTAAGTACTAAGAGTAGCACTCAGACACACATCCTAACTAATATTATTAGGACCTAAAGGATGAGCTAAGAAGTTCAAAGGAAGGAAAAAGAACTCACATTTTTACTTAAGACTAAAATTAGGATTTTACTTGAATCTTTAATTTAAGACTTAGAATTATCTAAATTTAAGTCTAAATTACTTTAATTATTGATTATAGTGTTTAGATAATGATTCTAGGGCTGAAAAGTGTTTAACCCTAAATTTGGACAAAATGACTATTTTGCCCATACTTAAGGGTCTAAAATTCAACTTTATGAATTAAGTCTCAATTTTAGAATTTATTGAAGTGTAGTTATTGCTTACTGTCTAATATGAGTTTAGATAATAAGTAAAATTAATTTAGATTGAGTATTAGGCCTTATAAGGTCAAATTAAGGAATTTGACCTATAAGGGCAAATTGGTATTTTTACCCTAATGAAATATAAATTTTCTACTAGTTTATTAAGGGTTATGTTCTAAAGTTTCCATAGAACCTAAAATCATCAAATTCTGATATGTATAGGCTAAGTTATAGCCAATGCAAATTCTAGGGGTAAAATAGTAATTTAAGAGTTCTTATTAAGGATCAAAAATCCTAACTTTTTCAATTAGTATTCAAATTGAGTAAAATCAGTGGCCACGGTTCACAAATGACTCACTGATTACATTGACTAGTAGTATGCTCAATTTGAACTCTAATTGGCCAAGTTATTGTCTAATTAGGGTTTAAGGTGATTAGTGAGTGATTAGTGAAATTAATCACCAAATCACTAAACCAACCACACCACTAGGTTCTAATATACTCTAGGAGTTCTTTGAAGTTTATATCACTCAATTTGGATTTCTAAATTTGCTAATCTTCACTAATCAAGATTAGGATAATTAGGGTTGATTAAGAAATCTAACTGTTAAATCTTAAATAATTTTGCAGTTTACTATTAATTATGTTTTTTTGATCAAAATGGATATATATATTATCTAATTTAGAGTTAAATTGACCAACTTATGGTCAATTGAAGTTCTATGGTTAATCAACCTAATTAGGGTTAGGTCCTAGAAGTGATTAGTTTAAAACTAACTCAAACAGCAAAATAAACACTAATAAGTTAATCCTTAGGATTTGCTGATTATTTTGAGACCCATATTGAGTATGTTTGGATTAAAGAATACAAAGTTATGATGATTTGAATTAAATGAAAATTTTGGTAATTAATTAAATACCTAAAATGTCACTAAATAAAACATTGGTCCTACAGCAAAATTAATGGTATCATTAAATTCCTTGAATTTTTTTGATTAATTTGGTATGTTTGTTTGTATGATTTGGATGGGTATTTTACAAGTTATGGATGTCCAAAGTTTGATATTTATTTGATTTAATTAATTATATAAACATAATAATATCACTATTTTTAATCATATTTAATATTATTAATTTTGTTATTATTAATTTTTTTTGATAAATAAATATATATATATATATATATATATATATACACTATACAAAATAGAATATATATTATAAGTATTATATTATGTATATATATATATATATACAATAAAAACTTTTATTTTCTTTGCGGGTGGGACCCGCCATATCCGACAGACCTGATCGTCGTGGGACCCACAGGCACGCGTCGAAATGGGATTCGACAGCATCTGTCGGGCGAGTCCCACATTTCAGAGCAACAGCACCTGTGGGTCCCGCCGATGCTAACGTAGCATCAGGGCCACACAGTGCTCTCAGAGGTTGACAGCGCATAGACGGGGTCCCGCTATACCCCGTCAGCGCTGAAGTCGAACCGGCGCATTGGATCAACCGAACCGGAACCCGGTTTGAGGGTTCGACCCTTCGTCTCCTGCAAACCCTAAGGCGTTAAGGTTTGCGACGGATCAAGTGAAATCGAGCCGAAGCTCGATCAATCAATCATGATTTGCAATATGAATTAATGTTAACTCAAGAATTGTAATAATTAGATAAGAATAAGGTGAGTGATACCTCAGTGTTGCCGATGGATCTTAGGGTTTTTCGGAAGCGAAAGAGGGTAGTCGCACGATAAGCTCTGGATCACAAACTCGACTCCAAAAGCATTGAAAGCGAGCTTTATTATCAAGACAGAGACATAAGGAGGCTTAGGAACGGCTCAAAGCGGCGGTATGTGCGTGGAATCGCCCTGGTAATGCCGCGTGCCCGGTCGCTCGGCATGCGACGCGTGTTCTGCATCGCGACGAGGACGACGCAGCCAGCGTTGTCCGATGCCTCGATCGGACGATTCACAGAGTCCGCCAGATCAGACGGAAAATGCCGATCGGGTTGATGGCGTTACTTAATTATTAACAGCTGCCGGTAATGTAATTATTTAAATTTTATTTAAATTAATTTTATTGATTTCTTTTATAAATTTTTAATTAATAATTACACTCCAAAAAATTTCATTAAGTCGCTCTTAGCTAAATGAGAGGTGAGGAACGCAACTGCGCGATCGAATTTTTGTTTTGATGAGTACTTAATTACTTGATTTTTCGGGGGATTTAAATAATATTAAAATATTCGCCAAAAATTCATCGACTTTAAAATGCCTCCAAAACTTTACCCCTAGCTAATTTGGGGGTGGTGAATGCAATAGCGAAGCCAGGTTTTTGATTTGAAGTCAAGATAAAAAGTCAATTTCTAGGGTTATGGGATTTTTCAGAAATTAAGATTTGATCCAATTGATTCCTAATTTAACCTAGATCTTAGAGATGAGTTCTAAATGACCTAGTTAGTGAACTAAACCCATAATTAAGACTTAGATTAGTCTTAATTGACCTAGATAATAACCTGGGTTATTACAACAACCTTCCCAACTAATGATTTTTAAGTAAACTCTCAACTATAACTATTATCGAATTAGAATATAAGAGTCAGAATCCTTCATTTTGATAGGATTCTACATAATGAAGACCTTGAATTTATTATCAAATTTCAAAGCATTATTTTCTGGATTTTTAGATTTATCTCACATAGCTTAGAAGCATGAGCATGATCATAAGCTTGATGTTTGAGTATTAGTGATAATTTATGGGTTACGAAATATTGCATACATTGACTGGAGAAATTTTAGGATGCATCGGCATCGCAGTTCCCAACTATATGTATGTATACAATGGACCGTACGACTCATAGCAGTTCAGTGAGATTTCAGTTGTATATCAGTAGCATACAATATTGTGGCATATTCAGATGCACAATTTTAGTGGCATACAGCATAGTTTTATATGATATCACTTAGTTTCATATCCTTTACTATTTTTATTTACTTTTAGTATTCAAGTTTCAGTACAACTTTACTTTACTTTACTTTACTTTACTTCAGTTTTGTACAGTTTTATACAGTTTTGATACTTTCAGTCATCTTTATAGTATTACTACATATTTACTTATATTATGTAATTGTTAAATGAATAATTAGAATTATTTAGATTAGTTATGATGTGTTAGACTTATTGTCTAACACGGGATACTTTTGAGATCTAGCAATTTGCTAGACCTAGAGCAGTATATTGAGCTAGATCAGGAGGACACCTAGAAGATTCAGGAATAGCTAGTGGAGCACTAGTGGACTCTTCCCCAGCCTTACTTTTGTGCTTAGTTTATTTCAGTTCAGTACTTAGCTTTTATGTCTATATTTTAGTAAATTGTTTGTAATAATTCTAGATGTATTTTCTTTTCTTTTCTGAGATGAATGATCTATACAGCTTGTGTGATGAATATTTCTGGATGACCGCTTAGCTTCCACACTCAGTTATATACTACTTATACTTAGTATTGTGATGTAATCAGTATACTATAAATGCTAATATCTTATACATATGTTAGATTCCTTATGTGTTTTACATCCAATATATGTATTAGTCTAATACTTTAGATAAGGATATTACTCTTATCTGAAGTATTAGTTCTCAACCTTCCTTGAGGTTGAGTCAGTAGCCCTTCAGATGAGTTCAGTTTGTAGCTATTAGGGGAGACGGGATATTCCTCCCCGAGTGGCGCGCCGCTCCGCCGCCAATCGGTTTTTACCTTTTGCGCGTGGCGACAGTGCGGGGAACTACAGTGTGCCCCCTTGCCCGACTGGCTGCACCTCTGGCAGGTTGCCGATTTCCCTCCTCCACCTCCTTACATCGTCGGCAAACCCCTAGCCTCCCTATTCATCCCCCTCACCAAAGCAAAATATTTCTCTCTCCTCTTCCCCTCTTCTCCTCCTTCCCCGGCCAACAACCACTCCTCGCCCCTCCACTTCGCCACACCGCCTCCTTCCAGGAACCTAGCCAAACTCCTCCAAAGTCATCCCCCACATCCTCGGCAAGTCATCGTCTCCTCGAGATGAACCCCCTTTGAACGGGAAGAAGTGTCATAGAAATAAAAAAAATGAGTGAGAAAATTGAAATGTTAAAATTTCAAATGAGAGATAAAATTAATTAAAAATTAATTTGACTCATAACATCACTAACCTAATAACAGCTAATTTTTATTTTTGCCCATAACTTTTATTTTTGTTACTCTTAAATTTTATTTCTGCTCCGAATATTTTTTTATACAATTTTTTTGTTCTTTATAGCTCTTTTTATTTATTTAATAATATTATAAATATATATATATATATACTATAATATAATTATTATAATTATATTATTTAACTATATTATGTTAAAATAATAATGATAATAATAATAATTTGATATTATTATTATTATTGAAAGAAATAATAATAATCATAATTCTTAAATATTATTATTATTATCATTAGATAATAATAATAATGAATAACTTTATTATCATTACCATTAAGGATAATGATAAATATTAATAATAATAAGTATATAAATTATTATGTGAATTATTATGTGCATAATAATAATATTAGCAATATTATTATTATTCTTATTATCAAATATTATTATAGTAGTAATTATCTCTTATTAATATTATTATTCTCTCTCAACTATTGTTCTCTCTCTTAATAATAATAATAATAATAAGTATATTATCTTGTTTATTATTATTATTATCACCTAATTATAATTATAATATTAATAATATTATTATAATATTCTCTCTCCATTTTTCATTAATAATAATAATAATGATAATAAGTATACTATTATACTTATTATTATTATCATCATATAAATAATAATATTAATAGTAATGATAATAATAAGAATTATTATTAGTCTATTATTATCTTTAATATTCCCTCTCTAAAATAAATATATGCACATGAAATTATCATAAAATTTAATATTATTTTCTTCTCATTATCATATTCTATCACTAAGATAAATAATACAAATATTCTTTACATGTAAATTATCATATAAATCATAATGATTAAGATAATATTATAATACTATTATTGTGATTATTATCTCTACTTTTCTAAACACGCACACACACACAATTAAATATATATATATATATATATATATATATATATAACATCATCTTTTATTCTTATCTTATAAATATAAATAATAATAATAATAATATCGATCTTATTATTATTATTATTATTATTATTATTTTTTGTCATCGTTATCCTTATTATTATCCACATTACCTTACTTTTTTATCATTTCAATCATCCTATTCTCTCCCTGTTCATGTTTATTCTTCTTACTAACATAAAAACACACATAGAGATAAGAAGATAATAAGAGTATGTATATTTATAAAAAATCTTTTATTATTTTACTAATAAAAAATTTTACACATATATTTATAAGAGATTAACTTAGCAAGAAAAATAGATACCTTGATATCATGAAATATATTATATGCTAATATTATTACATACTACTGCTTCACTTTGAGAATCAAAATTTTTATTTTTGGCAAGTTGATAATCATTTTTGGAAATTGCTATTGAGTTTATTATCACTTTAATAATGTTTGTCACACATTCTAAGAAAAATTATGATATCTTATATGAAGCTATATCACCAAAATAAATATTCTAAAAAAGAAAATTCATTATTATTAGACCTATACAAGTACTAGGTTAGGCAAACTCACTGGAGATATAAGGAGACCTTACCATTGCCATAGAGGGGATTGGTATTGGTTAAAGTAAAATATAAGAAACAAATTACTAGATCATGTAGACGTACATTGAGTCCTCCCGTTCTATACACTGCTCCCAAATTAAAACACAAAAATTTACTAGCGATACTTAAGTCATATTTTCAATATCTTAAAATAGAAATATTTATTTATTGTGATAGTAAATGAATTGTTTATTTGACAATTGTACATCTTTACTTATTCTATATTATCATGCACATCTTAGTTTTGCAGAATGTATATTACAAAATTTTGAACCTTGTTCTATCCTATTAACATTTTCTTTATTACTTACTGCTTATATATGATGTAATTAATAATATCCAAAGTATTTAAAGTATTCTCTAATGAGTGTTCAATCAAGGTAAATAAAGGATTTTTAGGAAGAACTGGATCAGCCCTGAGATATTCAACCGTTGCACTCTTATGTTATTTTTCACTTTTTTGTTGTCTATTTATTCAAATAAAGATAGTCATACTGATGTAATAATATTATAAAATGTTTAATTAAAATATCTTTTTTCATATTTTAAATTTGAATGAATGAATATATGTGATAAATTATATTATTATTTTAAATCCCGACTACAATCATCAGTAAGTCAAACAACCCCAAATTTTGTGCCCTCACTAGCTCAAGAATTGGGGGATGTTACAAGTTCAAGTAGGCCCAAAGCATAACTAGCATGGATGCCTTCTTATGGATAGCTATTTGGGCCAGTAATGCACTTCATGAAAGTTCTTAAATCTAAAAGTTGAGTGACCATTTTCTTAGAAACCCTTAAACCCATTAAACTTGGCTTCAACCAACCTAACCCAAATGAAGTCGAACTTAAGTTTTTCACCAACTTTAGATTTTTTAAAAGATTTTATTTTTAGTAAATAATAAATAAAAGACGGAAACTTATTGCACATATTGATTATTCAGCACCAAATTTTCTCATTTACTACTAAAGGTGCCGAAGAATGTAATTATATTTAGGATTTAATATTCAACACCCTAGATAGTTCTATCTTACACTCAGCATAATATAGCAGCTTTACTTACACTAGATATGTTATTGAAGGTTCATAGTTTATTCATTGATGGCTAAAGGATGCAATCACTAAGTTGGGCTAAGTTATGTGTAACACTTCACTAGACAAGTCATTATCAAGCACTTAGATTACTTAATAAGATCTAAAGGATTTAATCACCAAACAGCTAGATTAAGTGTCCTAGTCACTTCCTTGTAATGGTGCTTTTCTAAAGTCATTAGGATACTCTCTTAGTTATAAGTATCAAAACTATGATTTACTACTAAAACCATGACACTTTGATTAGGTTTAATCAAAGACTTCTATTTATTCTATCTTTCTCTTAAGGGTTAAGTTTAATAGGTCTTAACCACAATTTGAGTCAAACTAGCTACATTCTTATTCAATATCATTTGATGATCAATTATATCATAATTTAAGTTTCCCTAAATCATCATAGGGTTTTGAAGCAAGATAAGAAAAATACTGATACTTAGGATTAAAATAATAATTAATTAATGAGTCAAAAATTCAAAATTTCTAAATAATGTCCAATTAATATCTAAAAGATGACTATATATTCATTATAGCCTAATGAGTAAAATGATTGTAAGTATGTTGAATTTGGACACTAATTGGCTAAGATATAGTCTAATCATCCTTAATGATAATTAAAAAAGGTGATTAGCAAAATTAATTATCAAAATATGATTTTAATAACATGTTAACGTTCTTTGTATTTTCTGATTGAAATGATATATTAGATCATTACATTTGGATTTGATTTGACTAAGTTGTTGTATTATCAAAATTTAGAGTTGTGGTTAATTAGTCAAAAAGGTGATTAGTGAAATTAATCACCCAATAGAAAAACTAGAGAAATACTATTTAGGCCTGCTGATGTAGCACCTAAAAAACTCATCAAATAAGATTTGGATATTAATTTATAGGTATTTATTTATTTATATTAAAATAATACATATATTATTTTTTAAATTTGTATTGAAATGATATCCAAATCTCATTGGATGAGTTTTCTTAAGTACCACATAAGCATATCTAAATAGCATTTCTCAAAAAACTAATGACATAATATTAATCATTGAAATTTTCTAAACACTTTGAGATATAAAATCAATATGTTTGGATTTATAGTTAAGAAGTTAAGATATTTTGAAGTTTGCAATTAAAAATAAATAAATAATTTTTTTATGAAATTACTTTTCACACGAACAGTACATTTATTGTTCATATGAACAGTGCACATGCGAAGTATTGCGCGCGAGTTGGCCTTTCATAAATATTCAAGTCGATAGATATTATATTTTCTATGAATTTCGAAATATCCAAATTTCAATAAACTAAAATAAATAATTTATCCCTCTATTTAATTTATAAAATTTTACCATTTCAGCACTAAATGGAGTAAGACAAGGAAAGCTTTCCTCATTAAATAAAATTTTTTAAAAACAAAAAAATTGCTTCAAATTAAAGCAAATATGTGGCTGATTAGATCTGAACTTAAGACTTGAGATAACAAATCCTGAGCCCCAACTGAAATAGTGATATTGTATCGTGTATTTAATGATAGTATCTTCCTATCCTTATGCGAATGTGGTGATCTAGTAATTATAATATCAGGTCTCAAGATTTATTATCACAGATCTTAAGTTAAAATCGTATATCGTCGCATTCGCACAAGAATAGGAAGATGCCATCATTTCATTAGCCAAGTCTCTAATTAGCCAAGGCTCAATGGATTAGGTAGACACCTTAGAGCAGCCACCCATTCACTTGGGATGGCAAGAGTGGTGGTTAGAGAGCATACCTAAGGTGTCAAAGCAACGAGTGGTACATAAGTTCTAGCCAGTCCATCCCATTTCCTTGAATTAGTGAGTCGAATTTGCACGTTGGAGAGATGACAGGGTTATTTTCGAGAACTCAACATTTGAAAGAAGAGGAATATTACAACCGTTAAGGAAACACACAAATCCTAACCTCCATTCTTCTCTATATGCTCTTCCCTTGGTTCTCTAACTCAACCTTTAATCATACACAATAGCACACAAGTAACACTTACAAAGACCTTAACTTTTGAGGAAGACAAAAATTTGACGGCGTCTAACAATTTTAGCTCTTCAACATTCGAAATTCACCAATTTATAATTTCAGTCATGACGCAACTGGGTGCGTGCACGCAACTGTGGCAGCGTCTGACAAGATTGCACCTGGGCACATCCACTTGTATTTGAACTTAGGTCTAACCTTATGGCACTAACAAATGGTGATGATATCACAACAAACGAAAGTTGGAAGCATTATGAGAAAAACTACAAAAGATACAAACCATTAACATGTATTCAGAAACATAAAAGTTTGAGGTTACAACAAAACCAAAGACCACATATGGCAGTCAACACCATTGTATAGTTTTCATTTCCAGTAGTGTGCAACTCTCTCAATTTTCTGTTGAAAGGCTGTGCACTATTTTACAAACAATTTTCTATAATTATTAAGGGTCTACAGTACAGTAATTGTAAAACTGTTGGTGAACAATTCAACTATAACTAAAGCCAAAATTAAAACCTCTTTTCATAACAACAACACATCTAATCTTAATGACAAGTACAAACAAAATAAACCCAAAAATGAAATATAAATATATATATATATATATATATATATATATTTATCACTCTGTCTGTAATGCCACTATATCATATTTACACTAAACCACAGGGATTTTAATCATTATACTAGAACTAAGGCATTATCATGAAGAACTTGCTGTTTGTGCAAGCAAAATATTCATCCTATATTCCCAATGTTGTCTAGCCACTCAACTAATTGCTGAGTTGATGGCCTTAATCTTGGCGACTCACTGACGCAAATGCACGCAATCTCAAGTGCCCGAAACAAATCGATATCAAGCTCCTTACGGTATATACGAGGATCAAACAGCTGAGTCTCCCTCACCTCCCTCAGATGAAACACCCATGATACCAATTCCCTGCTTCCTTTTGGCTTGCTGATGTCTACCGGCCTCCGACCGGTTAGTAGCTCCAGAAGGACTACACCGAAGCTATAGATATCACCCTTGAATGTAGCTATTGAAGCTTGGCTATATTCTGGAGGGATATAGCCCAATGTCCCAACAAGGTCAGTGGTGACATGTGTGTCATAGGGTAAGATGAGCCTTGCTAGCCCAAAATCAGCCAAATGAGCTTCAAAGTTTTCATCCAGCAGAATGTTACTTGATTTAATATCCCTGTGTATTATATTTGGCTGGCATGATAGGTGCAAATGTGCCAGTCCCCTAGCTGCTCCTTGTGCGATCTTAACTCTTCTCATCCAGCATAGCATAGAGGCATCATCTGCTTTCTCATGAAGCCAGTAATCCAAGCTTCCATTTTCCATGTAAGAGTACATCAAAAGCCTATCTTTTCCAACATGGCAATACCCTTCCAGCAGAACAAGATTTTCATGCTGTGCTCTGGAAAGAGCCTCTACCTCAGCCTGAAATTCGCGTTCCATTTGACAAAAGTCGCCAGAGAGCCTCTTGATAGCCACCTTTCTTCCATCCTCAAGTGTTGCCATGTAGACCAGACCAAAACCTCCACACCCAATTATAAAAGACTGGTCAAAGTTGTTGGTGGATTTCAAAATAGAACCGATGCTTGTCTCCTTGTTATCTTTATTATGAAACAGAAGCACCAATCGAGATCCAGCTGCCTCTAAACCACCATCAATGTCTGCCACGACTTTAGCTTTGTCTTCTTGCTTTCTAGAAAGCAACCAGGATCCACACATGTAGATTAAAGCAAGGAGAAAAACTGTTCCCGCGCCAATCCCAATTGCAATTCCTGCAATCATGGCTTTGCTCTTCTGCTTCCGGTTTTGAGGCTTAGGAGGCGTTTTGGATTCACAGCGAGACTGGTGAAAGCCACATAGATCCTGATTTCCCATGAAGTCAGCACTAGAGAAAGTCGAAAACTGGCCACCAGATGGAATGGGGCCATTTAGATTATTGTAAGATACATCAAACTGTGACAAGAAGTTTAATGTAGTCAGTGCAGCTGGTATACTTCCAGTGAGATTATTGTAAGATAAATCTAAATTCTCCAAGTTTGTCATACATGAGAGATTTTGAGGTATGGATCCTGACAGGATATTCCTGTGCAAATCCAGAACTAGGAGCATCTTGAGATTCCCGAATCCTGGGAGGATATGGCCAACAAGTTTGTTGTTACTCAGAATCAAAGATGGTGGGAAGCTGCCGATATTATTATACTGCAAGGCTTTCCCAGAAGCATTTTTCTTGACGAAGAGGGGAAACATCTGCATGGATGATGCATCAGTGGGTGAATTGGAATTAATCAGGCTCTTCAACTGCGCTAAGCTGGCCGGAATCTCTCCCGAGAGAGAATTATTTGAGATGTCAAGATAAAAGAGGAATTCAAATCTCCCCAACCATGGAGGAATCGATCCGCTTAGCCGATTCCACGATACATCCAAGACCTTCAAATTACTGCTTCTGGTTAACCACGGTGGGATATGACCATAGAGACCGCAGTTCGCAATGGCAAGAACTTCAATCTTAGCAAATCCGTATATTTGCCCGGCCGGCATAATCTCGCCACCTCGAAAATTCATTGTCAGGATCAAAACAGTGAGATTGCTGCAAAGCTGTAATGTTTCCAATGCTGATGATATATTTGTGAAGCTATTGTTTGAGAGTGATAAGTAGCAGAGTGAATTGAGGGTCTTGAAGCTGCTTGGAATTTCACCTTCCAGGTTGTTTTTCGCAAGATTTAAGGATTTTAGATTCAAACATTGCGTGAGACTACTGGGAATAAGGCCAGTCAAGTGATTTAAGCTCAAATCTAGAGTGCTCAGCATAGGCATAGAAGCACAGTTCAGAGTGATCTCCCCACCCAGAGAATTGTTCCTAAGATTAAGCAGCACAAGATTTGTCAATCTAGACAGCGAATCGGGTAAAGAACCATCAAAGCCATTATTGGAAGCAGAGAATGACTGCAGATTGCTAAGCCTATCAAAAACATCAGGAATCAATCCATTGAAATTGTTCACAGACAGATCCACCTGAACAAGGCTGGAGAGATTCCCAAATCTGTCATTCAAAGAACCAGACAATCCATTATGGTGCAAATGCAGATATTTCAAGGAAGCCAGAGTGAACAAATCATCAGGCAGTCCCCCAGAAACTCCATTCATATCAACTGAGAGCCTCACGAGGGATCTGCAGTTCCCAAAGCCCGCTGGAAACTTGCCGGAAAAAGAATTCACTGAAAAAACGAGACTTTGAATTCGAGAAGAAGAACCGCAAAAATCTGCTCTGATCGGGCCAGAAAAACTATTGTTCCTAACATCAAATGCAGTGAGGTTTACTGCGGAGCTGGAGAGGATTGGGAGGACCCCATTGAATAAATTGTTGGAAATGTTGAAGATTTTAATAGATGGAAGGTTGAGCTGCTGCGGAATGGATCCAAAAAGCTCGTTCGAGCTAAGATCAAGGATTTCCAATCGAGCGAGCAGAAAAAGGTTGGGCGGAACGGAGCCTCGAAGAAAATTTACAGACAGATTGAGCTTCATGAGATAATCGAGCCCAGCAAGATCATCAGAAAATGAACCGCGAAGGCTTCGTTCAGATAGATCCAACCCGATCACTCTCCTTGTTCTTCTTCCGGCAAGAGAATCGCAGTAGACGCCTTGCCATCTGCAGCAATCTGAGGAGGAAGAATTGCTGCCCAATCCTTGGATTTCTGAGTCTAGGCCAGCCCAAAATCCATGGAGCGCGCTCAAATCACCAGAGCTACATCCCTGGCTCGGCCAAGCAGAGAGATGAGCCAGAAGGACTAAAAGGACAAGAAACAAACATCTTGCCTGCATCGAAAAAGCTCCCAAAGATACATAACCTAAAAGAAGCTTCCTTTCGATTCAAAAGCGTCGGAAGGTTTCATCTTTTGTCTAAACGAAAGGAAAAGAAGAAGAAAGGAGGAAGCTTTGCAGCAGCGGAAAAGAAGGGAACAATTGAAGAAGAAAAGGAGGAGGAGGAGAAGAAGAGATGCTCGGCCTCAAGTCTTCATACTCCATCCTAATAAATTAACCACTTCTTTCGCTCCCTTTTTCTCCTGCGATTGTCCAATTCTTAAAATACTTTCGAAAGACTTTATTAATTTTTTGCAAGATGCTTTATTTTATATGCTTGGGAGCAGACTGAGTTCAGAATTCAACCATCAGGGGAGGAGGGAAATGGGTGGATGGTGACCGGCTAAACCGGTAGCATGTAACCGGTTAAGTACGGCGGAATTGTCAAAGAGAGCAATCAAGGCCGCATTTAACGCAATGCCCCAATTTTCAAAGGTAATCGTGAGCCCAATCAAAATGATAATCTTTCAACAAATAAATAAAAAATAAAAAATAAAAAATAAAAAATATTATACTTATGTACACAATTATATTCATATCAATTAAAAATAATTTTTACATATGTTTTTTAGTATATTAGTCAAAGTAAAAAGTAAATTACACACATCATATATTTATATATAGGATTATCATATCATCCTATATTATGTGGATTATGTAAGTGTTGCAAAATCTATAAAAAATAAAAGTACGTTAGGTTAATTAAGTTTTATATAGAACTCAATCTAAATTTAGTATTGATGCATCTAAATCTAAATTTAGTATTAATGCATATAAAAAAAAAATGTTATGTGAAGGATAAATAATATTTTTTGAAATTTTATTTTTAATGGTGTTCAAAATAGAAAAGTTAAAAAATTATATATCTACAAGGAATAAATATAATTTAAAATATTACATTTTATATTTTGTTATTACATTTACTTTTAATAAACATGTTTGTAGCATTATATATAAAATAGAAAATCATGTATATGGCATTCCAAACTTGTGTATTTACAAGTTAACCCTTAGATCTTGATATTTACAAGACCAATGTGTATCTAATCATACCATTTTCTTCATTTGATTGATTAAAAATACTAAGTTACATGTTATTTTTTGTACAACAATAGAGATTTAAGGAATAGTTTTATTTATAATTTAAAAGTATAATTATGTAATTAAGAAATTTCAAACTTATGCATTTAGAGTTAACCCCTATAACTTAATATATATATATATATATATATATATATATATATATATATATATATAACTTTCTTTATTTTTCTTAAATAAAATATGTTTTCTTACTAAATTTAATGCATACATTCATTATCTATAGGATTTAATGATCTAATCTGTTTGACTTAGGTATAAATCTTAAATCATTTGAGTACTTTGGATCAACATGGAAAAGTGGATTGCTTGTTGTACCTATTCTTAGGATTAATATTTTTAGTGAAAAAGTGATTCTAAATCAAAAACATGTTTCATTAGTGTTTGCCCAAGTTAAAAAACCCCTTAATTGTTTTACATGTATAAGATCTTTGATCACTAAGATTCAAATGTTGTTGCAACCTTAAGGAAGGCTTTCTACGTTATGTTTATGAGCTCCTAAAGGAAGGCTTTCTAATTTAGACATATTGTTGGTGGTCTAATATAGGCCTTGAGATCAATTTATGGAAGGAATTAAGAAGAACATGTCATTAAGGAAAGGTAAGGTGAGGGGTTACATGAATAAGTTTAATTAGTTCAAGGTCAATCTAATTACCATAAAACATTACCATTACACTTTAATGGGAAAATGCAACAATAATTGAAGCTAAATTAATCAAGGAAGCATTATGGGAAATAATTCTTTATGCATGAATAAGGGAAGAAAAACTTTACGTCATCATGATGCTATTTAGCCTAAGGGCTACCACTGATCACAAAGCATATAAAATTAAGTTGTTTATTGATTTGAGTGATTAGAAACATAAATAAATAAAAATCAATGGAACTTGATAAAAAATGTACAAGTTATATCAAAGGATTATGCATATGAGCTAAGAAAATAATTGTGCCTCTCTAATGATAAGCATGGTCTTTTGATCATTCAATGATGATCTAAATCACTAATTATGCAATTACAACATAAGAATACACTCTAAGAATAAATAGATTCATTGAAAAAGAATTTTGATTAGATGCAATTTAACAAACAAAATGTTTCCTCAAAACTAAAAAGATATTAAACTCTTGAATAATTAGAAACATCATAACAGAGATAAATTCAATAAATAAAGGTTTACATGATTATAATTTAATATATATGGAAAGGTTGCACACAAATATATATTAACTTAGTATTTGCATCCATAAAGTATCAAAATAAAATTGTAAAGATTATAGTATATAATTGAAACACCATTAACAAAATAATGGAATCTTTAGCTATATACAAGATTAACATAGTATATTAAAGGAAGGATATCTTATATTAACATAAATAGCAAAGGGGACAAGATTATTTCTAAGTTAAAATAAGGAGTTTTGATAAACATTGCATGCATATTTCTTTGACATTAAATAAGCATATAGAATAAGATAACTAACATTCAAGTTTCTCTAATGAGGTGGATTATCCTTCTAAATATCAAGGAAGCTACATATAGGCACTTGTTCTTAAGTTGAGAGATGGATAGTTCTGCCAGAGTATTTGTTGTGGCCTAATGTCGAGTTAGCGAAGGCTAATGTGGCATCAGGTAGCCCTAACCACATGACTATTGAGTAATTTAAAGGAAAGTAAAAAAGAACAGATGCAATAGTTTAAAGAAAATACATAACATTCATAATCTAGAATTATACCAAAACATAAAGTCTAGCATAAATGTCTTCGATGTTCTTTTAAATTACATGCCTTTTGGAAATAAAATAAAATAAAATAATAGTAAAAAGGAAAATAAAGTTAACGATGTCGGTAGACCAACTGTGACTCCAAATCCCCTAATAAACATGTCAGACCTCACCACCCAGCTGCCCTTCAAGACCTGACTTGGCATTGTAAGGATAATGTTGGGATTGGAATTCCCAAATATTAGATATTACTCTAAGTACTCTAATAAATTATTTACATATCACTTTTTAGCATTATCAAATGGTAAGCATAAATAATGACATAAAATAATTGCAGGAAATATTATTTTAGCACAAAGAAAGTATTGTTTTCAATTACTGCATGAGACATATTATTGCACAATAATTCATGCATGCTCCAGTTGTTTGTTCCATTCAATAATTCATGCATAAAAATATTGGTTCCATATATCCAACCAAGCTTAAGAGGATATTAGTTTCTCTCAACCAACCAAGCATAATACACTGTTGGTTTAGTATAACCAACCAAGCTTAAGAAGATGTTGGTTTTTCCCAACCAACCAAACATAATACATTGTTGATTTCATACAACCAACAAGTTGAAGATGATATTGGTTTCTGCCAACCAGCCAAACATAATAAATCATTGGTTCCGCTAACTTAACCAAGCCAAAGAGGATGTTGGTTTCTCCTAACCAACCAAACATCATAACTGTTGGTTTTGCACAACCAACAAAACCAAAGATGATGTTAATTTCTCCCAAAAAACAAAGAATAACACACTGCTGGATCCGTACAACTAACCAAGCATCAATATAAGTTAAGCTCAAAGCGATGCGAGCAACAACAAATATATAAAAATGCTAAAATCATAAGCTCGGCTTAGATCTTAGCTTAGATCAGACGTGTTTAGATTTAGGGAGATAAAACCCCCAATTTGGATTTTAATAATTTAGAAGTGATGTATGTTGTTGATCGACACACCTACACGAGCACTACAGTGGAAGAGATTTTGTGCTTGAGGATCGGAGATGTGTTAACGATTATCAAGAAAATAATAAAATCACAAGCACAACAAAAAATAAGCATATTACATGCACATGCATCCACACACAAGCATCCAAACAACAAGTATTTTACATGGAAAATGCAAAGATAGGAAAATTGACGAAGCCACACTACACAAAAATTCCATTATGTATGAACAAAATTATAGAGTTACAAAACAATTCACCTTCATAAGAGAAAGAAAGATCCACCGCTTACATAGCCTCCCAATCAATTTCTTCTCTAATAGAGAACACCAACTCTTACTCTATGAAGAAGATGGAGAGCAGCAGCCACCTTTCTTATAGTTCTCTCTAATATCAGCCAAAGTGATTAGCTTACTCTTTTCAATCTTGGAAACTCCTCCAATAATGTTCCCTTAAGTACTTAGCTAATATTCAGACTCCAAATGATCCAAAATACCCTCAAATTGCATAAGAAGTAACCTGGACTAAAGCAGATTTTTGCTTAGCACTATGGCTTACTGTAGCACCTAGGCCTCGGTTAGTCAGGTACCAGGGCGCGCTGTAGTGCTTTGGTCTCTGGCGCTCTGGAGCCGAGGTGTGCTATGGGGCATCATGATGCACTATAACGCCCTAGTCTCTGGATTGCCTGCCGCTAGGGCAAGTTATGGCACGCTACGGTGCATTACGACACCCCTGTCTCTAAACTTCCACATACCAAGCTACGCTACGATGTCTTGGTCTCTATCTACTAGCCACAATGGTGTGTTCTGGTTCCTGCTGCAGCTGAGCTTTACCAACTTGTTCTGTATTGCCTTAGAACCTCCAAAAATTTCATCGGAATTCCATTAGCATCTCCATGATGGTTTGATGGTTTCCACAACATAATAATCTTCTAATTTGAGACCTTTTAAAATTATCTTTCTTCTATCCTTGATCCTTCATAGTCTTCTTCAATCTCTGTCAAGAACGTGATGTAGCTCACATCCACTTTTTTATTATGTGCTGAGGCTAACTGTAACAACCCAAGGTTGTTACCCAGCCTCATTTTAGCCTAATTATATCTCAATTTTTATTATGTTAAGTTCATCTAGTCATTTAAAATCAATCCCTAAAGATTTGGTATAATTCAAAGTTAAATCCAATATTTTAAATTATTTTAATATTTAAATAGAAAATTGAAGTATTTATTTTGACCTCAAAAATCAAAATCCAACTTCATCGTTGCGACCGTCACCCCCAAATTAGCTACGGGTGATATTTTGGACGCGTTTGGAAGTCATCGGATTTTCACAAATATTTTAATATGATTAAATACCCCAAAAATTAGCATAATTAAATAATCATCATAATCGAAATCCGACTTCGCCGTTAAATTCCTCACCCCCAAATTAGCTATGGGTGAATTTTTGGAAATTTTCGAAGTGCGTTTCAAAAATCTGAATTTTCAATTAATTAAGGAAAATAAATAGGTAAATATGCACTCCCCAAATTGCAATTTCTCCCTTTTTTTTCTTAACTCTCCTATGGTTGAGACCATCCCTCCCATCTCTTCTTAGCCATGCCTCCATCCCATCCTCTTTTCCCCATAAATGGAGCTTGGTTTCCTCTCCTCTCCTCTTTGCTGTCAAGTAAGCTCTAGAACTCTCTCCCTCCCCTTCCATTGCTACACCTTGAAGGAGAAGGCTCATCCACAAGGGCTTGAAGGAAACAAAGCTCCTCTTCTTACTCTCCTTCCAAGGACAAAAAGGTACCCCTCTGCCCCTTTCTTTGTCTAGTTCATCTTGCTATTATACTTATTGCATCTCTAGATAGTCATGTTTAAGTATGCAAGCCATTACAACTCTCCAAGATATAAAATGTGTTGCTCTATTTTTCATTTACTCTACACACCTTATTATTCATCTATACTTTTAGCATAGCTAGGATGCTCCATTTGTACCGATTTTGGTATCAATTGAAAGATATCGAAAAGACCTTTCCATTGATATATAGCACTGCTCATGAAATGCTCTGGATTGGGAGCATTTGAGCTTGATAAATAGGCCTTAAGTTTTCATCTAGGCGAAAAACGTCGTATGGCGCTGCAGCGCCCGAAGTTGCAGAGCTAGGCCACTGCATTGCGCTACAGCGCTCTGCAGTGGGCTGCAACGGTATTTCAGCAGAAACTTATACAGACACGTAATAGAGTAATTGAACAGTAAAACTCGCAAAATAGACCGCTACAACGCGCTGTAGCGCGCTGCAACGGGCTACAGCGGAATTATTTTTGGAACTTTGAAAATGTCAAAATAAATTAATTGAACAGTAATTTTTGTAAATTGAACCGCTTCAGCGCGCCATAACGCGCCGCAGCGGGTCGCAGCGCTACCGCGTGGAAAGCGCTGCAACCCGCTGCAGCGTGCTACGGCGCGCCGTAGCGATCCATTTTGCAAAATACTGCTTCGAATAGTTTAATTAATATTTTTATATATTCCGCCGAATCCTGCTACAGCGCGCTGTGGCGCGCTGCAGTAGCCTACTTTGCAATCTCGGGCGCTGCAGCGCCAGACGGCATTTTTCACATGGATGAAAACTCTATAGCCTATTTTCAATCTCAAATACTGTCAATCCAGAGAGTTCCATGAGCTATGCCATATATCAATGGAAAGGTATTTTTGATACCTTTCCATTGACACCAAAATTGGCACAAACTGAGCATCCTAACAATACGAAAAATATGAATGAATGACAGAGTGTGCAAAATAAATGAAAATAGAGCAAATTTTTGTGAATCTTTTAAGAGTCATAATGGCTTACATTCATGCTTATGGACTTCCAAAGCTACATTTCAATATTATAACAGCATGAGAAAGACAAGGAGATGAGCAAAAGAGTACCTTTATATTCTTGGAAGGAGAGGAAGAGGAGGACCGTTTTGTTTCCTTCAAGACCTTGGGAGGAGCCTTCTTCTTCAACACAAGGACTTAGCAATGGAAGAGAAAGAGATGAGAAATTTTTAGTAAGCCAAGAAGGAGGGCTATGCTCTCCTTTTAAAGGAGGAGAGGAAGAGGAGCTTTATCATTAGCTAGGGGGGCTAGGTGAGGGGAGAGGCAAGCTCTCTCCCATCAAGTATGGGAGAGAGGATGGGAAACAAGGACCAGCCGCATGAAGGAGATGGCCAACCGAAATTCAAGTGCCAACTAGGAGAGAGAATGATCAATTTAGGGAATGAAATTAGAAATAATTAAATAATTATTTCTTTAATTATTCAAAAATTCTGATTTTTGAAACGTACTCCAAAAAATCCCAAAAATTCACCCCTAGCTAGTTTGGGGGTGAGAAATTCAATGGCGAAGTCAGATTTCGATTCCGATGATTATTTAATTATTTTATTTTTCGGCACATTTAATTATATTAAAATATTTACGAAAATTCGATGATCTCCAAACGCGTCCAAAATATCACCCCTACCTAATTTGGGGGTGACGATCACAACGGCGAAGTCAGATTTCGATTTCAATGTCAAAATAAATACCTCAATTTTCTAATTAATTACATATTAAAATAATCCCAAATTTTGGATTTAGCTTCGAATTGCGCCAAATTTTTAAGAATTGATTCCAATAGCTAAATGAAATAAATAGAATGATAATTAAGATATGATTATGCTTAACTTAAGATGGGTAACAACCTTAGGTTGTTACAATTTAGGCCTTAATTCAATTAAAATTAAATTGGAGAAATTGCATAAAAGTATTTGCAATTTCAAATTATTATAAATATACATCCAATGATTGGCCCCTCTGGGATCCGCTATGGAGCCCGGGTCGCATGATAGCCAATCCCGAGCCATCCAACCATATCTGATAGCAGACACTGGATCGCACCCACGATCCAACGACCGAGATTCCTACTGAATCGTTTCTCCATTGCATTTGATAGTCTGACGACTGACATTTCGCCATCGTATTTGATATATTAGATGACTAAGCGAGGACCCACAATGTTAATCTTCATCCCCGCTTAGCCAGCCCCCTGATAGGGAAACTGCTCGTACCAAGGCCATGTCATACATGTCCCCCACTACCTCCCTATGATCCATGATAGCTTGCCAATAGCTGCCCCAAGTCACCTGTAGTGCCTTGCCCCGTCGCCGCGTGCAAAGAGATAAAATAATAATTCGGCGGCGAAGCGGCGCGCCACTTGGGGAGGGATATCACGTCTCCCCAAATAGCTGAAATCAAATCAATCTAAGGGCTGCTGACTCAACCTCAAGGAGGGTTGAGAGCTAATACTTAAGATAAAAGTAGCATCCTTATCCTAAGTGTTAGACTAATACATACATTAGATATAAAACCCATGAGGAATTCAATATATATATATATATATATAAAATATCAGCACTTCCAATATACTGATCACATCACAATATTAAGTATAAGTAGTATATAAACAGAGTGCAAAAGCTAAAGTAAATATCCAGAAATATTCATCATAGAAGCTGTATAAAAACATTCATCTTAGAAAAAAAAGGAAAATACATTCAAAATTATTACAAACATTTTACTGAAATAGAGAAATAAAGCTAAGTACTGAATTGAAATAAACTAAGTAGAATAATAATGCTATGGAAGAGTCCACTAATGCTCCATGAGCTCCTCCTAGATCTCTTGGGTGTCCTCCTAACCTAGCTCAATACACTGCTCAAAATTTAGCAAATTATTAGATCACAAAAGTACCATGTATTAGATAATAAGTCTAACACATCGAAGCTAATCTAAACAGTTCTAATTTATAATTTAACAATTACATATTGTAAATAAAACTGCAGAAAAAATGTAAATGTAACCGAACATATAAAACTATATAAAACTGTATAAAACTGAGATAAAGTAAAGTAAAGTAAAATTGAACTGTAACTGAATACTGAAAGTAAACCAAAAATAGTTATGGATCTAAACTGAGTAATAACATGTAAAACTATGATATATACCACTGAAGCTATGCATCTGAATATGTCATAACACTGTATGTACTGATATGCAACCAAAATATCACTAAACTATCATGAGTCATACGGTCCAATGTATATATACATCTAGTTAGGAACTGTGATACTGATGCATCCTGAAATTCCCCAATCAATGTATGCAATATTCTGTAACCCATAAATCATCATTGATACTCATACATGATTACTGATACTCCAACATCATGCATATGCTCATGCTCATACTTCTAAGCTACATGAGATAAATCCAGAAATCCAAAAAATGCTTTGAAATTCGATAATGAATTCAAGGTCTCCATTGTGCAGAATCCTGCTAAAAGAATTCTGACTCCTAAATCCTAGTTTTAAAATTGGTTAAAATTGAGAGTTTACTTAAAAATTATTAGATGGGATGATTGTATATACATATTTAGCATGTTTATAAGAAAGGTAGCTCTTAACACTTAGTTTTATTAAGCCACCCTAACGAAGCAATCTTTGATAGAAGGCATCACCCGATGACAATTTGTATCTCAAGCTAAGTCATTAAGATGCCTAACTCATAATCACACTTAGTGTCCTAAAGAAGGTGACTCAAATTACTTAGTTTGTTTAAGTCACGCCTATTGAAGCGATCTTCGCTAGGAGGCATCACCCGATGGCAATTTGTATTTTAATCAAACTAAGGAATGAATCCCTATTTATAACACACTTAGTATTGGAAGATTTGCTCTAACAGGACAGTATTCATCTAATCCCTCGAGATAGCACCTGGTCATAAGTCCACATTGGAGTGAATCAACCAATCCTGAATACTACTGAAACAATCCAGTACTATGGGTATACCCTACTATACCCAACCAATAACTTGGGTTTAGAAGATTCTATTTAATCAATAATGATTTATCAAAGCTATTAATCCTTACTTTAAATGGGTGAGTCCTATACAAGGCTCCAAGGATGTGATCAAAAGATCACTCAATATTGATTTTTATCACTAGGGAGATGTTCCATTCTAAGTATTTTAGGTGGTTCCTACCATAAGGTATCAAGATCAACTTCTAATATTATGAAGGATCATCTAAGTTTCCTACCATAATAAGTTATAAACATTCTTCCTACCTCAATACATCCATATTTAAGGTCTTTAAACATTTCAAGAACAATCCTATAGCAAGACCCTTGAGATCTCACTTTTTTATTTCTTAAGTTAACATTCAAGGTTTACTTATTAGACTTGGATTAAAGTGATCAGATCAGATGATTAAGATTCATATGATCCTTTTCTATTCTACAATTATAGGATGAAATCAAAGATCTTATTAGAGTTAGATTATTTCATAAATAATTACATTTTATTATCCATCTTTTGCTAATAGTCTTATATAAGTGAAAATCAAAGATCTAAAGTTTAGGTTCAAATAATTCAATCACACAAATTCAATATTAACCTTAGCACTTCTAATTCATAGATTTATGATCAATATCAAATCATATGTATTATTAGAATAATGTTAATTGAATTATCTTACAATCAAGTTGGTTGATTAAGGTGATTAAGATTTAGATCTTAATCAAGACAAGTTAGGATATAACCCCTAGCCTTACCAAAATTAAGACCAATAGTTAATTTAAAGATCAATGACAAAACAATATATTATTGGTATATTATTGATGTCAAAATTTTGATTTAGATTAAGTATCATTTATTTAATCAAGTTATTGAAATTCTTATGTTCCATTATAGTTTAATGTCAAGTTAAGCACATTTAGTTGTCCAATCAAATATTAAAGTTCTCTAATATACACCATAATATCATGAAAGCGTATAAATGTAAAGATGGTATAAAATAGAAAGTAATTAAGACTACCTAAATTCAAAATCAAACCAAAAGAGTTAGCACTTGATTACAAATTTTGAAAGACTTAAGTTTCATACCATTTAGTTATTAAGATACACCTATTTAATACAAGCATTCAAAGATATCGTTATTTAGCATTTTGCACAATATACTTAAGGCATATAGGGGGTCTTTGTACATATCAAAAAAGGGCAAATTTTCAAAGTTAATTATTATATAAATTTTTATGCAATGCTTCCAGGCACTGTGGCACGCTGCAGCGCTTTCAGGCGCTGCGGCGCACCGTAACGAATGCCTTTCGAGTCAAGAACCCAATCTGCTGTAGTAGCTCAAGGGATTCAGCAATAATTGGCTCAAACCCTAAAGTGCCTCCAGTTTCTCACTGTAAGTCCATCCATCCTGAAACCCAAGTACACCCTACCTAGTCTAATCCTTAGGCAATTGAACCTCAATTCACTTTGATTACCTATTGCAATCATCCCTAAGATGATTGTTGTTGTCGATTGGGTTCGATCGAGCCCCATTGAGTTAGCCAATTTAATATAATTGATGAGTTAGGATTTTCCTAATTCTTAAATTTTATAGTGAACCTGAGGCTAGTAAACCGTCAATTTGACCCTTTTAGTGGAGAACCCTAGCACTAGTCTAAGTCTAGTAATTTAGGCAAATAGAAAGTCTAGTAGTAAGATAAGATTTTTAATTCAACTTGCTTCTATACTTATAAATTATTTTTATCACTTAAATAACTCTTAATTAAATTATTGTTTTCTAAAATAACAATTACATGTAGCTTTATACTTTAATAGGCTTAAAAATTGTTAATGCCTAAGTTAATTGGGGGCTTGACTAGCCTCAATCAGTAAGGTAGTTAACTAAATTAGAAAACAATATATATCACATGGTTTAATATTAACTTGAACTCCTTGAATGCTGCAACTCTTTGAGATTACAACCTTGGATATTCATTAAAATATTGTGTATGAATAAAACTGTAAGACATTAAATATAGGGGTTTCATATGGTGAACTATTATATCAGGGCAAGCTATGAAGTAATATAAAAAACACACATATCCTAAAGGAGTATGTGTGTGTTATGGGAGACTGCTTTATTTGGCTAAGAAGATGTGCTTAACTCATCATTTATTATGTAATTTTGTCTGCATGACAAAACTTTAAACAAGATAAACAATTTAACAATATAATTTTCATAATCTTATTGATTATGAATGGCTTATCATAATCTTATGACTATATTTACTCAATCTTTGAGACTGAATTTCACTTTACTTTACTGTACAATACTGCTTATTATTCTTACATTATAATATATCCTTTACTTTGCTTATAGTGTATGTTATTTAATTACTTTCATTTATGCTTACACTACTCACTTTTATTATTACTTAGTATAATTTTAAATGAACATATTCACGTATTGTAACAACTCTAAGTTTTTACTTAACTTAATTATAAGCTTAATCAAGATTTCATTTTAATCACATTGTATTCAATAGGTCATTATAAATTAATTTTGAAAATTTTGGGTCAATCGGACCTCTCTAGGTCAAATAGATATTTTGGTCCAATGTATTACCCTAAATAATAGTTAAAATATTTTGATTTCCAATCAAAACTTTGATTGCATTTTTAAATTTTTCACCCCCAAATTAGCTAGGGGTACAAGTTTGGGAGTTTTTGGAGGTCATTTAGACCATAATTTAATTTAAATTAAATTAGAAAAATTGCATAAATGGGTTCCTCGCATTTTAAATTTGCATTTCTACTGCGAGCAATCCGTTGTGAAGCCCAGGTCACACCACAGCAGAGCCCTGCTCCATCTCAATATTGTGTTATCTAATCTAACGACTAGAATTTGATTCTGCGGAAGCGCGGATCGGGCTTTGGATTTATCCTACAGATCCTGCGGCCCAGATCATTTCGGATCCAGCTGTTAGGATCTGGAAGATCTGAGCCATTGTGTCTTTCTGATCAATAGATCAGACGGCTCTGGACCCTCCCGACACTATGGATCTTTATCCCCACTCCTTTGCATCCCCGATCGAGAGGATCCTCCGTACCCAAGCAACAGGCTATGTCCCCTAGTTCCCTAGCCACCTCTGCATGTTATTAGGATCTTCCTCGATTTGGTGAAGCACCCTGATCAAGCCCCATGACCTGGCCGAGCTCAAATTGAAATTTGAGAGCTCAGCCATGACCTGACCTCTCGGGCCATCTCCAGCCCATTCCATTGCTCCCAATCCACCCTCTGAGGCTATAAATAGCCTCAGGAATCCTTCCAGAGCCCCTTGTTGATTAATTGAGTTCAATTTGAATTTTCTCTCAATTCTCCATTATCAGTCAGTTCAAGCTCTATCTAGTGTTTCTGCTGTTGTGTACCACGCTAGCATCTTCGGCAAGCTCTGCAGCCTTTGGAGTCTTCTCTACTGATCAATCCAAGCTCACCCCATCAAACTAGGTACCTCAGTTTACTATGAAAAACTAAATATGCTCCACACTCATCTCCTGTGGATTTGTAAATGTGCAATTATGCTAGACAAACTCAACTCGGATGATTCCAGGGTCTGAGTTAGTCCCAATCAATCGTATCGATTGAACTAGCTAGTCTCATCCACCATGGCTGGGTCCAAGTAAGGACCCACTAATTAGACCATTCCCATACCCAGTGGATGGAGGGCTTTGCTTTTTCGTATCCTAGGGATTGTGTGGGGATTGAGAGGGACACCAATGGTGGTATGTGGAGAGTAAATTGTCCCTCCACAAAGAGCCCAGAGGCCGGAGAAAAATCAATTAGGGTCTCTGGGTTAGGGCCAACCTCTGAAATGGATTTTAGGTTCCATCGGTGTGTCTCAACTTAAGGAAGGAATCATGATCAACCTGAAGCTGTGGGGTGGTCTGGTGAGTGGGAATTTAGCCGATTAGGGTTACCGTAATCGACTAGGTATCAGGATTAGGCGGGGTGAGGGAGAAGCATAGTACGGGTCGAGCCAACCCAATCAATTGAAACCTTGATGTGTGAGTTGCCAGCCCACTGCCTTAATCACTTTCTTGACCCCCTTATCTCTTCTAATCGATTGAAACCTTGATTTCATTGAATCCAAATCAAAATTGATCCATAAGTGTGAGAGCTGCTTCTTTTCGAGCCCTCCGAAGAACCCTAGTTTTAAACTGAGGTACCTTCTTTAATTCCAATTGTTTGATTATCTATTACTTCCTATCTCGATTAAATGCTAAGCTCCAATCAAACTCAAATGAGCTTGATTGGTGCTCGATACAACAAATCCTACATTGACCAACAGTAATACCCTATATTACAAAACTAGGGATTGTTGGATATGCATCTCATTAAGGAATATTATAAGCATTTTGTAGATCCTAATGAGAGCTTCAATTTGACATATAGCATGCCCTCTAGAACACTCTATACACAAAGAAATTGGATGCTCTAGCTTGGGCCTTCAGTCATTTCGATGGAGGAAGGCTACAATGTCAAGCGGGTTGACCCGACCTGTGTGACATTGCCCCGGGCCTTGCACATGTAGGTGCTCAGCATGCGTGCAGGAGCCGCCCGCAGTCAAGCGCATGGCATGCGTACGATTTAAGTAATTAAGGATTAATTAAAATAATAAATTCAAAATATTCAATGCTTAATAATTTCTTAATTACAAATCTAAATATAGTGATGTTATATCTTAAAGTGGTCAAAAAAATTTAAGAAATATTAATATGATATTAGATTTACATTTTTATAATTAATTTTACTAATCAATTTTTTAATTATCATTATGGGTGATTAAATCCTACTTTAGCCATTTAATGTCCTTATTGAACATGCTTACTGTCATTGTACTCCTTATGCTATATGGGATCTATAGCCACTGATTTTGTGACAATTGGACATCATTTGGTGAATTTGTATTTTTGGCACATCGCTTAACTATTAAAAAATCACATATTATGGGAAAATGCATAATTATCTCCTTAAACCCTAGGTTAGCAAACCTTAACCTAAATTTAGACTTGACTTGACTGAACCCTAGGATATGTTTATGATAAAAAAATAAGAACTTTAGAAGTTGATTTGATTAACTTAGAATAAGCTTCAAACTTTAGAAATAAAAATGAAAATTCCTAAGATATAAAATGATGTCTAATTGTCACAAAATTCACCAAATGATGTCCTTTTTTTCTATTTGGCTTCATTACCCTTTGTTATCTATAAGAAACTTAGTTTATGTCATGGTTAAACAATGAATGATGATTTGAGTAGGAAAAATAATTAGTTTGATCTAAATCGTGGCTTAGTCCTAATAAACTTAACTTTTAGATATACTTGATGACTTAACTCAATTACTTGTTATGAAATTGGAAGTAAGTAATTATTATTATAGTAAATGTGATTAAAAGAGTATCCTAAGACTTATAAAAGAACCTGCATAAGAATAATAGTGAAACTTGCATTATAGTCAACCTAATAATTTGATTCCCTTAGATCTTAATAAATTAAGTGTCCTCAAGTGACCCACCTAGTGTAATATAGGTACCATAATAAGTTAAGTGTATATATTATGACCATCTAAGGTGTTGTTGATTAAATTATAAGTGTAATTACATCACATTCTTAAAATCTTGGAGATATATTATTGAGTGTATCACTTATGACTAATAATTTAGTAAAGATATACACTTAGATAATCATAGATTAAGAAGTTATCATTCCTTAAACCTTAGAGGGGGTCATTTATTATAAAGGCTATAAAATATATCATTCCTAAGATTAAGCTTAGAGCATCCTTAATACAATATATAACTCAAGATTAGTTAACCCTTCTAGTGTTTTATTAAAGTAACTAGTTTAGATTATTGTGCAACAAAGATTAATGATTTAAGGTGAAAATGGAAGTAAATTCTAGAATTAATTAGTGGAAATCTTTACTTATAGAATCTCTATTGAAAACAGTTAGTGAGTTGTTGATATTTAAGGTTCCTAAAGAGTCAGGAACACCTAAACCTTAGACATTCTAGTGGACTTGAAGATTAGTAAAATCCTTAAAATGTTGATTAGAAAGTCTTAAGAATATAAGTTATTAAGTGAAATTTAAGTTAGAGAATAGCAAGATATATAAATAGTAAATCTTAGACCAATATTTATTGTAATCACACCCTTAGAAATGTTATAACCTAGAATGAATATTAGTGATCTTATATGTAGTAATTGTGGATGAATTATTAAATAACTTAGCCAAATAAAATATTCAATATGATAAGTTCTTGAATCACATTTTACACCTATACCTATAAATTATCTTATCATTTTTATAATGTTTAATAAAAATACTATTTTCCAAAATAATATTAATATACTATTATACTTCAATTAAATTAGACATCTTTGATGTCTAAGTTAATTAGGGGAATTATTGGCCCCAATCATTAAGATAGATATTTAAAGTAAAAAATAATGAATATCACATGCTTTACAATAATTTGAAATTCTTAAAAATGCTACAATGCATTGAGACTAAATTCTTGAAATCATTCATTAAGATATTGTGCATGAAATTAAATATTTAAACATAGTTATGACGGGTTTCATATGGTGAATTATGATGTACATTTATTATTAAACCAGGGTAGGTTATGGAGTGATCAAGAGACCACACATGTCCTATGAGAGGGAATGTGTGTATTCTTAAGAGACCTCACATTAGAGTTGAGCAGACGTGCTCGACTCCTCTCTTGTTATGTATAGTACTCGCATATGAAATTACAATTTAAATAAGATAAATTAACATAAAATTTTATCTCACAATCTTATTGATTGTGGATGTTTACTATAGTCTTATGCCTATACTTTCTTAGATTATTTGTTCTATAAGACTGAAAGCACTTTATATACTTTACTTCATCAATTTACTTACAGTTTTCTATAGTGTAGATGTTCTTAATTGTTACTTACATATTTTCCTATATTGTTTTTTATTTATATTTAGCATTTATTTCACTTGAACATATACATGCTTCCTCTACTTATTTAGATGCTTATGCAATACATACATGCTTTATTAACATATTTGATGCAAGATTTAGTAGTCTATTATGAGTTGTATACACACCTTATAGCTTTTAGTGCTATTTCTACTTACTGTTCATTTTCTTGCAAATTGCTCCATCCTTAAAATTGTAAACATCTATTGTAATATATGTTAAAAATAAATAACATTATTAGCCTTAAATTGTACTTAACCATTATAAGAGTATAATCACTTGTTTCTTTTGTTGGTTGTGCCCTATCATATTATAAATCAAGTACAGTAGATCAAGAGCTTGGACAAGATCTGGTGCCTAAAGAAGAGCTAGACTAGTAGAATATTATTTAAAGACTGCATTTGCTATTTCCCTTTTATTATATGTGAGGATGAGTGATACATTTTATTCACATTGTATTAAGAACTTATTTGTGATGTTTATCTTTTATTTCTGTGATAACTTTAATTTTTTTTTCATATTATTTATGTTTATATATTTGCTCTATATAATGAATATTTATTGAATTATGATTTTCTTTCTACCCATAGATTTATTATTAAGTTATTACTCAATAATGAGTTAAAATACAATAATTCAGTATTAAGTACTATCATAACACCCATTATTGGGCTAAATTGCCTAAATTAATAACGTGGCATTAAATATTCCCACCAAGGTAGCTTCCAAGCTCAAATAAATTCTCTTAAGGTTATTAATGGAGTCTCATGAATTAAGGGAATACATAGGAGGGGTTGACTATGATTTTGAATGAAATGGGGAGAGGAGTTTAAGTTAGCCAAATTAAAAAGAAACTTCATTAATATCACTATTTGATTGCACGAGGTGATTCACCAATCCATGTGGAGTAATTTAGACTAGTCAATTGCATGCCTTTTTGGGCTATGGTGTCCATTATAATGACTTGATATTGTGTTAACAAGACTAATCCAATATCAGGTGATTAACTGCCTATGATCATAGTTGGGCTTAGTATAGTAATGTGATAATAATAACATATTGAGAAATACGTCCACATTCATTCAATCAATCATAGAAATGAAATTCATAAAAATAAGAAAAATATATGCATCTCACAATATTTATAGTTCTCATACAATCATGTAATTGAAAATAATTTTAATAAGAAAATAAAGAGTAATCTCTCTCCATAAATTCAAATGTAAGAGATAAAATTATGCTTCCTCTTCCAAAGCTTGCTCCTTAATATTTGATCTTCACCTAAATTCTAATCTGGCATATTAAGTATGTTAGGGAAAAATAACATGTAATATCTACGTTATACATAAAATGTATAGTATCATTTTTGGATGATACAATTTACAATTAAATAAATGTGGCGTGCAGTAAAAAGGACATGTATAAATAAAAATATTTGTAATGAAAAATAAAAATATATAGGACATACAATAAATATGTGCAAACCTGAAAGGAATGTCCCTGCAAAGCAACCATGACAACATTAAAAAAAATACATAACATATAATGATAAATGTATGCTCAATAATAAAGTCAAAATTCTTTTGGTTATTCTATTGGGCAAATTCTATAACATGATGAGTCAAATAGGTATATCTGATTATCATGGATTATATCCCTTCTCTACACCTACCCCTCACAGGCCTGCGTAGCTTCCTTATTCCTCCAAAAATTGGCCAGTCCCAACCTAACATGTGTCTATATAGACTTTTTATTGCCACATAGTGAATTCATCATTACATTTATTACATTTCATTTCATATAATAAGGTTTGAGCACAATAATGATAGCATCAAATGAATATCATCCCAAAGTATTTATATGTAAAAATTGATATCCTTGCTCTTATGTTACAAATGCCTTAAAATCTTACTTTAAAAAAAAAAATTAATATCATTTTTCTTTGTGTATCATTTCCTAGTAAGCATAATATTTCATTTTCTAATGTAAGCCATTTTCTTTTTAGAAGATGCCTTCTAATTTAGGAAACTCATATTCATTAATTCATATACATAAAGATGTCACCATTCTTAACTAGTAAAGTATGTCACCAAAATAGAAAAATAAATACTTGTCTTATTTTGACTACACTTATTTCCATATATGAAAATAAGAGTAGCATTCCTTTTGTAAAGAATCCACTCATCCTAATTCTGAGGCATGACATGATATTTAGTTACTCTTAAAACATGAATCCCTTTTACTTTTTTCATTCAAGCCAAGTTATCATTTCCTAGAAAAAGAACAAACTATAGAATTAAGATATTTGTCTTATATTTAAATGCACTTATCCGCACGCGCAAGGATAAGAGGTGATGCGTTTTATAGTTTCCTATGAGCCAAATTTTCTAATCCTAATATTAAAGAGAAATACAAGATAGGCACTTATCTTATATATAACTACATTTATTCCCATGCAAGGAGATAAGAGGTGGCCCCTTTTATAGTTACATCAAAACTAATGTGTTTACATCTAATAACATCTCAATAATGATAGTGATATGTATATAGCTCTTATCTATGATGTTTATCAAATACTTTAGATTATGATATTACATAAATATTTTTACAGACTTCAATCTTAATTATCATTCTTATGTAAAATAGTAATTTGAATTCAAATTACTATCCTTCTAATTTTTTATGAATATTTAGATATCTTAATCATACAAATCAAATTTCTAATTAGTTTAATATTCATTAATCTCTTATACTCTTAATTAGCAAATACTAAAGAAACTAACTATCTGAATCTTACCTTTATTTTTTGTGTTTTAATACTGCACTAATTTTTTCTAACATTTTGATACCAAAATCATGAAAATTAGATTTTTTGATGGTTAATACTCACTTGTATATCTAAACTTTATTTATTAATCAAAATAATTATTCAAATCTTTATTTATCTTAATTATCTGTTCTTCTAATTGTTATGGACATTTTTATATTTTGTTCATAACAATTAGCGTTTCAGATATCTTAATATTCGCTAATTCAATTAAGCATTGATTAGCAAATATTAATCAAAATATTTATTCAAATCTTGATTTTTTTATAATTAATTGTTCCTCTTATTATTATTAACATTTTGACATCTTGTTCCTAACAATTGGAGTTCTTGATAGCTTACTAAATATTAATCTATTTAAATATTGATTAACAAATATTAATAAAAATAATTATTTAAATTTTGATTTTCTTGTAATTATGTATTCCTCTAAATGTTATGAGCATTTGGATATCTTGTTCATAATAATTAGAGTTTTGGATATCTTAATATTCACTAATTTGCTTAAACATTGATTTGCAAATGTTAATCAAAATTATTATTTAAATCTTGATTTTCTTATAATTATACTTTCATCTGATTGTTATGAATATTTTGATATCTTGTTCATAACATTTTGATATCTTGATTTAAACCTTGATTAGCAAATATTAATCAAAATATTTATTCAAATGTAGGTTCTATCAAAATATTTATTCAAATATTAATCAAAATTTTTATGAGCTTTTTAATATTTTGTTCATAAAAATTAGAGATCCAAAAATCTTATATTATTTAATCCATTTATAATTTGATTAGCAAATATAAATCAAAATACTTATTCAAATTTGTATTTTTTTATATTAATGTTCTACTAACTTGTATCAAACATTTGATACCAATTTTTCCTAAAGTTTAGCTTATATTCATGAAACTATGTGAAAATTACAATTTGAATTTAAAAATTACACAATTCTCAACTAATAATCCTAAATTTTCATAAATAGTAGATTCTAAAGTTATTTGAGACAATAATGTTACTAAAATAAGACTAGCAAATATTTATATATGATTCCTTTGGCATTGGCAAAGTAAAGTATATGATTCAAGAAAAAAAAAATTGGGAAAAGTTTATAATTAATTTTCCTTAATAATAAATATATTGACGATTAAGCTCAAATAACATACTTAGCTAATTTGGGTGTGTTGAATCTAAAAATTCAATTATTTTTTCGTTTTGACGTCAAAATATTTTTCTTAATATTTATGGCATTTAAATAATATTAAAATATTCAAAATACTCTCATTTGAACATTGTTAGCTTCAATTTTCTTAGGAAATGACCCTAATGATGTCTAGAGTCTAATGAAGATAAGTTTAAGCTTTATTAGGCTCAAATAATGATATTGGGTTGTTACAGCTATGTATATATATATATAGTACTTTATTTAAATAGCATATCAACTCAATTGACTTTTGGATAATTATTTACATTATGATAATTGAATAATGTCTCTATTTTCAACCTTTGGCTTTGAATCTCCATTAAATATCATGAAATAGCATGTCTTTATTTATTTTTTAAAGTAATTAAATGTCTTTAATATCCTTATAATAAATATTTAGGTAGTAAATCTCAATTATTATTAATATACTACTAAATTTAAATACATTAATTGTGCTAAGATTATGGAAGGAGCACTGCTTAGGTTATTAGAAATAGTTTCTGTGCTGATTAGATATGTAAATTAATATTTTTGAGTGTATAAAAAATGTTTAATAATTCATTAGAGCACTTAATTAATCTTTGGCGTTAGTTTAAACTTCTTAATTAGGTCAACTGTAAAGGTTCACTGCCGGCTTCATTACGCTATCCAGGGATTAGGTATTTTCCTTTCACAATATCTCCCGAACTCATAATTAGTTCTATTAAAAATTAGAGATAATTACTCTCAAAAGCAAGTCGTTAAATCATGAGTAATGCTGCTCACGCCCGCTGATGTGGTACTAAAAAAAAAATTGTCCAATGAGGCGTGAGCATCATTGGGTGCCACGTCAACGGGAGATAAATATCTAATAAAATAAAATGAGCTTTTTTGGGTGTCACGTCAACTGGTGCGAACTACTCTTAAATTATTAAGTGAGAGTTTCAAATTTGGAGTTCTAATCGTGATGACGCAATAAATTATAAATTATATATGAAATATAAAGCTCATATTCTTATACCCAGGAAGAACTCTCTCTTCAAGCAAAAAAAACTTAGCCCAAATGTGAGACTCCTAATTGCCATTTGAGTAAAGAAAATTTTTAGATTATTTTCCCTCAAAGACAACCAATGAGCTTTAGAAACGCTGCTTAGCCCAAGAAACTTCCTTAAAAATAGCATTCCTCGATACATGGAAAGATTATCGAAGATTATTGCGGGACGATTTTCTAATTTTTTTACGAAATTGATCAACCCGACCCAAGCTGCTTTCATAAAAGGGAGAAACATGTCTGACCATGTTATTCTTGCAAATGAAATCTTCATACTTTCAATCTTAATAATCAAAATCGTTCTTGCTCAAAGATTGGCCTCCAGAAAGCGCTTGATTGTCTCAACAGGAATTTCATCTTAAATTTATTGAAGAAGCTAAGCTTTCCTCCCCAACTAATCAAGTGGATACGGGCTTCTATTTCCATTGTTTACTTCTCCATCAACTTGAATGGTTCCTTTTTCTTCCTCTTCTGGCTTACATCTAGTTTGTTCTCTTTCACCTCTTCCTTTTTTTATTGCTATGCGTGGATTATCGGAAATTCTTAAGCAATCCGATATTGATAATTGTCTTACTCCGTTTCGTCATGGAAATTTTGGTTCCTCATACCTATATTTTGTTGATTATATTTTACTATTTGGGGAGGCGATTGCAACTAATCTTATTGAAATCAAATCCTATCCTGATCAATTTTTTGAGGCCTCGAAACTTTCGTTCAATGAGAACAAATTATCTATCTTTTTTTCAAAAGCAGCAATTAATCAGGATCAACTTGCATCGATTTTGAATCTCAAAGTTGATAAATTTCCAATTAAGTATCTAGGTTTGTCGGTTCATCCAAATAGAACAACTATCGATCATCCTTGGTGTATAAAATTAGAGATTGGACTTCTTTTGCGGGAAGACTTCAATTACTCAAATTCTCTATTTGGCCACTTTTGATGCATTAGTTTAGGGCTTTGATATTCCTCTACCTATCATTAAATCCATAAAAGCATCTGCTCGAGGTTTCTTATTCATGGTACGGCTCATAGAAAACTACTTATTCTTGCGTGGGATATCTTAGCCTCGCCTACCATTTATGGGGGGTGTGGGCTTAACTTTCTCTCTGCTGGTTTTATCTTTGCAATGCTTCCCTGATTACGGAGTGGTGGAAATCCTACAGGTTTAAAATGTTTGGAAATTACATTGCTAATAAACCAGACTCCTTATCCTGAAAAATACTAGTGAATGCCGCCTCCATCTTGTTGTCGCGCATCACCTCTTCTGATTCTCAGCAACCCATTTTATTTAAAGGTCAATGTGAGTTCTCTTAAAGATGCATCTGATGGCTCTCCGCCTAGGCAAGCCTCCGTATGTTGCGCTCGAGGGTGCACCGAACACAACAATCTCTTCACACAAACGGAAGTATAAAATCATGTATCTAAGCAACAAATGAAGCCTTTAGAGTGCAATTCCTTAATTAATTATGCTTAAGAAAAATGTAAATTTAATCAAATGACAGAGTATGATCGCACATCAGATTGAAGCCAATTGCATGCATCCTATGTCTCATTTGTATTGGTCAAACAGCAACATCATTCACTTTGATTCTTACATAATCAACCAAAGGCATCATATATTTCTTAATAATATAAAGTGTTTAAAAATGCATAAATAAATAATACTATATATAATATCTCATTTGGAATTTCAAATATAATGTAAATATGTGACTGATGAAATATATATATGATATAACAAATATATGTAAACAAATAATTTTTATGTAAGATAATAGAATCGAAGATTTTGTAAGGATTTATGTGCATAAAATAAGAGTTTTGGAAAATATTGATTATTTTGTTTGATTTTTTCGTAATATTCTCTGCATTTCCATTTAAAATAAAACCAAATAATCTGATGACAAAAGCATGGTTTTGAATTCCTCAACCCACACAAGTTTACTTTGGTAAACGCTTCTTTTCATGAAAGTCGGTAAAAGTGTGTATATACATCAAAATATATAGATAATGCGTCAATTCAATGTGTAAGTAGATTATTTTTTAAATACACGGCCTATATTCAAAAATTAAGAAAAAAGAAAATTTTATATTGATACTGGATATCTTTTGATGTATATTCTTGTGTAATCATTTTTCACATACATATATATATATATAATACTACATTTTATATACAATCATATTGACCACCAATCAAAAATTTTATATATAATCAAAAGCATATAATCATTTGGGATCAAATTCCACAATCATCTATCAAAATATCCAATTGTCTCCTTTCGAGCACATCTCCTTTAACAAAAGAAAATTCTCCTTGTTGTTAAAGAAAGAAACAAAAATATGTTGCGCGATTGGAGTCGTGCATATAGAGTACAAACAAAACACTTAGAAGGAAAACCAAATGAGCAGCATGTCTCTCTGCGCTATGCGCCCGCTGATTCCACTCCCAAGTTTGGCGTAGCCTGCGTAGATCTCCATAGTACATCCAGCTCGGGAACTCTATTTTGAAAGGGCTATTTGAGCAGAATGAGTCTAGAAATGAGCATCATAAGAAATCACCAACTAGCCACGATCATTTCAGACAACAACTCCACCATAAATGTCATGCTCAATGCTTCTTTTCTATTAAAAAGGAAACAACGGTTGTTCTTAGAGAGGATTTTTTCTTAATTAGGGTTCTAATTTTTATTTGGGTGCTAGAGTTTCTTAGAATTATTGGATTATGGTTCTTAGAGTTTTTATTTTTGTCATCTAAAATTGTTGTTTTTATCAAATACTAAATGTATGTTTTTTAACAAATGAATTAATGATGTTTACTAGCAAATTAATGAATGAATAATGAATTTTTTTAATTAAAATATGTGAAATTGTGTTTTTACTTTATTACTTATTTAATTTGTCAAATAATGATCCTATTAAATTAGATCCACAATACATGTAATCTTAAGTAGTTTAAATAAAATTCTTAAATATGGAGATATTTTTTTAGATAATGGTAGAGTTCCTAATAAAAGCAATAAAGTTAAGTGTGCTCATAGAGGAGCACTCACAAGATGGATAAACTGTTGAGAAGTTATATTTTGATGACAAAATCGTGAAGTCATTCAGGCCAAAAAAATACATCCTAAGCTGATCCAATCAGACTCCACGAAATAACATTACTTATGGGTATCTTCATTTTATTTTGATATATGATATAAAGGAGTGATAGCCAAATTAAGAAAAAAAAATGTCATATGTCAACTTTTAATAAGATAAAAAGGAAAAAGTTAGATTCCTTAGTATATTTTAAACATCAACAAAATGCAAAAGCAAGAGCAATAGCGCGAGGGAGCAATTTGGCAGAGCATAGAGACAAAAATTTCAAATATGGAAGACATTAGTATTCCACCATCAGAGGCATATAATCAAATGCTTCTACAAATGGAAAGAAATATACAAAAACAGAGTCTGTGGTTGTTTCTGCACTGTTATGAAATATGCGTCTTTGGTTGGCTGAAATGATGGAGTGGGCAGATGCCCACTACGAGAAATGTCCTCCAGAAAGAGGCATTAATATACGTAAACAAATATTTAAGATAAAAGTTTAGGGAATGCTTAGCATGAAGTAAGATTAGAATATAGTATAATTTTGAGGTAACAATTTTCCCTGTATAAAAAGGCAGAGCATACAAGAAATTCGGCCGGATTTACGGTGAGGGTTAGCTCGCGGTGAGACGAAATCGTACGTAGGCCGTCATCGTTCAGATAATAGAAGAGAATCTGAGAGCATTGGAGCTTCGAATCGGGCTTTCGCACCTCGAGAAAAAGCTCGTTCTCGCCTTCAAATTCGCTGAGAGAGAAGCTCGTTTTGGCCTTGAACCTTGGCATCTCAGGACGAAGTTCGTTCTCGACTTCGCACCTCTGGATGAAGCTAGTTCTCGACTGCGTTTAGGGTTTAGGAATTGGAGAGAGAGGCTCATGATTATGACAAAGTGCATCTTACAAATCTCATTTTCACACTGAATATATTAACTCATCACATACACATAAGACTTTGTTTTGTAGTTACTCCAAGTATTAGAACTTATTAGAGAAGAGAATTTGACATTGTCTGTCCACACTTGAGCTTAAATAAGTATTCGTCCTCAATCAAAGTTCTATTTGAAGCAATTGTAGCTATCCAAGGCTTTGTTGGTGGCAATTGCAACTGTCCAAGGAAGCTAATAAGAAGATACTTTTGAAGCTATTGCATAGGAAATTAATGTGTTGAAGAGCATTAGTGATGGTGGAGGTGGCTAAAGATAAAATAGCAATTTTTATATGCAAAACAAATAAAAAAGTCATGCACTACTTTTATGGATGCTTCACTCACCCAAACAATAAAGATCATCATCGCATGATGAGGAGCTTTATGTAAAAGTGTAGTAATCATAAAACTATCTCAATAGGTGTTCAGTGCCAATATTTTTGGCAATAGCATTACTTTGTAAAGATAAATATTATGACAAAAATATATATATATCAAAAAGTATTTTGAACCAATAAAAAATTTTTTTTTTTTAATTTTTGCATATAAATCCTACAAAAAAGTGTATTAAACTAATAATTTACTTACACATTGAATAACACATTATCTATATATTTTAATGTATACTATTGTGTAAGTGTAGCAATACTCATTTGAAAATGACTTCAATATCTCAATAAATGCCCAAACATTTTTTCCTAGGTTATTATTAGTTTTAATAAATTTATAATCATAATTTTAATTAATAAATCTCATTTATTATAAATTAATTACTAATTTTAAGTGCTTTAATATCTCAATAAATGCCCAAACATTTTTTCCTAGGTTATTATTAGTTTTAATAAATTTATAATCATAATTTTAATTAATAAATCTCATTTATTATAAGTTAATTACTAATTTTAAGTGCTTTAATGACTATAAACATTAGAGAAGATATATTAAAGAAGATATATTTGAGAGTATTTTAATAACTTCCCATTACTTACTTTTTATAGATACTTCACTCACCCAAATAACAAAAAGGATGCTATAGCATTTTTCTCAAAACAATTTCGTGCTATAAAGTATTTGATTGGCCTGAAACGACACGTGTAAGCCAATCCAATGCTACTGTATAACGGTAAATATCAACAATTTGAATTTAATTCAAAAGTTACTGTTTTCCTAACAAATGAAATTACTCTCAAAGCTCTTAAGAATCATCAAAAGACAACTAAGCATTATGACAGTGCAAAGTATTTATTGTGTTTTATGTCGAGCGGTAAGTTTCACGCAGCTATTCAAATAGCTTTATGAAAACAAGCAGCACTGGCTGAAGATAGCAGAAATAATCAAGCACTCAGCTCTGACCTGGAGATGAGAATGCCATCAGCATCAGCATAGAGCCACTCACCGTCGCAGATTCTGGTGCCAGCAATGTTGAGAGGTACATGCTTCTCTCCTGCCCCCTTCTTGCTGGCCTTTATCGGATGAGAGGCCAGAGCTCTGACGCCTATATCACAGCCGTTGATCTCATCGACGTCCCTGATGCAGCCGTTGACAACGATGCCCGCCCAGCCGTTGTTCAGAGCCTGCTGGACAGGATTGCCGCCCAAAATGGCGCACCGCAAACTCCCGCCGCCGTCCACCAGCAGGACTCTGCCATTGCCCTTCTCCTCGAGCAGCTCGCGGACGAGGACGTTGTCCTCGAAGACCTTGAGGGTCGCAATCGGGCCAGAGAATATCTGTTTCCTCCCGTAGATTTGGAAGGCGGGATAAAGAATGCGGACCTCGCCGCTTGAGATTAGCTGAGGGTTCGAATCGCAGAGCTCGGCGGTTGTCGACGGCTGCACAGCCATTGTGTTTCTGTTATGTTTCAATTATGTTACCAACTAAAATTTTCACTGAAATTGAGTTTTTTTGGGGATATGTATAGCACTTTCAATAGCCAAATTTTGATGTTTCAAGTGTCCTAAATGTTAGGATATATTTTCACAAAGAGACGAATTTCTATTCACACGATGTAGGATCACCAAAAAAAAAAAAACACAAGAACGAAATAAGTGCACGCAAATATAAAGAATTTGCATTGTTAGGAGATTGTTCAACTACGGTCACGAGCTGCACTAGAATAATCTCCTTTTATTACCTAAAAGAAAGAATAGAAAAGTTTATGCTTTAGGTATGTCTTCTCATTCCATTGCATCCCTTAATTATACTCTCTAAGCTCTCACATAACATCCAGATAGGAAAGTTCATGGCAATATCCTTGAAAATGAAACATACATATAAAGTAACAATATCTAGTAATTATCACTTGAAATTTCCCTCGGTCAAAAGTCGTAATTGTCAAATATGAGTTTCACTGACTCTTCTTATTCGTGACTTGAAATATTCTCCACATGCATAAACTAATTCATTATAATTCTGAACATATTTGACTGTTTATTACCAGATAATGTTGCTTTATATATATATATATATATATATATATATATATATATATATGTGTGTGTGTGTGTTTCATTGCATAGATGACACCATAGATGATATGATATGCTTGGTTATTATTCTAACATTGATGGTATAGATACTGCAATTGAAATTTCCATGCATTCATTCTCACAGCATTCTCCTCTAATGCATTCCGACACAAAGAATACTTTTTTCACAAGTTATTGCATGCATTCTGCCTTTTCCACGTACTAAAGCTATATCTAGATGCAAAAGTTTTCCAAATGTTTTAGATCAAATGCAAATGCCATAGTACACATAACAAGCATTTTATACTTGCACTAACAACCCAATCTATAGACAGCATTTCAAGCATTTGTGTTGTAATCTCAAAATGTTCGACATATCTTGAACTCAACTTTGACTTGAACAAAACTCTAATCTGCATTCATCCAATCTACTTTTAGAAACACAGTGTTTAGCCTCACAGCATTCCTTTTGTTTGTTCTGAACATTTCTCAAAAACTCAAAGGAGCTCTACTATTCTACTTTTTTCTTACTATTTCATCAATAAATTTCATTTTCTCATATTTAAAGGCGCTAAAAGTCAATAAAGCATCACTTAACCCCATTAACATTGCTTAACGGCAAGCTGTGGGTGTCAAGAACATTAAAATTGCTTACCGGCAAGCATCATTTTTTATGGGTAAGAAAAAATGAGAGAAAGGAACAGCCAGTTGCACAGTTGCACACACAGTAATAGAACAGCACATCAAAGAAAACATAAACTAAGTTGTAGCTTATTAAAGAAGAGACGGAACTGCGAAGACAGCCAACCAAACCGAATAAGCTTTGACCCGGCCGATTCAGCTATGCTGGTCGATCCTCACCGTTCAATACTGCACGATCCACCGCTTATTCTGAGCCCTAAATCGTTCCCCCACGCAAGCCGAACTTCCCCGCCGCCGCCCATGGCGAACTTTCAAAGCTCATTTCGGTACCAAAACACGCCATCGGGATCTCCCTTACCGTGATCCGGCTCGACATAGATGCAGCTCTTGGCTTCCCGCCACAGCGCCTGGACCACCGGCGTTTCGTCCAAGCGGTAATACTTGCCGAGCAATGGCCGGACGGCCTTGGTGGCTTCCATGGCGTGGTAATGCGGCATGCTGGAGAAGAGATGATGAACGACGTGGGTGTCTGTGATGTTGTGGAAGACGCGATTGAGGAATCCGTAATCACGATCGACGGTGGAGAGCGCGCCGCGCAGCCAATCCCATTCGGAGGAATCGTAATGCGGAAGCGCCGGATGGGTGTGCTGCAGATAGGTGATGAGAACGAGCCAGGCATTGACGACGAGGAGGGGAACGCCGTACAATCGGAGGACCCAAGAAAGCGAGAAAGTGGCAGCGAGGCGGCAGAGGAGGTAGCCGACTGCGAGGATGCCGGCGTCGGAGACAAAGATCTGGGCTCGCTCCCGGTCGTTATAGATCGGGCCGTAGGGATCGAAATGGCTCGCGTAGCGGTCGTAATGACGGCCAGATACGTTGAACAGGAGGTACATGGGCCAGCCTAGGGTTAGGGTTACAAAGATGGTCAGCATGCGGCCGAAGGGGTTGTTGAGGTAGGGCGAGAACCATTGGAGAGAGGATCGGGGCTTGGGGACGAAAACCTCGTCACGGCTCAGAGATGCGGTGTTGGAGTGGTGCCGGCGATGGGAGTATTTCCAGGAGAAGAATGGGACTAGGAGGAGGGAATGGAGAACGAGGCCGACAAGATTGTCCAGAACAGGGAAATCGGAGAAGGCGTTATGGCCGCATTCGTGGGCGATGACCCACACGCCTGTGAGAATGCATCCCTGGGCAAACCAATAAAGCGGCCAGGCGATGAGATGAAAAGGGGAGGGGAGGGCAGGGATGAGTTTGAGGGCGAGATAAAAGAGGGCGCCGGCGATTATGCCGTCCTGGATCACATAGGAGAAGGATCGGAGAACGGATCTGTCGAAGCAGTGGGGAGGGATCGCCCTTTTGATCTGGCTAAGGGTGAAAGGGGGTTTCTCCGTGGGAACCCGGAGAAGATGATCCGAACCTTGCTGCAGAAGGGGATCCTGCTCATCCGTCTTCTTGGGTGTCATACGGCCGCCGGCTCCCATTGATCTTTCTGCTTTTGGCGTTCTGAGCCGCAGCTATAATGGGATGGATGCCTAGAGTTTGAACGGTGAGGATCGATTTAGGGCTCAGAATAAGGCAGTATTGAACGGTGAGGAACCGTTGGCAGTCTTCGTAGTCCCGTCTCTTCTGACCCTAAATTTGTTATGTTTGTGAATTTGGTGGTATGCTGATTTTTGCTTCTTCTTATTTAGAACTCATATTTTTAAGAAAAAATGTGAAATAATAACTTTGATTCATAATTTGATAAACAATCAAACCATAAACTTTTTTTTTTGCAATGTAAAAAAAAATAAAAATAATTCAGAAAAAGAAATCGACCGCAATGTTACCGCCGACGAGCTTCTTCTAATGCAACGCCTCGAATGCCCAGCAAAAAATCCAGTTTTTTATTCGGCGATGCGCTTATATTTCCTCCTATTCAAAACTCATATTCTTGAGAAAAAAATAGCTTCCATACATACTTTGTTAAGCAATCAATTAAATGAAATGGATGTCTTAAATCATAAGCTTTTTTTTGCAATGTCTCAAAAAATAAAAAATAAAGATCTGTGAAATTCATTTTATTTTTTTACTTGGCCCTAAGATTGACTCCGAATCGTATTCGAGTCAAGTCAACTCAAACTCGAACTCAAAATTTTCGAATTGAAATCAGCTCAAACTCTTTCAAGTCATTTTGAGTAGAATCAAATAAAGCTCTTAGACTCAAAAACTTTTAAGTTAAAATATTTCAAATTCGAGTTCGAATCAAACTATAAACCCTACTTAGCCCTCACCTTCAGTTCACAACCACCATATATCAAGAGGAGACCTCCTATAGTTCACACATATCACAAACTGGCCATCATACATAACACTCAAATCTTTATTATTTAGCACCAAAAACTTTAATATGCATAAGAAATTCATCAAAAAATATCAAAAGATTTGAGTGATGATTTTTCAAGTATCAAAAGCTTTATATGAATTGTCTTGCACAATCGCCCAAACGCACAAGAGCTGCACCAATATCTCAATAACATTGAACCAAACCATAACTCGATTCAACATTCAACACCATCTTGTTTCCCACAAAAATAACAACCAAAAAAACTAAAGGAAATATCAACATGATTTGAAGTACCCTAAAAGCAGGTCCAATTTATGAGCATACAATAGGACTAAACATACTCATTTGGAAGGCTAACTGACTGACTATTACTGGCCTTAAAACAGCCAGTTGCCCTACAATTGGCAGGGTATAAGAGAGAGATCATTCTATAGAGGAAGAAGCACCCCTCCTGCGCTTTAAAGGCCGTGCCAATGGATCCCTGCTCAAACCTGGGGAACCTGTTTCTTCACCATAAGAAGATGCTTCCTCCCAGAAATATGGATGTTGTAGACTGTCATGCTGTTGCAAACTACATCACAGAGGGGGCAAGTTATTATGGCTGCTTCGGCGGCACCTCCTTGAAGAACCTTACTCTTTTTTACCTGCAAATCCTCTTTAACTGCAGAGGCTTTCTTCGTCAGCTCAGCTTCAGCGGCCTTATCTTTGCCAGTAAGAGCAGTGGCAGGCGGCGGCTTCGGAACTGCCTTTTCCGGCGGCTTCGACGTTAATTTTTCCTGCAGTTTCTGCACGTTTGCCCTATGCTTCTTCCCCATCTTGTGAGTGTTGAAGGTCTCTTGGCTATTGCATGTGACCTTACAGACGTCGCAGGTAAGAGTTTCCGCAGGTTTTACGAAAGTTATACTTTTGTTGAATAGGTGGGGAGTTGGCTTTTTGGTATAGCTCGTTTGCTTGAGATGGGCCTTGGGTGTAACGGCATTTTTCCCAAGGGCCTGTACGAGGAAACAAAGCAAATGTGATATTGAAGTGTGTTCATTGTGGAACAACAAATGGCTTTGTTTTTTAATAGGTTCAAATTTTTTTATAATTAGATATATAAACATATATATATATATATATAATGAAAATATGGAAGAACATTACTCGACATAATGTGGATTAGATAATTCATTCATTACAAATGTTTAAAGGGGAGAAGTGTGTCTGTGTGTATAAATAATATGAAATTTGGGGAAATATGTATATATATATATATATATATATATATAGATATAATATGAAACTTGGGGTTTACCTTAATGGCATGCTTTTCTCCTGCAAGGTGTGAGGCGAACACTTTAGCACTGTTGCAAACTACATTGCATATTGTGCATACTTTTACAGAGTCGGCAGCAGCACCTCCTTCTATGACTTTCTGCTTCTTTGAATTCAAATCCAAAATATTTTTGGACTTTTTTTTCTGACAAAAAAATGATTTATAATGGATTGGCACGTAGAGATTAAAATAATATTTACTAAGCTCGGAGAAACGCTATTTAAAGGCACTAATAAAACATACTATCTACATAAAACATGCACATAAAGGACACAAGATTATGTTTTTCTTTGTCTAATAGAATTTTATATATTGTAGGTTTGGATACCTCTTTGAGGTGCTGGGTTAATAACAATTAGAGTGTGAAGTAAAATCCATACAAGGAATCTTAAAAATTAAGTGTTTGATTTGCTGCATTTGAGAATAAGAGAATTTTAGGGAATTACTTCCCCAAAATACTTTAGCAATTAAGAACATTATGTTGGGATTGGTAGGGTTATAAACAATGCAGAACAAATGCTTGAGAATATTGAGTAAACCAAAATAAAGCAGAAACAAACACATCCACAATAAAAAGATTTACGTGGTTCGGTGCTAACAACTATGTACACGGGGAGGAGAGCAAGAGTTTCACTATATAGAGAGAGGGGATTACACTGATTTTATGGTTTACAAACCCTTACCGCCTCACGGAGTTTCTTCTCCCTTACAAAAATGGAGCAGCCGCCACATCAAAACCCAAAATTAGGGGCTAATTAAATCTCAAAAAAAACCTTAACCCTATAAACGGGTTAAGAAGTATATATGTGCTGCTCAAAAAACAAAACAGGTCGCGGGCGTTACAGCGCGCCTCACGGGTTGGCGCCCGCCGCAGCGTGCCGTAGCGCCATGCTCTTAGGCTGGCGCCCGTTAAGGCGCGCCACAGCGCCTTCCTCAAACCTGCTTTTTCATTTTCTTTTAAAATAATCTCCACCTCAGCTCTCATGTACTCCACATGAGAGCTGACTCTTTTAAACTCTATCAATGCAGCTGTAACAAATTGGTTGCTTACGTATCCCCCTCCCAAGGGAATCAAGCTGATTGTAGTTCCAACAAATGAGAAGCCTATAAATGCTTCTCCAAAGGCACCAAGGTTTTGCAATTGGTGAATTTTTGAACTGTGAGCACCTTTGTCATCATATCTGCGGGATTATCTTTAGTATCAATCTTCTTCAACAAGATCTCACATATTTCAATTACATCTCGAACGAAATTATGTCAAACATTAATATGCTTTGTGCGAGTATGATAGACCGGATTAGTAGCCTATAATATAGCGCTCTGGCTATCACAGTGAATTAATACCTCCTTTTGCTTCGCACTCAAATCTTCCAGCAAGCTTTTCATCCAAATAGCTTCCATGAACGCTTCAGCAACTGCCACATATTCAGCTTCTATCGTAGACAGGGCAACTATAGACTGAAAAGTTAACCTCCATCCTACTGGACCTCCTGCTAGAATGAATACATAACTAGTTGTTGATCGTCTTCAATCTAAATCTCCGGCATAGTCGGAGTCCACATATCTAATACATAAGTCAGCTATTGAAGACTGCTTCTGAAATAATATGCAACACCAATTGTACCTTTTAGGTACCAAAAATCCCCATCATTTCTTGTCAGTGATCCTTCCCAGAATTGTGCATGTATCAGCTCACAACTCCAACAGCTTGAGCCAAACCTGGTCTAATGCAAGCCATGGCATACATCAAGCTCCCAACTGCACTAGTATATGGCACTGTGTGCATTTCTTCTTTTTCAAGATCTGTCTTTGGACATTGCTCTGCAGATAAGGGAAAGTGAGGTGCTAGAGGTATACTCACAGACCTTGTAGTGTCTTCAATTCTAAACCTTATCAGCACCTTCTCCAAATACCCCTTTTGGATAAGCCAAATCTTCTCTACTGTTCTATCCCTACAGATTTTCATTCACAAAATTTTCTTTGCCTCTCCCAAGTTTTTCATTTCAAAGTTCTTTGACAGTTGATCCTTCATATGATTCATCTCTGTCTGATCTGAAGTAGCTATCAACATGTCATCAACATAAAATAATAAGTAAATGAAGTTATCTTGAGGCAACCTCTTGAAATACACACAATGGTCAAATTAGCTTCTTTGATACTCCTCCTTTTGCATGAACTGATCAAATTTATTGTACTATTATCTTGGTGATTGCTTTAGCCCATAAAAAGACTTGTCCAATTTGCATACCAAGTCTCCTTTTCTTGGCTCACTGTATCCTGGGGGATGTGCCATAAAGATTTCCTCCTCTAGTTCTTCATGCAAGAATGTTGTTTTAACATCAAGCTGCTCAAGCAGCAAATCAAACTGTGCTACCAAAGCTAAAAGCACACGAATCTATGAGTGTTTGACAACTGGGGAGAACATTTCATTATAATCAATCCCTTCTTTCTAAGCAAAGCCTTTGGCCACTAATCTTGCTTTGTAGTGCACATCAGCTTCTGAGGATCCTTCTTTCTTCGCATACACCCACTTGCACCCAATAGCCTTTCTTCCTGGAGGGAGTTTCACCAACTTCCATTCTTTATTTTTGTGAAGAGACTCGATCTCTTCATCCATAACCTACTTCCATAAATTTCCTTCTAAGCTTGTCACCGCTTCTTTGTAATGGAAGGGAACCTCATCCTCCAATACGAACAATGCATACGTGACATAGTCTCTGAGCCAGGCTGGCTGCTGAGGTGCATTCCTTCTGGGTCTATCTCTAGCAATTGACTCCTAAACTAGAGCCTCACCATCAATGTTAGTTTGTTCTTCATCATCACCAATGTGATCTTCATCTGTATGAGTATCCTCGATGTGATGTCAAGTTCTTTGTGGAACAAATGGGGTTGCATCAAAACCCACTCTCTGCCTTCTTGTAGGAGTCTATGTATTATCCTCCACCTAATGAGAACTCCTCAATCTCAAGAAAAACTCTTCATCAAAGGTGACATCTCTGCTCACCACAATCCTCTTGTCAACTGGATCATATAACTTATAGCCCTTCACTCCCCGCCGAAAGCCCACAAAAATTATTTTCCTAGCCCGCAGTTCAAGTTTATCTTTCCTTACATGACAATAAGCTGGGATGCCAAAAATCTTCAGTTGATCATAATCTGTAGCATAATGTCTGGACCACAACTCAATTGGAGTCTTTTTGTCTAGTGTTGCAGATGGCAGACGGTTCACCAAGTAGCATGCAAGTCTAGAGCCTCGGCCCAATAAACTCTCTCCAACCCAGCATTGGACAACATACACCACACCTTTTCCACCAAGGTACGATTCATTCGCTCTGCTATCCCACTCTGCTGTGGTGTTTCGCTTACTGTGAAGTGGCGTTCAATCCCTAAATCTTGACATTCTTTTATAAAAGAATCAGATGTAAACTCTCCGTCATTGTCCGATTGGATCATCTTGATTCTCTTGCCAGTTTGATTTTCTAACATCTTATTCCAATTTATAAAAACTTCCAGTACATTTGCTTTGCTCTTCAAAGTATACACCCATATAAATCTGTAGTAATCATCTATAAAAGAAACAAAATACCTTCAACCACCGAATGATGCATTATATTCTAATATATCTTTAGTATTGTGGAGGCCAACACCAAAGGGCTTGCATGTTTTCTTGCTAAAGATACAATGTTCACAAAATTATAGTTTGCAAGAATGTATACCTTTAATGAGTCCATCCTTCTCCAATTCTCTCAGTGAGGGTTCCCCTGCATGTGCTAGCCTCATGTCTCACAATGTCATGGCATCTTCAGAGTCTTATGCCACAGCTACTGAACCTGTCACTGTACTTCCTTGCAGGTAGTAGAGGTTATGTTGTTTGACTCCTCTCAGATAAGTCATAGCACCCTTGCTGATCTTCAAGACCCCTGCCTCAATCACCACCTTAAAGCCCTTGGCTTCTAAGGCTCCAATAGACAATATGTTTTTCTTCATCTCTGGTACATATCTGACTTCTTTCAGTTATTAAACTATTCCTGTATGTGTCCTAATCAACACACTTCCAACTCCTGCAATTCGACATGTGACATTGTTCCCCATTGTGACAGCACCGTTGTCTATTTCTCTATACGAACAAAACCAATCCGTTTGGGAGCATATGTGGTATGTCGCGACAGTATCCATAATCCAATTAAAGTTGGCCCATATAAATAGTAACAAGAGATACATCTGAGTCTGAACCCTCCGCCACATTCTGAATCACATTAGCCTTAACCTCGGAAGATCCACTCGCCCGCTGCTTGTCTTTCAACTTTGGGAAGTCCTTCCAATATCCTATTTCCAAACAAAATGCGCACTGATTGCGCCCAATGCTTCAGCCTCTGGATTTCCCTCTTTTTTGGAAATCTGCATTCTTCTTTAGCCATTGCTTCTTTCTCTCTGGTCTTCCTCTTTGGAGTGTAAGAGCCTCTTCCATATCTGATTTGGTGGACTCTTTATCCCCTCTTCTGAACTCATGATTCACTAGGGATGTAGTCACCTCCTCATACTTCAGAACTTCCTTCCCATGGATCAAAGCCATGGTGAAGTGCTCATACTCATCCGGCAATGAGTTCAACAGTAACAAGGCCTTATCTTCATCCTCCACTGTCTCATCTAGATTCAGCAAATCTGTAAACAATTTCGTGAACTTGTTTAGGTGCTCATCTATAGAAATTATCCTTCTCATCTGAAACCTGTAGAGACGTCTTTCCATGTGGAGTCGATTCTCCACGCTCTTCATCAGATACTTGACTTCTAAGAATTTCCACAACTTCCACGCCGATGTCTCCATCATGACTGCATATTTGATCTCCTGAGTCAAGCAATTGCAGATCAAACCACATGCATTGCGGTTCATCTTGATTCAATCCCTCTCTGAAACTTATTCCGATTTTTCCTCGTCGTCAAGAACGTCCTCCAGATTTAGGGCGCACAGTGCGTCTGTCACCTCCCACCGCCACATACCAAAGTTACTTTTCCCATCAAATTTGACAACATCTATTTTCGCTGAATGTGTCACAACTTGGCGGAGAGACCTCCCCTTTCTGTCATGCCTTTCTTTTGCTTTAGAAAACTCAAACACAAAAATAACAAACAGCTCAAGCAAAAACCCTAGCCCTCTAGAACAAAAGCAGCCTCGCTCTGATACCACTTGTTGGGATTGGTAGGGTTATAAACAACGCGGAACAAATATTGAGTAAACCAAAATAAAGCAGGAACAAACACATGCAATCACAAACACAACCACAAGAAAATAATTTACAAGTTCGGTACTAACACCTACGTCCACAGTGAGGAGAGCAAAAGTTTTACTATATAGAGAGAGGGGATTACACTAATTTTAGGGTTTACAAACCCTTACCGCCTCACAGAGTTTTTTCTTCCTTACAAAAATGGAGCAGCCGCCACATCAAAACCCAAAATCAGAGGCTAATTAAATCTCAAAAAAACCTTAACCCTAAAAACGGGTTAAAATATATATATATATATGCTGCTCAAAAAACTAGGCAAAACAGGCAGCAGGCGCTACAGCGCGCTGTAGCGCCCGTCTCACGGGCTGGCGCCCGCTGCGACAGGCCGTAGCGCCAGGCTCTCTGGCTAGCGCCCACTGCGGCGCGCCGTAGCGCCGGGCTCTAAAACTGGCGCCCGCTGTGGAGCGCCGTAGCGCCAAGCTCTCGGGCTGGCGCCCGCTGCGGCGCACCGCAACGCCTTCCTCCAACCTGCTTTTCCTTTTTCTTTTTTAACACATTATGTCCAAATCTGTCAAAAAAAAAAAAAAAATACACCCCTTGTAAGGGAAAAACAACAAACAGCCTTCAATGGGCTTCGCCACTCTTTACCAACCTTTAACAAGCGACAGATCGGGCGGCCTTAGTTGGCCTTTGCAAATATTCATTAAACTGTGCTAGGGCTAGCTGTGTCTTGGCTGGTTTCACCACTATTTTTTCTGAATTTACATATTCATACTTTTCCTTCTACTCAAATAAAAATCTCAAAAAACAGTTACACTATAAATTACCAAATAACCAAAATGTATTTACGCTGCCTTTATTTTACTAGAAAAAACTTTAAGCTAGACTTGTTTTCCTTTGTAATTCTTTTTATCTCGAACCAAACAGCCCCTAAATAATATAAAAGGAGCTCCTATCAAACCAGAGAAATTATTCAATACAAAAGCAAGCAGAAACTATTATGTTGCCCTCACGGAGCCCAAGAAATAAGCCTCGTTAAGTTTAAGGTTCAGAGCCTAAGAGTAGGAAACTGATGTTTCCACTCTCTAAACGAATGCTAGTGGTTAATATTGGCAAAAGTGACTTCGTACTTAAGCAAAAATTAGAAAAATATAAAAGGCCAACATTCAAACTTCAAACAGGATAATAAAGTACAAGCTAAGTTGTAAATGACATGTGAGATATATGTAAATCACTCATACCTAAAACTTCAAAATATGGCGCACGCCTTGATGTAATTCCTTTGTAATTTGTGAACATGAATTTTGCTCTTACAAATAAGAAACAGAGTACAGCTCTACTTATTCAACATCACGTTAATCTTCAAAATAATATCAACATATTGCACCAAAAAAAAACCTTTCTCTAATAGGGTTCCAATGGTTGGATTGTATATATGATTTTGGAGATTTTGGGAGGGCTTTGGGTATAGACCAAATGATGTCGGATTGATGCAAAAATTTAGGAGGGTCTTGTCATATATATTAAAAATCTGTATGAGGTTGTTTGGGTATATAGACCAAATGAAAAAAAACAAAAGAAAAGAAAGATGATCCTAAGATTATCCATACTTTGGGTTCTTGAAGGCTCTATGCACCTTTAAGGCCTTCAGTTATGCATACCGAAGAGGGGTGTTGGCTATTCACACCCACACAAATAGGTTACCGGAATTATACACACCTTAGTAGGCTTGCTGCTACGCACGAGCACAAAGTTGAAGTGGTTATGCACACCGCTTCAAGCACACTCTCGCATGACACCACTCTCACAAAAGAGAAAGTAAATGTTTTTTTATTCACAATCCTCTTCCAAATGACATGCATGTATATATATGTGTGTGTGTGAGTGAAGGACCCCATCATAACTTAAGATGTTCTTTCACATCCTACTAAAACACATACATATAACACAATTTGACTCGAAACAAAAAATAAATATAATACGATAAGGGTTACAATGCGACCCAAAATAAAAATAAATATAACATGACTCAATAACAAATCAATCCTGGTAGCTAAGCTCCATACAAAGGCTCGAGTTATGAATCACCTCTCTGCATGTAATTGTTGTCCAGAATCAGATTCTCCCCCACACTCTACAGAGTTGATTCCTTGAACTCCTCATATTATCCTATGGGGCATTCTACCCTTCCATCGCAACAAGAATCTATGCTCCACCTGCTCTTCATTCTGCCACTTTGGAGAAGTGCATCATGCGCAGTGAACGGATAACCGCTCATGTGTCAAAACTTCTTACTTTCCTCCTTCTCTATTAAGTGATCAAATCTCATTTTTGTCACTTGAGTATAGTTGAAGATTTTAGCTTTACAATGCCACAAACAGCACTGAAATTGGAGTTCAGATTGCTTAGAACAGAGCATTGAAAGATAGCGTGTAGAAGGAAGGCTGCACACGCATGCTAGCGTGCACGCGTGCGGCTGGCATACACTCGCGTGCATACGACTGGCTGAACGCGGATCGGTTCTGAAGCGTTGGGTCAGTTTGGATTCATCAGCCTTGAGACGACGGTCCACGATGCAGTGCAAATCGAGACGCGTCGATTCGATGGCAGCGGCGGCTGGGTCGCAGGTAAAATGACCCCCTTAGGATCTTCGGGTCAAAACAGGATAAATAAATTCCATAAATTACAAAAAATATGCAAATTTTCAGCACAAAATTCTCTGCAATCCTAGCCAAAAAAACATTACTCTAATACCAAAAATGGAGGATAATGTAGAATGATTGCAGATACCAAAAATGATAGGGCTTGAACGATTGTATTTGGAGACTTCGGGAGAGCTTTTGGTGGACCAAATGATGTCGAATTGAAACGAAACTTTAGGAGAATGTTGTTGTGGATGTTAGAAATATGTAGGAGGTTGTTTGATATGATTTAATGGCTGTTTGGGAGAGTTATGGACAGCGAAGTGAGGTGATGTCGGATTTTGCTTAGATTTCGTAGAATGAATGTTTGAAGACCAAAACAGAAGCGAATTTTTGCAAAACCAAATAGAGAAAAAAGCTAACAGAAAGTACTATGATACCAAATAAAAAATAACGAAATAACGAAACGATAACCCAAAGATTATAAACACCTTGGGTTCTTGAAGGCTATGCGCATCTTCAAGGCCTTCAGTTATGCACACTGAAGAGGAGTGTTAGCTATCCACGCCAGCACAAATAAATTACTAGAATTATACACCCCGGTAGGCTAGTCGTTATGCACGTGCACAATGTTAAAGTAATTATGCACACCACTTCAAGCACACTCTCGCTAAGAGCACCACTCTTACAAAGAAGGAAGAAAATGTTTTTTCATTCACTATCCTCTTCCAGATGACATATATATATATATATATATATATATATATATATATATATATATTCTTTTTTTTCCTCCTTATGTGTGGAAGGTGGGATTTTAACCTATGACCTGAGATAACAAATCCGGAATTTCAACCACTAGACTACAACATCATTCACTTACGACTAACACACATAAATATAACGACCAAACTTACAACGCGATTCGAAATAAAAATAAATATAGCATGACTAATAATAAATCAATCATGACAGCTAAGCTCCAAACAAAGGCTCGAGTCATGAACCTCATTTCTGCATGTAATTGTTGCTCTGTGTCATCCTCACTTGAAAGATTTTCACAGATCAAAACAAATGTCATATGAGCATGCAACTTTTCCACTCTTTGTTGTTTTTCGACAATTTCAAAGGCATTTTAACTCACCCATAATTTTACCTAAGCGGTTGATAAACTTATGCTAATCCCATTGCTACAGCTTTCGTCAAAAAGCTTATAAAAATAATACATTCAATTATTTATTTAATCCTAAAAAGCATACCTGTTATCATTCTTAATTTAACACATTAGAGTCAAATTTTGGGTTTTGGTTTTATTTTATCCCTTGTCAAAGATCAAACTCTCATATAAGCATTAAAACAACAACTCCAGCCTGACTAATTGCTTCCTTGAGCTAATGACAAGCTAACCAATATCTCATTCATTCTAACTAATATAGCATTTATTTCATTCTATAATTAATCTTATTTTCTTTAACTTGAATCCCTTATTTCCACTATTATGGGTTCCCACAAAATTCTCCAAAGTTATCTTCAGCAATCAAAACCAATAAGGGCCAAAAAAATAATATAATGCAAAACTTATATAAGTGTATCTTACTCCAATGACCAAAACATAACAAAGAAGATTTTTAGTATAGACATAAACTTCATTAAGAAAAATTCTTTCAAAGCTTTTATTTCCAAACTCTTTCATCCCAAAGCTTCAAAATCAAGAGCAAAGTTTAACAAGATAGAGCAATAAAACTAATGCATTGGGAAAAAGTTTCTCATGATTACAAATACATAGTTGCCTTTTCTTTTCTTCATTCATTCAATCTTGGAGGGCGGGTGTATTAAATGATGCAACATATTAAGCTGCACTCATCAAGGAGAGAAGTAGGGATTTAGATTTGGCTTGACTTGAACCTTGAACAATCGCTTATGACCTTCGGAGATAGTTTATAGGAAACGTCGAATTTCGCTTCAACTTGTTGCCACTAAGGCCTTGACCGGATGCGCGTAGGCCGTAGCGTAAGTTTTGTACAATTACAATATGATAGTTTTTAGACTCTGAAATTTTGACTTTTTGAAGCCTTGCAAGGTGGTCCTTGCGTTAATGATGCATTCTTCTATTGTCGTCAGATCCTATCTATCATATTACATTTATCAACTCAAAATTTAATACGCTGTGCGTCCTACTTTTTGTTGAAGGCTCAAAAGCTGCAAGCCTTGGATTATGAAAGTTCAAGATAGCTTCAACTTAAATAAGTTTCAATTGCACTAAATTAAAAAGTTTCATGTCTCTTCTATTTTTTGAACATAAAACTTAAAACTGCCAAGTTATTTGTTTCAAAAGCATTAATAAGCTGCCTTGGAGTAAAATACCCCTTCAATAGGAGTCAAAGTGAGGGCTTGAATTTTGGCTTAACCATTATTAATGCAGAATGGTTTAAGATTAAGATGGTGTGATGTAACATGTTCTGCAAGAAAAAAATTTTGAGAATTTATAGATCGCTAGCTTTTAATTCAACCAAAATATTTTTTATAGAGCAAAACAATAATTAAACAATTACAAAATTTATGAAATATTTATGAGATATTAAAAAGACCTTTAGAGCTAGGCATATTTTTCTTTGTTCAAACCAAAGCACACAGCCTACCAACAGTAACGCATAGAAAATAACAAACTAAACTAATGAGAAGGTTAAAGTATCACAATAAAACAAGAAAATAAATTCCCACGGACATAAACAATCGCACGTCTTCCACACTCAAAGAATCGCACATTCACCAACACATTGCAAGTTCAAGATAATTACCCCTAAACTTGAAATTTCACCCATAAGGATTAAAAAGAACTATGTGCATGTTAATTTCTGTGATAATACGAATTTAAGTGGCCATTTGTAAATGCAAAAATTTTATGCTATATATGTAAATAATAAAAAAAAAATTGGCATGTATAAAATTTCCCCAAGAAAATCAATTCAACAAAATCTTGCTTGATACAAGCCAAAATACTACAATCTATATATTCAGCTAAAAATTCAATTAATGTTAAAAAAATTTCCTACAAAAAACAGCTTTCTAATTCAATCCAGAAATGCAACTATCAAGTCAAAACATATAGCTCATGAAAACCTCCCCAACCTTTAAAGCACAAGATTAAATTGCAGATTTCACTAACACCAAAATCAGCCTTCCTTTTACTTGTAATTTGTAGAATTTAATGTACTTTAAATTGTTATCAAAATGTCTAAAAGTCATCTTGATCTGTTATGTACTATAGGTATTGGCTCTTGTTTCTCAGTGCTATACTGGTCAGCCTGAAGTTCTAATAACAATCCAATTAACAATAAGCCGGAGTGGGATTTTAAAAAGATACAAAGCTTAAATAAAAGTAAAAAAAAAAATCAAGCACGTTTCTTAAAAAACAAGGAAACGCAAAACACAAACGCCTTTTTTATTTTAAATAAATGACATGAGATAAATGAAAATTAAGTTTTATTATCAGAATCTAAAAAGTTATTTTCAAAAATTGGGATGAGATAAAATACGCATACAAAAATACAACACTCCAAAATATTTTCAGTTGAATCTTTCTTTAACAAAATCCCAAACATCCATCCAAGCAAAATAAATAATAGAACATATAGATGTTGAAAGATGGATTGAAAGATATTGTTGTAATAATGAAATTCTAAGTCTCAAGCCATAACAAAAAACAACTTTCCCAAACTTGATCTTTGAAAGCATAAAAAAGATGAGAGAAAGAAGGAACGAGTCAGGCCGTTAAGGGAATTGTCCGTCGTGTTTTGAATAGCGGCAATAAACCGCTATATGCTTTATATACAAAGCAGTGTGACAGCACATAATTAAAACAAAATAAAAACAGAAAAGAACACAACTTAACAAATTCAGTTAGGCTTAAAATTAATATTAATTATTAATATGTATTATTTACTACTCCCAGCAATATCCTGAAACGCTTTAATTAAAAAGGACTTTGTGAGAACATCTGCCAACTGAGTGCTAGGAGAAATATGTCTGACAGTGACAGCTCGATTATGGACAAGATCTCTGATGAACTGATAATCGATCTCCACATGTTTCATCAGAGTATGGAGGATTGGTTTGGAGGTAAGGTAGACAAAGCTCATATTGTCACAGAAAAGTGCTGGCATGATGGTGAGATGTATATCAAGTTCGGCAAATAAGGACTTGATCCATAAGGCTTCACTTGTGGCATTGGCAATGGCTTTGTGTTCAACTTTTGTGCTTGAACGTGCAATGGTTGGCTATTTCTTGGAGAACCAAGAGATGAGGTTATTGCCCAAAAATATATAGTATCCTGATGTGGATTTCCAGTCGTCTTCGTTGTCTGCCTAGTGTGCATCACTAAAAATAGTTATCTTGAAATCAGTAATGGGTTTCAATGAAAGACCATAACTGGATGTTCCATGGAGATAGCAGAGAATACGCTTGACTGCTTGCCAATGCTCATCGGAAGGATTGTGCATGTAGCGGCAATCTCGATTGATGTTGTGTAATGTCTAGCCTTGTGTGCTGAAGATATTGAAGGCTTCCAATGACACTTCGATAGAAGGTAGAGGACCGCATAAATGCTGCGATGTGGTGTCGGATTGTTATTTTTGGCAGCTATGGGAGTTGGTGTTGTGGTAGAATAATCCATATGGGTGTAGCACCCAGAAGTTCGGTGATGTAGTGTTGCTGTGAGAGATGAAGGGCGCCTTGTTCGAAAGAGCACTTGATGTTGAGAAACAAGTTAGCTTGCTCGAGATCTTAAATGGAGAATGAAGCTGACAAAAAACTGATAAGTTCTTGTATAATGTCTATATTGCTTCCAATTAAAAGAATATCATCAACATATAATAAAAGTATAAGTATGTCATTGGGTCGGTGGAAGACAAATAGTAAGGAGTCATTAACCATATTGTGGAAACCAAATTTGTTGAGTATGTCAAATAACTTTTGATACCACACTCTTGGTGATTGTTGGAGACCATATAGAGCTTTGTGTAGTTTACACACATGATTTGGAGTTGTGGGATGAGCAAAGCCAGACGATTGTGACATATATATACAGTACCACACTCTTGGTGATTGTCGAAGACCATATAGAGCTTTGTGTAGTTTACACACATGATTTGGAGTTGTGGGATGAGCAAAGCCAGACGATTGTGACATATATATATAGTACCACACTCTTGGTGATTGTCGAAGGCCATATAGAGCTTTGCGTAGTTTACACATGATTTGGAGTTGTGGGATGAGCAAAGCCAGACGATTGTGACATATATATATATATATATATATATATATATATATATATACATCCTTGCTCAAGTCACCATTGAGGAATGTGCTATCAAAATCAAGTTGTTGTACTGATCAATAATGAGTAATAATAAGCAATAGGACAATGCAAATAGTAACTCGTTTGCAACGGGGCTAAATGTTTCATTGTAATCTAAGCCTTCTTGCTATGTGAATTCTCTTGCAACTAAGCAAGCTTAACAATTATTGGATGTGTGTTTGATTTTGAATAACCATTTGCAATCTACTATATTAGCATGATAAAGCTTAGGGACTAAGCTTCACGTGTAATTTTTAATTAAAGCTGCATACTACTTATTCATTGTTGTCATCCATTGTGAATGTTTGCTACCTTGTGTGAAAGTAGTGGGAACAAATTCAACAGTGGCAGCGAGTAGAGCAGGAAATAGTTTTGGTTTGAGATTACCCATTTTGGACGGTGTTTGCATTGAATGGATATTACCCGGACCAGCTGGAGTGACTGTTGTGACTGCCGGAAAGAGAATATCGGAGATGTTTGGCAGAGGGAGAGGCTGAACTGAAGTGGCTGTTGTCTCAGCATTTTTTGGGCTGCTGGATCAGCAGCAAGAGGGACTGCCGTATGGAGGGTTTACACTTGAATGATTAGTTCGGTTGGTATGACTTAACTGGATGAAGGAGTGCTGGACTGTTCTTGTTGCAGTTGAAAGTGCTGGAAACACTGATTCTGCGAAAGTAACATAACGGGAAACAAATGTTTGAGCACTACTAATACGGTAGCACAAGTAAGCTTTGTGTTGACCACTATATCCAAGAAACACGCAAGGAAGTGAGCGAGGCTCGAGTTTGTTGTGGAATAAGGATGGATCCAAGGGAAGCACATGCAAAAAAGTTTTAAGGAATTAGTAGTCCGGCAATTTGTTATATAGAACCTCGACTAGAGATTTGTTTGCAAGTTTAACCATGGGCATCCAGTTTATGAGGAGGCAAACGGTTTGGAAGGCGTGTATCCAAAAATTATGAGGGAGAGAGGCTTGAAGCATGAGGGTACAACCGGTGTCAACTATGTGTCGGCGCTTTCTTTCAGCTCTACCATTTTGAGCAGGAGTATGCGGAGGTGAGAAAATGTGTTTGATTCCAAACTGTGTGAGGTATTTGGTGACTTTTCGATACTCTCTCTCGCCATCCCATTGAAACATAACAATTTTAGTATCAAGAGCATTTTCAACAATGTTTTAAAGGAAATGAAAACATTAAATGTGTAAAATATGTGGCACAATGGATATAGTAGGGTAAAATTTGAATAAGCATCAATGAATGTAATGTAAAAATGATAACCAGAGGTGGACATCACAAGGGCAGGTCCCCAGATATCAGAAACAATAAATTGCTAGAGTTTTGTATACATAGTAAGTGGTGCGGGCAAAGAAAGTCTATGCTGCTTTTCCATATGACAATGAATACATATAAAATCAGAAGGACATTGAAAATGCAATAAAGAAGAAACATATTTGAGTTTGTCGACGGATGAGCGACCAAGACGTTGATGCCACAGATGGAATGTGGTAAACTGGGTGTAGGAGGCAGTGGGGGCTGAAGTGTATGTAAAGATGTATAAAGCATTAGAAAGCATGCCCTGCAAGATCTCCTCCCCTTGGTGTGGGTATCCTTGATACACAAAAAATATGGGTGAAATTCACTGAAAACATTATTATCCGAAATAAACTTACTAATCAAAAGTAAATGTTTAGTAAAATAGGGAACATGTAGCACATTGTGTAAAGTTAAAGATCTATATGGAAGATAAAGAGAAATACAACCTGTGTTGGCTATATCCAATGTGTTACAATTTCCAATTTGCACTTTATCATCTCCTTTATAAGGGATAGGGGATGAGAATTGGACTACATTTGGAGTGGCATGATGACTGGCTCTAGTGTCAAGGATACATGGCTCAATTTGAGGAATTGTTACAAGGTAGGATGTGGGATGTGCTGAAGGGACACGTGGTGGTCGGGCTGCTAGAAACTGAGCAAAATTCTGTTTGTGAAAACAATTTATTGTGAGATGTCCTGATCGATTGCAGAGCTGGCAGATAACCTAGTTGGAGCCTCCATTTCCTCAATCATGGCCTCGATACCCCCTTCCTCTGAACCGATGGAATGTAAAGTTGTGATCGATTGGACGTAGGTGGGTGGGTTGAAGTTCAGCAACATTTGCTAATGATGTACATGATGGTGCTGGAGCATGAAATTCAAAATACATGAGATCATAATTTATGAGTATACCGGTGAACTCATCAAGAGAAATGGGGTCGATTCTTGCTGTAATGGCAACAACTAGCGAAGCATATTCTAAACCAAAACCAGTAAGCAGACTTAAGACAAGTTGGTGGTCTGAATTGACGATCCACCATACTCAATTGTTGGGAAAGATATTTTGCCTTTTGGATGAAATCTGTCATGTGCATATGGCCTTTCTTGAGACTCCGGAGTTGGAACTCTAGCTGTTGAAGGTGATTCTGAGAGGTGGATGCAAATATCGCAAACAAGGCACTTCACATTGCTGTAGCCGAGACTTTGCCAGCCACTTGAGCAAAGGTTTTCTCAGTCAGAGTAGAGATTAGCCAACTAAGGATCATTTGATCCGTTTAAACCAAGTTACGTACTCTGGATTTGGCGTGTTGCATTCTGATATTACCGGAGATGGCGTTGGAAACGATCCATCTACGAAGCGCATCAGATCATGAGCTCGGAATATAGGTAAGAACTGAGATCTACATAGTACGTAGTTGTTGCCGTCGAGCTTAACAGGTAGAAGATGGTGGACTGAAGTTAAGGCCGACAAATCTGATATCTACGGATCGGAGGCGGACAAGCCATGGAACGACTGCGATGATGATGCCAAGTAGATTTTGAGAGTCGGCTTCACCAATCGATGAGATCGAACTAAGAGAGCGCTAGCTCTGATACCATAAAAGCATAAAAAGGACAAGAGAAAGAAGGAATGAGTCGGGCTGTTAAGGCATTGTCCGTCGTGTTTTGAATAGCGGCAATAAACCGCTACATATAAAGCGGTGTGACAGTACAAAATTAAAACAAAATAAAGACAGAAAAAGGGCACAACTTAACAAATTCAGTTAGGCTTAAAATTAATATTAAATCTTAATGTGTTATTTATTAATTTTAACTCAAATAAAGGTTGACTTAAGTATGGGATAAGATGAATAGTTTCACTTGGACAAATTTAGCTACAAAGAACATCCATACTTAGGTAAATTCATAGGATGACGATATAAAGACAATTAAACCAGCATTTAAAGTTTTTGACAGGTAAACAGCAGAGAAAATTTAAAGCTCAAAGAACCCATAGTTCATAAAAAGTAAACCAAACTTTGATAGTTGTTTTATTTCCAGGCAGTGCAGCCAGCTTCCTAACATACTCAACAAACAGAAAATAACATGCATCTAGACTAATGGGACAAAATCAGGAATACAATATTATAAAATAAAATATAAAGATACATAAAAAGATACAACGCTCTACGTCAATTCCTCGTGCAGTGTTTGTCATGGAAAGACAATTCCTATAATACACCCTTTAATGTTGATGAGAAATTAGATCTTTTTGTTTCAAGAAACTTTTAAGGAAAATGTCCTTACCTCTTAAAGCTTTTAATCAGTTTCTCATCCTTTTTTTGTTCTTTTTAATTAGTAAATATTGGTTCATGGAATGTCCAAGGCGTTTGCTTCCCCTCCAATTAAATCATACCATCATAGATACTTAATTCATTTAGATGTTCAATGCCTCTAAGAAACCAACAAACAAAACTACTTTATAATTAAATCTTTAAGAGCAACAAAAATGATTGAGGGACTTCAAATTCAAAAACAACGCCTGCAGCGTTCCATCAGGATAGAGAGTTGCATTGCAGGAGCACTCGACACCTCCATTACTAAATTTCTATCTCCATCAATTTCAACAAGAGAGAAAATTTTACTTTGACTCAAATGTTTATGCACTATGCAAAATTCAATACAAAACGTATTTCATGAAACAATACTGGAAGGAAACATGACATGTATTCTGGAATCATGTCAATCATTCTATCCATTTTCCTGAGACATGATGAGCCTTAAATTCTCTTAAAGGTTCTTTTCGAACCAAGTCAATTTCTTCTATCTTAACAGCCATAGCTTTAGTGGGTGAGCAATTTACATGAAACAACAAAAAGCTTCTCTGAAAATTAAAGATACTTCTTATTCCATATAACTGGAAAATCATGTTTACGGTTGAGATAAAATGATATATATGGCTTCAAGAACAAGCTCAGAAATTGGCGAACAACTTTGATGTTCAATGTGACTTAAAAAAAATTGTTATCAAGTATATATTTGATAAAAGAAGGCATGGTTTATTGGAAAAAATGAATCTTCAAGAAACTGAAGCAAAAGCCAATATCATCCCTAAACAAGACCTTAACAAGTATAACACCATCAAAAATTGTCCTGCAAAGAGGGTACAAACCTAGTAGTTGAAAGAGTTCATAATAGTTTCTTGTCTAAATTTTTATTCAGAACTCACATGAATTTTGATTCAATTCAAAATCACTTTGAAAAGTTTTGAGTCAGTAACAAATCATATTTTAAACTCAAATTAAATTCTTGTCGATTTTGAGCCAAGGATGACTCGTCCATAAATGGATTTTAAGTCGTCATACTAATATATATAGAAATATTTTGAATCCTTTATTAGTACTAAAAGAACAGATTAATTAAATGGCTCAAGTTCTAAACCTCAAGCCACCATATTTTTTCAATGATTATGTTTTCGAATTCCATTCTAACATGATTCAAATTGAAACCAGCAAAAAATTCAATCATTTCTAGTCAAGTCAGCTTGCCTCAAAATGTTATCAATTTTGAGTTTAGTTTGTGTCAACCTAAGCTTAAACATTTGTTTGGCTAATGATACCATCACCTTCTACAAAAATGTTGGTGACTCTTATATTTCATTTCTGAACAGAGATTAAGCAGCAATTCTAAAATATTTAAGAATTACAAATTAGCTTAAAAGTTTTAATTGTAAATCTTGGCAATACTTATGCTGGTGTAAAGATATTACTAATATAATGGCAGCAAATTAGAACCCCTTCCTTTCAATACTGAAAATTTCTCAGTTACAAGTTCATTCTCAGAGTTCTTTGGAAAGTAGTCATTAATAAAATCTAGTAAAACCAGGGCTTCTTGTAAAAGAAAAATTATTTCAAAAGGAAATTGCACGACAAATTAAATTTTTTCTTCAACTCCCTTTACTGCCACCTTTTTGGAACCTAGCTATGTTATCAAGAATACTGTTTGCATAAAAAGGGACTTCTTTTAAAAAGGCACTGAAGATGAGAAAAGCATCAATCTTATTATTTGGAAAAATATTTGCAAGCTTAACTTCTTAGATGCCTGCGGCATTAAAAATCATGATAGAAACATTACTCTCCCCTAAAAATGACCCTGAATTTTCTTTTAACCAGAAATGCATTTCTTGGCTGACAATAATCAAAGAAGGATTTAAATATTTCTCTTTCTCTATAGCAGGAAAAATCAATTGCAGAATCTTCTTTCATGAAAGGTATTAGCAAGGTTGCTGCTATTTTTACCTTATTTGTAATAAAATATCAATAATGAAACTTAAATCATATTGTGGAAAAATAATTGGCGGTACAATGTCCCTCTTACAATATTTTTCTAAGAAATATCAGATGGAACAAAGTCATGCCTTATGCTCAATATTAAGATGTTCCACCTTACTATTTGCTAAAGAATTTTGATTCGTGTATTAATTCAGATGCCCCAAATTGGAAACTACAATTATTTCAAGTCTACAATTTCTTAATTCGTGGAGTAACAATCACCAATCCCATCTCCTGAATTTGAAAAGCATATGTTACTATTAATTTAAACGTCTTCCATTGGCTTCTATTAATGGGAACAAATTCCATCTAAGGCTACTCAAGTTGAGCATAAATAATTCTCTAATATTTCTGTCTCTACAATACTGACTTAAATGCTTTTGTCTACGTCCTTGCTTCCTCCCATAAACTATAAATTCAAAAAAGATTCTTAAAGTTATGCAGGAACTTCTTAACCAAATCTTCATGCTATCCTGAAATTCCTAAATCATAACTTCAAAATAATTTTATATCATGAAATTTCTAAGAGAAAAAAGAAGTCATGGACATTTAAGATGCGATCTTTCCACTAGATAGACTAAATTTATGAAAATAATAATCATTAGATTTCCAATAACATGGAGAAAAAATTCAATTAGATATATATTCTCTAAAGCATACTTTTAAGAAGTTACTTCTATCAATTTCATCAGAAGCTCTCTTACTCTCCCGCAGAAGATAGACTTAGAAACTGTTTTATATGGATTTTGTTAATCTCTTATTTAATCTTAAACTTATCTAAGAAAATAATGAAAGCCAGATTAGTTGATGTATTGATAATCATAAATATAAAATGAGGACTAATTAACTTCCTAAAATCTAATTGATTTAGATTATTTTAAATTCAATATTGAAATTAAAAAATGCATTTTTAGCCTAAAACATTAATTAAGCCAACTAATTACGTAATATAATATAAAATATCAATCCAAATCATTAACGAAACTGCCTTGGCAATGTTGCAATTAGATGAGCTTTTTCTACACTATTAGCATGCTTCTTACTTACCTAAAATTGATGTTGCCTGTCCTACAAAGCACAATCATAAGGCAGAAAATACTGCAGAAAAACACTAAGGTTAAAAGTTGAAAGTGTTTACTCCCATAATAAACCAACCGCACTCAACCTATCAAAAAAAGGTTTTGAAAACTAAATTTCATTTTCAATTTAAACAAGAGTAGTTGATGAAATAATATTTTCAAAATTATTGAAAGAAGCCAATATTCTCATCTGATTAGAGAACAACTTTATGATTTTAAATACTAGAACTTAGTTAGAAAAAATGAGGAGTTCATCATAATAAAAATCAAGTCCAAAGTCAAATTAAATATGGGTGAGGTTCCCAACAACCAGCCAGAAGAACATTGGGAACCTACCTAAGGAGGACAAAAAAAAGACCTAATTAATCAAGTTTGTTTTCATTTTGTGAATGGGACTCCATACAAAATACTGAAGCAGAAAAATATTTAATGCGTTCACCATTCATGAGCGTTCCCAAAAATCAGCAGGATGAACTACTGGCATACAAAGAAAAGAAGAGCTTAATATATAGCCTAGATCAATCCATTAGTGATTTAGCAGTGAGTTTCCAACTAATTACAACATTGTCTACACAAATAAGATAAAAGGCCAGAAAAAGCATCAAAAACTTATATTTCATTTTATCAATAAGGTCAAGCAAAGAAAATGTATTTTGCTTCCTCGCAAGCACTGATTAGAAGTTCAATAAGAGAATCGTGAAATGGCATGCTCTGAATTCAACATATTCTTCAAAGAACATCTCACTAATCATAAATGTGATAAGTGAACAACAATAAGACCAAACATGTAAAGCAGGAAAAAATAGCAAACCACATTCTGTGAATGGTGCAGTCATTAGGGCTCTTAAATTTATGCTCCAGGTCAATAGTTCAAACCCCACCAGCTGCAATTTATTGCCTCTAAACGAGGCTCACCTTCTTTCATAAAACAAAAAGAACTATATTCTTAAAATTCTCAATAGAATAAAGTTTTTTCTAGTATAGTATAGTACCATGTGAAAACCTGTATAAAAATAAAGCAAAAGATAGCTACCATGAAGACAGCTCAAAGTCAAGTCAATAAAAAAAAAAATCAAAACCATCATTATCAAAAGATGAAAGTTTGATCAAACAGAATCAGAAATCAAAGAAAAATACAAGTGTAAATAGACAAGTAGCACAAATAATTATGTTATTGTTCTCACCATAAACTCATATGGTATGGAAATCATGGATATTGGAAGCTACAAACAAATAGATTGCCACATGCAAGAAACCCTTGCCAGTAGTGCCAAAAAATTAATGGAACTACCACAAATGAAGCTAATGAGTTTGCTCAAGTAAATATATTGCCACATGCAAAAAACCCTTGCAAGTGGTGCCAAAGAATTAGTGGAGACGGCTCAAAGTCAAGTCAATAAAACATACAAAACCATCAATATAAGAAAATATGTGTAAGGAAGCTCAAACAGAATAAAGAAGCTAAAGAAATATCCAAGAATAAGGAAGCTAAGGAAAAATAGAGTGTAAATATACAAGTAGCACAAATAATGATGTTATTGTTTCACCATAAACTCGTATGGCATGCAAATCATGGATATAGGAAGGTACAAACAAATATATTACCACATGCAAGAAACCCTTAACAGTAGTGCTACAGAATTAGTGTAACTGCCAGTAAATGAAGCTAATGAGCTCCCATCATTGATAAAAAGATCAGGAAGATGAAAGGGAAAAGTCTCATTTAAAAATTAATGAAACACAAACTCAATCAAAGTCAAGATATATCCAAGAAGCCAGATTTTACTTACTTATCTTTTAAATCATAGTTGAATATATAAGAATGCTCACAACATATAGTTCAATATAAAATGTCATCTGGGAAATGAAAGCAAGGTCAAGATCAACAGTTCCAAGGTTTTGATGCTAATATGTGTGAGCGGACAGATTTTGCCTTATACAGGGCACTAGAAAAGGAAAGATTTTTATTTTAAAATAAGAGTGCAATATCCGTTATACTAAGACTTTTTAGCATAAAAGAATGAAGATACCCTAGCTTATAGTATTTGCCATAATCCATGTTATATTAGAGCACAACTAAAATTTAATTAGAGTAGAAGAATAAAGAGTAACAACCAAAGGGACCTTAATATTAGAAACACGTTTGTGACTGACTACTTGTCATTCAAAATATGCTTTAAATACCAAGAAAATGCTGGCCCACAAAAAGTGACAAACAAGTAAAAAAATATATTCAAATATATTTTGTATTGCGATAAGAAAATTGCAGACATTCAAGGAATTTATTAGGAATATACCATTGTGGCATTTCAACAAAATTTCTAGCAAGTTTCATTTATCTTTAGGATAGCAATTAAGAATTAAAATAAGAATGTGGAACTAAGAGAAAAGTTCGACTATTTAAATCAGCAGTCTAAGCAATTTCACAAATAACATGCTAAAAAAACAGATGAGAATTAATAAGTCCACAAACCATGAAACTTAAAAAGATATAAAAATTCAATAAAAAGCTTATAAGAATAATTCATTCATTTATATTGAAAATCTTCACCTTTAAAGCTATTCTCTTTAGCGTCAAATCTTTAGGCTTATAATCTCTTAACTAATATAGTCTGTATACGTGTCTTTTCATGGACAACAACTAATTATTCAAGAAAATTTTCAAAAATCAGTCTTAGTTTCACAAAATATTTTTGAAAATTACTGAATACTAACCTATTTTTCATCAATTTCTAATTAATCTTACATTTAGATCACTATTTACAATAAATCTTACTTTTTAATCTATTTTTAAATATTTGATTCTGCCACCAAGAGGTTTTATAATTATGAGCACTTGCTCCCTTTTAATCCTCAAAATATATAGTCACCTTATGGATACAACTATCAATCATTTCCTATATAAAATTATGATGAAAAACTAGTGTTTAATTTTTAAAGCCAACACCACTAAATTAATCCAATTTAATTTTTATATTTTTCCTGAAATAAAAATGAGATTTTCTAAAAATTTTCTCCTTTAAAAGTTCATACATATGTAGAGATCAAGCAAGCATTGACCATATTGATAACAAAGAAAGTGACGTTAGCCACTTCAAACTAAATTTTATATAGTTTACATTCATTTAATATTGATCATGCCATTGAAGCAAAAGTGTAATTTTTTCTCCCAATAACTTTGCTTTGATGCAGCAATCGAGATGCTGAGGAATTATGATTTATTTATTCTTGCACAATAATTGTCAAAAATTTATTTTCAAATTCCCCATAAACTAATACTAATTAGTGTAAACTCAATTAGAGAAAAAATAAAAAAATAATAATTCATTAAAGATATCATTTCATTATTTAAAATCCTAGTCCAAGTCGAATAAAATCATTAGTAAAATAGAATTCTTTATCAACTAAATTAAGAAGCCTTTTCAAGCAAAATATTTCATGCCTTAAATTTTGATTAGTATAGATGTGGTAACAACATGCAACTACATTTGATAAGCATTATAGTTGCTTGAAAAAGCTAATTTGAATAGTTCCACCAAAAGATCAACATATGGGATTTTCTTTAATGTATATATGCCATTATAACATAATTTTCTATACTAAAATTAATATTAGCAATATTTTTTTTTATTATAAATTTTACAAATAAAATTGAACATTAGCATATAAAAATTATCTTCTGAAAATCATTTAACAAAAACTTTATTATTCAGTTTAAGAATAGCTTTACATGAAAAAAGCAAGATAATAACTCTTTATCACATAATTGACTAATATTTAATAGGTTATCACTAAGACCATTTATTAAAAATAATTTCACAATATAAAAAGAATGCTCATATTAGTCATTTTAATGCCAATTATTCAAGATTGAGTTTTTTTTTTTTCAGAATAACATTTCAACTTTTTGTCTTAGAATTGCACTTATTCCATCTCCAAGCATATATTTAAAGCAACTACAGTCTAAGTTCCAAACGCATTCACTGTTCCGTCCATGAAGATGAGTCGACAAAAGAAAACCAAGATCTAGTTTTAGGGACTCGTAAAATGGTGGATCATTTCCTAAGAAAAATTTTAAGAATTCCTTCTAAAGACCAAATAAAATTTTGTCTGTACTTATTCTACATAAACAGAAAACATGCACAAATTTATCATAAGCACTACAATGATCATGCTGTCCTAAAAGGTTGGATAAGTGAATTTCTCTTTTTCTATGTAAGAAAAAAGTAACAAATTTTTTGTTTATATTAATCTAGCTTATTTGATAAATATATTGTAATGATTTTAACTTCTTAATTTGTGTTAATAAAGAGGGTATTTGATTTAATCTATCTTTTAATAAAAGAATTTTTTACTTAGCTCATTATTATTTTTTCCTTCTTGCTCTTTAACAATGACACAAAAAATTTTCACTTTTTTCTTATATTCAGCTTCATTCCTCAAAACTAAATTTACCCAAAAAGCTTTCTTCTTCATGATTTTATTCTTTTTATCTGCTTTTGTATATTGGTATTGTCATCAAATATAGATTTTAAACTTGCATTCATATCGAATAAAAAAAGAGTCGCTTGCCTTTGCCTTTAGAAAACAAATAACAGCATTCCTTATTCTGTTGTTGTTGAAGAAATGAATCAAGTCTTCTAACTATCAATGCTACATTATCCTCTTAGTCTTCTCCTTTTTAACTGATTATCTTGTTTTCATGTGCCTTTAAAGTAACTAGAGACATTAAGATATTTATGAACCAACCAAACAGCCCCTAATTGAAAACAGCCAAATTAAGTCACAATGGTACTAAAATTTTCCACAATCACCATTCCAGGCATTTGAAATATCGCGAATCAAGGCTTATAGCCAAACACTTTCTAAGAAATACGTGCAACTTGCTGAAACTTTGTCCGAAGACTACGTTAGATTCACAAACAGCTAACAAAGCAGAAGGAACAAAATAAAAAGCCATAAAGCTTCACAGATCTGAAAATTAGTCATCGCGTAATGTGGCCAGTAAACTCCAAATAAGAAAAACGAATCTCAGAAGAACGGTTCTAGGTGCTGCCCAAGACACCCGAGCCCTCAGGAAGCCAGAAGCACCTTAAAAAAGCAATATTTTTGTCGGAACAAGAAGAAAACCTTACAAGTTGAAATGAAGCCGCTGATAAGGGCTGAGCGAAGGCGAACGGGAAGGTGTGCTGATAAGCCTGGAAAGCTCCGTAAGACGCTGCCTGGCCATCAAATCCAGCTTCCACGGATGGAACGATCCCGGCATCTGCGTAGACGACGGATGACTGCGACGGATCGTCCTGCTTTGCAATCTGATTAGGGTAAGGAGTAGGATTTGCGGCAGAGTAATAGGACGAGTAGATATGAGCGGCCGCAGCCTGCTGCTGCTGCTGATGCTGATGCTGAGGCTGCTGCTGCAGCAGGGATTGAGATGCGGCGTAGAGGAGGTTGCCATTCTGAGTTCCGTAATCCATCAGAGCACATCCGATGGCAGGCTCGGGGAAGAAATGTTAACATATTTTGGGTCAACAAAATCAAGCAATATAGAAAATAAAGAGCTCTCTGAATATCTGTCCTTCTAAAATAATATGATCCTCAATAAAATTTTAAAGAACAAAAAAGAATATCCTTTACAAAAAAAAATAATTTTTAATTCTCTATAATAATAATAAAACTAATTAGGGAGAAATATGAGATCTACATATGTGTATCGAACTAATTTAGATTTTATATTTGGTAAATTTGAGAAATTTATGGGATAATTTGGGTAATGTAGAATAAATAAATAAATATATGTAGCATATAAATTTCATAATTTTCTTATAAAATAAATAATTTAAATGTATGTATAAATTTCTTTTATTTATTTAGATATTTAGAATTATTAATTGATTCATATTATATGGAAAATAAAATATTTTAGTATATTCACTATAAAAATTAAACATCTTAAATAATCTTAGAATATTATTTATACTATATTAAAGTGGAATAACTAGACTTTTTGTAAAAATTTTACTAACCTCTAAAAGGGAAATGAAACAATCCTATTTTTAGAAAATGAGTGTGATATCAATTCATTGGATAATAATAGAATGAAACTCCCATGCTATATAACCCAATTCATCCAATGTCATAATAATATTTAAGAAATTTTGAAATAAAATATAATTTGAATTGAAAGGTTAATAGGGAAAGAAATATTAGTTTTTACAATACTTGATTACTAAATTAAGATATTAATTAAGTCATTAAAGTTACCCCTTCTGCTAGAATCCTTATTATTGATGAAGAGACTATTTCTGACTCAACTATTAATTCTTTCATCAATTTGAGAATGTTGGGAGTCAATTCATGGCTTTTAGCCTAACCCTACATCTCATATAAATACTATTGGCAATTAACTATTTTAGGGAATCTTCTTTAAAAATAAAATTTTAGAGGTTGTGTATACATTGAGAGTGGGCACAATTGCATCTCTAAATGGGTTTTTCATTGAAGGGAAACCCATTGAGAGTAGGTACAACTTTGAGTGCATATCAATAATAAATTTTTTTGAGTACTCATTACATGGAAGATGGCTGGATTCAAAATGGCAAATTCCACTCATTGTTGTATGCACATTGTTGTATATTTCCAAGAAAGGTGAAGTTAACATTTAACTTGTTTAAAACTGCACTTATCGAAGCGCACTTCGATAAGAGGCAGAACTCGGTCGCATTATCCAGCCGCCAATTAATGTTATTCTATCAGCGTCGTCTGATCAAACGGTAAGATCAGATCGTTGACAGACCCAATCAAACGGTCTCTGTCTGTCGTTCCAACGGTTAGCAAGGTTCGCAATGCATGGCAACACGCATTGCAAGCGGCGAGTCGCGTGCCAGATGGCCTCCTCCACCGCCTTAGGAACCGATCTTGTAGTGCCCCACCTCGTCGCCATGCGCAAAAGAGATAATCATAATCAATTTTGGTGGTGGAGCGGTGCGCCACTTGCGAAGAGATATTCCATCTCCCCGAATAGCTGAAACTGACACTAAAAATAATCTCATCTGAAGGGCTGTTGACTCAACATCAATGAGGGTTGATGGCTAATACTTAAGATAAGAGTAGTATCATTATCTTAAGTATTAGACTAATACATACATTAAATTTAAAACACACATGAAGAATCCAATATATGTATAAGGTATCAGCATTTTTAGTATACCGATCACATTACAATACTAAGTATAAGTAATATATAAACAGAGTGTGGAAGCTAAATTAATAATCCAGGAGCATTCATCATCGAAGCTGAATGAAACATGCACCTCAGGAAAAAAAAGAAAAAAAAATACATCCAGAATTGTTACAAATGATTTACTAAAATACAAGAAATGAGTATAAGTACTGAACTGAAATAGTAACTAAGCAAAATAGTAAAACTAGAGAAGAGTTCACTAGTGCTCCACAAACTCCTCATGGATATCCTGAGAGTCCTCCTGACCTGGCTTAACATGCTTCTCAAGATCTAGCAAATTGCAAAATCCCAAAAGTACCATTTGTTAGACAATAAGTCTAACACATCAAAACTAATCTAAACAGTACTAATTATTCACTTAACATTTAAAAAAAATGAAAACAAAATTGTATAAGTACTGTGTAGGTAACTAAAAGTATAAAATTGTATAAAATTATACAAAATTGAAGTAAAGTACAGTAAAGTAAAGCTGAACTGTAAACCGAATACCAAAAGTAAACAAAATAGCAATAATCTAAAACTGAGTAATAATATATAAAACTATGTTGTATGTCACTGAGGTAATGCTTCTGATTATGCCATAAAATTGAATGCCATTGAAGTATCACTGAACTACCATGGATATATAGTCTACTGTAGCGCCCCGCCCCGACATCATGCGCAAAACAAACTAAATTCGGCGGTGGAGCGGCGCGCCACTAGGGATTGGCATAACCCATCTTCTCGAATAGGCTAACTAAAGAAACTAGCCACACTGAAGGCTGTTGACTCAACCTAAAAGGAGAGTCGAGATTCAATACTTAAGATATGAGTGAGATACTTATCTTAATTATACTAATATATACATTGGATTATAAAGGCAAGTAAGGAATCTAATATATATTCATAAATATCAGCATTTTCAGTATGCTGATCATATCACAATACTAAGTATAGTAATAGAATAATATAGTGCGGAAGCTAAAGCAAAATATCTAGAATACATTCATTATAGAATAATAATAAATATTCATCTCAGAAAAGAAAAGTAAAATGCATCTAGAATTATTACAAATTGTCTAAAAATGATGCAAGAGTAAAGTTTAATTAAAGTACTGAAATAAAAGTAAAAAGTGACAAGGCAAAAGATAGGTTCACTAAGACTCCATGTACTCCTCATGGATCCCTTGCGAGTTCTCCTATCATAGCTCTACAAATTGCTCAGGATCTAGTAAATTGTCGAATCCCAATAACACATCAAAACAAAATAAACAGTTCTAAAATATCATAATATAATAGTAAAGTAAATAAAATTGTAGAAAAGCTGTAAATGCACTATATAACTGAAACTATGTAAAACTGAATAAAGTAAAATTGAATTGTAAATTAAATGTTGAGAATAACAAAAAACTACGAATAATCTGAAACTGACGTAACCATACCCAACACTGTATTATATGTTATTGGAATGCATCTGAATATACCACAATACTATATGCCAGTAATATGTAACAGAATTATTACTGAACTGCTGAGTCGTACGGTCCAATATATACATACATCCAATTAGGAATATAATTTACTGTGATGCCGGTGCATCCTGAAATTCCCCGATCGATGTATGTAATATTTCGTAACCCATAAATCATCATTGATACTCGTACATCATAGTTCATGCTCATGCTTCTATACTACATGAGTTAAACCCATAAATCTAGAAATACTTTGAGACCGATAATGAATCCAAGATCTCCATTGTGCAAAATTCCACTGAAAATGATTCTGACTTATAGATTCTAATTTTGATAATTGGATTATAGTTGAGATTTTACTTAAAAATCATTAGTTTGGAAGGTTGTATACACATATTTAGCATGTTTTCAAGAAGGGTAATTTTTAACACTTAGTTTGATTAAGTCACACCTAATGAATCGATCTTCAATAGGATGCATCACCTGATTGTGATTTGTATCTCAAGCTAAGCCATTAAAATACCCAAATCATAAGCACATTTAGTGCTCTAAAGAGGGTTGCTTGAATCACATATTTTGCTTGAAGCACACCTATGGAAGCGATCTTCGATAGGAGGCATCACTTGATGGTGACTTTTATTCAATCAAACTAATGGTCTAAGTCCTTAATCATAACACTCTTAAGATTGGATGATTTATTCTAAGTGGGACTATATTTGACTAAACTCGGAATACTACTGAAATAATCCAATATTATGGGTATACACTACTATACCCAACCAATAATCTAGGTTCAAATGATGATATTTAATCAACATGGATTTACCAAGGCTATTAACCCTTACTATAAATGGGTGAGTCCTACACATGGCTCCAAATATGTGATCGAATGATCACTCAATATAGATTTCTATCACAAGGGAGAAGTTCCATTCTAAGTACTTTAGGTGGTTCCTACCATGAGATGTTAAGATCAACTTTTAAGATTAAGTGGAATCATCTAAGCTTCTACCTCGAGATAACACAATAAATCTTCCTACCACATTGGCTTAAAGATTTTTAAGGCTAGTTTTATTAACATACAGGACCTAATGTAGGATCGTCAAGACCTCACATATCTAAATACTAAATACTTTTATATGAGATTATTTATTAAGTTTGATTAACTAGATCAGATAGGTGACCCCTTTTAACCATGTCTTATACTACCATTATGAGATGAAATTAAGTATCTTATTAGGATCTAATTTTGTAAAGAACCATTGTAAATTTTATATTTGGTTTATGTGCTAATAGTCTTAATTAATAGAAAATCAAAGATCTTAAGTTTTAAGTTCAAATGCTTTAACCAAATAAATTCTATGATTATCTTAATAGTTTTAAATTATAGTGAATAAGGATCCATGCCAAATCAAGTATGTTATTGGAGTTATGGGAGTCCAGTTATCTTAAAATCAAATGGATTGATTAAGTGATTTAAGAATTTGGATCTTAATCAGATTAATTAGGGTTTGACTCCTAATTTAACTCAATTAAGATAAATTGGATCAATGGCAAATCATATAGATTAAGGGTGTATTATTGATGGCAATTTAAGATTTAGATCAAGTACTAATCCCTTGATTAAGATCTTAAGATTAAGAGATTAAATTATCATTTCATGGAATTAATGGTTGAAGTTGCATATGAGAGTTTATTTAATTTCATGCTATTATTATAAATGCCTAGTAATAAAAATTTACAGAAATCAGAGGGTAATTAGTGCTAATCAACATTAAATCAAGATATATTAATTAGCACCTAGACCCAAATCCAACCATTGAAACATTATAAAACTTAGCATTTACATTTCATACATATAATTGATTAATTAGAGACTAAGTTTACTAAGATCCAGTAATTAGAAACCCTAATTTTTATTAATTATGATTTTACAAGATTAGAGCATAATTAAAGATATAATGCTCAGAAAATTAATTTACTTAGTACATACATTCTACAAGGTATGAGAAACATATTGACACCTTAATCATGTAATTTGACTAAGTATACATACTAATCAACCCTAATTAAGTTCTATAATAATTAGGCTAATATATAAAATCCAATCATTAAAAGCTTAATATTATTTTATATTATGAATTCATATAATTTTCTAATCAATTTAGTATATAATATTATAAAATTTGAACTAGTGGATCAAAAGTTATCACATTAATTTAAATTGTATTTTTCTAATTAATTAATCCAACCTATTTTCTTTAAAGAAAATAAATATTAAATCGATTAATATTTATTTAAACTGGCACCGACATGTTCCCAAAATACATAGGCCAATCAGGCCTAAAGGCCATCAATGTTAGACAGCGCGGGTCACGGGTCGGCCCGACCCGCGCTGTCATCTTCTTCCTTGCCTAGCCCCGATTGAGGATGGATAGAGCTAACCCTAATCAATGAATTCCTTAGTCGTTGGACCACGCTGACGCATCAGAACGATTGACGCGCATTACTGGGACTGGGACCAATCCTTAGAACCCTAGAATTTCTCATGAGATGGTCTAATTCCATGGGAATATATTTTCCCCATATTGAATTGAATCCCCCACTGGGATCCCACAGTGATGAGAAATTCTCCTCATAGTGAGCAAACCCTGACTAGGGCTTGATCTAGTCTCCATCATGATGCATAGACAGACCAAAGCCCTACTTTGGCTCGACTTGGGAGGCTCTAAACCTCTGAGACCCTACTTGGGTTCCAAGCTCTACAAGCAGAGTAGCCCGATTGATCGATACGATTGATCGATATGATTGATCAGACTAGACCCAAGCCACAGATCCAATCGCAATGCATTTGCCTATACTAGAAATGAGCTCAGCAATCAAAATTGAGAAGGAGCTGAGCCTACATGACTCAGTCCAGAATGGAGGAGTACCTAGATTTGCTAGACGGAGCTAGCGCCAAAAGGCAGAAGGTGATCCACGACAGCAGAGGGTTCAAAAGACTCTTAGGGGTCCTGAACACCAGGAGCAGCCCTCTATCAGCAGTATGCAAACTCGAGAATGCATGGAGGAAGCTTGGCAAACCAGTAATAGCTATCGGGGAAGGGAACTCCAACTGAACTTAATTGAGCAGCAAAAGAATTCTAATGAGAGGCCTGAGGTTATTTATAGCATCAGGGAATTGTGGAGAGTAAGGCTGAGGGCTTGGCTCGACCCTAGGCTTGGGTCATGGAGAGCTCTCAGAGCTTCTATTCAAAGGGTATCGGGCAGAAGGGTCCAGCCATGAGGTTCAACTACATTAGGGAATTGACTAACGACCACGCTGACTGGCCAGGGGAGTGGGGGGACTGGCTCTGCTGTCGGGAATACGAGCGAAGAGGGGGAAGAAGATGAGCAGTGCGGGATCCTTGGCAGCTGTCTGATGGATCGTCCATTGAAGCGGAATGACTCTGATCATCAAACAGTTAACGGTCGATCGAGGGGAGAAGATCGGCTGTTGGATTAAATCTACAGATCCAACGAACGATCAAAGCTACTTATGGCGAGCGATTAGATACTATTCGATCCTATCTTAGAACTGCGGAACGGTCGAGATGGATGAGATCTAATCTAAGGCACTGACCGCTCGATCTATTCCGAAAAATGGATGGCTCAAATAGCGCTCATAGTTTTGAAGGCATACGATTGTTGGAATAGGGCAGATTTGTAATTACAGATTGTTAGGACCCCTAGAATGTAATTTACTAGTTTAATTTAATTTGAATTATGGTCTAAATGATATCCAAATTTTACCAAACTTTCACCCTAGTTAATTTGGGGGTGAAGAATTCAAAATTATAATCAAATTCTAATTTTGAGATCAAAATATTTTAGGTTTAGTGCAGGGCATCTAGATTGATCAAAATACTATCTTGACTTAGAGAAGTCTAATTAATTTCAAATTTTTAGGATTAGCTTAATTTGATATTTTAAAAGTAATGGAATTATAATTAATACTTAATTAGGTTATGAATTAAATGGGATAACAACCCATGGTTGTTATATCTACTGTCTACATACATTATATTTAGAAATACAGTTTATTATGATGCCTAAATATCATGAATTTCTCCTATTAATGTCTGCAACTTTTCATAATTGTGGGGACCCTCCTCATGCCGAATTGATATCAGAGGATCATCCCCACATGAGGTTCCCCGTCGATGAATCCGATTGAGCAGTTTAAGTAGTATAGCAAGTAAGAAGAAATGAGATTATCCATTCAATTAAAATAAAAATTACATCACATAGTTTAATTTAGTACAACAACATAAAGAAAAAAGAAAAATAAAAGAGATATATTGAGCCGATCCTCCTCACTTTTCAGCTACCTCGATCTCCACTAGCTCCTGACCTGACGCATAAAAGTGCGGGCGTTGGAATGCCGGTTAGTCCCGTAGACTAAGTACAAGATATAAGCATACATTTATAAAAGCGTTAGCGGTAAGCAATAAAGGGATAATACAGGGGGATATGCGAAATTTTTATCCTGCAAAGCAATTTGTTAGGTTCATAAAAAAAATTTCACAAAAATGTGCTGAATTTTATCAAAAATATGTCACAAGAATCAGTATGATATGTCTTACATCAGTAAGCATAATCATAAACAATTTGTTATGCTGGGCAAACACAGAACCTTGGGGTCAGACAGAATGTGGGTTCATATTGTAATATAATACCGTACTGTGCCCCCTGTAGGCTACAGCACGCTCCCTTATCTCCCCTCTTTGCTAGCCCCGCCATATATCCCACCTAAGCCACCGTTTCGAGACCCAAAAAAAAATAATGCATGCATTTTTAAGACATTTCATTCAGTATTTAAAGTGCCAGAAATAGATAACTTAAAAAGGAAAGTAAAATTGAATATAAGGCTCAAAGCGGTGCAAAAGCATTTAAAAGAAATTAAGTAAGAAATAAATGTAAGAAAATATCTGGTACCTTTCTTGGGTGATTTTCAAGTTACCTGCATAGTTTAGTATTTAGACTAGTTATTGATTAGTTGATTAATCCTCCTAATAAGGCTACTTGGCCTAAATTTGAGTCTTGGCACGCTTTACGAGGTACAAAAAAAGAGTGTGCAAGTTTTAATTATTCATTATTATTTATTAAAGTTATCCGGGTGATTACGGACACAATGACAACAATTTTACTAAAATCTGAAAATAGCATGCTTTACAATGCAAAAACAAATTTTTAAATTTTGAGATCAAATAAAAAATATGATAATATTTTCAGAATCCTTGAATTCTTCTGATCATTTTGATATAAATTTTCACTATATTTGGACGCCTATTTTGAAAGATATGAATTTTTGAAGTTTTAGGAATTTTCTAAATTTTTACTATTTTTGGAATATTCCGTTACCGTTAACGGTTTCCGTTAAGTTATCGTTAACGTTAACGGTAAGGGAATATTCCAAGAATATTCTCTTTTTGTTAATGGAATCCGTTAACGATGGATGGCGGGTGCCACGTGGCTGACACGTCGCGACCACGTGGCTGCACGTGGCTAGAGTACATATAAATTTGCCACGTGTCATCTGGTGACATGTGGCTGCCACGTGTACAGATAGAGACCGCTCAGCTGCCACGTGTTTGCCACGTAGCACTGTGGACCTTCGAACTACCACGTGGCTGCCACATGGCAGTTATTGTTCATCTTCTCCGACGTACCTGACGCGAACCTCCGCCTCCGGCGAACTTCAGGAGCTTTTTTTGGCGAACTCCGGCAATCTTCCGACGATGTGAATGTGCCCTCCCCATAGCCTCACTGAGGCCTTTAAATAGGCAGGGGCGCCCCCCCTCATAGGCTCCGTCGTCACCCCGCCGCTGCCATCGCAAAATCCCGGCGTGACACTTGGCAACCACCTGTGCGTCGGCGCTGCGGTGCTGCCACGTGTCGCCACGTGGCATCCGCGATTGCGTGGTACAACAGGTGCTGCCACGTGGCGCATGGTGACGCAGTGCAACGAGGTGCTGCCACGTGGCGCCCGGTGACGCTGTGCAATGAGATGCTGCTACGTGGCACCCGATGATGCGGTGCAATGTGGGATCGCCACGTGTCTGCCGCATGACATCTGTGATCGCGCGACGCAACAGGGTGCTGCCACAGGGCGCATTATGACGCGGTGCAACAAGGTGCTGTCACGTTGCGTCTAGTGACGCGATGCAACGAGGTGCTGCCACGTGGCACCCGAAGCTCATGCACGCTGCCACGTGGCAATTTGAGGCTCCTCGCGCTGTCACGTGGCACCCGAAACTCATGCACATTACCACGTGGCAATCCGAGGCTCCACGTTGCGCCCGAAGCTTTGAGCACGTCCACGTGTTGCCACGTGGCAAATAATTTTTTTTTCTTAAATGAATTTTTTAATTCCGAAAAATACAAATTTAATTAAAAACCTTAGGAAAAATTTAATTCCAAATGTATTATGCGCATTTTTTGTCCGTTTGAGCTTTAGGAAAAATTGACCAAAATACTCCTAGAATTCAAATGATCGTAACTTGGTCAAATCAACTATAAATTCAAAAATTCAAGATGCTAATTAGTTTTGAATTTCAATGTCGTTAATAAACTGAAATAATATTCAGGATCTGAATCCTAAAAATTTAGATAAAGACCAAAATACTCCTGGCCTCATTTTGGTCATAACTTGACCAAATTAAGTCTAAATTGGGTCTACTCCTAGTTAAAGTGCTCAGTGTGATAGAGGAAACTATAGTACTGAGTTTTTTTTTTAACAGTATTACTATTTAATGACGACACGGGTCGTCACAATAATCCATATATATAATCACTGATACACATTCCCATGATTATGCTTATGCTCATGTTTCTAAGACTACATATTTTAAATCTAAACAAATTTAGAAAATAATTTAAAATCAAATAATGAATCAAGTGCCTCCATTGTGTAGAATCCATCCAAATGGATTCTGACTTCTAGGTATAATTTCAATAACTAGCTTTGCTTAGGATTTTACTTAAAATCATCAGTTGAAAAAGTTGTATACACATGGTTATATGTTTCCAATAAAAGTAGATTTAACACTTAGCTTGTTTAAAACTGCACTTATCGAAGCACACTTCGATAGAAGGTAGAACCCGATTGCAGTTTATATCTAAAGCTTAGCTGTTTAATAACTTAATTATAGGCATACTTAATGTTCTATACAATATAACTTGAGATACTTAGTTTATTTAAATTGCACTTATCGAAGCACAGTACGGTAGGAGGCAGAACTCGGTCGCAGTTTATATCTCAAACTAAGAATCAAGTTCACTAATTATAATACTCTTAGTCCTTGAAGATTTACTCTAACAGGACTGTATTCGTCTAATCCCTCGAGATAGCACCTGATTATAAGTCCACATTGAAGTGACTCAACTAATTCTAAATATTGCTGAAATGACTCCGCACCATGGATATACATAATCATATTTAACTAATAATTTGGGTTATAACAATTCTATTTAGCAACCAAGGATTTACCAAAGCTATGAATACTGACTCTAATTGGGTGAATCTTACATAATGTTCCAAGAGTGTGACTAATAGATCACTCAATATGGGTTACTACCACATATGAGGAATCTTATTCTAAGAACTTTGGGTAATCCTATCACAAGGGTTTAAGATCAATTTTTTAAGGCTAAGAAAGATCATCTAAGTTCCTACCTTAAGATGTAACAATAAGTTCTTCTACCTCAATGTGTTAACATTTTGTTAAGGCTTTCAATTACATAAAAACTCTATTGTAAGATCATCAAGATCTTACACATCTAATATTTAACTTAATATTTTACACTAAGATCATAAGTTGCATTTATTAAGTCTAAATTAGTTTGATCATATCAGATGGTTAGACCCATCTTATCACATCCTATTGTACAATCATAAGATAAAATCAAGAATATTATTGGAGTTAGATCATAGTGTAAATCATTATAATTTTATAATTATTCTCATACTAAGAATCTTATATAAGAGAAAATCAGATATCTCAAGCTTAAGTTCAAATAATTAATCACATAGATTCTCTTAATAATCTTAGCACTTATAATACAATGTATTTAAGTTTAATGTCAAATTAGATGTATTATTAGAATTATATAAGTTTAATTATCTTTCAATCAAAGTTACTTGATTAAGGTTTAGATCTCATTCAAGATAAGTTAAAGTTTAACCCCTAGCCTTATCAAATTAAGACCAATGATTGATTTATAGATCAATGACAAATCAATGTATTATTAGTGCATTATTGATGGAAAATTTTAGATTTAGATTAAGTATCATTTACCTAATCAAGGTGTAACAATCCAAGGTTGTTACACAGCTTAATTTTAGCCTAATTATATCGTAATTATCATTCCATTAAATTCATCTAACCATTAGAATCAAACCTTGAAGGTTTGGAGTAATTTGGAGCCCAATCGATTATTTTGGAATATTTTAATATTTAATTAATCATAAAATTGAGATATTTATTCTGACCTCAAAATTGAAATTCGACTTCATCGTTGCGATTATCACCCCCAAATTAGCTAGGGGTGATGTTTTGGACACATATGTAAGTCGTCGGATTTTTGTGAATATTTTAATATAATTAAATATCCCGAAAATTAGCACAATTAAATAATCATTAGAATAAAAATCCGACTTCACTGTTGAATTCCTCACCCCCAAATTAACTAGGGGTGAATTTTTAGAAATTTTCGAAGCACATTTTGAAAATCTGAATTTTTGAATAATTGGAGAAAATAAATAAGTAATTAGTTAGTACTTAAATTGTAAATTCACCTCCCCTCTCTCCTAGCTGGCATCCTAGTCAGCTGGCCATGCTCTCCATACGGTTGAGCCCTTGCTTTCCATTTCTCCCTCCCATACTTGATGGGAGAGAGCTTGCCTCTCCCCTCACCTAGCCTCCCTAGCTAATGATGGAGCCTCTCTTCCTCTCCTCCTTTAAAAGAGAAGCACAACCCCTCCTCCTTTTTGCTGCAAGAGCTAAGGCTTTTTCCCTTTCTCCATTTCTGTACCTTGTATTGAAGAAGGAGCTCTTTTCCTCCAAGGTTCTTGAAGAAAACAAAAGTCCCCTTTTTCCTCCACTCCTTGCAAGGCTAAGGTACCCATTTGCTCCTCTCCCTTACCTTCTTCATATTGCTAATATGCGTGTTTGTAGCTCTAGAAACTCATAATAGAGTAAGGAAGCCATTGAGTGTGGCAGCCCTGCCCCGCCATGGTCTTGTTAACTCTTAAGTTAACATGATTACGGTGGAGGGGTTACCAAATGACAAGGTCCCCACTTAGGATTGGATTAGACACACATTCTAATCCAACTTAACTAAGGACTTTGCCATTCATCCCAGAGACTATCACTAAATGATCATACAAGAACTCAGAGTGCGGAACCATAAAATATAACATCCATCCATACAATACAATAATCCAAAATAAGAAAAGTGTTGAAAAGAAATGATTAACCTGTATTATTACAACATTTTAATAAGTTTAAAGAACTGAAAAGAAAACTCTCAATCTCACAAGCAGAAAGGAAACTAAATCTAAGGGTCTTCAGGCACAGACTCCTTTTCCAATGGTAAGCTCTCCACTGGATCAACTGCTCCAATAAACTCAGAACCTACCATTATTAGTTTCATAATGGTAGGGCCCCAGCTAACAAAAGAAAAAGTGGTTAGACTATTATCTAAGTACATTTTAGGGTAAAAGTTTTATTAATTTAACTGAATATCACCATAAACCAGTACAACAAGCAAGTAGGTGCAAAAAGCGTAAGAAAAGAACGGTATAAAGTTATAAACAAATAGTTTATAACTAAATCAATTAGAAAGTAAGCATATACCTCCTCCAAGCAACTGCAATAAAGTCAGGTAAGCAAAAGAAAGACTAAACAAATACTATAAAGAAAATACATCCTAAATATATTTATGATCAAATAATTATATGCTAATCGACATAAAGTAAGAAAAACATGTGAACAAGACTAGCATCCTAAATTCAACAAGTAAATCGAGCATCCTATGTATATACAAGGCTTAGAAAAGAACAGGAAAACTATGAGTAAAAACAGTACTAAATGCAGAATATGAAAAGTAAAACTGTAACTGAAAACTGAAAACTAAAATAGCTATTCAAGCCACTCAATTGAAGGCATACTCAGTAAAATACTTAGCCTGATGGGCCAAGAAAGAAGCTCTGAATTGAGTATCACTGAGAAATCTCTTAGCCTGATGAGCTAAGATAGAAATTAAATGTATGTGTACTTGAATTAGTATAACCATATCAGATCCTGACTATCCAGTCAGTACGGACAAGAGTCTATCCATCCTATCCCACTGACTAGGCATGGCATAGACTATCGGACTGACCCGAACAATGAAGCTGACCCCGAACGAGTGATTGAAGAGGCATACTAATCAAGTTACACATTACGAAAATATGAGAAGAAAACAAAATGCTATTTATGAATGATCAAAGTTGACCTAAGATAATTATCAATTATCTTATGTATCTCATATATGCTTATGGTTTTAAGCTCAAAATCAAGGTAAGCGAAGCATCAAAAACAAATTGAGCAAAAGACTCTATCTAAAACACAGGTGATATCCTTTGTTGTCTACTTTTTCGTTCTATCTACTCTAAGTTACATAAGTTTTAGAATCATCAATTCTTACACATTATGTAACTTAGAATCACAAATCTTACTTATTGAAGATAATTAGGACTAGCCAAGTCCTAACTATATCTTAATCAAAAGATGACTACTTGATTAAACTGAATAAATCATCAACCTAATTTTATAATTTAAATTACCCTAACCTCATCTTGATTAGTCAAATCAAGATGAAAAGATTAAGAATTAGACCCCAGATGATGGGGTCTAATCACTTAATCCAAAGGTATAACTAAAGATCTAAGGTTTTTGAAACCAAATCTCACAGATTAAGTTAAGGAAAATCCTAATGATAAATCAATTCATTATGCTAGATCTCTATTATTAGTTCTAAAGTTTAAAGATAAGATAATCATTCAATAAACTAAGAAAAATCTATAAACTAATAAACTCAAGGTTTCACCTATTGAGTAACCCATTTTACTCAACAGATGAATTCTAACTTAAGATCTATTCATAATCTTAAGAATTAAGGCTCTTAATTACTAAGAGTATTTCTCAAGACACACATCCTAATTAATGTTATAAAGACTTAAAGAATGATCTAAAAAATGATTTAAGGAAAGAAGATTCACCCACTTAAGACAGAATTTTTTTTTAAGGGCTAAGATTGAGATTTTAATCAAAATCTAATTTAGGCTTGGACTTGATTAATTTCAGCTATAAATCATTCTATTTACTGATTATAATGATTATAAACTGATTTTGGGGCTTTTGAAAGCTAAACCCTAAATTTGGGCAAAATTACCATTTTACCCCTACTTAAGGGTTTAGAATGATCAAATTTTGATCTATGGTTCTAAATCTGAAATTTTCTTTTGGAATATGGTTCTTACTGTCTAATGTAAGATTAGACAGCAACTAAACCAATTTTGGGTAATTATTTAGCCTTATGAGATTAAATTAGTAAGTTTAACTCATAAGGGCAAATTAGTAATTTGGCTAAGTGAAAGTTCAATTTTCTTTCAGATTACTGGTTTTTACTCTCTAAGCTTTCCATAGAATCTAAAATTGCTAAATTTTGATAAGTATTGGCCAAGTTATGACCAATACAAGATTTAGGGTTTAAGGGTTAATTAAGGGATTCTTAATTATGGGTCAAAAATCCTAACTTTGTCAATTAATGTCCAAATTGAGTAAAATCAGTGGCTATCATTTACAAATAGTCCACTGATCACAATGACATGTAGTGGGCTCAATTTGGATCTAATTTGACTAAGTTAAGACCTAATTATGGTTAAGAGTGATTAGTGAGTGATTAGCAAAATTAACTACTCAAACACTAATCCAACTTTATAGATAGATTTAAATAACTCTATAAGTCTTCTGAAACTTAAATCACTCAATTTGGATTACTAGATTTGCTAATATTCACTAATTAAGTTTTGGAGTAATTAGAAAAGATTAGCAAATCTAATCATTGGATCTAAAATACTTTTACAGATTACTGTTAATTAGGTTTTTTTGATCTAAATTGATATTTGGATCATTAAATTTGGAGCTCAATTAACCAAGTTATGGTCAATTTAAGTTTTAGGTTTAATTAGGGTAATTAGGGTTAAGTCCTAAAAGTGATTAGTCAAATACTAATCCAAATAGCAAAATTAATACTACTAGAATGATCCTTAGGATTTTGTGAGTATTTTAAGACCAATATTGGGTATGTTTGGATATATATACACAGTTATAGTTAGATGAAAAATTGGGACATTTAGGGTTAAATTAGATATCCTAAATGTCACTAATTAAATACTCATTCAAACTGAGATTTGACAAACCCAATGTGTTCTTCTTATTTTTCTGATTCCAACGATATATAATTTTGTATATTTTGGACTTATAAATATTAAGTTGTGATTATTTAAAGTTTTATAGTTTATTTAATTAAATTAAAACTGATTTAAATATACATAATTTAATTAATTAAATAAAATTCGTTTATATAATTAAATTAATTTTTTATTTCTGCAGGTGTTCATTTCTGTAACAGCGGCGGGCCAGGTGTCGCTCCAGGATTGGCTGACAAGACGCAGATGGGCCCACTGCAATAATTTCTGTTGTCTGTTGAGTCAATTCTTGCGGGTCCCAGGGACACGTGTCCAGACGACGAGGCAGCCGCGTGCTGTGCAGGGCCCACACGTAGAGAAAGACGGCCCGAGCAAAGGATTATGGGTCGGGGTCAACTCGACCTGACCCAGGATAACCGCGACTCCTCGTCCGAAGAAGCACGACACCGGCTGCTAGGGCATCATTTTTAGCGGCCTTCCCGGTGGCGGCGATGGCCAAACCACCCGTCGTTTGAACGAGGACGTCAAGACCCAACTAATAACATAAAGATTGAGGTAGGAAGTGAACTAGATCGACCCCATATTCTAACCCTAATTACAGTGCTTGCGAACGGCTTACTCATAACGAATTCCACTGTGGCTATTAGATCAAATACACATGATCGAATCATTGATTTCTAAATCAAGCATCATACAATTTCGATCTAAGCAATGGAATAGCTATATGAAAGAAAGTTGCGATAATCAAGTATATGAAATGGGAAATCGAGGTACCTTCAGGAGTTTAGGCGAACGCCGAGAGGAAGAATAGTCCGCTCGAAAATTTTCTCAGGATGCAAAAATCGAACTTGAACATGGGAAAAGGATTTAGAGTAGAGTTAAAAGCGGTTGATGGCACTAGTTGAGTGAATAGAAGGCGACGACCATCGCGTGTCGAGTCGCAATACACGCGGTGCAGGCACTCCATAGGGAGGAAGAAGATGCCCTACGACCGTCCGATCGGATCGATCGGACGATCCAAAGGTGATTCGCGTGACTCAGACGGCGTCAAGAGGAGGGAATGGCGCCGTCAAATGCATTATATAAAATTTAATTATATATTTAATTTATCGTATTTTATTAATTAGTTTTAATAACATAAATAAGATCCAAAAATTTTCAATAAATCACCCCTAGCTAATTGAGGGGTGAGGAATGCAACGGCGCACTCGAATTTTTGTTTTGACAAGTATTTATTTATTTGATTTTTTTAGGTATTTAAATATTATTAAAATATTCGATAAAAATCCAACAACTTCCAAATGTCTTCAAAACTTCACCCCTAACTAATTTTAGTGTTCTGAACGCAATGGTGGAGTCAAATTTTCAATCTGAGATCTAAATAAAAAGTCAATTTCTAGGGTTTGGAATTTTCCAGAATTTCTGATTTGACTCAGTTGACTTCTGATTTGACCTAGATTTTAGAGATGCGTTCTAAATTACTTAATTAGTGACTTAGAACCTTAGTTAAGACTTAAATTGATCTTAATTAATCAAAGTAACAACTTGAGTTGTTACATTGAGGCTCATTGAGGCACCTCATTTATTTGAAAAATGCATGCTCTGTTTTTGTCTATTTTGTACACCCTATTTTTTATCCACATTTTTCATATAGTTAGCATACTCTATTTGTGCAAATTTTGGTGTCGATGGAAAGGTATCAGAAAGATCTTTCCATTGATTTATGGCACCGCTCATAGAATGATCAGTATTGAGAGTATCTGAGCTCGAAAATAGGCCTTACAGGTTTCGTCCAGCGCGCTGCAGCGCCCAAGATTGCAAAGGACCACTGCAGCGCGCTGTAGCGCACTGCAGTGAGCTGCAATGGTATTTCGGCAGAAACTATATAAAATTAATTATTAAACAGTAAATCGCAAGTTGGACTATTGCAGCGCGCCATAGCGCGCTGTAGCGGGCTGTAGCGGAATTTCGGGAAAACTTTAAGAAATGTCAAAAAAATAAATTAATTAAATAGTTATTTCGCAAGTTGATCCGTTGCAGCGCTGAGAGCTCCATCGCACGCTGCAGCTGGCCGCAGCGTTGAGAGCGCCACCGCGCGCTGCAGGGCAGAAGCGCCACAACGTGCTCCAGCGCCAAAAGCGCTGCAGCGCCCGAATTTGCAAAATACTCAGAATTTTTTGAAAATTACCCATTTTTGGTTGAAATGGCCAAAACTTAATTGTTTTTGCATTTTAAGGCCCAGAAGACCCTAGTGGGACTAAATAATATCAAATATGAACATTGCATAAAATTATATATGGAAATTTAGTTTGAAACTTTGTCATCTTTATCAAATGCTCAAAATCTATCATGAATTTTAATTGTATTATGCCAATTGCTAGATAATAGAATTATTAGAAGCTTGCATGGAATAGGTTAATCTTAAGAGCTAAATAGTATGAAACTTAAGTCCTTTTAATTTGTAAATAAGTGCTAAGTCCTTTGGTTGATTTAGAATTAGTTAGCCTTAATTACTTTTCATTTTATGTCGAATTTACATTTCTATGCTTTTATAATTTTAGAATGTATGCTAGAGAACTTTAACATTATTTGGACACCTAAATGTGCTTAAATTGATATTAAACTATAATTGAACATAACAATCATGCTAACTTGATTAAGTAGATGATACTTAATCCAAACCTGAAATTATTATCAATAATACACTAATAACACATTGATTTGTCATTGACCTTTAAAAGTAATATTTAGTCTTAATGGTAGAAGGGTCAGGGGTTAAACCCTAACTTATCTTGATTAAGATCTAAACCTTAATCACTTAATTAATTAACTTGATTGAAAGATAATTTAATTGACATTATTTCAATAATGCATCTGATTTGATATTGATCTTAAATCATTAAATTAGAAGTGCTAAGGATAATATTAAATATGTGTGATTGAATCATCTGAATCTAAACTTTAGATCTTTGATTTTCTATTATATAAAACTATTAGCATAAGATGGATAACAAAATTATAATAATTTATGAAATGATCTAACTCTATTAAGATCTTTGATTTTATCACATGATTGTAGAATAGGAAAGGGTTAAGTGGATTCTAATCATATAATTTGATCACTTTAACCTAAGTCTAGCAAGTAAACTTTAAGAAGTAGAAAAGTGAGATCTTAAGGGTCTTGCTTTAAGATCGTTCTTGAAATGTTTAAGGACCTTAATTATTGATATCTTGAGGTAGGAAGAGCATTTGTAATTTATTGAGGTAGAAACTTAGATGATCTTTCATAACTTTAGAAATTGAACTTGATATCTTGTGATAGGGATCATCTAAAGCACTTAGAATAGAACCTCTCCCTTGTGGTAGAATCCAATATTGAGTGATCTTTTGATCACATCCTTAGAGCCTTGTGTAGGACACACCTATTTAGAATAAAGATTAATAGCTTTGATAAATCCTTATTGATTAAATATAATCTTCTGAACCCATATTATTGGTTGGGTATAGTAGGGTATACCTATAGCACTAGATTATTTCAGTAATATTTAGGATTGGTTGATTCACTCCAATGCGGACTTATGACCAGGTGCTATTCTGAGGAGTTAGACGAATACAGTCCTGTTAAAGTAAATCTTCAAAGACTAAGAGTGTTACAATTAGTGAACAAAATCCTTAGTTTGAGATATAAACTGTGATCGGGTTCTGCCTCCTATCGTAGTGCATTTCAAAAAGTACAGTTTAAGCAAATAAAGTATCTTAATTCACTTGGTGTAGACTACTAAATATGCTTGTAATTAGGTCATTTAATGGCTTAGCTTAATATATAAACTGTGACTGGGTTCTACCTCCTATCGTAGTGCGCTTCGATAAGTGCAGTTTAAACAAGTTAAGGGTTAAATCCACCTTTCTTTCAAGTATACTAAATATAAGTATACAATCAACCTAGCTAATAGTTTTTAAATAAACTCTCAACTTTAACCAAGTATCGGATTAGAATATAGGAGTCATAATCCTTTTAGTAGGATTCTACATAATGGAGACCTTGAATTTACTATTGGATTTTAAAGCATTTTTTGAATTTTTGGATTTACCTCATGTAGTTAGAAGTATGAGCATGAGCATAAGCATGATGTGTGAGTATTAGAATGATGTATGAGTATCAATGATGATTTATGAGTTACAAAATGTTGCATCATTGACTGGGGAATTTCAGGATGCATCGGCATCATCAGTAAATGGTATTCCCAACTGGATGTATGTATACATTGGATCGTACTATTCATAGCAATTCAGTGATATTTCGATTACATATCAGTAGCATACAGTATTATGGTATATTCAGATGCACAGTTTCAGTGACATACATCATAGTTTTATATATGATTACTTAGTTTCAGATTTAGTATCATTTTGGTTTATTTTCAGTATTCAGTTTATAGTTCAGTTTTACTTTATTTCACCTTACTTCAGTTTTATACATGTTTATACAGTTTTATATTTTTAGTTGCCTTTATAGTATTTCTAAGAATTTAATCATATTATATAAATATTAAATGAATAACTAGAACTGTTTAGACTAGTTTCGATGTGCTAGACTTATTATCCAATATGGGGTACTTTTGAGATCCGATAATTTGTTAGATATTGAGCAGTATATTGAGCCAGGTCAGGAGGACACCCAGGAGATTCAGGAGGAGCCCGTAAAGCACTATGGACTCTTTTCCAATTCTACTACTTTTCTGCTTAGTTTATTTTCAATTCAGTACTTGGCTCTATGTCCATTATTCAGTAAATATTTGTAATAATTTTGGATGTATTTTCTTTTTTTTTCTGAGATGAATATTTTCAAACAGCTTCTAAGATGAATGTTTCTGGATGTTTGCTTTAAGCTTCCGCACTCTGTTATATACTACTTATACTTAGTATTATGATGTGATCAGTATACTGGAAATACTGATATCTTATGCATATATTAGATTCTTCATGTTGTATTTTAAATCCAATGTATGTATTTGTCTAATACTTAGGATAAAGATACTGCCCTTATCTTAAGTATTAGCTCTCAACCCTCCTTGAGATTGAGTCAGCAGCCCTTCAGATGGGTTTTGTGTCTTCAGCTATTTCGGGGAAATGGGTTATTCCTCCCCGAGTGGTGACCGCTCCACCACTGAATTAAGATTTTTACCCCTTTGCGCGCAGCGACGAGGCGGGGCGCTACACAAGGTCTTAAGATTCTTATGTTCAAATATAGTTTAATATCAAATTGAGTAAATAAAGGTGTCCAAATCAATATTAGATTCTCTAACATACATAAACCTTATATTAATTAAAATAATGAGAAATTAAGGTTAATCAAATCTCAAATCAAATATAAAAGTGATTAGCACTTAATTACAAATTTAAAGCAATTATATTCCATACAATTTGATTATTAATACCTACTTAGTCATACAAGTAATCAAAGATTCTAACATTAATATTTGGCACAAAAAAGTTAAGTAAACATATAAAGAATTTTAGCATATGCTATAAATAATAAATTTTCACATTTGAATTTCACATAAAATTTTATATAATGCTTAATTTTACTAAAATTAGGTTCAAATCTGATAATTTTGGCCCCACTACGGTCATAGGATTTTTAAAATATGTAAAATGTAAAGTTTTGGCCATTCCGGATAGTTTTGGGTAATTTCAGACAGTTCTGGGCGCTTTGGCACGTTATGGAGCGCTGCAGCGCGCCACAGCGCTTTCAGGTGATGTAATGGATTGCAGCGTAGTGGCGTGCTACGATGTCTAATTCCCCGAGGTGCAGACACTATGGCGCATTGCGATGGATTTCATTTAATTTCATCAAAATGTTTTTATGCTTCATCAAACTATTATGTCGTCGCGGCGTGCTGTAGCGCCCTGCAGCATGCTGCGGCGAACTCAAATTTGAAACTCGGGCGCTACGGTGCGCTGAGGCGGATTTAATTTCATCAAAAAAAATTTATACTTCATCGAATTATTATACCACTGCGGCGCACGATAGCGTGCTACGGCAAACCCAAATTCGAAACTCGGGCAATGCGGTGAGCTGCAACGTCCGACGATGATTTCGCTTATGCGAAAACTGTGATGGCCCTCCTTTTACACCTAAATACTTCTAATCTTGGGCACCTCATGTGTAGTGTCATATACCAATGGAAAGGACTTTCTGATACCTTTCCATTGATACTAAAATTGATATGAATGGATCATTATAATAAATAGAAATTAAAGTTATAGCTACAAGTATACAAAAATCATTCAGTTTTCTTGACAGAAATTTTAATGGAGGAATGAGCTTCAATCGAACTCATTTGAGTCACATTGAGGTTCTATGATTACACAAAGACGTTATGCAAGAGCTAATAAAAATATCACCCACAACATTTTGATAAATCAAGGAGAAAGTAGCCAAGGAATTAGAGCAAATTGGTACCTTTGATTAGGAAGAAAAATTGAACTATGTTTTCTTCTTCAGGAACTTGGAGGAAGGGAGATTCCTCTTTAGCACAAAGCTCAACAATGGAGAAAGGAGGAGAAGAGGAGACCTCATCTGAGCAAAAATAGTATGAGGAGGGGTTGAAGCTCCATCTTATAGGAAGATGGAGGCATGGCTATGAAATGGGATGAGGAGGTGCCCTCACATCCAAGGCATGGAGGAGAATGGCTCAGCTTCTCCCTCGTGTGCACAGGATTTAGAGGAAGGGGGTTCCGAATAGAGAAAGGTGGAGTGGGCCCTTGCGTAGGAAGTAAAATGAAAAAAAAAATGGCTTAATAAAATTAATTAATTAATTTTTATTTTCTAATTACCAATATTTTCTTAATTAAAATTAGATGAATGAATGGGCTCCGAAAATTCTCAAAAATTCACTTATAGATAATTTGGGGGTGATGAATTCAACGACGAAGTCGAATTTTGATTATAATGATTATTTAATTATTCTATTTTCTGGTGCATTTAATTATATTAAAATATTCGCAAAAATCCTACGATTTTAAAATACGTTCAAAACATCACCTCTAGCTAATTTGGGGGTGACGATCGCAATGACAAAGTCGAATTTTTATTTTGAGGTCAAATTAAATACCTCAAATTTCTAATTAATTAAATATATTAAAATATTCTAATTATTTAATTGAGCTTCGAATCGCTCCAAATTTCCAGATTTGGTTCCAACATGTAGATGAACTTAATGGAATGCTAATTAGGATACGATTAAGCTAAAATTAAACTGGGTAACAACATTGGGTTGTTACAAGAATTCAGTTTAATAAGCTTAAATGAATTAATATTAATTCCAAATCACTTGCTTTGCTAATTTTGTTAACCAATTCAGGTTTCTAAGGCTTAAGAATGCTTAAACCTAATTTTGGGTAAAATGACTATTTTGTCCCTACTTAAGGGTCTAAAATATAAATTTTTGATTTTGGGTTTCAAACTAAAATTTATTAGTGCTAAATAATTACTTATTATCTAATATGAAGATAGACAATAAGTACACCCAAATTGGCTAAGGATTTAGGCTCATGAGCTTAAATTAGGGTTTTAGCTCATTATGAAGAGATTAATAATTTTACTTAGGAAAATATAAAATTTATATTACATTTATATTATTTACTACTTAAGGATTCCATAGAGTCTAAAATTACTAAATTCTGAGATCATTTGGCCAAGTTATGGCCAAAACAAGATAGAGATCTAAAAGGGTAATTAAAAAGGTTTAAGAATGATTCAAAAACTTAACTTTTCCAAATGATGTTCAAATTTAGCAAATACAGTGGCTATATCTTTCCTATAATACACTGAGTACAATGATTAAGAGTATATAGAATTTGAATCTCATTTTCTTAACATATTCATAATTAGAATTTAATATGATTAATGAGTGATTAGTGAAATTAATCTCATAAATAAAAATTTAAATTCACTATGGTGTTCTACTATACTCTAGGAGCCTATAGTAACTTTAGTTTTTAAATTCAGTAATCAATTTTTGGGGTGCTTAGAGCTAATTAGGAAACTTAATTACCAAAATTGAAATATTTATGCAATTTACTGATCCTTAGGTTCTCCTGATCAAAATGGTATATTGAATGACCTAATTTTAGGTTTAAATGATCAAGTTATAGCCAAATGAATTTCTAGAGCTTAAGAGTGTAATTAAGGATAGGTCATAGAAGTTGTTAGTCAAATTATACTTCAAATAACAAAACTAATACTATCAGCATAATCTTTGTATTCTCTTGAACAAAATGAGATATATATTAACTATATTTAGAGCTAAGGGCACAAAGTTATGAGCATTGGAAGTTTTTAGGGTTTAATGAGCATTTAGGAAGGTTCAAAATATCATTAGCAAATATTCTTGTCCAAATAAAAACTGAACACTATCATAATATTCCTGATATTTTTTTAGTTAAAATGATATATATATATATATATATATATATATATATATATTTGATATATTTGGATTAATGGATTAAAGATATGAATGGTTAAAGTTCAAGCATTTATTTGATTTAATTCAAATCAATTAAATTAAGAGATCCTCAAGTTAACGACTAATTAATGCTGCGGGTCCCACTAACATTCGTAGCACAGCGCTACCCATGAATCTCAACAACACAGCAGGATGCGGGACCCACAGACGATGACAACGGCTAAGACACGAGTCAGGATGAGCTTTACCTGGTCCGACCTCGAAAGGGGAAGAGCCTTCTTCCCCGATGGATGATACGCTGTAACAACCCAAGGTTGTTACCCCAGCTTAATTTGAGCATAATCATATCTTAATTATTATTCTGTTAATTTCATCTAGCTTTTAGAACCAAACTCTGAAAGTTTGGAGCAATTAAGAGTTAAGTCCAGTATTTTGGATTATTTTAATATTTAATTAATTAGAAATTTGAGGTATTTATTTTGACCTCGAAATTGAAATTCGACTTCGCCGCTGTGATCGTCACCCCCAAATTAGCTAGGGGTGATGTTTTGGACGCATTTGGAGGTCGTCAAATTTTTGTCAATATTTTAATATAATTAAATACCCCGAAAATTAGCATAATTAAATAATCGTCGGAATCAAATTCTGACTTTGCCGTTGGATTCCTCACCCCCAAATTAGCTAAGGGTGAAGTTTTGGGAATTTTCGGAAGATGTTTTAAAAATCTGGATTTTTAAATAATTAAGGAAAATAATTAAACAATTATTTGATCCTTAATATGCATTTCTTCCCCTCTCTCTCCTAGTTGGCTAGCCACATTCCCCTCATTCGGCTGGCCGTTTCTCCCCCGCCCCGCCCCCCCCCCCCCCCCCCATTTATCTCCTATGCAAGCAAAGGCCACTCCTTCCACTTTATACCTTGATGTGAGGTCACATCCTCATCCCCTCTCTTAGCCCCTATCTTATGATAGCTCCATACTCTCCCTCTTCTCCTTTAAAAGGAGAGCTCAGCCCATCTTCTTCTCCTTGCTAAAATTTTCTCATCTCTCCCCCTTCATTGCTAGTCCTTGTGCTGAAGAAGAAGGCTCATCCCCAAGATATTGAAGAAAGCAAAGGTCATCTTCTTCCTCTCATTCTAAGGATAAAAAGGTACTTTGCTCCTCTCTTTGTCTAGTTCATCTTGCTATTATGCTTATTGTATCTCTAGATAACCATGTTTAGGCATGCAAGCCATTACAACTCTCCAAGATATAAAATGTACTGCTCTGTTTTTCATTTACTCAGCACACCTTATTATTCATCTATATTTTTAGCATATGTAGAATGCTTTGTTTATGCCGATTTTGGTGTCAATGAAAAGATATCGGAAAGACTTTTCCATTGATATATGACACCAATCATGAAACTCTTTAGATTGAGAGTATTTGAGCTCGAAAACTGACATTACAGTTTTCATCCGGGAAGAAAATGATGCAGCGCCCAATTTTGCAAAATAAATCGCTGCAGCGCGCTGTAGCACGCTGCAGCGGGCGGCAGCAGTAGTTCTGCGAAAACATATAGAAATACTTAATTGAATTATTTGCAAAGTAGACCGCTCCAGCGCGCTGCAGCGGGCTACAACGGTATTTCATGAAAAACTTAGGAAAATTATTATTTCACTACTTGAACAGCAATTCAAAAAATGGGCCGCTACAGCGCACTGTAGCGCGCTGCAGAGGACTATAGTGGAATTTTCAGAAAAATTTTAAGAAATTCCAAAATGAATTAATGCAACAGTATTTTCGCAAATTCAACCGCTACTGCGCGCCATAGCGCGCCGTAGTGGGTCGCAGCGGGCCGTGGCGCACCCTAGTGGTAAAAGCGCTACAGCGCGCTGTCATGCAAAAAGCACTATCGCGCGCTGCCGCGTGAAAAATGCTACAGCGCACTGCCGCGTGAAAAGCGCTACCGCGCGCTACAGCGCCCGAACTTGCAAAACTTCCCAGAATTTTAGAAAACTATCCAGATTTTGTAAAACTACCCAGTTTTGGCTGAAATGGTCAAAACTTCATTGTTTTGGTATTTTAAGACCTCTAGGACCCTAGTGGGGCTAAGTTATAATAAATTTGAATATTTTTTAGCTAAAATTGAACATTATATAAAATTCTATGTTGAAATTAAATTTGAAACTTTGTCATTCTTAATGTGCTCAACAATCTACTATATACTTTAAATGTATGTCATGCCAAATAAGTAATAAAATTCTTAAAAGCATATATCAAATAGGTAAACTTTAATAACTTAAATAGCATAAAACTTAAATCTTTTAGAATTGTGATTAAGTGATAATCCCTTTGTTTGTTTTAGGATTTGATTAGCATTAATCACCTTTTTATTTCATGTTATTTTTCTATTTATATGCTTTTATAATTTTTAGGATGTATGTTAGAGAACTATAAACATTATTGGGACATTTAAGTATACTTAATTGACATTAAATTACAACCGCACACACAAATCTTGATAACTTTATTAAGTAGATGGTACTTAATCCAAACTTAAGTTTGACATTAATAATTTACTAATAATACATTGATTTGTCAATGACCTTTAAATTAATATCGGTCTTAATGCTAGCAAGGTTAGGGGTTAAACCCTAGCTTATCTTAATTAAGATCTAAACTTAATCACTTAATTAATTAACTTGATTGAAAGATAATTCAATTGACATTATTTCAATAATGCACATGATTTGATACGGATCCTAAATCATTGAATTAGAAGTGATAAGGTTAATATTGAATATGTGTGATTGGATCATCTGAATTTGAACTTTAGATCATTGATTTTCTCTTATATAAGACTATTAACATAAGATGAATAATAAAACTCTAATGATTGACGAAATCACTTAACTCTAATAACATTCTTGATTTTATCCCATAATTGTAGAATAGAAAAGGATCAAATTAATTTCAATCATTTGATCTGACCACTTGAATGTTAACTTATGAAGTAGAAGTGTGAGATCTTAAGAGTCTTACTTTAGGATCGTCTTGAAATATTTAAAGACTTTAATTATTGATATATTGAGATAGGAAGGACTTTTGCAACTTATTCAGGTTGGAATCTTAGATGATCCTTCACAACTTTAGAAATTGAAGTTGATATCTTGTGGTATGGATCACCTAAAGTAGTTAAATTGGGACTCGTTCATTATGGTAGCAGCTTATATTGAGTGATCCTTTGATCACATCCTTGAAGCATTGTATAGGACTCACCCATTTAGAGTAAGGAATAATAGATTTGATAAATTATTCTGATTAAATAGAGTTGTCGAACCCAAGTCATTGATTGGTGTAGTATGGTATACTCATAGTACTAAATTATTTCAGTAGTATCCAGGAATGGCTGAGTCACTCTAAGTGAGATTTATCTTTATGCTATCCTGTGGGCTTAGGCAGATATAACATCGCTCAGAGTAAATCAATTGATCCTAAGAGTGTTATAAATAGGGACTTATTCCTTAGTTTGATTAAAATACAAATCTCCATCAGGTGATGCCTCCTAGCTAAGATCGCTTCAATAGGTGTGGCTTAAACAAACTAAGTAATTCGAGTCACCTTTTTTAGAACACTAAGTGTGATTGTGAGTTGGGCATCTTAATGACTTAGCTTGAGATACAAATTGCCATCGGGTGAGGCCTCCTATCGAAGATCGCTTCGTTAGGATGACTTAATCAAACTAAGTGTACCACCTTTCTTGTAACCATGCTAAATATGTGCATACGATCATCCCATCTAATGATCTTTAAGTAAATTCTCAACTTTAACCAATTATCGAGCGAGAATTTAGTAGTCAGAATCCTTTTAATAGAATTCTGCACAATGGAAACTTAGAATTCATCATCAGATTTCAAAGCATTTTCTAGATTTTTGGATTTATCTCATGTAGCTTAGAAGCATGAGCATGAGCATAAGCATGATATTGAGTATCGGTGATGACATATGAGTATCAGTGATGATTTTTGGGTTACAGAATATTGCATATATTGATTGGGAAATTTCAGGATGCTTCGGCATCACAGTTCCCAACTGGATGTATGAATACATTGGACCGTACGACTCATAACAGTTCAATGATATTTTGGTTGCATATCAGTGGCATACAGTATTGTAGCATATTCAGATGTACAGTCTCAATAATATACATCATAATTTACATATGATTACTCAATTTTAGATGCAGTACTATTTTGATTCATTTACAGTATTCAATTTATAGTTCAGTTTTATTTTACTTTGCTGCAGTTTTGTACAGTTTTATACAGTTTTATGCTTTCAATTATCTTTACAGTATTTCAGCAGATTTAATTATATTATATAAATATTAAATGAATAACTAGAACTGTTAGATTAGTTTTAATGTGTTAGACTTATTGTCTAACACGAGGTATTTTTGGGATCCTGCAATTTGCCAGACCCTGAGCAGTATATTGAGCCATGTCAGGAGGATAACCAAGAGATTCAGGAGGAGCCAGCGGAGCATTAGTGGACTCTTCTTCAGTTTTACTAGCTCATTTCAGTTCAGTATTTAGTTTTTATGTCTGTTTCAGTAAAATATTTGTAATAACTTTGGATATATTTTCTTTTCTTTTCTAAGACAAATATTTTCATACAGCTTCTGTGATAAATGTTCTAGATATTTGCTTTAAGCTTTCATACTCTGTTATATTCTACTTATACTTAGTATTGTGATGTGATCAGCACACTGGAAATGCTGACATCTTATACATATATTGGATTCCTATTATATTCTAAATCCAATGCATGTATTTATCTAATACTTAGGATAAAAATACAACTCTTATCTTAAGTATTAGCTCTCAACCCTTATTGAGGTTGAGTCAGCAGCTCTTCAGGTGGGCTTAATTTTTAGCTATTCGGGAAGACAGTTTATTCCTCCCCTAGTAGCGCACCGCTCCGCCTCCAAAATTGCGGGGCGCTACACACGCGATTAGGGCTTCGCCCAACGCAGCACACAACGCTATCATGGCGTAGACTAGATGGCGAAGGAAGGCATAAGGTTCGGCCTTTCCACAGAGCCAACCTCAAGTCCCAACAAACCTTCGACCTTTGACGATTATGTGTATTAGAGTCCCTAGGGTTATGGTCCACTCGACTGGCGATTGATCAGAGAATCGAGCTCAATTGAGCTCGATTGAATCATTGCGAAAAATTAATGCATATTAATGAACATTTAAATGAAGTAATCCAATCGAATTATTGAGGAAAGTTGACAAATGTGCATTTGGCAAGCAGAGTACCTCTGGAATGCACCGAGGGTTTGCGAGAGATGAAAATTGATGAACGGAGGAGTAGCTTTAGATATTTATTCCATGTAAGGTAGGAGATATAGATGATAGAGTGAGTGCGAAAGAATTTTAAGTCTCGATTGCATGTAAAGATTCAGCGGTGGGCTGAGCTCCACGCGGAGATGGGCGACTGCCGTGTGCGCAGGAGCTTGACACGCGTAGCACTGGGCGACATAGGCGAAGCCAGGCCCATTCGATCAGGATGACCCTGATCGAATGGTTCAGCGCCCAATTAGGTTACGGGCCTGGCCCGTCATGAGAAACATGGGTCCGGCCAAATAATGGAGAGGGAGAGGGCGGGTTATGAGCAAGCAGGTCCCACATAATATAAAATTAATTTATAATTAATTCAAATTTATTAATTAAATTTGAATGATCAAATGATTTTATAAAAATTCCAAAATTTTACCCTTAACTAATTAAAGGGTGAGGATTGCAATAACAATATTAGATTTCGATTTTGATGAGTATTTTTTTATTCAAAATTTTGAGGCATTTTAAATATATTAAAATAAATAGGAAAAATTCAAGGATTTCCAAATGATTCTAAAACATCGCCCTTAACTAATTTGGAGGTGATGAGCATAATGATGAAGTTAGGTTTTTGATTTGATGTCTATTTAGATATGTCATTTTCCCAATTATCGAGATTTCCAAATTTAGGGTTTTGATCCAAACAACTTATAATTTGGACCAAAATATAAGGGTGTGCTCCTAATGGCTTGTTAGTAGCATTAGAATCAAAATCAGGATCTAGTTAAGCCTTGATTGACTAGAGTAGCAACCTTGGGTTATTATATATTATAGCATGGTTACTCAGTTTTCAATCTTTACAGTGGGTTATTTCAGCACATTCTTACAGTTATTATTTTACTTTGCATTTCAATTTTTAATTATTTCAATATTTTTTGCAATAATTTTCTAATTTATTTAAATTTTAAATTCTTTAAACTATATAAAGGCATGTTGTAGCATTTTATTGATGTTAGAATTATTGTCTAACACGAGATACTTTTCTTTTCTTCCGCCCAAAAAATTATCATTTTGGGATCCAACAATATACTAAATTTTGAGCAGTTTTGTAACAACCCTAGTTTATTACCCTAGCTAAAACTAGATTAATTAAGCTAAACCAATGTTTAATTTTGATTTCATTGGATTCAATGGGTCATTTAAACTTAAACCTAGAAGTTTGAAATCAATCGGAGCTAAATTGAAAAATTTGGTATTTTTGGCTATTTTTAAGCCCTGAAAATACCTAAATTATTTTGATCTCCAAATTAAAATCTGATTTTATTTTTGAATTCCTCATACCCTAATTAGCTAAGGGTAAATTTTTGGAAATTTTTGGAGCTCATTTGATCCTAAATTGGATTTGGAAAATTAAAGATAATTATATATTATTTAATTGGATTTATTTAAATTAAAAATAATTTTTATTAAATAAATAAACCCGGGATTTGTTGTCGGGACAGCGGCAGATCCGCTGCGGGGTCCCGACAGCGGCGCATGCGTTTCGGCCACTCGATGTGTAAGCACGCATCTCAGCGCGCTACATCCAACGGCCCTCGTACCGCGCGCTGTGATCTAATCCTACCCGCCCGATCGACATCTCAGATCGGACGCATGGGATTTAATCCGCGGTTCCGTTACTTGGACCCCGGATCAGGCCGTCGATCCGCAACGGCTTCGCCATCAGACGGTTGCGGTGAGCCCCACACTGTTCATCTTCGTTCTTGCGAGGATTCGACCCGACAGAGAAAAATCCGCCGAATTAAGCCACGTGACCCGATCTGCCACTCCCCGCGCCAGGTCAGCTAGGCCGTTAGAACCTTTCTATAAGTGGCCGAGCCTAGTAGAGCGACCCAGGAGGCTTGGACCCTCCCAATTTCTGGAAAATGGCAAGGACCCTCGGGCCGAGCCTAAGCCATGGCTCCAGACCTCGGTAGCCACCCTGGACCTCCCAGCAATCTATAAATACCCTCGGGACTTCACAGTGAGTCCCTTTGCTCACTGTGAACCCCCAATTCCATAGTTGAAGGCCTGTTGGAGCTCCAGTCCCCTCTGCGATTTCCCGGTATTCCAGAGCTTAAAACCGCTGATAGAGGGCATGTCTAGTGTTCAAACCCCCTGTGCATGATCGTCTAACCTGCAGGAAGCTTAGGAGTGTCTCAATTTCCCTCGGCTTAGCCTGCAACCCCGACTTCAGGTACGGCTTCTCCCCATTAAAACTTTCTTAAGCTCATTTCCATTCTGTTCTCTGGATTGAGCCCTGGATGTCGCCTAGTGAACCTTAGCCACCTAGAAACCCAATGTGATTGTTGCCTGGGGCTAAGCTAGCTCAAGTCGATCGACTGAGCTAGCCACCGAGCCAATGGCTGAGTCTGAGTAAGGACCCAGTGATTGGCTACGCCTCAGGTTAAGATAGGTTGGGGGTTCGACGCGTCTAGTCTCCCTGAACGTGTAGGGATCAAACCCCGGTTGAATCGAGGCCTCTATGAGGAGAATTTTCCCCTCACAGTCGGCCTGAGATGCCCGTATCGAAGGCGTCTCAGTCGAGTAGCACCCCGTCGATCCAAAGGGATCCAGATGGGGGTTCTTGGCCCAATCGACGCGTCTTGACTCAAGGAACGTGTAGGGATCGATTTGAGCCCCTGCCGTCGCCGGAGCGCCGAGAATTTCAGCATTGAAATTCGTCGGGCTCGAGACCCGTCGAGAGGAAGAAGACGAAGTCGCAGGTTCTGGGCCGGGCCGACCCGTGACACGTGCAGTTCTAATTTTGGGCCGCGCCTAATTAATAATTATTGGATAGCATTTTTAATGATTGCGAATTTAATTAATTAAACCCTATATTTTTAATTTAAATAAACATTCAGAATAAATTAATTAAATAACTTTGGTTATACAGATCCAAATTATATGAACCAATATACCATTTGAATCAAAAAAATTCAAGGAACCTAAGTATAAAATAAAATCTTAGATCCAATTGTTAGATTTAAAAATGTTAGCCAAACCTTCTTTGTTCTTAAATAAATCATATAAAATCTTCTAAATATCCAATTTATGAGTTTAAGGGCTCTGATTGCTCATTGTACCATAAGAAACAATTCCAGACCCTTAAAATTAATTTTGGATAATTAGTTTTCTTAATCACTCTTTAATCACCCTAATCAATGATTAGTGAATTTAACCCTAATTAAGCCTCTGATTTGTGTGGGGATTATTCCTAACCTCATATTAAGTCTAGTAGAACCTAAGTGTAAGGTTTGGTTGCCCTATAATGCCTTAATTTTACTAATCATCCTAAGTGGCTTAATTAAGTGATTAGTGCTAATTAAGATCATTTAGGTCATCAAAACCTAAATTAAGGGTGTTTCCCACTTCATTAAGTAATATGAAACACATTAAAATAGATTAGAACAAATTTGGGTAATTAAACCCTAAAACCCCAATTTTAGCCTTAAGTGGGGCATTTTGGTCGTTTTGACCAAAATGTGATTTAGTGTTCTTTAAAGATTGAAAATTTCAGTAAACCACTATAAAGTAGATTGGAAATGTTCTCTGAAATCCTAGAACGATAATAGTGTTAATGTAATCATTAATCCATGAGATCTTCATTAAATTTTTAATTAAGATACTTAGATCTTAAGTTTTCCTTATAAAGATCATATGGCCATAAACTTTAAATCTAATAATTGAAATGATCAATTATCTCAATAATAAGTTCAGTTAAGATAACTTAAGAATTAAGTATTAAAAGAAAAGTAATTGGAAATGTCTAAGTAAAACATATGTTTAAGATCTAAAGTGATCAAAACTCAGACCCTTAGATCTTAAGTAACCTAAAGAGATCATTATGAGTTTAATGTTAATCAAATGCTTAGAATTGATTAAAATATCATCTTAATGAGTTTAATTACAGTGATTATAAGCTTAGATTTTAAAAGAAGCATAAATTAAAGCTCCTAAGTTAATATTTAGTTAAAAGTCTAAAGTGATCAAACTTCAGATCTTTAGATCTTAGATCTTAGACTTAAATCTGCAATTTGAATTAAACCACCTCCAATTGAAATTTTTTAAAGATTGATTGTCTAATCTCTTGAAACCTTCCATGTGGGTATAGGATGATTCAATCAATAAGATAATAAAATTATCTTAAAGATTGAATATAGATCTTAGATTCTCAAGTTCTTAATTAATTATTTTATCTTATAATTAGTATAATAGCCTTTCACTAAGTTCTTAGTTTCTGAATCTTTCAACTTATAGGATTCCTTACCTTTAATTTAGGTAATAAGTGAGAAACCTAGACCCTATTTAGAATGTCACCTTGGATTTTAGAATTTGAACTCAACATGGGGTTTAAGTTCTAAATCCTTAAATCTTGATTTACTTAATCAAGATTTGGGTAAGAGAGTAAAATATTAATAAAATTAGGTCGTTGATTTATTTATTTAAACTATATAGTCATCACCTGATTTTAGATTAGAACTTGTGAAGTTCTAATATTTAACTTTAAGGACGTAAATCTGAGATTCTACTCGATAGTTGGATATTGGAGATCCTAAGCTTATACCTTCTTAGGATAGTTAGATTTGGTAATTAGATGATAGTATATATCACGTAAGTCTAGATTGAGTCTCTTGCTTACTTTGACTAGATTACTTTGCACACCTTAGACTTTGAGCTTTATTCCTTGAGCATAATAGGAACCCTTAGGATATGGATGATACATCCTAAGTTAGAAATTATAAAGCATATATCATTACATCAAGCTTTTTAGTATTTTCAGTTAGTAGGATAGGTTCTGAGCATATTGTTGCCACCTCCAGTATTCAGTACAGTATGGAAGTTACCCAGGCCTCAGAGAGGAACAGGGATGGCCTAATGGCTGGGTATTTTGATAATTTTCGGGCTGGGATGGCAGTGCTATAGCTTAGGTCTATTGCTACTTTAGTTCAGTTCAGTACAGCTTGTATGGTTTGCCACATATTTCAGTGGCTTTACTTGCAGTTCAGTTGGCTTTACCACATGCTTCAGTGGTTCTTTATTTTATTTTTTTTAGACTTTATTGCTTTAGTTACATGTCTTAGTGACCTTTCTTTTATGTATTAATCTGCATGTTGTATGTATGTTCTTATGAATTATATAAGCATAAAATGGCATGTTTAGGTACTTGCATTCTTTTATAAATCAGCATATTTATTGTGATCATAATCATGTTAGGATCAGATTTACATTGTAGCTCTTTTGCTTTTAGCTTTACCTTGGTTATTTGACGCTTTGTATGTCCTGTTACATACCGGTTGACTACTACAGACGGATAGTTTATGGTATTCTTTTTCTTGTACAACTTGTTGCACCTTATAACGCTTGCATGTTAAAATAATTTAAATGTGATATCTTAAATATTCAGATCATTAAATTAGCCTAAAATGTACTTAGACAATTGTCTAACTGTAACCTTTTTCTCTTTTTGGTTGGGGCCCTAGCACTTGGTATACCGATAAATGTCAGATCCGGAGTTGTTCGTTGGCAGTGCTGTTGGTGAGGAGCCAGTCCAAGAGGAGGACCTTCCCGCTGCTGTTTAGTAGCTTGCACCTTTTATTTTGTGAGGACGAGAGTCTTTCATTTCTAATTATCCATTTCAGTTTGTAATAATTAACTTTCTGGATGTACTTTACTTTCTGCATATTTTAGAGTTACTACTTGAGTTCTTTTCTTTATTATGTTGTGTATGGATGTTATTTTATACTTTGCTTCCGCACTCTATTCTATATACATATATTGATGTATGACTCTCAGTTTTCAGGTGACAAGTCCTTGGATTAAGTAGAGTTGGGATTTTGCCTGACTTTACTTAAGTTAGGGATTTGCCACAGTTGGTACTCCGGAGTCCCACAGTTGGTATTCCGGGATCCCACAAGTTTGGTGAGCCATCATTGGAGTATATTAAAGAGATTCAGAAAGACCCGGTGGAGCACTAGAAGATCCAATCTTTACTCTTTTAGTTATTTTAGTCGTGAGATTGAGAGACCTTTATTCATGCTATTTTCATTTTAAAATAATAGCTTGTAATAATTATCTGGATGTATGTTCTTTTATTTCCTTTCTGAGATGAATGCTTCCAGTTGGCTCTGTGATGAATGTTTGGATGAATGCTTTTGGCTTTTGCACTTTAATTATTCATATTTATACTTAATATTGTGATATGATCAGTAGTAAATACTCATATGCAGTACTCATATACATTAGAAATATTCTTCTTGTCTTACTAAGTTTAATGTATATAAGTATTCCAACTAATACTTAATATAAGGATACTACTTGTCTTAATAATTAGCCTTTAGTTCTACCTTGTGTAGACTTCAGCATTCGTATGCGAGAAGGCTTAGAAATCTTTCCCAACTAACGCGCTGTTCCATCGCCAATTGCTTAAAGTAAACAATCCTTGAGCCTTCCTATTGCGTGCAGCGACGGGACGGGGTGTTACACAAGGCTTCCCGTAGTTCCAATATTCTATATTTTCTTTCTCAAATTTTTTTTCTTTGACTTAACTCTTACCTGTTTCTATTAAGTTGTCGGTATGCACTCCTTCCTCTAATCTCAACACAAAATGTTGAAGTTGACGCTTCACCATTAGATCAATTTTCACACTTCTTCATTTAGCATAAGCCCAACAATGTCATCAAACTTCAAGGTTCCATTTCATGATGAATTACTAACTGTAGTAACAAATCCATCCCAGCTATTCGATAACGAAAGAAGGAGTAACAAAGCTCTCATATCGCCATCAAACTTGATGTCAATTGAGCTTAAATGGCTTGGCACAGTATTGAACTCATTCAAATATTTTATCATTGAACCATCATCTACCATATTTATATCGAATAATCTCTTCATCAAGAAAAATATATTGGAAGCCAAGGGAATATCATACATTCTCAATAGGGATACCATGAGATCCATTGTTGTATTCTCATTTACAATGTTGAACACCACATATGATGATAAAAAGAAGTGAATCAAGCATAATATCATTTTTCCAAGAACCTTCCATTCTTCATTTAACATGTTACCTGGTTTCTTACTAACTCCTTCCAATGGTAAGTGTAACTTCTTTTTGGTAAAACAAATCATTTATTTTCATTTAAAAAAATGCAAAGTTTATTCCGTTGAACTTTCAACATATGTCACATTTTATCGGTCATTGCTCACACTCAAGCTAATAGAGCCAAAACCAAACAATGCTCTGATACCACTTGTTTGGAGGGTATCAAGACGAAATGTCTAAGATCAAGATTTGACTACTAAAAGTCACCGAAACAAACACGAAATATAAACTAACAGAAGCTAGGATAATCACAACACAAATATTTAATCACACAAACATATGAATATAAAAGATCTTACACAAAAAAATCAAGAATGAAAAAAATCATGATGTCACACCGCCACAAGAAAATTCACTATCAAATATAACATATTAATCACTTAAAGGAGGAAAGGATTCATCGCCTTTGAGTTTCTTCTCTCAAAATTCCCCTTATTTTCATTTTAGAGTTTTAAGCTTCTAAGCCTTCACAAGCTCTCACATATAAATTGACACACACATAGCTTTAATATAACATGTTAGCTTTTATTTGGAACCCTAAAGTAGCTCAAAGTGCCATAAATAATTTAGGCCATGCCACACTCAGAATTAAAATTTTCACAGGCATCTGTCAGGCTGTCTATGGGGCACATGGGCACCAGGCACGTTGCCTTCTGAGCGCCTGGGCGGCGTCTTGGTATTGGTTTTTAAAGTTCTTCTTGAAATCCATCAGAACATCACTCACTTTCATCTTGATGATCTAATTGATTTTCACACTGTAACAGTTCTTAATTTATTTAGTAATTTTAGCATTTCTGGTATTTTCATTGTGATTTGATCAAAGAATTGTAAGTTTTTTTTCAAAATTCTAAAAAAAATATCAAATAAATAATTAGGATTGATTTTATATGATTGTGTATTTATTTTCTCTCTTTTTTTCAAGAATTTTATATTTAAAATTAATAAATATAAGTCAAATTTAAATTCATAAATTCGTTTACTTTTTTTCATTTTCATACGCTTTTTAACAAAGACAAAAATCTCGTTAATAATAAGAATTGCTTAAATTAATAAATAATCAGATAATTAACTTAATCATATAATTTATTATTTGATAAAAATATACTCATCAAATTATATTTAGAATTTCTTATATACGATATATTTATTTAATTTATAAATTAAAACTGAGTACATTTTCCCTTAATTTGATGAGGTGGGCCCAAATTATTTTAAAAATAGCAATTAATTGTAAGATATCTACTAATTAAATAGGAGGAGAATTTGCAAAAAAAGATAGAAATATTATACACTCTATAAAATTTATTGTTATAATAAAATTATAATAATTCAATTTAAGGAAAATAAATTAATTTCATTATTTAATTATTAAATATATAAATAAAACGTTTAATTAATTTTTTATTTGAACTAATATGTAAAAAAAAAGAAAATAAAAATTTTAATTGATAGTGAATATAATTATATATATGATAGTGTAAATGTATTATTTTTTAATTTTTTAATTTTTTAATTTCTTATTTCTTAGTCTTAGAAAGAAATTATTAAGCAAATAATTTTAATATTTGGTACAATATCTCAAATAAAGAAAAAAAATTGTTTAATTAGAAAAAATTTAAATTGTGAAATATTTTTAATTATGTACTATAAATAATTTTTTATATTTTTAATAAATATTTATATTCATATATTTATATATAATTCGTTTTATATTTTAGATATCTAATATTTTCTTAAGAAAATTATTTACCTTCCACTTAATTTTTATGATTTTTAAATATTATTTAAAAAATATTTAAGAGATAATTGAACTATTCATGCATTTAGCTTTATAAATCAAATGAAAACAAAGTTTTAAATGCTAGTGAACACTATAAAATCTCAGTTCGTACGCATTGTTTTGGCCATTTTAGCACCTTCTTCTATACTTCGCTGTCTCCGCGGCAAGCATTTCCTTCTGATATTTCGATCCCTCAGGGTCGGAGGATTTGAGATTCATGGGAAAAGTCTGGACCTTTTTGAGCTATCTCCATCCAATCGCCGGGTATTTAATCCATCTTCTTTTCCCTTTAATCTTCCCCCCTTCCTGATCATCTTCCTTTTTTGTATCCCAATCCGCAGGCCTTGCGTTATGCTATTGTACCCCTTGTGAGTCCGAAGCAGAAGATTAAGAGAAAGGTTTCGTTTTCTTGTAGTTAATTTCTTTTTTTTGGATTTTGAGATGTGCAGATACGCATCGGTGGATGCTATAGAAAGTCCGACAAAGGCTGATGACGAGCAGTGGTTGGCCTATTGGATCATTTATTCCTTCGTTACCCTATTTGAGATTGTTGCTGAGCCCTTGCTATCATGGTTTCTTCTTGCCCTAATTTCTTCTTATACTCACAAATTAGCCACGTACTCTAGATTTTCGGAGTTAAATTATTACTGTGGGGTTTCTCCTCGCCTTAATGTCTTCTTATACTAACAGATTAGCCCTGTACTTTAGTTTTTTGTAGTTAAATTGTTAATGGATGGTTTCTACTTGTCGTAATATCTTCTTATACTATCATATTAGCTCAGTATAGGCTTGTATTCAATTCGAGTTCAGTTGAGCTAGAGTAGACTCGAACTCAAAATTTTCGAGTTGAGTACGACTTGAACTCGAACTTGGATCAACTCGAATCTAGTTAGAGTTGAGCCAACTTCGTTCAAAAAAGTTCGAGTCCGAATTAACTCTGATTTGATTCGAGCAAGCTAGAAAATAAAAAAAATTGTGTTTTTTGTAAAACAACACAATTTTGGCACGAAATAGAATCTAACTAGATGTTGGAGAGATTAAACTGAGACGATGCTATTACCGGGCTGGGTAATTTTTTTGCGTATGGTACAAATTTTTTATTTTATATGTTTCAAGCCAGTCGTTCGAGCCAGCTCAAAATAAAAAATAAATCTACGTTTTTTATAAAATAGCGCAATTTTGGCCCGGGAGAAAACCAAACCCGAGGTCGGAGATTTAATTGAGAAATCATTACCACTATGTCGTGTAATTTATTATACAACTTGTATAAATTTTTTTATTTTATATATTTCAGTTGACTCGATTTTAAGTTTGATTCAGTCAACTCGAAAATAAAAAAAAATGTATTTTTTATAAACTAGCGCAATTATGGCTCGGGAGATAATCGAACCCAAGATTGGAGGGATTAAACTTAGACGACATTACCACCGGGCCGAGTAATTTATTCAGCAGATGGTATAAAATTTTTATTTTATATGTTTGGAGTGATTATATTTTAAGTTCGATCAAGTCAGCTCGAAAATAAAAAAATGTGCTAGTTTTTCTTAAAATAACATAATTATGACCCAGGAGAATTAAACCCAAAGTAGAAAAACTGAGATGGTATTACCATCAGGTTGGGTAATTTCTTTTGTAGACAACATAAAAGTTTTATTTCCTATATTTTGAGTGACTCGATTTTAAGTTCGATTAGAGTGAGCTTGAAAATAATATAAATTTTGTGTTTTTTGTAAAAATGGTTCAATTTTGGCCAGAGTGAATTGAACTCGAGGTCGGATGGATTAAATTGAGACGATGATACCACCGGGCTAGTGAATTTTTTCTGGAAATGATATATGTTTTTTATTTTATATATTTCAAGTGACTTGATTGTACGTTCTGTTCGAGTCATACCAAACGCAAACTCGATTCCAGTTGGGTTCGAGTCAAATCGTTTAATTCGTGAATCAACTTGAAAATTTTGAGCCAAGTTCAAGTCGACTCAAAATTTGAGCAAATTTCAAGTTTTAGATAAAATTGCTGGCCCTTCCCTACCTTCCGCACTTAAGACATTTGGAGAAACCATTACTGGATAGTTTCTACTTGCCTTAAATATTTTTCTTTTAACGGCAAGTTAGCTCCGTAGTTATTCAATTTTGCATAATCAAACCTAGAATATACTCTGTATGATGTTAAATCCAGGTTTATGATACTGATCAACTTTTTTCACTTACCCACAAATTAGGAGAATTATAGAAAAAATTATTATCTTTGGCTTTAAATTCATTTATATTATAATCATCATTATTTGGGGGCTGTTTGGCAACACAGTTTCAGTTCTTAAATCCGACCAAACTGGATTTACTGACAATTAGTAGTCAACAGCTGAATAAATCCTGAAATTAGTAGTTAACACAGGATTTGAATATGCATCATTGTAGCAAGAAGGAAAGCTCATAATAAGGAGTTCTTAGTGTTTACTTTCTTTAGTCCAACTTTTGCTCTTACAACAAATAATTTTAGTTCCTTATGTAAACTAGGGCTTTGACTCAAATTCTAATTTCTCAAGTTTAGCTCAATTGAACTTGATTTAAATTTGAATTTGAGTCGAGTTGAGTCAGCTCAGCTCAAAATAGAGTTCAAAATTGAGTTGTCAACTCAAAGTTATGTTTTTATAAATTTAATAATAGCATTAGGCTTCCATACCCTAACAAAAAATGCATAAATAAAATTTTGCAGCACTTTATCTCAACTGCATGCACCTTAGCTTTGGTACAAATGATATTGAATATAATGTATATTTGTTACTATTTTTGAGATTCCGAACTAACAAAACTTGACCAATGACTAGCTTTGAAAATTTTTAATTTGATTTTGAATTAAATCAAAATTTAGGCGAGTTTTGCTACATTTCTTATTTGAACATTAGTGAATATTTATGTGCTTTGATTACATTGTACTGCACATATTTTGTATTTTGCTCTTGTGCCCTTCGGTGTGATTATGTTTGTTTTTTTATACTCTAAAATACCTACCATTTATTATGTATGCATTAAAATTTCAAAATACCTATTACAATTATTTAGCCTTGTTTAAAAATAATTATTAACAATATGACATGAAAGAGAATATAGGGTAAAAGTGATTAAAAGTAGAGTTAATTTTTGGAGGCCCAAGCAAGTGTCCATTATACCAAAATCCATTAATAATTTCTAGGGTTGCCATCTATTTCTTATAATTTTGGGTCTCTTAATTGAATATTGCATATACATTAATTTTCTTGGGAGCTATAGTCTTGAGCATTTTGAACTTGACTTTTAAGAAGTTCATTCTAGTCTGTGTTAAAGAAATATCCTTGGCTATGAAAACTAATCTCTATCTTTTTAATAGCCATATAACACATAAATGCTCTGCAAAAGAGGAGATGTTGGTCGTTCTTTACAAAACAACCACAAATGCATAACCAAAATGATAATACTGGCAAGAGTTCAGAGTTAGTAATTGCAAGTTTAAACAAAAAAAGATTACAACTAAACAAAAATCTCATTCGACTTTAAAAAAAATCACACAAAAGTCTAGAGCTGGGTTTATACATTAATGATCAAACACATTTTTAACGCAAAACCTTAAGCCTAAATAGGCGGACCGAAAATCTTATACCAACATATCTTTAAGCTATATGAAATGGATAAACCCAATATCTCTTTGATTTTAACTTTTTTCCTTCTCACATGAGCCCACTTAATCATAAACTCACATGAGGATCAAAGTTTCTCCATACATACCACCCATTAAAAAAGCAAACTCAAGTACATTCGTAAAAGGGAGATGAAACTCAAAGCTTCATCAACCATAACAATAGCATGCCATTTCTAGCTTCATTAAGATTGATTATTCACATGCTAGTTTTGAAATATAATGAATAACTATTCATCTTCATGCAGGATACCCATATGGTATACCATAAAGCTAGTATTTATGACATGGATGGTGCTTCCACAGTTCAGGGGATCTGCCTTTATTTACAACAAGCTTGTGAGGGAGAATCTGAGGCATTTCGGAGGACAGAAGAAGGAGAAGAAGAACACTTTCTCTGCCAAATTATCAACCTCACCCAGCAAGGTTAGGACCAAATTTCTTCGGCTTGTTTGCCAGAAGAAGGTGATAAGCTCTGCACGACCTTTTATGACATTTCTTCACAATATTGAGCCACGTTGTTCTTCAAAGCCCCATTCATTATTGGCTCAATTTAGTTTCAGAAAATGTGATATTACGAACTAATTAGCCTTACTACGGATGATTGCCAAAGGTTTTCTAGTCTAATAATTGATAGCTAGTAGTTCAACACCTAAACTATCTAAAAGACACCTAAACTATGGCCGCATTAGATGGTTGGAGTATAACACTCATCGGTTATTATCCAAAAAGAATGATTTCTTACTTGCTTATGAATCAATTTCCTTGATAATGCTTGAATTAGATTATGTAGGGTTTTTATTTACAATGTTTGCTCCTCACTAACTACCAAGCAAGTTTAAAGGTAAGCAGGAGCAAAACCTGCTAATGGATTCTATTAGAGAGTGTTATGCATGTCTAAAAGATTTGATGTATATAGAAGATTTGTGTTCTAAAGTGGCGCTCCTACGCTACCTCAAATCCTTCCCAATATCTTCCAAAAGTAAGATATTTATGCACTTTTGTTTGTATGAACTATTTATTTATTTCTTAATTAAATACTCTCTCTCTTATTTTTGAGAGATTTTGAATTACTTTTATTAGGCAGAAATGATATATTTAAAATACAGAGCCCAAAACTAATGAAGATGTTTAGCTAAATTTAAAATATTTCTAAAGCATAAATGATCCTGATTTTGACATTCTGGATTAATGCCACGTGTCATTAATTCATAAAAAATTATATGAGATTTAATTAAAAATTATTGATGTGCTGGTATTAAAGAAAGATGGAAAGAAATACAGAGTAGTTTATTGGGCATATTTTTTTTATACATGTTGACAATATATTTGTATTTTCAGAGGAATTTATTGGGCAGTTTAACAGCATTTTCATTTCATGATTTTATATATTGTTTTTTTATTTATTATTTTGAAAATCCTTATGAAAATGACCATAAAATGCAGGGGGAGCAGGAGCCTACTAAACGTCAGCAAATGACTTCATCTAATTTCAGATAGAAAGGTCAGTCATACATGTATTTCTGTATGCGACATGCATAGAAAGAAGTTGCAGAATAAACAGTTAAGCCATATTGTAAAAGGTTGTATTTTTGGCTCACCATATATGTTATAGTGTTTGTGTATATAATAGATGAAAATATTTATACAAGTTTTGGAAAATTTTCTTTTATTCAATGAATAAATTGCTTCAGCTATATCTTATTATTGAATATGGTCAAAATTTAAGACTGGTTTCTCTGAGACTAAATGTTATTTAGGATGCTCAATTAGTGCTTGATGGAGTTGTAGGAAGAAAAGTGTACCATTATTTTTTGACAGAATTTCTTAAGAAAAGCATATAAAACTAAAGATATATTGCAGCTTGCCATCACATTGTAATCTTGTTGCTGACCTTCAATTCTCTCATCATCAACACCAATGCATACAGGTTCTTCCATAACTCCGTTAATTTTCAGCCTCCTTTGTTCTGCAACATTGAAAATGGCTATTTGGCAATTCATTGTAAACACTTTATCTCATACTATCATATCATTTATGGTTTCCTTTATTGGCTTAGCAATTGGGAGGGAGGAGAAGGGGGGGTCATGATTGTTAGGGACGAGATCCCTAAGATCAGGGTTTAACCGCTGAAAGTTACGGAATCAAACACAAAATATATTCCAACACAAACAAAAAGATTACAACGCAAATAATCACAAATCACAAGCACACAAACACAATATTTTACTTGGAAAATCTATGAATGGGAAAATTACGGAGCACATCACCACAAGAAAAATTCACTATTGAAGAGATAAAATTAGAGTAACAAAGAATTTATCAATTACTTAGAGGTAGAAAAGAATTGCCGCCTTTGACTTTCTTCTTAATCTCTTCTCAGATTTCTCCTTGTTCTCATTATAGGGTCTCAAGCTCTCTAGCCACACTACAAAGCTTTCTCCATAAATGGTACACACAGAACATTAACATAATATGTTAGTATTTATATAGAACCCCAAACAAGCCACCTAAGTGCTTTAAACAGTTTAGGCACATCACACCCGAACTAGGATTTCTGCAGGTGTCTGGATGCCTACTTTACTATTTCTAGGGCGTTAGGCTTGCTGTCTCTAGGGCCCCTGGGCGTCAGGCTTGCTTTCTCTAGGGCATCAGACGCACCTGGGCGCCAAGCTTGTTGTCTCTGCGGTGCTTGGGCGCCAGACTCTGTGCTCGTTGGGCACTGGTCTTGTTGTTGGCTGCTAAAGGCTTGCTCCGGAACCCACAGGGATACCCATTTGCTCTTCTCTTGATAATCTAATTGGTCTCCACACCATAATAATGATGTCATGCAATTTAGTCTTTGTCACTTTGTACTTCTTGGATGTCAAAACTTCTTGTTTATTTTTAATAGCACTGCTAGAATTGAATGACTTCATCTTTCTCATTATTCTCATGCCACTCGGCTGCGTGAGCATTCCGCTCTTCACCTTCAATCTTAGAGTTGTGCATGCTCCTCCTCTTCAAGTTTGATGGCTACAAGCTATTTGGTTGAAGGATTTAAAATTTTTAGGGTATTTAAATCCTTAAAACATCTAGCCTAAAAATTTACCAATCTAGCTTAAAATTTTCCTAACATAAATCATTCACAGGTAAACTTGAGATATATTAAATCTAGCAGATAACTAGATTTGGTGATTATTGTTACAGTGAATGAAAATGAACAGAAACAATACATGAATTTGTGATGGTGTTAGGCATTCTCTTTAGCTTAAACACTTTATGTATGCATCTTAGACAACTCTCAAACTGTTAGCTTAGCATAGCAAAGAATGGAGATTCACTTATTTACTTGTCATTCACCTTATTAATATTGTGGATTATCTGCCTGGTCCAACAATCACTCGACTAATTTGCAACAACTTGTCGGTTGGCTGTAACATCGGGGATGACCAACAACACACTTAAAACATCTCATTGGATTCCTAAACGATCACTTTGCGAACCTATACTTCGAAGAACTTTTATAGGAGTGTAGGCTAAATTGAAGACAAAAGTGAGGAAATGCCACTAATTTGGGTTCCACTTAAAATGGATGTTTTACAAAATATATGAGACATTTTTTTATACCCTTTAAGGAATGAAAGTGAAATAAATAATTGTAAAGAGAAGAACCTTTTCCTTTATCTTATTATTTATTCTATTTTAGAATACATATTTCATTCTATTAAAACACTTTCCACATAGGAACCTTGTTTGTGCCATTCCCACAATCGATGATACGATTTTGTCATCTGTTGGTCAAGTCCTAGGTTCAAGCATGTGGTGCCCCATCCCGCCGTTTGAGCAAATGAAATATCGTTAGCAACAGGATGGTTATCACTAACTATGAATCCTGGATTAATTCCAACACCATAAATGTCTGTTGAGAGACACTTATGTTGTCCACAAATCTTGTTGGGATGTCTAAGTAATTGAGTACTTGGATATCTGGAATGAGATTGGTTGTGCCTCGAATTATTATGTAATAACAATGATAATTCGGAGTACAACATTGTACTGAGCAAACATTCATCACATAGTACAAAAGTATTAATAAAAAGATAATCTATCCATCACATTCATGCAGTATGAAAAAGTACAATAAAAGTAAAACATCTCAGATATAATAGTATTGAAATAAGAAACAAGGAAGTGCTGAATTTAATTATTCCGGACCAAAGTGTAATGATAACAAAAAGAATGAAAAGCTAAATAACACTCTCTTCCAAATTAAACAATAGTTATAACTAAGCAGATGCAGAAGGATCATCATGTTGCTTTTGCTCCTCACCTGGTGCATAATCTTCAAATAATTTTAGATTTGATATATTAGTTCTTACATGCCAGGGCCTTAACTAAGATAAGAAAAAAAATTTGTGTTAGACAAATTATCTAAGTATATTTTAGGCTGATAAATTATTATTGAAATTTTATATTACATAAATTAACATAATCAATTTAGGTGCAACAACAAAACAGAGAAGTTATAAATATATCATTTATAATTTAACAAAGCGAGACAAGTAGGGCAACATACCTCAATTCCAATTGTTGCAGAAAATGTTAAGCATACATGTATATAACAGTTATTTCAAGTACAAGAGAAAATTCCTAAACAAATACGATCAAAACTAAAAATGCTAAACATATTGATAAATATTGTAATGTATATAACAGAATTGAAAATATAGCATCATAACATGCATAGATATATATAATGCCATAAAATTTGCTGAAAACATAAAAACACAGAAAATATTGAAAATTGTAAATTGAACGGAGCTGAACTATATGTTATATGAACTTAAATCATCATTTTAATTGTACGTATGCATATACTAGCTTGCCATATGTAACGCCCCGTCATTAGATATGATATATTAATCCAACATCGGGTGTTGCGGTAGTACTTAATATTGAGTTAGGGAATTCTAACCCAACATTAAGTATTACCATATATTATGTGGATCCATGGGTGGAAGGAAATTCAATCATTCTAATTTTAAACATTCATTATCCAAAATATAAAATTACAAATAACGTGAAAGAATAGTTTACAAACATCATAGAATTTTAATTTACAAGTTTTTGAGAATATAATGTCTCATCCTCACATAATGAAATAAAAAGTAAACAAGCTTTTTAGTTCAGCTACTGCTCATGTTTTTCTTTAACTGCAGCACCTGATCCATGCTCCTGATCTACCGTGTTTTAGTTTTTAATATGGTATGGCACAAAAAAAAAAATAATTAGATTTTAAAACTTTAAGTACATTTTAAAAGTATTCTAAACAAATTAATTAAGCGGATATCACATTAGTTATTTACAATTTAAAGTAAAGGCGGTGCAATAAGCATGAAAATAATAAGGAGATAAAGTAATAAAAGTTTCTTACGTTACTCAAACATTTTTATAATTCCTGCAACGAATAGGTTAGCAATGCATTTGAAATATTTGCAACTGAAAAAAATATGAATATGTTCAAATAATTTTATATGTTAAATAAGAAAAACAGTGTAAAAATGAAATTGCATTTTGTATGAAATTTTACACTGTATAAATAATTTTGAAAGATTTTAAAATGTTTACAATAAAGTAAAATCAATCTAAAGATTGAATATATATAAATATATATATATATATATATATATATATATATATATAGTCATAAAATTATATTTAATCATTTAGAATCAATAAAATTGTTCTATGGGCGTAGAACAAGTGAAGAGTTGAGTACGTCTATTCAACTTATCTGAAAATGGGATCAACTGTAAACACAAATATTCCCCCTCAAATGAATTATGTTGTTTCCGGATACACCAATAGCCTGCCTAGGCTTAATAACAATTGTACTAAGATCCACCATATAAACCCCTCTGAATTATATGTTAGATATTTTATTATATGCACAAATTCTTGATGTATGATATCCATTATTTTCTATTTTAAATTATTTATCTTAATGATTTAGAATTAATTAAGGTTTAATATACTTTAAGAATCATAAATTCTTAAGTTAATTAATATAGATAATAAGTTTAATTTTAAATGTAGTGATTTAATTGAACATTTATTTAAATTTCTTTTACTAATAAACTTAGTGATGTTGTTTAGTAATATTCATTTATAAAAAGAAAATGTATTATTTATTAAGCACAAAAAAAAAAGATGCTAACTTAGGCAATAAAAGTTTTACATATACCATATTAATTCAAAACAAATCCAATGAATTAAGTAAGACAACTAATATTGGTGTACTTATAAAGAATAACATGTACGAAATTAGCAATAAGTTAAATTATAAACATGTTTAAACAAAAAAATGTATTTGACCCAATAAAAAAATATATTATTTTAACAATGCCTGGAATTTCATGTACATCCAACCAACTAGTAAGTCAATGCCAAAGAAAGATAATCGCATTTTCATTATCATGGATCTAAGAGAATCTTTAATGACATGATCTCTAAGAGAATCTTTAATATGATGAATTATTGAGATGTCATGATAATTTAAGAGTTAATCATAGCTGCAGCATAAAAAAATGATTCATAAAAATTGGATGAAACCAAACCAATTGATACAATAAAGTCCATATTATTCATTAGCATTCATATTTTATTTTTGAGAAAGCAAAATCAAGATAGTTAATTGCCAAAAGGAGTATTATAGTGCATGTTATTTATTAACAAAATTTTCAAGCAACTTCGATTATTCATCTTATAAAATAATAGATCACCTTTTGTAAAACTTTTTTCAAATCATCTTTATCATATTAATAAGATCTGATTAAGTAAATAATAACTTACTATGCAAAAAAAAAAAACCATGAATACTAAATTAATTATGCCCCATACCAGTCATACCACCCCACCGTATTAAAAAAAATGTACATATATGGTTAACAATTATCATATTAGTGTGTAATTTATTCATTCTCAAATATCTCATCCATTTACCATGTTTCTATATATTTTTCAAGTCCAATAAAACCAATGATAAGCTTAGTTCAAGAGAGATTCGAAACTTAGGATCCCATTAAAAATCAGTGCATAGCAGTAAATATTTAAATTAAGCAAAGATTTATTTGTCATGTTAGTAGCCAGCAGCAGTCATTAGCTTTCAACAGTAGCTAGCAGCTGCCAACAACAGCCATTAACAACCAACAGCAGCCAGCAGTAGCTAATGGCAATCAGTGGCAGTCAGTAATAGGCAGCAGTAGCCAGTAACAACCAGCAGCAGTCGTCAGCGACCAATAGCATATGGCAAGAGCCAATGACAGCCAGCAACACTAATGGATTGTTACTTAAAAAAAATATAAACGATAGAAAAATATTAAAAGAATTTTATTTGCTTAACATTCTACATGAAACTAAAAAACATCGAATATATTCTATAGGATGGTACTGTTGTTTCTTTGCAAATAAAAAGACAAGTACATTTATTAACATAATTGAAGAACCAACAATTCTATAAAATCTGTATAGAGGAATGGGCTAATGAATGCATTTATTTGATACTATTTTCGATAAAATTAAGTGAACTTTCTCTTAAGAAATTAAGTGTTTATCATGCCAAAAATACCTTTTTATTTTCGTGACATTCTTGAGTGCAAAGTTTAGCATAAGATTCAGCTTGGCATAAACAGATCAACACAAAAAATAGATTAGCAATATAAAAAAAATACATTCCCATTCATAGTTGTACTATAGTCAGATTTATTGGAATAAACACCAAGAAGATCAACATGCTACAAGTGATATAGTTCAATTATGGCATCAGCTTTTAACATTAGAATTTCGTCAAGCTGAATATATAAGCACAAGTAAATATTTAATGATTAAAGGAAATCAAAATTCTCTTCTATAGCATTGTTGCATTGCTGTATAAACACCGACATAGGTAACCAAAATAGTTTTATAAGATAGAGCAGTAATATGCAACATTAAACTCTTTATTTTCTGATCTGAGCTATCATCATTTTATTCCTTCCACTTGCATTCATTGTTCAATCATTGATGTTTTCATGATTTTGCACTCAAAGGAAAGAGCAGCCATTAACATAAAGCCATAAAATAGAATGAATGAAACCCGATAAGAATCTAGTAACATATCATTAAGCCGATCAGTAGAACTTAAACAAGTTCATTGCTCAAGACAAAAATGTTAATTCTTACAATATGAGATACCACTTGGCATATCTCATTCTTTGTGTGGCAAAAATGAAAACACCTCATATAACGTGTGATAATTTAAACACAAACGTACATAATTTAAATCATTAAATGACCTCAATATGCTTAAAATAAGAGTTATCAAAGGTAAACAGCAAGTAAACAAGAATAAAACCCATTAAAAACATATTAGAGAAAAAGACTTTGGAGAATTTGTTATGATAGCATCCTCTCCATTTTGTCAACTATATTAAGCATAAACTCTTTGTAAGCATATCAATATTTGTTGCAAGAAAAGCCTTCTACACATTTGAATTGAAACCTTTATCAAGATGCTGATCTTTTGGTAGATGTTGAAGTGATTATAGAAGAAAAGTATGTGATATCAATAATTGCATTGGACAATCAATAATAAAAGAGTATTCTTAAACATACATCGTATGTAGATAGTACTTAGTGTTGTCAACCAATTAACAGATTGTTATATAATTGGATAGTCAAATATAATCTCTTATGATCTAAACCATATTCAGATTTCTTTTCAGCAAATACATTATCCATAGTTTAAATAATATATTAGAATATCTTTCTAAATCATTTTCTCGTTATTTTTCTTCTTGATGATAATGACACTTAATACTTGCCCACTTTAACAAATATTTATATCAATTTGAGGTCATCACTACATTTAAAAAATATGTAATCAGAATTCTGAAGAAAAAAAAAAAAAAAAAAAACAATTACAAAATATTAGCCAAAATTATTGCTGATTAAATTACTGAAAATATTAATTTGCAAAATTATATTTTCTAAACTTCCAATTATATAGAAACTATCCAAACAGAAATGGGGTTTGGTATTATTATAATATGAAGATAATAATGATAATATGAAGATAATTTTATATTTGATAATTTTATGTATTATGAAGTCGTTATCCTAATAATCATTCTTTTTGATGTAGAACATATCATAGTATAGTATTGTAAGAAAATAGCAATCACTAAATATATTTAGCACAGGACTAAGGGCTCCAATAATTGTTCAAATCACCTCAACATAAAAAATTTTAAAATTTATGGTAGAGAAATAGATGAACAAAACATATAAATAATATAAATAACTTAAAACGAATTAAATGAAGATATCATACAAGAATGAGAAAGTTGGGAGACAGAAAATATATAAAAAATTTTTTTTGCAAAATTAAGTGAGACATTATTTTGCTCAGCATATGAATACAAAAATGATTAAAATCTAAAAATTCTACCATAGTCTATGCCAAATTTTATCTTACAGCAATGTCCAGTATTATCAATGTCGATTATAAGCAAATCATTTATATTTTATCGTTAAACTCATTGTAGAAGTATATTTAAATTTCCATCTATTTCAAGAAAATGAATAAACGGAATTCAATATTGAAGGCAATAAAAAATCTTAACCAAAGTAACATATCCTAATCTATTTGCTTAAAACTAGATTTATATTAATAGCAGAAGTAAGAAGTGTCAAGATTCGACATCAGCATTCAAGGCTTCAGAACTAAGTTGTCCCACAACTCTTTATTGAAATGCTTGATTGTTTAATAGAATTGTAAGATCACAGAAGTTAGCGGCACCGAGTTGGGCTCCAAAAGGAAATCCAACACTTAGCTTTTTAGCTAACTTACAGAATGGTAAGTTCACAGACTTAGCGAATCTTTCATATATGAAGGAGTGACTCTTCCCAGTATCGAATAATACTTTACATGGCTTATCACTAATGCATATGATTCATATGATAAATCATTAACGAATTAACTATCACACAAATAGAAAACTTGCAAAATTACAATGACTAGGCAGCAAAGAAAAAAAATAAGCTCAATAATGTATACCTAAAACAATATTATTATCTTCAGTCACTTTTATTGGAGTTAAAGAGTAGATTGAAGCAGCTCCAACATGTTTGTTGTTGTAAGCATGCATCTAAAGAGGATTTGCACTTGGTGCTCGCAGTGCAGAAGACTTCTCTTTATTCATAATTGGAGTTTCTCCCTGAGGATGATGCATGATTGCCAAACTCTAATCCCTTCGATTAACAGGAGCAACATTAAAGGTCTACTTGTGGCGGGAGTGATCAATGCGCATATTTTCAACTGTTTTCACATAATTGCAATGGTAGAAAAGGTGACCTGGCCTGCAGTAGGTGTAACAACATCGATCATTATGATAACACTTTTTGTAAGAATGTGACCTAGTGCAACCTTTGAATTGATCGGAGGACGCTAATACATCATCAATCTAATATACCTTATCCGTCGAGGGTCTTGATCTCTTGAATGCATCATTTCGATTAGGAGCGGCATGGAACTTCTGCTTTAAGTCCTTCTGGGACTGGTGGTGCTCAACCCCCCTTACGGTCTCGACAAATTGATTGAAGTCAATGAGTCGCAGTGGCACCCCGTGATATTTAATGGAATCATGGAGACCACTTTGAAAGTGATGGTTGTAAAATCCAAAGATAAATTTTATATCATTTTATATTTATTTAAGTTAAATTAATTTGTATAACTTTAATTTAAATTTCTATCTCTTTGATGTATGGTTATTATTTTATTTTGTTAATTTTTTTGATGAATATATATTCTTGAATTATTACTTGTAATCTCCCAATCACAGTCTTTGGGTTGTTACAAGCAGCGAGCTGCCTCAGTTCTTACTAGATCGAGAGCAAAACGGGTAAGCTATTTGAACTCCATTTCGTGTTCGGACACTAGTCGACTACCTTGCTTCGTTTGGAGCATGGTATCTTCCAAGATGTTCTTGGCTGAAGGAGGGATAAACTCAGCCTTGAACGCTTCCACAAAAGCTTCCCAAGGGAGGTCTTCGATGCCGTAGTCAATGTAATGAGAATTTCTTTCATTGTCCCACTAGAATTATGCTTCTTCCTGGAACATGTGTGGTAAGATGAATGGCTTCAGAGTTTGGTCACTTGATACATGTAAAATTCTTATCTGTTAGCTTTAGCTAGCTAGCGGTGTCCATGGTAAACAAATTGAATGTGGTGGCCCAATATCAAATTAAAAGTCCCGACCTAACACTGAGTATCACTGTAGTACTTAATATTGGATTAGTCATCCATAATTTACTATTAAGCACTACTAGGGCAAATGATCTATAAGATAGGGAAAATAAATATATTTATAAGAGTAATAAACATCCATTCAATTTCATTCATTCAGAAAAATATAAGAAAAACATTTATCTCAGATTTAATAAATAATTAAATAGCCTATTTACTTTAAGTATATAATATTATTAATAATAAAGAAAAGTAAACGCTCTCTTCCTCACCAAAAAGAAAATAAAAGCAAATATCATCCAAGGACTTCTAATCTGCTTCTAGATCTCCAACTCCTCTCATATCTCACCAGCTAACTCAATTTCAGGCTCCTGATCTATCGTATTTGGTTTTTAACATGATATGGTACATCTAATAAAAGAAAAAAAAAGTTGTTATATTTATAAATCCTAAGCACATTTAGGATTTCTAACTATTTATGTTAAATAATATCACATTAAGTTCAGCAGTAAGGTGCAAATTGTAGTAAAGGTAAAGTAAAAGAAATTGAAATTTATATATATAAACAACATCAAAATTAAAGACAAATAGTTGTGATAAGGCATACTATATAATCTTGTAAAAGATGGGTTAAGCATATACAACATTTATTTCAGAACGACATAAGACATTGGCTAATAACCTATATGTAAGCAAGGAAATAAAAGATAATTTTTGGCATTGTATAAGCAAGTATAGTAAAGAAACAAGCTAAGAAATAGTAAGTAAAAATGACTGTAGAATAATGTTCAAGCAATTAATTAATATGCATTGTCTTATTAAGTTGTTATGTTAGATCATACAAAACAAAGATAAGAGTTATGTACGTCTACCCAATTATCTGAAATAGGGTCTCTTATATAATTACACACTCCCCTCATGGACATGCGTGGTCTCCTGATCACTCCATAGCTAGCTTTGGCTCAAATGTCTTTCCAGACTAATCCACTATGAATGAAACTCTTTATTTAGTTTTAATTATTAATATGCAATGATTATGATTAATTGAATAAGGCTTTAAGTCATAGCAGCATTCAATGGAAATATCAAAGTAAACTAAGCTAGTGATATCCGTTTATTGTCTAATATTGATTTTCTACCTTAATGATTGGGGTCAATTGAACCCCAATTGACTTAAGCATAGGTCTCAAATTAATTGATATATATATATATATATATATATATATGAAAGTATATTATTATAGTTTGAAAATAGTTTATGATAATAGACAACACTTAAGGCTTTCTAATATAGTCCTAAGGTTATCATCCTCAATTTCATCACTTAATTACTAATTGAGCTTCTAAAATGAATTGACCTAGCTTAAGAATCCAACTTAATTTCTAATGTTCAATCTATCTCAAGGAACTTATATGCAATTCATCTAAACTAGATAAGGCATACACTATAACTTTATCCTCCAAGTCTAGTGATTTACCCAAAGGCTACCCATGTGTCCTAAATTAAGGATTCAATATTACCAGAAATAATATAACAATTCCAGGTTATTATCCAGCTTAATTTTAGCTTAACAGTATCTTAATTATCATTCTGTCAAGTTCATCTAGTCATTATAATCAATTCCTGAAGATTTGGTGCGATTCGGAGCTAAATCAAAAACTTTGGATTATTTTAATATTTAATTAATTAAAAAATTGATATATTTAATTTGACCTCAAAATTAAAATCCAACTTCGCCATTGCGATCGTCACCCCCAAATTAGTTATGGGTGATGTAATGGACGCGTTTGGAGGTCGTCGGATTTTCACGAATATTTTAATATAATTAAATGTACCAGAAAAAAGAATAATTAAATAATTGTCGGAATCGAAATCTAACTTCGTCGTTGGATTCCTCACCCCCAATTTAGCAAGGGGCAAATTTTTTGGATTTTTCGGAGAGAGTTCATTAAATCTGAATTTTTAACTAATTAAAAATTTAGAAAATAAAAAAATAATTTTTTAATTAAAATAAATTTTTTTTTTCTTAAATTTGCTTTTCAGCTGACCATTCCCCTCCATTTGGCGCCCCATGCCTCCTCCTTATGCAAAGCATGGCTGAGGCCATTTCCATTCTCCTCTTCTCCACTTCTTCTTTACATGCCCTATCACCTCTCACTCTCCTCCTTTAAGAAGAAGCTCAATCCCTCCTTCTTCTCATTGCTGTCAAGCTAAAGGCCCTTCTCCCTCCCAAGCTCTCCCTCTTTCCTCCATTGCTGCACCTTGAAGAAGAAGCTCATCTCCAAGTCCTGATGAAAAATAAAGTTTCTTCTTCCTCTTCTAAAGGCTAAGGTACCCATTTGCTCTTCTTCATTGGCCATTTCATTTCGCTATTATGCTTATTTGTATCTTTAGACATCCATGATTAAGTATGGAAGCCATTATAATTTTTTCAAGGTATTAAATCTCATGCTTAGTTTTTCTTTCATTTTGCATACTCCAACCTTTATCTCCATTGTTCATATAGTTAGGATGATCCATTCTTGCCAATTTTGGTATCAATGGAAAGGTCTCAAAATGACTCTTCCATCGTTATATAATACCGCTCATGGAATGCTCTGGATTGAGATGATTTGAGCACAAAATGAGACCCTTCACGATTTTCGCACATGCGAAATGACCGTCGAGCGCTACAGCGCGCCACAGCGGACTGTAGCGTCATTTCGGGGAAAACTATAGGAAATCAAGAGAAAAATTAATTAAACAGTCACTCGAAAGTTAAACCGCTGCAGTGCACCACAGCGGGCTATAGTGTCATTTCGAAAAAACTATATGAAATCAAGGGATAAATTAATTGAATAGTGTTTTCAAAAGTTAATCCACTATAGCGTGCCGGAGCGCATGAAAGCGATGTTGTGCGCTATAGTATCCAGCTTTCGGATCAGGTGTCATAGCACGCTGCAACGCTCGAAAGCATTGCAGCGTGCCACAATGCTAATTTCCGTTGTAGCACGCCGCAGTGCCTGAAAGCGCTGCGGCACGCCACAGCACTGCTTTCCACCGCAGCGCGCCGCAGCGTCGGAAAGCGCTCCAGCGTGCTGCAGCGCGCCACAGCGCGCCATAGCATCTGGCTTTCAGCCAGAAAGTGTCACAACGCGCCGTAGCGCACAGAATTTTTCAAAAGTGCGCAGAATTGGCTGGAATGACCAAAATTTCTAATTTTTTGCATTTTAAGGTCCCTAGAACTCTAGTGGGACCAAATTATGTCAAATTTGAACATAATTTAGATAAAATTGAGCATTACATAAAATTTTGTGTGAAAATTAAATTTAAAAGTTTGTCATTTATAGCATGTGCTTAAAATCTTTTATGTGCCATAAAAACTTTGTGCCACCTATTAAAGAATAGGATCCTTGAATGCTTATATTGGCTAAGTAGGTCTTAATAATCAAATTTGCATGAAACTTAAGTTCTTTAGATTTGTAATTAAGTGCTAACCCCTTTGATTTGATTTAGAATTTGGTTAGTCTTAATTACCTTCTATTTTATGTCATTTTATATTCCTATGCTTTCAAGATATTATGATGTATGTTAGAGAACTTTAACAATTATTTGGAGACGTTGATATGCTGAAATTATAACTAAATTATATTTGAACATAAGAATCTTAAGAACTTAATTAAGTAAATGATACTTAATCTAAATCTAAAATTTGATATTAAATATATAATAATAATGTATTGATTTATCATTAATCTATAAATCAACCATATGTCTTAATTTTGGTAAGGCTAGGGGTTAAACCCTAACTTGTCTTGATTAAGATCTAAACTTTACTCACTTAATCAATTAACTTGATTGTGAGATAATTCAAATAATAGTATTCCAATAATGCATCTAATTTAGAATTGATCTTAAATTATTGAATTAGAAGTGCTATGGTTAATATTGAATCTGTGTGATTGAAGCATCTGAATCTAAGCTTTAGATCTTTGATTTTCTCTTATTTAAGACTAATAGCATAAGATGGATAATAAAATTGTAATGATTTATGAAATGATCTAACTCTAATAATATATTTGATTTCATCCGATGATTTTATAATAGAATAGGATCAGATAGACTTTTAATCATATGATCTGATCACTTTAATCCAAGTCTAATAAGTAAACTTTGAATGTTAACTTAAGAAATAAAAAAGAGAGCTCTCAAGTGTCTTGCTATAGGATCATCCTTGAAATGATTAAAGACCTTAAATATTGATACATTGAGGTATGAAGAACATTTATAACTTATTGAGGTAGGAATCTTATATGATCCTTCATAATCTTAGAGGTTGATCTTGACACCTTATGGTAGGAACCACCTAATGCGCTTAGAAAGAAACTTCCCCCTTACGGTAGAAATTAATATTGAGTGATCTTTTTGATCACATCTTTGGAGCCTTGTGTAGGACTCGCCTATTTATAGTAAGGATTAATAGCTTTAATAAATCCTGTTGATTAAATAGAATCTTCTGAGCCTAAATTATTGATTGGGTATAGTAGGGTATACCCATAGTACTGTATTATTTTATTAGTATTTAGGAATGGTTGAGTCACTATAAGTACGATTTATCTTTGTGCTATCCTGCGGATTTAGGCAGATACAATCTCGCTTAGAGTAAATCAATTGATCATAAGAGTATTATAAATAGAGACTCATTCTTTAGTTTGATTAAAGTACAAATTGCCATCAAGTGATGCCTCCTAACAAAGATCGTTTCAATAGGTGTAGCTTAAACAAACTAAATAATTTAAGTCACCCTCTTCAAGACACTAAGTGTGATTATGAGTTGGGCATCTTAATGACTTAGCTTGAGATACAAATTACCATCGGGTGATGCCTCCTATTGAAGATCATTTTGTTAGGGTAGCTTAATCAAACTAAGTGTTAAGAACCACCTTTCTTACAAACATGCTAAATATGTGTATACAATCTTTCCATCTAATGATTTTTAAGTAAAAATCCCAACTTTAACCAATTATCAAAACTATAATATAGGAGTCAGAATCCATTTAGCAGGATTCTGCACAATGGAGACCTTGAATTTATTATTAGATTTCAAAGCATTTCTATATTTTTGGATTTAACTCATGTATCTTAGAAGCATGAGCATGAGCATAGCATGATGTATGAATATCAGTGATAAATTATGAGTTACGGAATATTGCATATATTAATTGGGGAATTTCATGATGCATTAGCATCACAGTAAACTGTATTCCTAATTGGATGTATGTATACATTGGACTGTACGACTTATAGCAGTTCAGTGATATTTTGATTGCATATCAGTAGCATATAGTATTGTGGCATATTCATATGTATAATTTCAGTGTCATGCAACATAATTTTACATGCTATTACTCAGTTTTAGATTCATTATTATTTTTATTTACTTTCAGTATTCAGTTTTCAGTATAGCTTTACTTTACTTTATTTCAGTTTTATATTTTCAATTATCTTTACAGTATTTCTACAGATATGTTTCACTAATTAAATATTAAGTGAATAATTAGAACTGTATAGATTAGTTTCGATGTGTTTGACTTATTATATAACACGTGGTACTTTTGGGATCTGACAATTTACCAGATCTGGAGCAACATATTGAGCCAGGCCATGAGGACACTCAGGAGATCCATGAGGAGTTCGTGGAGCACTAGTGGACTCTACCCCAGCTTTACTATTGTGCTTATTTTATTTCAGTTCAGTACTTAGCTTTTATTTTTGTATTTTAGTAAGCCATTTGTAATAATTCTGAATATTTTTTCTTTTCTTTTCTGAGACCAATGTCTTAATTCAACTACTATGATGAATGTTTCTGGATGTTTGCTTTAGCTTTCGCACTCTGTTTATATACTACTTATACTTAGTATTGTGATGTGATCAGTATACTAAAAATACTGATATTATATATATATATATATATATTAGATTCTTCATATATGTTTTAAATCCAATGTATATATTAGCCTAATATTTAGGATAATAATACTACTCTTATCTTAAGTATTAGCTTTTAACCCACTTTGAGGTTGAGTCAACAACCCTTCAGATGGGTTTTATTTGAGCCATTCGGGAAGATGAGTGATTTTTTAATATAGAAAAATTAGGTTTTGACCATTTGATAAAAAAATAGAACCCTAATATTAAAATAATTATAACTAAATCATTAGATATCAAAATTTAGTCTTATTAGACTCTATAAAATCCTTGAATAGTAAACAACAATAAACTAATTGAATTCTTAAACTTCACTTAATATAATTACCAAAATACTCTTATAGGTTAAAATCATTAAATTAGACACTTATGACTTAATACTTATCCAAATTTGATGTATCCATTGTCTATCTTCATGTTAGATATCAAGGAATCATTTGACATCGATAAAATTTAATTTTGATCCGTTAATCAAAAAGTAGCATTTTAGACCCTTAAGTATGGGCAAAATGATCATTTTGCCCAAAATTAGGTTAAGTGCCATTAACCTCCAAACATTATTTTAAATTATTAAAATCAGTAATAAAATTAATTTGGGATCAATTTAGAACCCTTAACCCCATAACAAAGTAATTTGGTAAAATTCCCATTAAAGACTTGGAATTTTCTAAGTAAAATCTATGAGCTTCTAACCTAGTTTAAACTTTATATCGTAACTTCCTTAAACAAATTAGACCAATAATTAAAGAATAGAATGTAATAACTATCAATAACTTCTAAAATTTCCTAAGTTATTTATTAGGAGCTTCTTAGAATATGCACTTCACCTTATTCATTCATTAAATAAAGTGGGTTATTTAATAAATAGAACTTTGATTTTAATAGTTTTTAGATTTTCATATTTTAATTATGCTTATTTTATCTTTCAATTTTAGATTAAAACTAGGAGATTCATCTTATTAAGCTTTGATTATCCTTAATATGATTTACTTTAATTATTAGTCCACAATTAGACTTAAACTTTAGTCCTTAAGCTTTGCCTTTGGGATTATATGATTAACTCCAATTCGTGGTGTTTAATACATAATCCGTAACTTTAATAGATCTTGATCAGATCTTATCTTAGAACATCTAAATTCATTAATTATGATGTAATGATTTCTTATTTAACTTATAGTTATTATTAATTGAATTAAATTAGATCCTGATTAGTTCTAATTTTTTTTTAACTTATAAGGTCGTACTTCTAAGTTACACTCGATAGTAGGAATTGGAGATCCTGATCTTATGTAACCTGGAATAGTTAGAATGGTTTAACATATAATAATTAATGTCACCTTGTGTAGTAAAGTCCCTTGCTCACTATTATTTTACTTATACTTTCACATTCCTTGTATTATGTGCCTTATTCTTTGAATATATCATACAAGATATCATTACTGCATGAAATAAAAATATAGAATGATTAGGATAATATTTGCATAGGGTTCAGTTAATTATTGATCTTGCGCATTTTACCCTACTAGATAGTGGTAAGGAGAAATAAAGATTACTTAATATTACTCATTTATGAGTGTTATGCTAAGTTGGAACCTGAACAGTATTGCAGACATGCTTAACGCCTCAGCTACTTCTAGATATTCCCATAGAAGTAAAGTAAATAACTAAAATATTATTGCATTTGTGATTACTATCTCTTTAGTTCAGTTTTTATTCTGTTATTCCGGCCTAGCCTCAAATGACGCTAGAAATATATACATATACTTATTGCAGTAGGCTGGATTAGCTCTCTTTCTGATATGGCAATCATTACATATTTACTTTACCTGCTTGCTTACTTATATGATGTACTTTCTATTACTGCTTACTATATATATCACATTCAGATTATTTTTTTTTAACCTGCATATATCAAGTAATCATAAGCATGTTTAGGATGAGTCTTTTCCTTCAGTATTTTCCCTACTTTACTTATGCTTATATGCCTAACCTTATTATATCTTTAGTGTTGAGGTATATTCTTTTACCTCACATATTGCTTAATTATAAATGCCTTTATTTATAGCTTATTCTTTCCTTTGTATGCTTGTTGCACCCATATGTCTTACTTATTTTATAGTCTAAGTAAAATAGTGATATCATAAAATTCATGAAACTTGACAGTCTAAAATGTACTTAGATAATATGTTTAACCAAATTTTTATTTTTTTTGGCTGGGGCTCTATCATTGTGAAATCGATAATGTAGATTCCGAGTTATTTGAGGTAGTCGAGCCTTCTGAAGATCAGATTCAGGAGGAGGAGTGTGCTGTCACTGGAGATCCTTAACTTAGCTTCTCTTTTAGTTTTGTGAGGATGAGAGCTTTATCATTTTTATTAAAACTTATTTAATATTTATAATAATTTAGATATTTATGCATATTCTTTTAATATACTATTTTATTTAAAGCTACATGTTTATTTTTTACTTGCATTATGGTGGATTAAAAGTAGTATTTTTACCTTTCCTCTTCTGCACTATGATGAATATATATACTTAGTGAATGATTTCACTGTATTATTTATAGCACATCATTCCCTTATTAGTGGATTGAGGATTATACCTTAATCTAATGATAAGAGAGGTGTTTTCCAAAGTGGCACACCACTCCTTAGCCTTGATTGTTGGTGGTTAAGGGGTGGGGCGCTACAGGCACTCCATTTATGGTTTCTTTCAAAACACATATGTAGAATTTATGTCATGGTCTTCCACAGATATAACACACATTACCTTAGTGATAACACTTCCCATAGCGATGTGGCTTCTTACGATTTTGGGTTTGAACTGGTTGAGGTTCAGCATTTATCTGATTGACCTTAGTTGAACGAAACTTTTTGAACACTTCAGCTTGCCTTGATTCAGATTGAACATTTCTTTTCTGTTCCATCTGAAGCTGATGATGTTCTTGGACATGGGCTATCTCAACTAATTTAGCAAAGTCCTTATGAATATAAGATATGAAGTGTCCCTTGATCTCGTCATTCAGACCTTGTAAGAACCTATTGCACTGGGCAGCGTTAGACCTTACTAGATCGGATGTGAAGCGAGAAAGTCTTCTGAATTCCATTTTGTAGTCAGAAATGGTTTTACTACTTTGAGACAGATGCATCAATTCATCCTCCAAAATTGATTGGGCAGATAGGGGAATGAAAGCTCTTTTAAAAGTTTCGATGAAGGATTCCCAGGGAATATCTTCGATCTCAATTTCAGAAAACTTAAAACTACACTCATTTTCCTACCAAAATTTTGCTTCATTTTGGAACAAACGAGTGACTAAGCGAACTGCTTCATAATTAGAACACTTAATGGTGGTGAGATTCTTCTCTACTAATTTCAGCCAACTGACGGCATCCATTGGGGATAAAGAATCATTGAATAAATGTGTACCCGGATGAAGGAAATTGTGAAAAATTCTATCTACTGAAAGGTGAGGAGTAGACAGAGCAGGAACATTAGTAACTATAGGACACATATTTAATTCAATCATCAACTAGAGAGACTGAGCTTGACACTCTTGGTTTTCAATTAATGCTTTAATGAGATTGGTCATAAAGTTGACATCTTCTGCTACACCGCTCGAGGACACAGGAGCCTTGATTGGTATAGGACCATGAGGTGATTCAAGATTCATGATTTAAGCTCTAGTTATGAAAGAAGGTTGAGAAATGATTGATCAAATGAAGGAAACTTTACTCTTTAAAGAAGAGCCAAAATCAATCTAAGAGAATTAGACAATTATCACTTTAGCTTTCAACTTCAAAAATTTATACTTAATTGAATTCTTGCCAATTGCTTTACTAGTGATATTCCAAAATTTCCAAGTTTTATGTTTTACTTATTTTATTCGTTCAGGGTCCTAGGAAGACTTTTTCAGACATTTCTTCTATTTCTATTATGAGACTACTGCATAAAATGAACAATGGATGATACATATGTTATACTTCTTATGTCATGATCACACTTCTTCAGAATACAAACCATTATGTAGACATGAACTACAATCCTTGTTAGACCCCTTATGGTACTCTTTGATACCAACTGTAACGCCCCATCCCATCGCTATGTGCAATACAATATCATTAACAGTGGAACAGTTCATAAAGTGAATATAATAAACAGTCGCCTTCTGCTTAATGCTCCAAGTTGAGCACTAATAGTTAACCCGAACCATTATCCATAAAAGGTGACTAAAGTTGAGGGTGACAATCAGGAGCTTCTAGAAGGTCACCGGTAGAGGTAGCTGGGATCTTCTGGCTTCTGAGCAAAAAACAAAGGTGGTGGAGAATGGAGGAAATGAATTGAAAGGATAAGAAGCTCATTCATGGCTATCAGGAGAGCTTAAGCAACTGATGATGGGTTTGTTAGGATGCCAAAGGGGGATGGCCGATAGGCTGCAGCCGACCATTATTGTCGCAGGCCTGCGCATGCGCGAGAGGAGCAGAGCAGGGATGTAACGCCCCACCCCTTCATAGCGCGCAAAAAGAATCAATCGGCGGTGGAACGGTACACCACTCAGAAAGGAATTTCCCATCTCCCCGAATAGCTCAAAATGACACTGAAGGTTGCTGACTTAACCTCAAGTAGAGTTGAGAGCTAATACTTAAAATAAGAGTAGTATTCTTATCCTAAATATTAAGCTAATACATACATTATATTATGAGTCTAAGAAAGATAAGTCCAATATCTGTATAGAAACATCAGCATTTCCAGTATGCCGATTACATCACAATACTAAAGATAAATAATATATAAATAGAGTGCGGAAACTAAGCATACATCCACAAATATTCATCATAAAATTGAATTAAGACATTTATTTTAGAATAAAAAAGTAAATATATCCAAAAATTATTACAAACAGTTTACTAAAATAATACTGAAATAAAGTCTAAGTACTGAACTGAAATAACTAATCAAAAATAGTAAAGTTGAAGGAGAAATCCACTAAGAATTCATGAACTCCTCCAGAATCTCCTGAATGTTTTTCTGACCTTGCTCAATAAGCTTCTCAAGATCCAACAAATTGCTGAATCCTAAAAGTACAACATGTTAGATAATAAGTTTAATACAGCGAAACTAATCTAAACAGTTTTAATTATTTACTTAATATTCAGATAACATAAAACAAAGCAGCATAAAAATTATAAAAGTAATTGAATATCTGTAACTTTAAATTGAAGTAAAGTAAAGCAGACAGTATACTATATACTAAAAAAGAATAAAAATAGTAAAAGATCTGAAACTGAGTAAATAACATGTAAAACTATATTGTATGTCACTGAAGTCATGCATCTATATGTGCTATGATATTGTATGCAACTGATATGCAACTGAAATATCACTGAACTGATATGAGTTATATGGCCCAATGTCTACATACATTCAGTTATGAAATACAGTTTACTGTAATGCCATCGCATCCTGAATTTCTCCTGTTGATGTATGCAATATTTTATAACCCATAAATCATCACTGATACTCATACATCATGCTTATTATGTTCATGCTCATGTCTCTACAATATATGTCTTAAAATCCAAAAATCCATAAAATAATTTAAAGTTAGATAATGAATCAAATTCTCCATTATGTAGAATCTTTCTAAATGGATTATGACCCTTAGTTCTAATTTTAATAACTAGTTTTACTTAGGATTTTACTTAAAAATCACCAGTTGAAAAGGTTATATATACATGGTTATATGCTTCCAAGAAATGCAAATTTAATACTTAATTTGTTTAAAACTGTACTTATCGATGCACACTTCGATAGGAGGCAGAACTCGATCGCAGTTTATATCTCAAACTAAGCTATTAAATACCCTAAGTATAAGTATATTTAGTGTTATGCAAAGGGTGACATTAAGATACTTAGTTTATTTTAAATTGCACTTATCGAAGCGCACTACGATAGGAGGCAAAACTCGGTCCCAGTTTATATCTCAAGCTAAAGATCCTGTTCACTAATTGTAATACTCATAGACTTGGAAGATTTACTCTAATGGGACTGTATTTGTCTAATCCCTCAAGATAACACCAGATCATAAGTCAACATTGGAGTGACTCAACCAATATTGAATATTGCTGAAGTGACTTAGAACCATGGATACTCATATTCATATCCAACTAGTAATTTGGGTTCTAGCAATTCTATTTAGAAACCAAGGATTTACCAAAGTTATCAATCCTGACTCTAATTGGGTGAATACTATGCAATTTTCTAAGAGTGTGACCAAAAGGTCACTCAACATAGATTACTACCACATGGGAGGAATCTCACTCAAAATACTTCGGGTGATCCTACCACAAGGGTCTAAGATAAATTTTCTAAGATTAAAAAAGATCATATAAGTTCCTACCTCAATATATCATAATAAGATCTTCTTACCTCAATGTTTTATCAATTATTAAGGCTAAGCAGTTAATGAACTATTAATATTAAGGCAAGATCATAGTGATCTTGCATTAAGGTACTACTTTAAGGTTTAAGATTAATTGTTAATCCCACAATTCTTACTTTTTTAGATTAATTTAATCAAATCAGATGGGTAACCCAGCTGATCACCCCCTATGCTATAATTATAAGATTTAATCATATGCATTATTAAGAATTGATCATTTTGTAAATCACTCTAATTTTATGAGTTATCCCATGCTAAGAGTCTTATATAAGATAAATTTAGGAATCTTAAGGTAAATGTCCACATAATAAATTACAAAAGTTTCTTAATGATCTTAGTACTTGTAATTCAATAGTTTTAAAATCAATATCAAATCAGATGTATTATTGGAATTATACAAGTTGAATTATCTCCCAATCAAGTTGATTGATTAAGTGATTAAGGATTTAGATCTTAATCGTACAAGGTAGGATTTAACCGCTAGCCTTAACAAATTAAGACTAATAGTTGATTTATAAATCAATAAAAAATTAATATATTATTAGTATATTATTGATGACAAATTTCAGATTTAGATTAAGTATCATTTACTTAATCAAGTTCTTAAGATTCTTATGTTCAAATATAATTTAATATCAAATTGAGTAAATCAAAGTGTCCAAATCAACATTAAGGTTTTCTAACATGCATAAACATTACATTGATAAGAAAATAATGAGTAATTAAGGCTAACCAAATCTTAAATCAAACCAAAAGGGATTAGTACTTGATTACAAATCTAAAGCACTTAAGTTTAATACAGTTTAGTTATTAAGTTCTACTTGGTCATACAAGCAATTAAAGATTCTAACATTTTATTTGGCACAATATATTCAAGCAATTCTCTATGAGATTTATAACATGACATTTATGGTAAATGATAAATTTTCACTTTAAAATTCACCTCAAATTTCATATAATACTTAATTTTACTAAATCTAGGTTCGATTGATATATTTCGGCCCCATTAGATCCTAGGGTCATTAAAATGCAAAAAATCACAAATCCTGGCAATTTCAGACAGTTCTGGGTGCTACGATGCACGTAGCGCCTTCTGGCCAAAACTCAGGCGCTACGGCGTGCTGTAGCGCTTACTTTTCTGAGGCGCTGGTGCTATGGAGCACTGCAGTGCTTTTATGTACAACAAGCGCTGTGGTGCGCTACGACGCCCAATTTCTCGAGAGCTAGATGCTATGACGCGATGTAGCGCCCCTTGGTTGAGAGTCAGGCGCTACGACGTGCTACGGTAGATTCAACCCGAGATTGGGGCACTACGACGCGCTGTAGCACCTAACGGTGATTTTGCCTGTGCGAAAACTATAATTAGTCTCCTTTCGCCCTTAAATACTCTCAATTTATAGTACCCCACATGTGGTGCCATATACCAATGGAAAGGTATTTCAGAGACCTTTTCATTGATACCAAAATCGGCATGAACAAATTATTCTAATGAGCATAAAGTGGTTCCCTAGCTACTATTATACAAAAATCTCACAGTTTTTTACAGCGATTTCAATGGAGAAACGAGCTTTGATCGGACTCAAATAGTCTGATTGAGGCTCAACAATCATACATAAAATCCATTGCTAATGAAATATCATTCACCACACTTTTCTAAATCAAATGCAGAGAATAGCACAAGGAAGAGCATAGTTGTAACAACCCAATGTTGTTACCGAGTCGATTTAACCTAAATTTGATCGAATTAAGTCAAAAATTAAGATCCTAATTTAAGTTAAATAAAAATTAAATAAAAATATTCTCAAATAAAGCATATTAATGGGATCCTCCTACGAAAATTTGAGCCCTATCAGGATCTCGGATCATCCTAAATAAATTCAGAAAGTTTAAACTTCCAGAGTTGATAATAGATAAAATGTAAGCCGTAATTTTAATTTTTTTCTTATATTTAAGTTAAGCATTATTAGAGGACGCTATGTTTTAAGTTTCGTATATTTTAAAGCTCCGGATTAATCGTAGCGAATTTTTAAAGGTTTTCATTTAAAAATTAATATAAAATAAAATTCTCTTCCAATTTCAATAATTTTTAGACGTGTGTGTTCGTCTTGTCGAGACGATCATTTTGATACTAAGTTTGTAATTTTTGAAAGTCAAATAGCTATAGATCCTAGCTGAGAATTTTAAACCGTGCGATTTAAATCTAATGGCTACATTAGATCTTATATTTTACTTCATATCTCATATAAACCCTATTTTCTTTCCTAAACCTAAAATCCTGCCTCTCATTCCTTCCTTCAGCTGAAAGCTTCTATCTATATGTGATGCAAGGCATAGCCTCTCATCCTCTCAAAGGCCAAGTGCTCTCCTCCTCTCCATGGCCGAGCGCCTCTCCTCCTCTCCATGGCCGAGCGCCTCTCCTCCTCTCCATGGCCGAGCACCTCTCCTCCTCTCCATGGCCGAGCGCCAGCCCTCTACATTGCATGGCCGAAATCAGCCCCTCATTACCTTCATCCGCAGATCCCCTGCTCGCCGACAAGATACTACTCTACCATGTCTCAACCTAAAATCTTATGGGTTTGAGTTTTGAGAAATCTTGAATGTATCTTAATGTATTAAATCACTTTAAATTTAAATTCTATGGATTTAATTATTATTGGTAATTTATCAAATTCATACTTGTGCAATTAGTGTTCATTAGCTCTATGGATCTACTTTTATTTGCATGAATTTTGTTGATTTCGATTTAGCAAGAAATCTACATTTTATTTGAATTATAGCTGAGTTGGGTAAAGTTAAAATTTGCATTTTTATTTGAAATAATGTTGGCACATTTTAGCTCTCCTTATGAAATCAAATTTAGAGACTCTAGCTACTATCATCAATTTCATTTATAGCTTCCATAGGCCTGCATATATCATTATTATACAGCATATGCTCGTGCATTAGGCATGATTCTGGGTTTGTGCATATATGGAGAACTTAATATGAAGTATATTCAGTATTTACTTTGCTAAATATTTAGTTAATTTCATGTTGTATCTCAATTGAACATTTAATTTGAATATAAATGCAGCAATCCATATGAATATAAATCATATGTTATTGAAGCATATCATAAAGTATTTCCTCAAATTTCTAAGGGTCGCATGCAAAGGGTATTTATTGATTGATAAATGGTTGAGTATTGTGTATGCACCTCTTTTTTATTTGTTCTTAATCATTCAAATTTGGGTTATGCGTCACCAATAATCTTATTCATGCAAGTTTAAGCTCGCTTAGTAATGGATGGTTTCCAATTCATGTTGCAAGTAAGAATATTGTCTAGTTTCGCATGTTAACTTCATTTAATTGCTTATGGAAATGATACTTATTGCTTCCATTAGGATATTAGTTATTCTGTTTATCAAACCTCATGCACTCAGCCCTCTTTTATTTTATGAATAATATAAGAATTAGTTATGTTTGTTAAATGTGCATTCCTCTTTTGCAATGGTTGGTTTATGTAATCGTTGGAGTTGTGTTTCTCTTATTTAGTTTAAGAATGGATATTCCTATGTATAGTATAATAGTTTATTAATCCATCGCATAATTTATCACTCGTTATTTCTAATCTTAGTTATCATCAAATTTTGTGCGAAGAAGATAACTTAGTGATGATTTTGATTTCATCTCTATTAAAGTTTTTTTTGAGCATGTTCAATGTATTTCCACAAATCTCTCATAAAAATGACTACTTTCTTTCTTACCAAGTTGATTCATATGCTATCTTAGATATCCCTCCTTAGAATGTTGTACTTAAATAGATTATTTGTAGTTGTTGAGTAAGTTGAATAGAGATCGCTTGGTCTGGGATGTTTTTAAGTAAGTAGCTCATCATAGTACTTATCATTAGTTTCGTTTTACCCAATTGCTATAGATGTTGTGATTGCTGCCTCCTCCTAATCAAATCATTAAATTGCAAGCTAATATGGCGTGTGCAAAGTACATAAGTACTTATAGCTTGTATTGAGTTCTATAAATTAATTATTTATTTAGTCATATGTTAAGTGCGTACATCACTTGCATAGTTCTTATTGCTGTTTTCGTGCTTTTATTTTTTTGAATCTTATGCTAGTTTCCATTTAGTTTTGCTAGTTGTTTTAAAGGATTAAGGTGTTTTAACTCTATTAAGAATGCTTAATTTCATTAAACTCTTATTTATCCTTAAATAAACTTAAGAGATCTTAAGGGCTTGATCAAGTGATTTACACTTGATCTAGATCTTAGATCGCCATCAATATTTCATTAATAAGTCATTTGATATGTCATTGATCTATAATGTAACTATTGGCCTTAAATTGATAAGACTAGAGGTTAACACCTAATCTGTCTGATTTAGACCCCAACTCTTAATCACATAATCAATCAACCTGATTGTAAGATAATTTGACTAACAAAATTCTAATAATCTATTGGATTTGATATTAACTTTAATTCATTGAATTAGAAGTGCTAAGGAAATTAAAGAACTTGTATGATTAAGCATCTGGACTTGAAACTTAAGATCTTTAATTTTCTCTTAAATAAGATTATTGGCATAAAATCAACTATAAAATCTATGATGATTCATTACAATATCAAATCCTAACAAGATTTTCGATTATATCTCATAATTGTAGTATAGGACTCGGTCAGATAGGGCTACCCATTTGATCTAGTTAATCAAACTTGACGAATAATCCTATAAGATTATTTTAAGCATTTAGATATGTGAGATCTTGATGATCTTACATTAGATTTTATGTGATAATAATATTAGCCTTAATTATCTTTAAACTAATGAGGTAGGAAAGACTTATTATGTTATCATGAGGTAGAAGCTTGGATGATCCTACTTGACCCTAGAAGTTGATCTTAAATCCTTGTGGTAGAATCACCTAAACTACTTAGAATGAGATTTATTCCATGTGATAGTATCCTATATTGGGTGACCCCTTGGTCACATCCTTGAAACCTTATGTAGGATGTGTCCCATTTGAATTATAGATTCATAGTTTTGGTAATCCTTATTGATTAAATAGCATTGATGTAACTCAGATTGTTGGCTGAGTATAGTGTTGTAAATCCATAGAGCTGGGTCACTCTAGTAATATTCAGTATTGGTGAGTCACTCTTAGTAAGACTTATCTTGTACTATCCCGCGGGCTTAGGCAAATACAGTCTGCTTAGAGAGTAAATCAATCAATCCTAAGAGTGGTATAATTAGTGAACTAGATCCTTAGTTTGAAAGAATAACTGTGATAGGGTTTGACCTCCTATCATTGTGCATGGCGATAAGCACAGTTATGAGCAAACTAAGTATCTAAAGTTATTATTCTTAAGACACTATTAGTATGTTATATTTAGGGAAATGGAATATTTAGTTTGAAAAGATAAATTGTATTTGAGTTCTGCCTTCTATCATCATGCGCCTCGATAAGCACAATTTAAAACAAACTAAGTATCTCTAGTCATCCTTCTTAGAACACTAGGTATGCTTGTAATTAGAGGATTTAACATCTTAATTTGAGATATAAACTGTGATCGGGTTCTGCCTCCTATCTTAGTGCGCTTCTATAAGTGCAGTTTTAAACAAACTAAGTGTTAAATTCATTTTTCTTGGAAACATATAACTATGTGTATACAACATTCCCAGTTGATGATTTTAGGTAAAATCCTAAGTATAACTAATCATTGAAATTAGAAATATGAGTCAAAATCTATTTAGATGGATTATGCATAATGGAGTTATTGGATTTATTATCTGATTTTAAATTATTTTGTGGATTTTTGAGTTCAAGTCATGTAGATATAGAAGCATGAGCATGATCATAAGCATAATGTATGAGTATCAGTGATGATTTATGGATTATAGAATATTATATATATATCAATCAAGGAATTTGCAGGATAACTAGTACTGGATTCCCAACTGGATATATATAAGCATTGGACCTTACGATTCATAGTAGTTCAGTGATATATTGGTTATATATCATGACATTCAATTCAGTGGCATATATAGATACATTTATTCAGAGGCATACAACATACCTTCACATATACCTTATTTAGTTTTAGATCATTTGCTGTTTTTTATATTTTTAGTATTCAGCTTTAAATTTCAGCGTTACTTTATTTTACTGCAAATTTTATACAGTTTCAGTTATTCAGCGTCTTTACAGTTTTTCTGCAATTTTACTTTACTTTACTTCAATTTTGTATAGTTTTATACTTTCAGTTATTTTACAATATTTATGCAGCTTGATTTCTATCTTATTATTATGTTGAATAACATCTTTTGAATGCAATCATATGCTATTTTCCAGTTTTATTGTACTTAGGCTCTATAAGTCTAACATTAATTTTCTTTTGTTGGCATGGCCCTGTCATATATGTACATATGACAACATCAGGTTTTAGCTCATATCTTGTGCTTGGGGGTGTGCTTATGATAAAAGGCCAGGTGAGATTGGTGTTCTACAAAGAAGAATAAATGGCTGATAGTAATCTTTTTGTTGCCTAATGTAAATTTAAATGTAATAAATGAATTGCCTTCATATTATTTTGCATTTTCTATATTGTATGTGAATAGATATATGTGGATAATGTTGAATGCCATCTTCTTATTTTCTGCACTGCTTTACTTATGTTTCTGCTAAGGTCTTGCTCACATCTTAAGATTAATGCCATGGATATTCCGCTTATTATCTGTGGTGTTAGTGACGACCGCCACTTACTCATTATTGAGTTAGTATTACTCGACAACGGTTAAGAGGCGACCGTTACAATAGCAAATGTGTACCTTAGCCTTGGAAACGAAAGAAGAGAATTCGGATCTCTGCAGGAGCTTGGGAAGAGAAGATACTTCTTCTTCTTTAGTTATCAGCAAAATGAGGAAGAAGCTGAGGTTTTTTAAGGAGGAGAAAGCTTCAGCTTGACAAAAAAGGATGGAGGGAGGGCGGAGAGCTGCCTTTAAAGGATAAGGAGAAGAGGGGGGCTCTCCCTTGAGCTCTCCCATCAACATGGAGGAGAAGATAGGAGAAAGAGGGGGCTTCCTTACGTGCGGCCAGGAGAAAAGAAGGGGGCGCCGAATGCAGGGTATGGAGGTGCCGAATTAGGGAAAAGAGCCGGCCAGAGGAGAGAGAGGAAAAATGGATTTAAATGAATAAATAATTATTAATTTCTAATTTTTAATTTATTAAAAATTCAGATTTATTAAACGTACTCTAAAAATTCCCAAATATTCACCTTTAGCTAATTATGGGGTGAGGAACTCAACGACGAAGTCGGATTTTGATTCTGACGAGGATTTAATTATTCTGTTTTATGGTGCATTTAAATTCATTAAAATATTCGTGAAAATCCGATGACTTCTAAACACCTCCAAAACATCACCCCTAGCTAATTTGGGGGTGATGATCATAATGACTAATTCAAATTTTGATTTTGTGGTCAATTTAAATATCTCAATTTATAATTAATTAAATATATTAAAATATTACAAATATTTGATTTAGCTCTGAATTGCTCCAAATCTTCGGGGATTGGTTCTAATGACTAAATGAACCTAATGAAATAATCATTATGCTGCAATTGAGCTAAATTTGGCTAAGTAGCAACCTAAAGTTGTTACAGGGGAGGAGACCAGTGTAATGTAAATGCATGTGGGGGTGCGAGCGCTCCGGCTCAGGTCAGGTCAGCGGGGAATAAGCCAGCTGTTGGATCTGGCCTCTAATCCAACGATTAGATTGGTTCAATCATGAAAGCCATTTGATCCCATCTAAAGACCTGCAGGATGACCCTGATTTGCTGGGATGGCTGCCCCATGTTCTATCCAATGTAGCTGATCTAGCGCTTTCGTTAAAATGGTTGGGATCCGTTGAAAAATATTATTTAAATAATATTTAAAAATTCAAAAATATTATATTAATAAATTGGATATCAAAAAATACTAAAACCTTACCCCTAGCTAATTTTGATTTTCGATTCGAGGTCTAAATAGTTATTTTATTTATTTGGGTATTTAATTATATTAAAATATTTGACGAATTATGACTTCCAAAATTTTAATACTTCACCCCTAGCTAATTTAGGGATGAGGAATTCAATGGTGACGTTGGATTTTGATTTGGAGCTCAAATTAAGTATCATATTTTTCTTAATTATTTAATTAGAAATTAGGGTTCGGTCAAATTGATTCCCAAATTGAACCAAAATTTTGGAATTTGCTTCTAATGATGCTTAGAGATTAATATAGGTGATCTAAGACTGATTAGGCTAGGTTTATCCTAAGTAACAACCTTGGAATTAGTACAGATTACCCATCCGTTTGAGGATAAAAGGCAATACTTAGACAGAGTTGTGAACCCGGGTTTCATTGGACCATTCGCCAAAACTTTGATGTAAAGCGACTGTCCATATCTGATACAATAGCCATTAAGATACCATATAATCTGACTATTTCTTTGAGATAAAGCTTAGCTAATTTGTCAACAGGACTTGTCTGCCAAATGGGTAGAAAGTGTGCAGATTTTGTCAGCGTGTCCACAATGACCCATACTGCATCATTACCTGATTGAGAACGGGGAAAACTGACAATGATCCATAGAGATATCTTTCCATTTCCATTGAGGAATAGATAAGGGTTATAATAATCCATAGAGATATGCTTTGATTTCTAACTATTTTATATTTATCATGTATGCTTAACCTTTCTTTTACAGGGATTGATTAGTGTGCCCTAGCGCAAATATTACCTTTACTTTAATGTTATTTATTACATGTTTATAATTCTAGTTTTAATTTTCCTTAATTGCATTGTGCACCTTTACTACTTAACATAACATGATATCCTTAAACTAAAATAATTAGAAATCCTAAAATGTGCTTAGACTTTATAAGTTTAACAGCTTATTTTTATTTTGTTGGTCATGCCTTATTATGTTAAAAATTAAATACGGTAGATCAGGAGCCTAAAGTGGAACTAGCAAGTGAGCCAGGAGAGGAGCTAGAGATTAAGGAGTAGATTTGAAGACCTTGGAGGATATTTACTTTTTATTTTCTTTTTATGTGAGGATGAGAGAGTTTTATTTTTATATATTCATTTAATGTTGTAGTTTAAATATTTTAGACTGTGCAATTTATTACATTATGGGATGAATATTTTTCTTTATTTTTCTGGATAAATGTAATGGAATGTATGCTTATTACTCTTATAAATACATTTGTTTTCCTATCTTATAGATCATTTGCCTTAGTAGTGCTTAATAGTAGATTATGGAATATTAATAAAGTATTAAGTACTACAGTGGCACTTAGTGTTGGGTCAAGTCATCAAATCTGACTCTGGGCCATTATAAAGCTGGCTTTTAAAGGCTGGCTCGAGAGGAGGGAAAGCCATTTGGGTCTGGCCCAGTAAGGCTAAACCCAAAAATGCTTGGATAAGTCATGACAGTTCGATCGCTCAACTATTTAAGCAGAACGACTTTGATGCTCCCATCTCTAACGGCTAAACACGGGGTTGATATCAGTCGTGGGATCATTGATGCAATTCGACAACTGATAAAGGATAAGAGTGAGCAAATAATATGGGTCGATAGATCTAGGGCTTATAATAACTTCGACAACTCAGATCTTCTCCACCTTTTGGAAGCCGTTTGTTGGGATTAAGTTAAGCAGATTAATAATTAAGCACTGGGGACGAAGGTCCACAGTGCTTGGATAAGTCATGACAGTTCGATCGCTTGGCTGTTTAAGCACGACGACTTTGATGCTCCCATCTCTTACGGCTAAACACGGGGTTATTATCAGTCGTGAGATCGCGGATGTGATTCGACGACTGATGAAGGATCAGAGCAAGAAAAATAACATGGGTCGATAAATCTAGGGCTTATAATCACTTCGACGGCTCAGATCATCTCCACCTTTTGGAAGCTGTTCATTGGGATTAAATTAAGCAGATTAATAATTAATTTAATTAAATCAAATTTCCTAATTATATTTAATTCAAATTTAGGTCTAAAAGATCTCAAAAAATTTCCAAAAGTTTATTATTAGCTAATCTGTAGGTGAGGAATTTAAAAATAAAATAAAATTTTAATTTGGAGATCAAATTATCTAATTTTATAGGTCAATTAATTGACAAAATAATCAATTGATCCAATTAGGCTCTGATGGATCCTAGATTTTAAAACTTAGGCTCTAATAGCTTTTTTAGTACAATGGACCAAGAATTATGACTTGATTTAGCCCAAATTAACCATGGTAACAACCTAGAGTTGTTACAGTTATGAACGGTGAAGTGAAATAATGTCAGATCATGTGTAGGTTTTATAAGAGAGATGTTTGACAGCTAAAAAAGGGGAGATTGAACGAAACAAAAACTAATAAAGAATACTGTGGTGCCCCCGTACTGACAATAAGGAAGTACGGTGCTCCAACTGTGACGAATCCCCAACTTAAGTAAAGTTAGGCGAACCCAACTTGCCTTAAGGCAAGGACTTGCCACCAAGTGCTATAACATTCATCAATATAAATATCAAAATGGCGAAAGCAATATAAAAATAGGGTAACATCCACCAGCATATACAGTAGGAAAAGAAAATGCAATATAGTAACTCATCACAATGCAGAAAGTAAAATACATCCAGAAAGTTTAATTATTACAAACTGAAATGAATAACTGAAAATGAAAGACTCTCGTCCTCATTGGAATAACAAGACAAAGCTAGCTAGACAGCAACTGGAAGGTCCTCCTCCTAAACTGCCTCCTCCTCAGCGACACTGCTCACGAACACGTCTGAATCTGACATTTGTCAGTATCACAAATGCCAGGGCCCCAGCCAACAAAAATAAAAAAAATTTACAGTTAGACAATTGTCTAAATATATTTTAGGCTATTTAAAGTGAACTGAATATTAAAGGATATCACATTTAAATTTAACCATACATGCAGCAGTAAAGGGGTGCAACAAGCTATGAAAGAATTGGGATACTATAAACTATCTATTTATAGCATGCAACATGTATGTGAAGTAACATACAGAACTCAAAATAAGCAAGGTAAGGCTAAGAGCAAAAATAACTACAACTACTGAATAAATATGATCCCAACATGATTATGATCGAAGTAAAATATGCTGAGTATAAAAGAACACGAGTACTGAATATAATAAAATGCTAGCATCCTAAATATGACATTCATACATATATCTAAACCATGAAAGTATAAATACAACATGCATATTAATATAAAAAGAAAGGCCACTGTGACATGTGGCAAAAGCAAAGTAATGTATAACATATAAAGCCACTAAGACATGTGGCAAAGCGAGCAAATACTGAAAATAAGGCCACTGAAGTATGTGCAAAGCAAATCAAAAAAATAATACAATACAGCTAAAGTACTAATAAGCCTAAGTTCTAGTACTGCCATACCAACCAATAGGCCATACAGGACCTCCAATATCAATTAATCAATCAATCCCCAGCCTAGCCATCCAAATATGCTAGGTCTGAGTCCAGTCTATGCAATACTACTACTGAAGAGGCAGACTAAATTAGGTTATATTCTACCAACTGTGACAAAACAAAACTGAAAGATATGTAAATTCAATACTAGCTTAGGATACATAATCCTAAGTTTTCCTACTATGCTCAAGGGCTAAAGCTCAAAATCTAAAGTATGCAGAGCAATCTAGTCAAGGTAAGCAAGAGACTCAATCTAGACTTATGTGATATCTGTTGTTGTCTAATTACCAAATCTAACTATTTTGAGAAGGTACAAGCTTAGGATCTCCAATATCCAACTATCGAGTAGAATCTCAGATTTACGTCCTTAAAGTTAAATATTAGAACTTAACAAGTTCTAATCCAAAATCATGTGATGACTATATAGTTTAAGTAAGCAAATCAATGACCTAATTTTATGAATATTTTACTCTCTTACCCAAATTTTGATCAATTAAATCAAGATTTAAGAATTTAGAACTTAAACCCTATGCTGAGTTCAAATTCTAAATCCAAAGTGAAATTCTAAATAGGATCTAGGTTTCTCACTTATTACCCAATTTAAAGATAAATAATCCTATAAGTTAAAAGATTCAGGAACTAAGATTTTAGTGAAAGGTTATTCTACTAATTATAAGATAAAATAATCAATTAAGAACTTGAGAATCTAAGATCTATATTCAATCTTTAAGATAACTCTATTATCTTATTAATTGAATCATCCTATACCCACATGGAAGGTTTCAAAAGATTAAATAATCAATCATTAAAGAGTTTCAATTGGAGGTGGTTTGATTCAAATTAAAGATCTAAGCCTAAGATCTATGATCTAAAGATCTAAGATTTGATCACTTTAGACATCTAATTAAAGTTTTGATTTAAGGGTTTCTATTCATGATTTGCTTTTAGATTTAATTTCATAATTAACTATAAGGAGCTTATTAAGGTTAAGAATTGACAAATTCCAAGCATTAGAGTAACATTAAACCCATTTTGACCTTCTTATGTTACTTAAGATCTAAAGGTCTGAGTTTTGATCACTTTAGATCTTAAGCTAAGATTTTACTTAGACATTTCCAGTTCCTTTTTCTTTTAACACTTAACTATAATATTATCTTAACTGAACTTAATAATGAGATAACTGACCATTTTAATTATTAAACTTAATTAAGTTAAGGTTCAAAGATCTTTATATAGAATACTTAGATTTAAGTATCTTAATTAAGGAATCAATGAGACCTTATAGATTGGTGATTATTATTGTTCTAGGATTTCAGAGAACATTTCCAATCTATGTTATAGTGGCTTACTAAAATTTTCAATCCTTAAAGAACACTAAATCACATTTTGGTCAAAATGACCAAAATGCCCCCTTTAAGGATAAAATTGGAATTTTAGGGCTTAATCACCCAAATTTGTTCTAAAGTGTTTCATATGACTAACTGAAGTGAGAAACACCTTTACTTTAGGTTTTGATGACCTAAATGATCTTAATTAGTACTAATCACTTAATTAAACCATTTAGGGTGATTAGTGAATTTAAGGCACATTAGGATAGTCCAACCTTAAACTTAGGTTTTACTAGGTTTAATATGATATTAGGAATCATCCCCACCCAGATCAGAGGCTTAATTAGGGTTTAATTTACTAATCCTTGATTAGGGTAATTAAGGAGTGATTAAGGAAATTAATTATCCAAAATTAATTTTAAGTGTCTGGAATTATTCCTTAGGGTACAAGGAGCAATTAGAGCCCTCAAACTTATAAATTGGATAATTAAATGTTTTTATATGATTTAATTAAAAACAGAGAAGGTTTGGCAGATAATTTTTAATCTGACTATTGGATCTAAGATTTTATTTTATATTCAGATTCCTTGAATTTTTCCGATTCAAATGGTATATTGGATCATACCATTTGGATATATATAATTAAAGTTATTTAATTAATTCATTCTGTATTTTTATTTAAATCAGAACTTTAGGTTTCAATTAAATTAAATCATAACTATTTAAAATACATTCCTATAATTGTTTAATTAACCGCGGCCCAAATACCAAACCGCGCGGGACGGGGCTCGGCTCGGCCCAAAATCCGCGTCTTCCTCCCCCCCCCCCCCCCTCGATCTCGCCCGCAGCCCTAATTCCTGAAAGGGGCTTCCAGCGCTAAATTCACCGCACTCCGATCATGCCGCGCCGCAATTTCGATGGCTACACGTTCCCTGACCTTAGACGCGTCGATTGAACTAAAAAGCCCTCACTGGGATGCTCTTGTTCGCTCGATGCCTATTCGGCCTAAATCCCTCAGCTGGCGCACCTGTGAGGAGATAATTATACTCACAGAGTCCACGAGCCGCCGATGTCTCGATCCCTACACGTTCAGGGATCGAAGATGGAGCGATAGGGCACAACGAGAGATCCTGAGGTGGTCTGGATCATTGGAATGCTACTCCGCATTTTTTGCCGCTCAAAGCTTCGACTGGATCGATCAAGTTCAGTCGAATTGATCGATCTGGTCGAACCTAACCCTCGATACCAGTTACAATCATTGCTCTGAGGGATCTAATACTAGCCAGGCAGCTAACTTCTACTGGAGACGCCGAATTTGGCGAAACCAGAACTCCGTCTGGCGGTGCGTACAGACGACGAATTCGTCGTCTGGGTCATTGCCAGACCATGCTTACTGACCCGATCGAACGCGGAGGAGCTAAGGAAAGGTCCTAGCACAGCACCTAAGCTTAATTGAGTGCGAAACGAGCTGAAAACTAGCTCTACTGGAAATGGGAGAGGTTGTACCTTTGTTTGCGAGGACAAAGACAATGCAGACTGTCCTGAGGCTCCAAGTGATCACAGGAACAATGCTGGGGGTCTGAACGTCAGACGCACACCCACTATCAGCTGAAACAGCATGGTCGATCGCCGGGAGAGCTTGGAACGCTGGGAACAGAAGAAGAGAGCAAGGTGAGCTTCACAGTGAGCAAAGGAGCTCACTAAGGGGTTAATGGGGGTATTTATAGGCTGTTGGGAGGTCCAGGGTGGCTGCCGAGGTCTGGAGCCATGGCTTAGGCTTGGCTCGAGGGGGTCACTCGTCATTTCCTCTCAGGGAATGGCCCAGCCATCCCTGCGGCTCGGCCACAACGGGAAAGACCTATAACGGTCTAGCTGACCTGGCGGGAGGGTGGCCGACAAGGTCGACGTGGCTGGGTACGGAAAATTTTCTGCGGTCAGGCTGAATCTCTCGGGGACGAAGGTGAACAGTGGCTGGCAAGAGCGTGACCGTCTGATAGGTTTCCAGTTGAGATGGAACGATCCTGATCACCCGACCAGTAACGGCTGATTGCGGGAATTAGATCGACCATCGGATCTTAATCCGTGGATCGAACGGGTGATCGGCTTATTTAAGGCGGATGGGTTAAGCGCCGTCAGATCAGATCTCAGAACCGCGGAACGGTCGAGATTTGCTGGATCCAATTGACGGCGCGAGCCGTTGGATCGAAGCGCGCTGAGATGCGGGCTAGCGATCCCGTTGGCTCAAAATCGAGCGCCACTGTCGGGACCCCGCAGCGGATCTGCCGCGGTCCCGACAGCAAATCCTAACAGTAAAATTTAATTATTTAAATAAAATTATTAATTAAAAATAATTTAATTATTCTATTAATTCCTATATCCAATTTAGGACTAAATGAGCTCCAAAAATTTCCAAAATTTCATTATTAGCTAATTTGGGTATGAGGAATCCAAAAATGAAATCAGATTTCAAGTTGGAGATTAAAATATTTTAGGTATTTTTCAGGACTTAAAAAAATAGCCAAAAATACCAAATTCTCTAATTTAGCTCTAATTGATTTCAAACTTCTAGGTTTAGGTTTAAATGACTCATTGAGTCCACTGAAATTAAAATCAAACCTTGGTTTAGCTTATTTAAATCTAATTTTAGTTAGGGTAACAACCTAGAGTTGTTACAGAATGAACCCAAACAAAAAATAAAAATAAAGAAAGATAACTTCAAGATTATCCAGATCTTGGATTCTTAAAGGCTATGAACACCTTCAAAGCTTTTAGTTATGCAAATCGAATAGGATTTCTCTTGGTTATCCCCACCAAATAAGTTCTCAAGTCAAAATTCTGTATTTCCATTCAACTCCCAAAAAAGTAGAGCTTACATGATGTATATATAGTAACAATTCATTAATTCTACCTCCCAACACACAAAAATAAAGCATTATAAATACGTGAATGTTAAAATAACACAAAAGCAAACATAATTAAATAAAATATATAAATATGATGAATCCACAAATGCATCTCGTTATGACTCAATAATCTCTTTCAAGCTCCTTGAGTATGCACTTATCATCACACGCTCTCATGCATGTTTCTGTACTGCATCACATTCCTTGATCCTTTTACCTTCAAATTTTTAATATTTGATCATAATGATGATTAGAACTTGTTAATGGTAAGTTTTGGCCGTAATTAAGCCTAATTTGGCTGGGTAAGAACCTATAGTTGTTACATATAAGAAGTATTAGTTCATACATTTGTGGTAAGCCGGTGAATAAAAAATTTATGATATTGTGAGAACATATGCCAAGTATGACATATACTATAAACAACGCTTTGCATTATAAGGACATAAAATAGTAATAAATATTTTTCACAAATGAGTGATATACATAACAAATGATGAAAGAATGATCACAGAGCACCTTTTTAAGTAGTGATCAAATTTTTTTCACAAATGAACCAAAGAAGAAAATATTAATAATCAAGCAACAAAAAATGTATTATTACAAAGTGTTTGGCATTATTACTTCCCACCCAAAGCAAACCCAATGAATAAGAATCTCACATTTTAACTATAGCACCGATGCCATCATGATCCAAAACATAATAACATTTAGGATGGGATCATAAAAATGCAAGAAAGAATTTATTGCAAAAGTACAAGGAAAATGTTTTAGTCCCCCAGCTCTTTTTCTTAAAATAATTTAGTAATTTTAATGAATTTATAGTCATGATTTTGACAAGCAAATTTTAATTAGTTTGGCTTGAATATTAAATTTAGAAATTTTAATGATAATGAAACACTAAAAAGAATACCAATAATAATATTATAGCAACATTCAAAGAATAATAATGAGAGGCCTTCCAAAGAGCATGTGAGAGAAGGCAGGCTGACCATTCATCACCTAAGAAATCTCAAACCTTGTATTCAAACGGTCCCATTTAAAAAAGTATGACTATATATCTCCGTTCGATAATTTTTTTACCCGAGCTTTGTCTAATTTTGAAGCAGTTGTCTTGAAAGCGGCAAACATAGGGGTCAAGAACCCTTGACTTGGAATTCATCAGAGATCGAACTCCAATGTCTTACCTTTCCAGGTTTTCGGCTTCAAACAATCTGTAGATTTTGCTCACTTCCAGTCTCCACGGACCGATATGGATCATCTCGCATCGGGCAGCACTGACATAATACTCCTGGAGGATTTTGGGCAGAAGGTCGACCTGACGAGGAGGATCAGAGAGGTTTTGGTGAATTATCCCGAGGGAACAACGGTTCTAAAGGAGCTGATTCAGAACGCGGATGACGCTGGCGCCACTAAGGTAATCCTCTGTCTCGATCGCCGGTCCCACGGCGTGGAGTCTCTTTTTTCCAACAAGCTCGCGCAGTGGCAAGGCCCAGCTCTTCTTGCTTACAACGATGCGGTGTTCACCGAGGAAGACTTTGTGAGCATCTCTCGGATTGGTGATAGCAAAAAACAGGATCAGGCCTGGAAGACTGGCCGCTTTGGGTGAGTTCCATTCTTTGGCGTGTTTTAGATGTAGTAAGTTAATTAAAGACGAGCAGCTGAGAACGCTGCTGGCGCTTCTATTATGTTAAAAATCTATTGTGGGATGCTACTAATGAGCTTTCTTGAATATGTTTTATTTTTGATTAGCGTGGGCTTCAATTCAGTGTATCATCTGACCGACTTGCCATCATTTGTAAGCGACAAGTATGCTGTTCTGTTTGATCCCCATGGTTCACATCTTCCAAATGTTTCCGCAGCAAATCCTGGAAAACGTCTTGATTTTGTTAGTTCATCAGCAATGTCCTTATACGAAGATCAGTTTATGCCATACTGTGCTTTTGGATGTGACATGAAGAACCCTTTCTCTGGAACCCTATTTCGTTTTCCGTTGAGGAATGTGAATCAGGCTGCTGTCAGCAAACTTTCTAAGCAAGTGTACACAGCAGATGATATTTCTTCAATGTTTTCAGAGCTCTATGAAGAAGCAGTTTTTAGTTTGCTTTTTCTCAAAAGCATCATATCAATTGAAATGCATGTGTGGGATGCTGGCATAAATAAGCCACAAAAACTATATTCCTGCGCTGTAAAGGAATCAAATGAAAAACTTACCCAAAATCTCAGGGGGTTTACGAGAATAAACAGCTCAACCATTGCATCTAGCTTGCATTTAGACTCATATTTGATAAATTTTCTTTGTGAAGCTATCAGTGGACTGAATTCTAAAAGAAGAATGGAAACCTTTTTCATAGTGCAGGGTACGGCATCAACAACGAGCAAACTTGGAGCTTTTGCGGCAATGGCTGCAAATGACTATGATCTTCATCTTCTTCCTTTGGCTTCTGTAGCCCTATGTTTGTCTGATGACTTGCCCGAGGTATTACATTCTACAAATTACATGTTCTTTTATATTAACATTTATTTTTGTTGCAAGCACAATGTATATATTATTCCATTTTGCACATTTTTTTTCCTAGTGTTTTATCGGAACTATAGCTACAACAACATCACCGCCACTTAGCCTTAGCAAATTTAGTGGGGTAGAGTACTTGAATCCTTTGTTTCCATTGCACATGATCAAGTAAGTATAAGCCCATCCCTAGGTTCTAAATGGAGAGTATCCTTTCTAATAATTTCCTTACATATTTTTTGGTCTTCCTCTTCCTCTTTTAACATGGGCAAAATTCACACACTTAAATTTTCTAACGAGGAAATCGATCTGTTTATGCTTAATATTTCCAAACCATTTATGGCGACATCCTCTAATCTTATCTGCAATTGGAGTCCCTCCAACCTTTCTATGAATGAACTCATTTCACATAATATCTTTTTAAGTATGCCCACTCATCCACCTTAGCATCCCCAACTCTGTACTATATATCAGTAAACTTTTTTTTTTGTTGGCCAATATTCAATCCCATGTAACATAGCTGGTTATGTAGCTATTCTATAATTTTTTTTTTAATTTGAGTGGGATTTTTCTAATCACACAAAAATCTAGAAGAGATTCATTTCATCCAACCAGTTTCATCGTTATTTTGTATAATTACAAGGTATATGAACCTCTGACTCTTGTTGATCACACGGTCCTCGATAATTATGTTCTTGATATTAAAATTCTAGTATGATTAAACCTACACTTCATTTATTTTGTTTTTGGTCTATTATGACAACATTATGACTATAACCATGGTGAATTAAAATTTTAATGCATTTAAAATACCTCAAAATCTCTAATTTTCTTGCCAAGCAAAATTGACCAAGCTTGATGCATCTTCTTTGTTGCATGTGTGGGGTGCTTTTGTGAGGCAAGGATGAAGATGTAGCAATGCAGAGTAGTTTCAACGACCAAAGTTGTTTTGGGCGTTGAGTTTGACAATTATAATGTTCATAAAAATCTTTCCTTGAAGGATGGTGCGGGAGAATGGTAGAGGATTTTTGGAGGTATCGCATTGGTTATAAATTAAAACTCATCGGTTAAAAATTAAAACTCATCTTCTTTGTCGCATTGGTTATAAATTTTTTCTAATGCCCCCTCTATTACCAGCAAGGATAGAGATGGCTGGCATGGCCTCCCACAATACCCTCAAGCACCCTGTGCTGGTTGACATGAGCTGGAATGGTTCTACAGTTTGGTCGATTAGGGGAGTGTGAGGGTTGTTGGCACATGCGAGGGCCATTGAGGATTGCTTGATGTGTGCATTGGGCTGTGCAAATTGATGTGGACGCGTGTTGGCCTGGCAAGCGATACCATGCGAGGGTTGTCAGCTCTTTTTTTAAAATGCGTTTTATATGTATTTCAAATATACACTCATTTGAGGGGACTTGAAATCTCTTCTTTTTTGCATTTTGGGGGAAATCAATCATCGTCATAAATCAATTATTTGATTCCAAACACTCAAAATTTAAAATTACTAGTAATTGGATTACTTTACATCCGTTTAAACAGCAACCAACCATCTCTTTAAAATCTGATCACTTGGATTTTTGAATGTTTAAACGAACATAAACATTTTTCTTATACAATTTGATTATTTAGGATCATTTTCTCAAGCAAGGTCATGTCTTCTGTTCTCTTCCATTGCCAATAAGAACAGGGTTTAATGCTCATGTTAATGGATACTTTGAAGTCTACTCCAACAGACGTAGTATATGGTTTGGATCTGATATGGACAGAGGTGGAAAACTGAGGTCTGACTGGAATAGGCTTCTATTAGAATATGTTGTTGCTCCTGCCTATTGTGAGTTACTGGTTGGTTTGAGCAAGCTGTTGGGCCCCACCATGCAATATTACTCTGCATGGCCAACTGGCTTATTTGAGGAGCCATGGGGTATTTTAGCAGAAAATATCTACAAAATGTGCTATTCAGCTAAAGTCTTATTTTCTAAACTTGAAGGTGGAAAATGGCTATCCCCAGCTGAAACTATTTTCCAGGATGTCGGATTTTTGAAAATGGAAATACTTGGCGAGGCCTTAGTTTTATTGGGGATGCCCGTTGTTTATCTTCCTGGTATTATTTTAGATACAATGTGTAAATATTTATCAAATTTTAGTATCAAGTTTATTTGTCCTGCTATGGTACGAAATTTCATTAAGGAGAGTGAGAAACTGGACACATTAAAGAAATCGTACAAGTTGCTTCTATTAGAATATTGTCTCACCGATCTGGGCACTGAGGATGTTGGTAAATACGTTGAGGGCCTCACATTACTTCCATTAGCAAATGGTGACTTTGGAACTTTTACAGAAACCATGAAGGGTACAAATTATTTTATTTGCAATGATCTCGAGTACAGTCTCCTGGGATTGATTTCTGATATAATGATTGATCGAACTATTCCGTCTGACTTACTTTGTAGCCTTTCTGAGATTGCTAGGAGTTCCAAAACAAACATTGCATTTCTCAATGAGGAGTATCTTCTGCAGCTGTTCCCTAGGCTTTTTCCTGCTGAATGGAGGTATGAAAACAAAGTACCTTGGAATCCTGGTGTATGCAATTCTCATCCTACTGCAACTTGGTTTACATTATTCTGGGACTATATTCATCATCAATTGTATGACATATCAATATTTGGTGAGTGGCCTATTTTTCCTTCTACTTCAGGTTACCTTTACAGGGCCTCAAAAATGTCAAAGTTTATCAGTGCGGAGAAACTATCTGAAACAATTCAGGAGATTTTAGTAAAAATCGGATGTAAAATCCTCGATCCAGCATATAAAATCAACCATCGTGATTTATGTCACTATGTTTCAGATAGTGATGCTGGTTGCATTCTGAACTCTATTATTTATTCTGTTACATCTGATGGAAATGAGATATGCTTGCGTTTTAAAAATCTTTCTGCTCATCAAAGAAATGAACTTCGCAGATTTTTACTTGATCCAAAGTGGTATCATGGAGGTTGTATCTCTAACATTCATATTAAAAATGCAAAGAAGCTTCCTATTTACAGAGTCTACGGTGAACATGATGCTGAAAACAATCACTTTTACGATTTAGTAAGTTCTGCTAGATACTTACCACCTGTAGGCATTCCAAAAAGTTTTCTGAATGGTGATTTTGTTTTATGCTCATCCATTATTGAAGATGAGATTTTGCTGCGGTACTTTGGCATTGAACGTATTCCGAAGCCTGCTTTTTATAGGAAGTATGTTCTAAGCAGATTGGGTGATTTACCATCTGATGTTCGTGATTCGATGATGCTATCTATTCTTAAGGAACTACCACAACTATGTTTAGATGATTCTTCTCTTAAGGACTCTTTACGAGTACTAAAATTTATCCCTACTGACTGTGGAGGCTTAGATTGTCCTGAATCTTTATATGATCCTCGCGTGGATGAACTTTATGTACTTCTTGAAGAATCAAATTGTTTCCCTGGTGGCTTATTTCGAGAACACAATGTTTTAGACATGCTAATATGCTTGGGACTGAGAACGTCAGTTTCTACTGACACGATTATTAAGAGCGCACGTCTTGTTGAATCATTAATGCGGGAGGATCAACTAAAGGCTTATTTGCATGGTAAGGTTCTTCTTTCATACCTTGAAATTCATGCAAATAAGTGGTTATATAATGGTGGCAGTCGAAATGGTGTAAATATGATGCATTCAAGAAACTGCAATTTTTCTTCACAAGATGGCCTTGACAAATTCTGGAATGATCTTAGATCAATAAGTTGGTGCCCAGTGTTGAATTCTGCACCACATTCTGCTTTGCCATGGCCTTTAGTTTCAGCCATGGTGGCACCACCCAAGATAGTTAGGCCAAGAGAAGATATGTGGCTCGTTTCTGCAAGTTCACGAATTCTTGATGGAGAATGCCGCTCATTGGCTTTGTCCTCAAGCCTAGGTTGGTCTTCACCCCCAAGTGGAGCTGTGATTGCTGCTCAACTGCTTGAACTTGGCAAGGGCAACGAGCTTGTGATAGATCATGTCCTTCGACAAGAATTAACAATATCAATGCCTAAACTATACTCCCTTCTAGCAAATTTGATCGGCTCAGATGAGATGGAGATTGTTAAAGCTATTCTCGAAGGTTGCAGATGGATTTGGGTCGGAGATGGGTTTTCAACTGTCGATGAGGTTGTTCTTATTGGTCAGCTTCATTTGGCTCCCTACATACGAGTTATTCCTGTTGATTTAGCTGTGTTCAAAGACTTGTTTTTGGAACTTGGTGTGCCAGAGCACCTGAAACCTGTGGATTATGCTCATATTCTTTGCCGGATGGCAAACAAAAAAAGCTGCATTCCACTTGATGCTCAAGAACTTCGAGCCACAGTTTCCATTGCTCAGTATCTTGCAGAAATCCAGTCTCAGCAGTTGCATGTTAAAATTTTTTTACCTGATATCTTATCTAGGTTAATCCCAGCAGCTGATTTAGTTTATAATGATGCTCCCTGGTTTGATTTGGGAGAAAATACAAGTGGAGATGAATCTAATGTTTCTCTAAATTCTATGACTAACATACATAACTTTGTTCATAAAAATATATCCAATGATATTGCGGAAAAACTTGGCGTGCGTTCTCTTCGTCGTCTTTTTCTTGCTGAAAGTTCTGACTCAATGAATCTGAGTCTCTCAGGAGTTGCTGAAGCCTTTGGGCAGCATGAGGCCTTAACTACAAGGCTTAAGCATATTGTTGAAATGTATGCAGATGGACCGGGGTTACTTTTTGAACTTGTACAAAATGCTGAGGATGCACAGGCTTCTGAAGTTGTTTTTCTTTTGGATAAAACTCAATATGGTACTTCATCCATTCTTTCTCCTCAAATGGCAGAATGGCAAGGTCCAGCTCTCTACTGTTTTAATGATTCTGTTTTCAGTTCCCAAGATTTGTATGCAATATCACGTATTGGCCAAGACAGTAAACTTGACAAGCCTGCAATAGGAAGGTTTGGGCTTGGCTTCAATTGTGTTTATCACTTTACTGATATACCTGGTTTTGTTTCGGGCGAGAACATTGTGATTTTTGATCCTCATGCTAACCATCTTCCAGGAATATCTCCAACTCATCCAGGCCTGAGGATAAAATTTGTTGGAAGAAAGATCTTAGAGCAATTTCCAGATCAATTCATGCCATTCTTACACTTTGGATGTGATCTACAGCAACCATTTCCTGGTACCCTTTTTAGATTTCCACTTAGGAATGAAACAGCAGCGCACAGAAGCCAGATCAAGAAGGAAAAGTATTCGTCTGAAGATGTGGAGTTGCTTTTATCTTCTTTCAAAGAAGTTGTATCTGAGTCGCTGCTCTTTCTTCACAATATCCAAATGGTAAGTATTTTCATAAAAGATGGCTCTCACCATGAGATGAAGTTAATACACTGTGTGTCTAGGCATAGTGGCAGTGAGCTTGGAAAGGTGCCACATCCCCATCATTCCATGCTAAGTTTTGTTCATGGAAATCAGCAAAATAGAATGGATAGGGATCAGTTCATGGATAAATTGAATAAAATTGCAGAAAGTGATCTACCATGGAATTGCCAGAAGATTCTATTGTTAGAGCAAAGTCTTTCCGGCTTGCATCTTCATGATTGGATCGTTGGTGAGTGTATAGGTGGCGGGCGTTCTAAAAGTAAATCTTTATCTGCTGGAAACCAATCATTCAAATTTATTCCCTGGGCATCTGTTGCTGTGTACTTGCAATCTGCTAACTTACAAGATTTAAAAAGTGATGATTTTGTACACAGTAAAGTAGCGTCTTATGCTCGTTTAGTTGCTCTAGGAAAAAATTCTGCAGTGCATTACAGAAAAAATTTTATAGGCAGGGCCTTTTGTTTCCTTCCATTACCAATTAGTACTGGTCTTCCAACACATATTAATGCTTATTTTGAATTGTCTTCAAACAGAAGAGACATATGGTTTGGTGACGACATGGCAGGTGGTGGAAAAGTACGTTCAGAGTGGAATCATTGTCTTCTTGAAGATGCTATTGCTCCTGCTTATGGTCGTTTACTGGTTCTCATTGGACAAGAGGTTGGTCCGTGTGATCTTTACTTCTATTTCTGGCCTACTTCAACTGACCTTGAACCATGGGCATCAATGGTGAGGAAATTCTATGCTTTTCTATCTGTTCAAGGAATGTTCGTTTTGCACACAAAGGCAAAAGGCGGGAAGTGGATTTCGCCAAGACAGGCCATATTTCCCGATTTTACTTTTTCAAATGCGATTGAGCTTGGAGAAGTGTTATCAGAAGCCGGCTTGCCTGTAGCTAATGTATCAACTGAGATTGTGAAAAGATTCATGGAATCGTGCCCTTCACTGCATTTTCTCACTCCTCAGTTCTTACGAAGAATATTAAGTCGCCACCAATATGTATTTAAGAATAAAGATGCGATTGTCACTGCATTAAACTACTGCTTGAGTGACTACACTGTGACGTCTTCTTTTGTTTCATTAAATGGATTACCCTTGCTACCTTTAGCCAATGGAAAATTTACTTCATTTAACCAACGTGGAGAAGGTGATAAAGTATTTGTTACATCTACTGAGGAATTTGACCTTCTTGTCCACTCAGTTCCATATCTTCTTGCAGACTGTTCCATTCCTGATAGGATACTGAAGAAGCTAAGAGATATTGCTAATTCTGAGCAAACTAACTTGCATGTATTGACATGCTTTTTGCTTGTGGAACTTTTCCCAAGGATTCTTCCATCTCAATGGCAGCATGCAAGGCAGGTTCTTTGGACTCCTGGCCATCATGGGCAGCCCAGTTTAGAATGGATGGGGTTATTTTGGAGCTATTTAAAGGCATCTTGTAACGACCTTTCAGTATTTAACACATGGCCACTTTTGCCTGTGAAGAATGATTTTCTATTGCAACTTACTGAAAATTCTTTTGTAATCCGAGATGATGGATGGAGTGAGAATATGTCTTCATTACTACAAAAATTGGGATTTTTCTTTTTGAGGTCTGATATGCTCCTTGATCATTCACATTTAAAAAACTATGTGCATGATGCAACAGCACCTGGCATTTTAGATGCTCTGTATACTTCTTGTCAGTTGAAAGCAATTAAGAATTTATTTCTGAATGCCTCCAAGGCAGAAATGAGGGAGTTGAGGAGCTTCATTTTTCAGTCTAAATGGTTTTCTGGAGACCAAATAGGCCCCATTCAAATTGACGTAATCAAACATCTTCCGATTTTTGAGTTTTACAAAATTGAGGGGATGCTAACTTTAACTAATCCATTAAAATTTATTAAACCGTTGGATGTACATGAAAATCTTATGGATGATAATTTTATCTTAATTGAGTCTGATCTGGAAAAGAGCATTTTGCAAAATCATTTGGGGATTAGAGAATTACCAAAATTTGAGTTCTACAAAAAGTACATTTTTCATCGTATGGAAAGTTTCATTGTGCAACCAACCATTCTCTTAGCTATATTTACTGATGTGAAATTGTTGATTGAAGAGGATGATTCCATTAAAGCTACCCTATCTGAAATGTCGTTTGTTTTAGCCGCTGATGGCTCTTGGCATCATCCATCAAGGTATAGTATCAATGACCTTTACTAGGTACCCGCTTATAATAAATTTTCAATAGCCTGCTAGGATATTGTATCTTTATTATGGCTATTTTCCACATCTCATATCCGTGTTAGTTTCAACTATGATCGTTTCACCTTTATGCTGGTAATACAAGCTTTTTAAACTATTTCATTTTATTTAGCAATTTATATTCGCTTCAAATGCTTCAATCATTTAGAAAGTAGTTTAAACTTCTATTATAGTCAGTCATATAACAATTCTAGATTTTTTTTTTGTTCTCTGCTGTTGAGTTCTATTAACCGTAATATTTTTAGGGAGTTTATTTCATCCCAAGTATTTGGGCTGGATTTATGAGTTATCTTTTTTATTCATTTGTATTTTGGGCTCCATTGCTTGTTTCCAGATTAAGATCTTTGCAATCGTCCCAATTCTTTTAGACCAACTGATTTTCTAAATTGCGCATTAAAAAATCTTCTTTAAAGGCCTTACCTTTTACCTAAAGTGTCCTCCCTCTTACGTTATTAGAAACTTAATTGATACTTTTATGGAAAAAAGCACTTTTGATTTTTTGCTATTTTCCACCTTTCATTTTTAAAACTGATTTCTAAAGTCTTTTGCCTGAATAAACGACATTGCCAGTTTTGCTCGTATGCTTATTAATTTGATAAAGAAAGAATAAATTGTTGAAGCAGAATTCAATATTTGGCACTCACTTAAGGATCGACATAGTGTACGCGCATCAGTTTGGGTAAGATTTTGAGTTGTGATGCAGGGAAAGTTGATAAAATGTTAAATAAAATTATAATTTTAAAGATTGTAATTGATGAGCTAATTTATAATTTTGTAAGTATTTATGCTCTTTAAGTAAGATTGAATACTGCTAAAATAGAATTTTTTTGGCATAGTTTGATAGAGCTTGTCCATAGAATGCCTTATGTGGAAATACTTTTTATTGAAGTATATTTAAAATGAATTAATTGGAAGAGTTGTTGAAGAATTTAATGTTGTCCACAATAAAGTTTGTTTAACAAAACATATATGGAAAATGATATTGGAGCTTGTTTTGACTTGCAATTTTATAGTTGCAGTATTAAGATTATTACTTCTAAGTTTGGAGCTTGTCAAACTAAAATAAGAAAAAAAGTCTCATAATAAAATGAGATTGACTACACTACAATGATCATAAGGCTTTCCTAGTGAAAATTGGACAACACTTCATTAATTATTAGTTTTAGTTTTTAAAATAATGAGTTTGAAAAAATAATTCTACAAGATAATTAAAATTTTACTTGATATTGAAGTGGGAGAGCTTAATATAGTCAAAATGTTTGGTGGTACAGGTGGTAGAGATAAGATGTTCAATAAAAGAGAGAAAGTTAAATGTAAGAATACTGTGAACTGAATGATATAAATTAGCTTATTTTGAGTTCTTAACAAAACAGTTTGTGATGATAGGATTGTGGCTTTTGAGGATTTATGTGAAATTAAATATTGTTGATGGTGAGAGAGTGAAACATGTATATGGTGACCTAACTAAAGACAAGAAAACAATATATTTGATTAAAGTAAAGTATATTAAAGATGTTTTTCAAAACAAATATTTTCATGGTTTAGGACATTCAATTATATTAATGGATTATTTTCATAATTTCTTAATGTAGGTTGTAACCTTGTGATTAACAAATATGAATTAAGTATCTATAAATACAATAGAAATTACTTCTTAATTCAATAGCAATAAGAATTAATGAGAACATTATCAAAATGGTCATTTGACTCTTGCAAAGTGTTCAATTTAATTTTTAATTTTTACAAACGATTTTTTTTGATCAATTGACTTTTATTAAAGTAATTTTTCTGGTATATGCCATTAATTTGGATGGAAGAGTAAAGTTTTCCTTTTAGGATTTAGCAAATAAAATTCTACATATGGTAAGTTAATTTTGATAATTATAATACACATAATAAATACTTTATTGTACAAATTAAAATGTATAATTTGTACTAAAATCATTGCCCATAATGCAATAAATATTTTAAAGAAATAGGTGTCTAAATTTTGTGAACATGCGAGTCACAAGGTTGAACCTTTTTAAAATCTCTTCTTCGTTGTTGCTTTGAACCTGCGATTTCATCTTCTTCATAGAGACCTCTCTCTGAGTAGTGTTAGCTACATAAATCCTTATTTATCATTGTGCATGATCAAATAGAGACCCTTCTGTAAATTCCAAAAAAAAAGGTCACTTTCAAATAATTTATTTTCATGCCTTTTTTTTATCTATCCCTCTTTTAATATGAGAAAAACTCATAAACTCAAGTTATTCAGTATGGGCATTAAATAGCTTACATATAATATACCAAAATCATTTAAAATGGCATTCTCTAATCTTATCTTCCATTGAAAACACTTCCAATCTAACTACAAATGAACTTGCTTCTCATCTTATTTTTTTTAATATGCCTACTCATCATCCTAGGCATCCTCATTCTCACTTATTTTATCAATAAATTTCTTTTTTGTTGGCCCACATTATGTCTTCTTATAACATTATAACTCTTTTCTAATCAAACAACTTGAAGCATTTATCCATTTCATTAAACACAAAGCCTACTAAGCATATTACTTTCTAATTCACCATTTTTTGTATAATTAAACCAAGATATCTTCTCACTCTTCTTGATCACATAATCCTCGATATTGTGGTTTCTATTATGATCATACTTGCTAAGAATATAACCTTTAAGGAATTTATAAAAAATGAAAAATTTTTAGATAAGCCACATTGTGATCAAGTACATTTAACAATTATATTATTTATATCTTCAGTAATATCAGTATAAGCTACACAAATCTTTTTTCTTTCCAATACTCTTCATAGAACTTCTCTCGACACTTTTTCACAGGCATTTTTTAGATCGATGAAAAATAGATAGACTTTTTTTTCTCTAAATTTTTTCCTCAAGCCACTTAGTAAATGCTTGTTCTTTAGTAAATTCTTTCTCTAAATGCGGTTGCTTAAGCCTGATTTTTACTTAATTTTTCTTATTTTACTTAGTTAAAAAATATTAAAGTTCAATTTTTTGATCGCCATAGTAATAAGGCAATATAGGATGTTTTGCTATTTACTTTTTTTTTTCCTCTATCCTCATTTTTCACCTATTTTCTTTTCAAGTTCTTATATTTTCTCTTGGCCTGTTTCATATAATATATAAATATATAGATAGGGAGGGGCATTTTCGATACAAATTTTCTTTTCTTAGGAAATAAATATTTTAGTGTCTTTTGCATCTTGCGTTCACACTATAAAGCTGATATCGGCATACTAAAAAAAAGTTTGCAAAATGCTTCTATTTTTTTGTTCTATGAAGCTGAGCTTTTGCATCCTCTCTTTTACTAACTTCTTACTTGCTATATATGATTGGTTTTGATTGTGTTTGTTGCAGTTGTTTAAATGGCCGTCTATGAAGCTAATAGAGGGAAAGTTACTGTATGAAGATGTTGTGCTTGAAATAAGCAAATCAATTATCAATCTACTGTATATAAATGCCTTAAAATTGTTTTTATGAACTTGTTAGTTAGGTAGAACAAAGATGGGCATCACTAGCTATTGGAAGATGTGCTTTTATCATTTAGTATTTTAAATAGAACATATTAACATAGAGAAACTGCTCAAAAACTGTCTCAACTTCTCCATTTTAAAAGGCCCTTGCAATGTTTAAGAAAATGAATACAGCTTTTTAAAAAGAAAACATTCTAAACATGTCCCCAGAATCTTAATTATACACAGCTAGGCACTTTAACATTGACAAGGGGGATCAGCTTGATTAAGTGTAGAAATGTATGTATTTACTTGTGAAAACTGTATTAAAATTAGCTCAACATGTATTCGATCATGTGATTTTTTATAGATGTCAATTATATTGTTGAATCATTGTTTTGTACTAGTGAACAATCAATCTGAAAGCTTTATTCTTTGCAGACTGTATGATCCCCGTGTTCCAATCTTGCAAAATTTGCTGAACAAGGAGGCTTTTTTCCCTAATGACGTATTTTCAAATTCTGCAATACTTGACTTCCTAACAGATTTTGGACTGAGGAGGAGCTTAAATTCGAGTGGCTTGATTGATGTTGCGAGGTCAGTCGCAATGTTGCATGAGTGTGGCCATGTAGATGCTCCTCTCTATGGAAAGAAGCTGCTTTCTTATTTGAATGCTTTAGGGATTATGCTCTCAAGTTGTAGTGGTCATAAATTCTACGATGTTAACCATCCAATGTTAACTATGGACGAGATTTCACACACTGAATTTTCAGAATTGAAAATTGCTGAAGGGGGAAGCTGTGCGTTTGATCAAGACGTGCAGTCTTTCCTCTCTAGTTTTGTCTTTGATACACAAGAAAATGAATTTTGGTCTGAGATTAGGATCATTCCATGGTGCCCTGTACACACCACTCCTCTTTTGGCCGAACTTCCATGGTTTGCATCTGACAAAAGTGTGGCAACTCCAGACAGCACTAGACCAAAGTCCCAAATGTGGCAGGTTTCATCAAAAATGAGGATTTTGAATGGAGATTGCTACTCAACTTATGTTCAAGATATGCTTGGTTGGATGGATCCACCTGATATAGAAACCTTATCTTCTCAACTAGTTTCACTTTCAAAGTCATATACTAAGCTGAAATTGCAGTCCGATCATGAAATTGATTCTATCTTACAAAGTGAGATGCCACGTTTATACTCAATGTTGCAGGGATACATTGATGCGGATGATTTCATTTTTCTGAGAGAAGCTTTGGATGGTATCAGCTGGGTGTGGCTGGGTGACGGCTTTGTACCTCCAAAGTCAGTTGCTTTTGGCTCACCTGTGAAATATTACCCATATCTATATGCTGTACCATCGGAGCTGTCTGAATTCAGAACTTTACTTCTACAGTTAGGTGTGAGGTTGACTTTTGATGCCATGGATTATTTACATGTTTTGACATGCTTACAACAGGATGTGAAAGGAGAGCCACTATTGGCTGACCAACTGAGTTTTGTTCAATGTGTTTTGGAAGCATTTGCCAACTTATTGGCTGATTGTCAGCTGGCAGATGCACCTCTGAACCTTCTTTTTATTCCTAATTCCTCTGGTATTCTAATGAATCCTTCAAATCTTGTTTATAATGATGCTCCCTGGATTGATATAAATGCTACTCAAAAATACTTGGTGCACTCTGATATCAGTAATGATCTAGCTAAACAGCTTGGAGTCCAATCTCTTCGTTGTTTGTCTTTGGTTGATGAGAAATCTTCAAGGAATTTTTCATGCATGGATTATGCCAAAATTTCAGATTTGCTTGCTTTATACGGGGAAAGTGGTTTTCTATTGTTTGACCTTCTTGAGCTGGCTGATTACTCGCAAGCAAAGAAGTTGCACCTAGTATATGATAAACGTCAGCATCCTAGGCAATCCTTGCTCCAACACAATCTTGGTAGTGCATGTGCTTATCTGTTACTTTTTGTGCTTGTTGGCATCTAATTAACTTGCTTTGCTTTTGTAACTTTTGTTTTCTATTAATTACCATAAAAAATAATATATAATTACTGTAAGCAGTGTATAATTATTATAAACAGTTAGTTTGGGTTTAATTATTTGTTTTGTGTGCGTGTGGTGGAGTAGATGAGGGAATGAAAAAGAGTTTTATTAGTGGTTGTGGCTCGTTGGAGATTGTAACAGGAAAAAAAATAATTAAAGGTTTAATGCTTTGGGGTTAAAGGTATTGGAGGTATTTATTAGTAGTGCTAGGGAGTCTTACATCATGGATTATGTTGGATTTGTTGAGGATATTTATGAAGTATACTCAAGTGGAAATAGGTTTAGCATAGGAGCTAAGATTATTTTGATAAAATACAGCAGTTTGTGGATAGGTCTGAACAATTGGTTGAGCTCAACCTGGGTTTGGAAAAGGATGTGAGAATAGTTTTGCTTGAAAACCTTTAGCGAAATAGATGCGGAGAAGTTTCAAAATTTGAAATCTTTATATTTTTAAGCGAACTTTGGCGGAGAAGACTATGGTGGAAGTGTGGAGTGTGATAAAAATACTAAGAAGAGAATGACAATGGGAATATTATGAATGCAATACGAAGAGATTTGAGGAAAACTTGAGAGTGGTGGGATAATGAGGAGAACAATAAGAACACAAGAACACATAAGAGTGATCAGGAGCGCACCTGGGTAGCATTACTGCTATGAACACATAAGAATTGAAGCGACTCTGCACACCATTTCATGAACACTCTTGCAAGAGCACAAGCGTTATAAATGGAGCAAAGGGAACTATCATTCATCCTCTTTAAAAGAGAGTTCAAGGCCTATTTATAGATGTTAGACGACTCACTAAAAGCCTAATTCGAGGTGTCCTTTCACATCCCAAGCACAGTACCCACCATTAAACATAAATGTAAAATACAAAACACTAAAGCTTGGGTAACTAACAACTCATACCATGAAAGTACAAAAAAACAAATACCATATACAACAAACAACACACTAGAATAATGGGTCAGAATAACATGACCCAAAAAATACAAACACAACATGACTCCACAACCAACACAAGTACAACTTCTGCTTAGTCTCTAGCTAAGGTCTGTATAAATGCTTGAGCGATGGGCCTCCTCTTTTCATGTGCTCCCCGTTCTTGATACTATTTTCTTAGTTCTCTAAACATTTTTACGGGTTCTACTTATTGCTGGAGCTTAGTTTTCTCCACTATATCTAAATGATAATATGGTAAATAGGGAAGGTGAGATCTTGGTACTAAATCAATAGTGTGTTGAATCTCACGTAGAGGCTGCAGTTCATTTGTGATATCCTCAAAGGAGGTCTCTGGAAAATCCTTAAGGAGATTCACAATGTGTGGAGGAATGACAAAACTTCTTTGTTATTAGGGGTAGCATATTTGACATGTAAGATCCGAACCCCTTCAAAACATTCATATTCTCATAATATGGTGTGACATTTTACTTAGTCTACTATCCTTTGGGAGCAACTCTCTCCTCTCTCACTTTTGATTTATGTTTTTGTGGGAAGAACCGCAATATTGTGAAAAAATTATCAAGAATTACAACATAATATTGATATCCATCAATGGAAGGTGTAAGAAATGGATCCCAAATGTGGGGCTTAAGGGTAATTGCTTAGCATTGGAAAGAGTAATCGACAACATTTGGTTATGATAGTTGCGGGGATTAAGGGATCTTCTTAAATATGAGTAAATATATCAATAGTTCTTTGCTAGTTGTTGTAGGATGCTGTAATTATGCCAAGTGTCAGAGTCTCTGTTTGTGGTGTATAGTGCAAGAGAGGTGATTGAATGACTTTGAAGGTTGATTGGGTATAGGCCATTATGGTTGGGTTCTTGAAGAACTTTGTTGAAATTAAGGTCCTTGATATAGAAGCCATGTGGATTCAATGAAATTGTGCAAGGTTATCAGTGGATAATTGATCAACAAAGTGAACTTTATATTTTGTTTGTGGAACATGGAGGAGTTTTGTGAGGAGGAACTTGCAATGGGGTGTGGGAGGAATGTCACTGCCAATAATTGAGATTGGAAGCATCCATTGCCTACTTTAAATGTCATTTCCCTTATAGGTCTTGAATATGTGTAAGTTATTGTGATCATTCATGATGTGTGAGGAGTTCAAGAACCAATTTTTGTGTTCGGATCATTGTGTCTTAGATTGGGAAAAAGGTCAAGTATTTGAAGTTTTGCTATAGGTCAAGTTGGTGCGATGCCAGAAATTGATGGATGTGTGGCATAGCTTGTTAAACTTTTGGCATTCAATGTAGGTGTTGCTATTACACTGTATTTATCCATGTTGGTGTGAAGGTTATTGAGCACGTATACTTTGCCTATCCAAGATTATGACTTTTTTATTAAATATAATTGTCATGAAGTGAATTAAAATGTCTTGTTTATTAAATATAATTTATATTAAAATGTAACCAACTAAATTATGAAAGTGCAAATCAAAATTTTCGAAACTTATGGACGAGTAATGATAGTTTTGCAATATTGAGCAGTTTCTCTGGTTGTCACTTTCTAAAAATAACTATGTAACCTCTATCTTTGAGGGAGCTCTTTTCTCTTTATCATTTTATTTCTTTGTTTCTCATATTTTTTTATTATGAAAGGAAAAAAAATCAAGTTTTAAGATGCACATATTGTTTACTTTTTATTTATTATTATTATTTTATTTAGAAAAAAGAGCATTCTATATATGATGATTATGCCTCACGTTCTTTTTGCTATGATTGCTAAGGTTAGGGTATCAAGCTTCTGGTGGTTTCACAATTTTCTCTAGTTGACACCAGCTTGCGTTCATATTCATTCAGCCTTTAGCTCCTGCTGGATCGACCGCCTTCAACGACCTTTTGTCCTTAGCATAGGCATTCGGTTTGTTAGGTGGTCTTAATCCTTTAATTGCTCTTTTTGGGTTGTCGTCTACATCTTTCTTTTGCCGGTGGCTCATCTTACCCATCTGATTTATGGGTCTTCGTCGTGGGTATGGTAGTGGTAGGGGTGAGGACGCCATTGTTGTCATGCTCCCTTCATTTGTATCCTTGTTATTGGGCTCATCATCTTTGTCACCATCTTTTGCCTCCTTGGTAGTAGTAGCTGTGCTGCTTGATATGGTGAGGTCCTCATTGCTGTCCTTTTTGAGCGTGATTGTGCAACCTTCGTCAGCCCTTCTCCTCTCACTAGGGTCTATATATCATCCTCTGTGGTGGTTGCTTTTCCTTCTTTAGCTCGGGCGGATTCTCCTTCCCCGAGCATCTTGCTATTGCCCGTTCTCTCATTGTTCATTATCCCTTTTAGTTTGGTTTCACCTTATGTGGATTTTGGTCTAACTCCCTTTGGCATGGCTCCAACTTATGAGATTCACTTCCTTGACATGGGGTGCTCATTTGTTCGCTCAAGTTGTGCAGTTGTTTCCATGTGGAGTTATTTTAGGTGTGCTATTTCCTTTAATTAATCTTCCGTCTTCCTTTGATGGTTGCTCAATGAAATCTAGGCAATGATTAATTCATGAGCTGACCTTTCATGGCTTATAATTGGATTCATAGTGCTTTGTGAATTTTGTATGGTGATGGATGATTGGGTTAATCAACTACAAATATGTCTTCATTAAATTGTACAACTTTGAAGATCATACTGGAGGATCATAATGGAGGATCATCCAATGCTGCTCTTTAAGCAATTCTTGTTGCTTGATTTAGATATCGAGTTCTTGATCAAATCAATTTGGGTGTATATAGAATTGAACATTGGAAATTCTCTCAAGTTTGAAGAGATAATGAAATCTAATCCGTTTGCTGGCGGTATGCATTTTGTTTGAATTGAATATACTATCGAGCATTTCTCTTAAATATGGGTTGGTGCATGTTCATCTGGCTGTTGGCAACCTACCACTCCTAAAAAGCTTCTAAAATTTTGTTCTCACTGTTGCATGGTTGGATACGCTACCAAGTTCTCTGCTTCTAACTTCATTCTGAGATTTGGCCTTCTCATGCATCTGCTTTTGATGCCCCTTCCACCCATCCTTATTTCTGTGATGCTATTGTTCCTTCACCAAGGGTTAAGGAGGCTGATTGCATATAAAAACTAAGAGTGAATGAACATGAAGAAGATCACCTCTCTCAAGTCCTAGAGCGCCGTCCCATTCGAATTCCCATGCACGTGCCAATTTCTAGCATGAGCACGTGAAAAAGCTTGGCTTTGTCTGCCTAATACTTTGGATTCCACGGGTTCGGCTTTGTTCACATACGTAAGGGCACTCGATACCCATGTGCATATCACTCATCTTCTATATGACCAGTTTTCCACATTTGATGCATGGCCGTGTGCGTCCTACCCGTGATTTAGTCAACATAGCATTGCCCACAATTCACATGGGCTTTGATCTACATGCCCACGATCTCCCCACATCCACCTCTACGTTGCTCTGCGCTGCCCATGATCTCTAAACCTGAGTCCCACGTCCCTGATCTCTTATTTAAGTGCAAATAAAGAAAATTGATCTTTGGTACCTTAGTATTCCAACCATTTGATTAACTCTTATTTGCAGCCACTGGTGCTACAAGATCTTCGATTATGCACACTGTAGGGGGGTGATGGCTATCCACACTAACACGATAGATTTTCGGGACTATACACACCCCAGTGGCCTTGTTGCTATGCACGCGCACAAGGTTGAAGTGATTATGCACTCCACTTCATGCACTCGCAAGAGTGCCATTCTCATAAAGGAGGAAGAAATGGATCACTATCTTTTTCCATGCTATATATATGATATATATAGATGTGAGGCACCTCATCATATATTAAGGTGTCCTTTCACATCTTACCACACATAAATATAACACAATTCAACTAAAAAAAAATATAACACTGCGGTTACAACACAACCCGAAGCAAAAACAAATATAGTGTGACTCAATAACAAATCTATCATGGCAGCTAAGCTTCATACAAAGGCTCAAGTCATGGACCTCTTCTTCGCTTGTATTCGCTGTCCTGCATGTGATTCTCCCCCACCAAAAGAATTCTGCTCTGCAGAGTTGATCCTTTGAACTCCTCATATAACAACCAATTATCACTGACAACATTTTATCCTTCCATTGCAATAGGAATCTATGCTCAACCTGCCCTCCATTCACTGCCTTTAGAGAAGTACGATGTATGGCTGCAAACATATCACCTCATGTGTCGAAACTTCTTGCTTTCATCCTTCTCCATCGAGTGATCAAATCTCGGTTTTGATATCACTTGAGTGTAGTTGAGGATTTTAGCTTTCGAACAACGCCAACGACATTGAAATCGGAGGTCGGATGACGGAGAACAAAGTGTCGGAAATTGGCATGTCGAAGGAAGGCTGCTTGTGCAGGTGTGCGTGCGTGTGGCTGGCTAGACGCGGGCCAACCGGTTCAGGCGGGCCGGGCCGGTTATAGTGGGCTGGGCTGGCTCGGGTTCAATGGTTGGGAACAACGGGCCCAGCGGTTCATGAACGGCTGCTACATGGATCGCACCAATTCAGCGGATGGCAGCAGAGGAGGCGAGTTTTTTTTGGTCGAAATGGGGTACAAAAAAATTTTAAATTACGAAAAAAATATGTAAATTCTTAGCATGAAATTCTCTGCAATATTAGCCATGAAACTTATCTCTGATACCAAAAATGATGGGAATTATGGTGATACGATTGCATACATGATTTGGAGGACTTTAGGAAGGATTTTAGTAGCCAAATGATGTCGAAGTGATATGAAATTTGACAGAGGATTTAATTATGATATTGAGAATTTCTTACGATAATTTTTTTTTTATTTTTGAATGATTTTTGTTTGTGATAGTAGACTGAAAAATGAAGACACAAATAAAGAGGAAAGTAAAGCAAATGCAAGATAAATCTCAAAATTATCCACACCTTGGGTTCTTGAAGATTATACACATCTTCAAGACCTTTGATTATGCACACCGAAGGAGGTGGTGGCTATTCACGTCAACACAAGATAGATTGTCAGGATTATACACACCCCGATGGCCTTGCTGTTATACACGAGCACAAGGTTGAAGTAATTATGCACACCACTTTATGCAATTTTTCAAGAGCACCATTTTGACAAAGAGGAAGAGAAGGATTTTTAATTCTTATCTTCTTCCATGCTATACATATGATTTATATATATGGGAGGCACCCCATCATATATTAAGGTGTCATTTCACATCTTGCTAGCGCACATAAATATAACTTGACTCAACTCAAAAAAAAAAAAACAAATAGAACACTACAATGCCAAAAATGATGTGGATTAAGTTTGTAGGGTTGCATATATGATTTTGGAGACTTCGGGAAAGCTTTTGGAGGACCAAATGATGCCAAATTGACATAAAATTTGGCTAAGGATTTGAGTATGATATTGAGAACTTTTGACAGCAATTTTTATTTTTATTTTTGCGGGGTCTTTGATTGGGATAGTAGACAAAGAAAATGAAGACACCAATAAAAAGGAAAATAAAACAAATGCAAAATAAATTCCAAAATCATCTGCACCTTGGACTCTTGAAGATTATATAAACCTTCAAGATCTTTGATTATGCACACCAGATGGGAGTGATGGCTATCGACGTCAACACAAGATATATTATCGGGATTATATACACCACCCCCGGTAGCCTTGCCGCTATGCATGCACGCACGATTGAAGTGATTATGCACACCACTTCAAGTACACTCTTGCAAGAGCACCACTCTCACAAAGGAGGAAGAAAATATATTTTTTGTTCATTTACTATCTTCTTCCATGCCATACATATGATATATATAGATGTGAGGCACCTCATCATATATTAAGGTGTCCTTTCACATCTTACCAACACATAAATAAAACACGATTCAACTTAAAAAAATAAATAAATATAACACTATGGTTACAACACAATCCAATAAAAATAAACTCAAAAACAAATCAATCATGGCAGCTAAGCTCCATACAAAGGCTTGAGTCATGGAACTCCTCTTCGCTTGTACTTGTTGTCCTGCATCACACTTATATAAACTTAAAAACCTTGATGTTTATGGCTTGATCATTTTGGCTTGCTGAGCTAGTTAAGTAACTTCTTGGATCCTTTAGGGCTTGTTAGTCATTTCTTGTATTGTCTTTTTGACCTGTTAAGTGGGTTGTAATTATTTATTAAGTTATATCTCTTATCCTTGTTGAACTTATAATTTCCCTAGTCCTGTATGAGAAGAGGGTTGCTTTAAGTAGTTGACAACTAGCATAAAACTTTGTCGAATCTTATTATGTCATAAATTCCTTAAACAATTGTGTTAGAACTAGGACATCCCTTGGAAGCAATGTAGTGCATTGCTTGAATATAGTGAAAAATTTGCAAAGGCTACTACATCGACGCTTGGGTATAGTGCCAAATAAGTAAGGCTTCCCACATTATGGATGAATTTGGGTAAAGAAGCTAGTCTATGATTCTAAATTTAGATTAGGAGGTTGGAATATTGGCACTCTCACTGACTAGCTTGTTGAGTTAGTTGATATTATGATATATACAAGGCTCAATATATTTGGGCCTTCAAAAACCAAGTGGGGAGAGAGAGCAAAAGGAATTGATAGTTTATGTTTTAAATTCTGGTACTCGGGTAAGAATTGCCATAGGAATGACGTGTGTATCATTCTGAATAAGACTTGTGAATTTATGTTTTTATTTTCTTACAATTGGATTGGATATGTATATGAAAACATAATTTTGGCATAATATTGATGTATTGGTTCATGGAATATTTCAAGAGAAGATGTTTTTAATATAAGGAGATTTAATAGAATATATTGGAAAGGAAAATAAAGAATTTAATAGTATTTTTAATAATTTTGATTTTGGAAAGATTGATGAAGAAGAAAGAATGATTTTGGAAGTTGCTTTAGCTTTTGATTTTATTATTGTTAACACTACGAAAATTGGAAAACACATTATTACTTAAATGTGGCTTTAATAACTTTTATTTTGTCTTCTCTTAAAGAAAAGGGATTTTATATTGTAAGCATTATAAGAATATTTCAAGTTATTATTTGACAACCTAATATTATTTCTTAGTTTTGAATTTGAAAACAAGGAGTAATAGAAGTATTATTAAATCTTAAATATCTTAAAATTAGATGGTGAAATTTTAAGAAGGTTAAAGATAACCTTTTATGGAATTTGGTTGCTTGTTGTATTTTCAATATAACAAATAATTTACCTGGTAAATCAAAAGAATGAATACCCAATTATATATATATATATATATATATATATATATATATGATGGTGAAAACAAGATGTTAAGCTAAGATTTAAGATAAAAAGGTGTGCTATAAAATGGTTTAAATGCAAGACTAGTAAGAGAAAAAATATTGTTATATATATTTGCAAGAATAAAGGCGATGCTCAAGCCATTGCAAATTATATATGAATCAAATTTATGTGTCATACTTTGAAATTTTGGGAGAGAGTTATTGAATATAGATTACAAAGAGATTTGTATTTCTCAAATTCCATTTGGTTTTTTGCTAGGTAGATTTATCATGGAAGTCATATATATATATATATATTAAGAGGTTTAATGGAGAAATTATAGAAAGAAAAAAAATATTCATTTATTTATTGATTTTGAAAACTTATGATAGAGTACCCATATATGTTCTTTGGGAATCTTAAATAATTTGTACCGCACATATTGATATCATTAGAGATATGTATAATGGTGTTGTTACATGTGTTTGATCGCAAGATGGCGTGTCTAATGATTTTCCAATTACTATTAGACTACATCAAGGCTCAATTCTTAGCCATATATTTTTGTTTTAATTATGGATGCTTTTATTGGGAGCATTCAAGAAGGAGGTTCCTTGGTGCATTTGTAAATGATATTCTATTAATCGATAAGACTAGGGATAGAGTTAAAGCAAAACTTGAGTTATGAACTACTATAGAATCTAAAAATTTGTCTTAATAGATCTAAAAAATAATATATGGAATAAGTTCAATTGTATTAGATGTCCAAATCGTGAAAACATAACTATTGAAAATCATGTGATCAAGAATAGTGAGAGGTTCAATTACCTTAGTTCAATTATTGAAATTAACGGTGAAATAAATGACAATGTGATTAATAGGATCCAAGCTAGTTGGATGAAATGAAGGAGCACTTTTGGAGTGATGTGATTCAAAATTAAAGGAAAATCCAATATATCAGCTATACGATGAACTATATTATATGGAGATAAATGTTGACCAACCAACAAGAAACCCACTGATAAAATAAGTGTTACAAAGTCGATGATGCTTAGGTGGATGAGTGAAGGATATAATGATAAATGAGTTATTCGTATCAAGGTTGGAGTGGCTTTGATAGTAGATAAGATTAGAGAATGTCACCTTAGATGGTTTAGGCATATTAATAGCAGACTGTTCAATGCCTTAGTTAGAAAAATTGAGTTTATGAATTTTTCTCATATTAATAGAAGCGAAAGATAAAAAATATAGGGGAAGAGACCATTAAAAAGGGATCTTTTCTATTGGAAACTTAGGGATGGGCTTCAGTTTGATTGTGCACAATAGAAGCAAAGGAGTCATGTAACTGAAAGATAAAAAAATATAGGGGAAGAAACCATTAAAAATGGATCTTTTCTATTGGAAATTTAGGGATGGGCTTCAGTTTGATTGTGCACAATAGAAGAAAAGGAGTGATGTAATTGACCTTGTTTAGTTGGATTACGGCTTGGTGTTTTTCTTGGTTTAGCTAATTAAGGAACTTGCCTCTTTAAGGTTTAAGAGTTTTGAAATATAAAGTGTTGCTATATTATGAACTATAAAGTTGCCCTATATTATAAGGAATATAAATTGTCTTGTTTTAAATAACTTGTGTTACAAAAGATTTAAAGTTGCACCTTGTATTACTAAAGAATTAGCATAATACCCTGTATTATAAGGAAAACATGAAATATATGAATCTTTATTCGATTATATCATCCCTATATACTAGATCAACTTATTTAGATTTACACTGTATTGACAATGAGGTTTGCAGATTTATTTCTACCCTTGTTTAATATTAAGCCTAAATGAAAATCAATGTCAATTAAGCAGGATGAGCCATGGGTTTTAGATCTTTAGTATCAATGAGCTAATATGCAATTTTGCTCTGGTCATCCTTGCTTTGCAGTTTCATACATTTTATTGGGTTTGAAGTCTTTCTTGTCTTCTTCAATGCTTTGAGTTCTTTAGATGAATTCATCCTTTTTTCCATCAATAAGCTTGTAATTAATGGCAACATAAAGTGATGGGAGCTTCACCTCGAGCAACAGTTTCATTTCTATCTTAGACATCAATGAATGCAAAGTTGCTTGGGTTGTTGCTTTACATGTAGTACATTATACCCATATTACTTTTGTCAGCTTGTAGTGCTGTTGGATCTTGTTTTGTAAATTAAGGAATATAACCATGTCAATTTATGATGCTCAATGGAAGTGATCAATTTTTGCGCTTTTGAATTTGATGCCCGTATTGAATTTAATTATGCAACGGTTTTGAACTGATATATACATTATGACCTCGAAAAAAAATTCATTATCTTGTCAACTTTGATTCTATGGGATGGTTTTTGCCTATTTGATGAAGTAGCTTGTAGCGGTAAGAGTAATTTGATGACCCAAGGACGATGAAGATTCATTGGGCTGATCACATTAATTTCACAGCTTTCAAAAGGCCATGGTGCTAGTATATTTGGAGGTCTGTGTAGACATCTTCATGAATTTGGAATTGGTGGAGCTTCTTCTTGATGCAATCGTTCACCATGCTTGGCCAATAGTATCTTATATGCTTAATTTTCATTTTAATTTTGGGCCTGGTCAAGTGTGCACCATACAGCCCATCATGCATTTCGGCCACAATTCTTTGCAGGCATGTATTATAATATCCTTTGTGATATATGTGAAGTCGTTGACTTTTTTCAGGTAACCTTTATCTTTGAAGTGATAAAATGCTCTCTTCATTAATTTCTTAACATATTGCATGAACTTATTAAGCTTCCTTTTATCATGGTGTGTCAAACTTGGTTTCATTATATGTTCAAGGCTCAGATATGCTATATGAGTACCAAAGTATACCTCCTTTAGGTGTTATGAAGGAGAGGATTATTTTGGCTTATTTTATTGTGAGATGCTGAAAATGATTCCATTGAAGCAGTGTAGTCAAGTTATAATTCCCACTTTGTAGGTTTCCTTGTTTGACCTTCTTGGCTGAGAATTTGTTCATGTAGCAATTCAATTAGTGGAGAATCTATCAACCATGAATGTGAAGCTAAGAAGTCAGTTAGTGATTGCCCCTTTATAGCCTTTGTGATATATATATTATGTTAAATTGTGACAATAACACGACCCAATTTGCCAAATGTTTTGTAAATGCTAACCTAATTAGAAACTTTAATGAATCAACACTACTTTATGTCAAATTTCCTTCTTGCCAAAAAAAACATACTAAATTCCATTTTACATCAAAATGCTGGCAAGCCCACTAGCTTAATATGATTGTGTTCCAACAATCCATCCATTAATGATAACTTTTTCATAATTTATTGCGTTATTAACTGAGTTTTGGGTTTGGCAAGGGAAATTGTCTTTAGGGCGTGCTTTATTTTGATCTCAGGAGCGTGCTTTATTTTGATCTCAGAAGCCAATGCAGACATGAATTTGCCTGCTCTCTTTCTTAGTGAGACAATATTTATGATCTTGTCGGCGTACTTCTCCTCTTAGATAAAGCCAACTTTGACGAGCTGTTTGGTCTGTGGTGATGTGTTCTTCTATTTCAAATCTCATCCGTCTCGATGATTGTTTAATTATCTTTACTTCTAGCTTGATAGATAGCTTATGAATGAATACTTTTGGAAATTAACCTGGCATTTTAGTAAAATATTGGTCTAAGCAACCTTTGAACTTCTTGAGACTGACTTATAATTCTTCAGCTCGTACTGGTGGGAGTGAATTAACAAATGTCGACCTCAATTCTTCATTTACGCCAAAGTTAATTTCTTGGGTATTATTTATCGTAGCTTGGTTGCCATCTCTGAATTCTTTTGAACATGTTTAACATCTGTTATAAACTTTGCAGAGTCTTCCTCATTTGTAGATTAGATGGACTTGCTTTTAAAAATTGTGTTGCTAGTCTCTTTGATCGAGTCAGCACATTGGTCATAGCCAAGACCCTTAGTAGTAAATTTATTTATTAGGTTAATTGTTTGGGTGTTGTCTCTTCTCCACAACTTTTTAATGTGGCAGGCTCATCTTTGCCTTTTCCACATAGAGATGTGCTTGCTTCTTAGTGATCATTTTTGAGGTTGGGGAAAAGTATATTGGTATTGCTAATGAGATTTCTTCATCATCCACATCATTTAGGTTTTTTGAGAAGGGACATTTGAGGTCTCTAACTTCTCAATTTGGGTAGTGTGCAGAGATTTAATGTTTTGATGTGAGTTAGAGGCACTATGGTTAACATCATCATCTTCCTTTTAATAGTTTGGGACAATGCTAACCTGAGATTTGAGACTAGGCTTTGCTCATTTTCTTGTTTATAGATTTGATACTAGGCTCATCCTTATATTTAACAATTGAAGTGTCTTAATCCGGAGAAAGAATTCATCTTAAATGTTGCTTTTCAATTGAGGATGTCTTCTCCTACACGAGAAGTGTTTTCCTTGGATTATTTTGGTTGGGAAAACAACGATGGTAGTGATGGAGCGCGGTAGAAACATGAAGAGAATGATAGGAGAAAAAGAAGAAAAAACACAAATGACTTTAGGGAAAACATTTAGGAAAAGTGGAGAATGGTGAAGAAAATGAACATTTCATTCCATCTTAGTATGCTTGTATCACAACGATCCATCCATTAACGGTAACATTTCATGGTTTAATGCACTATTAACCATGAGATTAGGGTTTGACAAGGGTATTTTTTAGGGAATGCTTTTTTTTATCTCAGAAGTCAATGTAGACACGAGTTTGCATATTCTTTTTTCTTAGTGGGACAATATTTATGATATTGTCGATGTACTTTTCCTTTTTGATAAAGCCGGCTTTGACGAGTTGTTTGGTGTGTTATGACTTGTTTTTTCTATTTCAAGCCTCCTATGCATCGATGATTGCATTACTAGCTTTATTTCTAGACTGATAGATAGCTTATGAATGAATACTTATGGAAATAAATTTGGCATTTTAGTAAAATTTAGACCTAAGCAATTTTTAAACTTCCTGAGAAAGACTTTTAATTCTTTAGCCCTTATTGGTAGGAGTGAATTAACGAATGTCAACATCGATTCTTGGTTTATGACAAAGTTAATATTTTGGAGATTGTTTATCGAAGCTTGGTTGCCATTTTCGAATTTCTTTGGAGCATGTTTGACGTCTATTATAAACTTATCAGTCCTTCTTTTTGTAGATAAAGTGGATTTGCTTTTGGAAATTGTGTTGCTAGACTCTCTAACCGAGTCAGAACATTTCTCATAGCCAAAACCTTAAGTGGTAAATTTGCTTATTAGGTTTATTGTTTGGGTGTTGTCTATACTGCCCAACTTTTTAATGTGACAGGGTTGTCTTTATCTTTTCACAGAGATGCGCATATTTTTAATTGATGATTTTTGAGGTCAGGAAAAGGCATATTTGTATTGCTAACGAGATTTTTTTCATCATCCGCATCATTGACTTGCTTTTGTTTTTTTAAAAGGTACATAAGAGGTTTTTAACTTCTCAATGTGGGTAGTTTTCAAAGAAGTTAATGTTTTGATGTGAGTTTGAAGCACTATTGTCAACATCATCATCCTTTTATTAAACTTTGAGAATTTGCCACCCCTATTAAAGAAATCGAGGCTTTGCTGATTTTCTTGTTTATAGATTTGAAACTGGGCTCATCCATATCTTTAATAATTGAAGTGTCTTAAGTTGGAGAAAGAATTCATCTTCAATGTTGCTTACCAATTGAGGAATTATCTTCTTCTGCACAAGAAGTGTTTTCTTTGGAATATTTTTCTCTGGTAGGTGTTAATTCTTGATGTTTGACTAGGAGGATCCTGCTTATGCCTTGAACGACTGAGCATTTTATTTTACCTTCTGAGCATTAGTGATGTGGAGAAGTTGCAAATTATAAAAACTTTGTTTTAAGTGGATTTTGGCTAGGAAAACAACGATGGAAGTGATGGAGCGTAGTCGAAACAAGAAGAAAGTAAAGATAACAGGAAAAGGAACAAATATAGATGACTTGAGGTAAAAAATGTAGAAAAGTGGAGAAAATGAACATTTCATTCCACATTTATATGCTTGTATCTTAACGATTCATCCATTAATGATAACATTTCATGGTTTAATGCGCTATTAACCATGAGATCATATAGACTCATTTGCATTGGTGATTGCTTTGCTGGATTTATTTGTAGATTGATAGATCGCTTATGAATGAATACTTTTGGAAGTAAGCTTGGCATCTTAGTATAAAATTGATCTAAGCAATCTTTAAACTTCTTGAGAAAGACTTGATTCTTCAGCACTTATTGATGGGAGGAGTGAATTAACGAATGTCAACATCGATTCTTCATTTATGTCAAAGTTAATTTTTTTGGAGATTGTTTATCCTAGCTTGGTTGCCATATTTATATTTTTTTAGTATGCGTAATTTCGTTATAAACTTGTCAGAGTTTTTGTCATTTGTAGATTAGGTGGATTTGTTTTTGAAATTGTGTTGCTTGACTCTCTAATCAAGTCAGAATATTGGTCGTAGCCATGACCATGAGTGGTAAATTTGCTTATAAGATTAATTGTTTGGGTTTTGTCTATACTTCACAACCTTTTATGTGGCGGAACATCTGTCTTTCCCACATAGAGATGTGCTTGCTTCTTAGTGATCTTTTTTGAGGTTGGGGAGGTATTGCTAACAAGATTTATTCATCATTTGCATCATTTACTTGCTTAGATTGTTTGAGAAGGGACATAAGAGGTCTAAAAATTCTTAATGTGGGTAGTTTTCAATGAAGTTAATATTTTGATGCGAGTTAGAGGCACTATGGTCAACATCATTATTTTTCTTTTAAAAGTTTGAGACTTTGCCGTCCTTATTAAAGAAATTGAGGCTTTGCTCATTTTCTTATTTATAGATTTGAGACTGGGCTCATCTTTATCTTTAACAATTGAAGTGCGTTAAGCTGGAGAAAGAATTCATCTTCAATTTGATTTTCAATTGAGGAATTATCTTCTTGTGCGTGAGAGGTGTTTTCTTTGGATTATTTTTCTCTGGTAGGTGTTGATCCTTGAATTTTGACTAGGAGGATCCTGTCTGTGCCTTAGTTGGCTGAGCATTTTATTTTACCTTCTGAGCATTAATGGTGTGGGGAAGTTGTAAAATTTAAAATTTTTGTTTTTAAGTGGATTTTGGATGGGAAGACAACGATGGAAGTGATGGAGCATAGTAGAAACATGAAGAAGAGAATGATAACATGAAAGAAGAAACACAAATGATTTGTGGGAAAACACGTAGGAAAAGTGGAGAATTGCTAAGAAAATATGGGGAAAACGATCAATAGAAAAACATAAAATACAGATAATCTTACTAAGATTATGCACACTTCGCCGGTCTTGCAGCTATTTACGCTCACAAAAATTGAAATAGTAATGTACACCTCTCAAACACTCTTGTATGAGCAACATTCTTCTAAGCGGAGGAAAACAAGCTATTATTTTACATTTTTGGAATGAGAATGCATGGCTCTATTTATAAAAATAACCTAAATCATAGGCTAGGCTGCTCACTAAAGGCACCCAACATTATTTAAGGTATCATTTCATGAAAGAAGGCCGTAGTCTATGCATAAATAAATAAAAGCATTAGTACATCATCAACCGGGATCAGACTTCAAGGTTTTCTCAGCGAGGTCTAAAAGCCTCTCGGGGAACACATCTCCCCCAACAAAAGAAAAATTGCCCTGTCGGGCTAACATGGAACAGAAATCTGCTGCCTGATTTGCATTGTGCGAACGGTGAACAAAAATAGCACGAGGAAAATCTAGCAAGAAAGTAAAGTGGTTAGTGCGACGCTCTCCGCCTCGTGAATGGAGAGTATTCCCCTAGTGACATCAGAGCCTCCGAATCGCTCCAAGACAGTCGCCCTCAATGATGACTCCCTCAGTATCGGCTTCTCTGGGCAAAAGTGCCTGGCACAGAATTGTAACAACCTGCATCTCAACCTGGAGAGGAGATAGGGCCTATAAACGGGCTTCAGCAGCAGTGAGCAAGTGGCCTCCTGAGTCGCAAACTACAACTCCACTAAAAGTAGCAGGCTCCTCATATCTATAGGAAGTTTCGATGTTGGCATTCAGCCAACGGGTCGGGGGGGGGCACCATCTTAAGGAGGTGGAGGGGTCATGGTGGGCTGGAACCCCAGGAATCAAACTCGTCATGTGGACTAGCACTGACTAGCGCAGAGAGGATCGAACCTACACAAACCAGCGAAGTCGGGTACGGACGGCCGTGAGAACGCTTGGTCCTACTCCACCAAGCCTGGTGAAGGGAGTAAGCCACAATATGACAGCTAAAACGGCGGTGGCGAGACGAAGTGGTAGTCGAGTGGAAAGCAGTAAACTTGCCCCAAGAGGTCAGAGTGGCCGAAAACAAGCCCCAATGCACAAAGATCATCAGTATGTCCCTCGTGTACCTGCAGTAGGCCACGAAGTGCTCCCCATTATCGTCGGTATCACAACCCTAGACACAAGCCACAGACTCAGTGAGCCCCCTATTGAGGAGCCAACACCTCATCGGGATAGCATCACTGAGTAAACGCCACATGAAACAAGCCTCCCGGGGGCCCAGAGCCATCTCCCACATGGCTGTAAACTATCAAGGAATGCCGCCTACCTTTGCTCTGTAAATCTGGCTAGCGACTCTTTGTCAAAGCGTCAACCTGTTGTTGCAAGCTCTCCTCCTCCAACCGAGTGTGGCATTGGACAATCAGCCACTCGTACCCCAGTATCCTCAACACTGCGGAGTCATAATGCTGAACAGTAAAGTCATCACCCCGATGATGGTAGCGGAACTTCATGGCTCTCACCCAGAGAAGATCCTCCCTGCTGACATAGCCAAACGTGTGGCGGGCCACAAGAATAGTCCACCAGAGTCTCAAGTCTTTGATCCTTAGCCAACCAACTTTAAGCGGTCGACAAACCTCCTGCCACCTCACATAGTGTAGACTCCTACCCTTCGCTCATTCCCAAAGGAACTTACGAAGAATAGCCTCAATGTTCGAAAGACAAGTCTGGAATCGGGGCAACCAACATCAGGTAGTTGGGGATTATGGCGAGCACAGATTAGATTAAGCACAACCTACCAGCAAGAGAAAGGTGGCGATTGGTCCATGAGCTCATCCTGGCTCGAACCTGCTTAGTGACTGCTGCAAAGTCTGCTCTCTGCGAAGGTCGACCAGTAGCTGTAACTCCCAAGTATCTGAGCAACAACCCTCTCTGGAAGCCCAGTCGAATCGCAATCCTACGTTGGCGATAGGCTGGGGTCTGTCAACTGAAGACAACATGTGACTTCCGCGAGTTCACAGATTTTCCAGTCCATCTCCCGTAGTCGGCCAAAATTTGCTGCACCTCTCTCCTTGCCGCCTCAGAGGCTGGGGCATGCAGTATCGGATCGTCTGCATACATGAGGTGGGAGAAGCTGGGACCGCCCCGATCGAGAGTGATACCAATCAGACGTCCAAGTTGCTGCTATCCCCTAACCGGAAGGGAAAAGAGTTCCGAGCACAGAATGAAAAGGTAAGGGGAGAGGGGGCATCCTTGCCTAAAGCCTCTCCTCCTTACTATTTAGGGAAGCCTGTACTCACCAACTAGGACTGAGAACATGGGGGATTCCATGCACTGCATGACCCAGTCTGTCCACCACTGCGGAAAGCCAAATCTATCTAGGAACAAGCGTAAGCACCCCCGCTCCATTCAGTCATAACCCTGGTTCATATCCACCTTGATGGCCATGTGACTAGCCGTCGAGATGGAGTATGATAGCCGCATGAGAATCTTCTGGATTGTGAGGCAATTCTCGTTGATGCCTTTCCTAGGAATAAAGGCCCCTTGTTCTCGGGAGATTAGCGAGGGCAACACTGTCTTGAGGCACATAACCAGAATCTTGGCCACCACCTTATAGATAGTGTTTTACAAACTGATAGGGCGGAACTGCCTCGGAGTGGCGGCCCCCTCCTCCTTCAAAAAGAGAACTACTAGAGTGTTACGCCAGCGCTGCGGCATCCGCCCACCATTAAAGAAATGGTGAACGGCGACCAAGGTGTCAGCCTGAGTGACCCTCCAGTAATTCGTGAAGAAAGAGGGGGTGATACTGTCAATGCCAGGGGAACGATTGGGGCTGAGGTCCCACAGAGCTGCCCAAATTTCTGCGTCGCCTAGGATACGGTCTAGAGTCAGATCATCTGGGCAATCCCTTATGGGACTAGAGGTGCCCCACTTCTCCAAAAAGAATTGGAAAAATTCATAGCAAATCCGCTATACGAGAACTCCTCGGACTCCTAAAGCGCGAACACAATGTTCGACTTCTGACGCTGCATCGCAAGCCGTAGAAACATCGCAGTGCAACAATCACCCTAAGAGAGCCACCGCACCTTGGCGCGCTGCTACCACAAGCTTGCCATCCTCGCCTCCACTTGAGAGAGCTCCTGCGTAGTGGTCCGGAGCTGCTAAATGAGCTCCGAGCCGCCGCCTCTATTTGTCTTCATATTCTCTGTCTAAAGCTGCGCCAGGGTCAATGTGAACTCTGCCTCCCTCCTCCGAAGGTCGGGTAGTGTATCTCGGCCCCACCTTAAGTGCCCGAAGAGTGCGTGTCATCTTGTGGTTGTGGATTGAGGACGGCGAGTCACGAGACGGTTGACCCCAAGGCCTCTCAACCACCAAGAAGGCCTCCAGATACTGCAACCATGTGTTCTCAAACTTGTACAGTGCTCCGGTACTCTAGAACTTGAGACAAGCATCCGTTAGAAAAATGGGTAGTGATCAGAATCTACCCAGGGGAGGTGGTGCACAACTGTACTCGGTAGAAGATCCATCACCTCCGTGCTGAGAAGGAAGCGGTCCAAATGCTCCCAAATATGGCGAACTCCGTCCCTATTGTTGTTCCACATGAAAGGTAGACCAACAAAGCCTGGGTCATGAAGATGGCAAGCATCCAGGCCTCCCGGTAGTCCGTCCGAGCAGTGATCACTCTGAACGACATTCCACCGCGTTTCTCCTCCCGAGAGAGAACACTGTTGAAGTCTCCACCAAGAACAAGCGTGCACCCCTCCACTCGAACTGCTAGGATTGCCTGCCATAGCTCCCTCATCGTGTAAAGATCAGTGGACGCGTAGACGGCGCCGAACTGGAAGCAGATTCCCGACCGCAGAGTGATGGTGGCAAGGACCAACTAGCTACAGAAGAGGTGCACCTCATACTGCAAAAAACATCTCTACCAGGCAAGAATGATACCTCCCGATCGTCCCGCAGAAGGCTGAACCGTAAAACTCTAATGCAGCCCGAAAAGGCGGTTAGCATCGTTGCGAGTAAATGACTCCACACGAGTCTCCAATAAAGCGATCAAACCCAGCTTGTGCTACGAGATGAGCAGCGGAAGGTGGTGTCGTGTCGCCGGTCTCTGCACGTCGTGACAATTCCAAGTAAGAACGCCGTTCATAGGGGGGTTGGCAGCTGCTCCCTACTCCGTGATCTCAAGTTCCTAGAAGGAATTTCAATAATGGGTTTCTGTTTTGGAACATTGTCGAGCTGCACAGATGGGCAAGCAGGCGGTATCAGGGCTGAGACGGAGCTATTGGGTCGGCTCGAGGCTACGGGCAGGTTTAAGTCCGCCAGAGGGTCGGCGAACCGAGCTGGGGATGGTGCAGGCTGCAACTAGCCTGCTAGCGGGTTAGTGGGCCAGGCATGCTTAGCGGTGGGCTGTGGGCTGGGCCGGATCCGTGGCCCGGTGGGCGTGACAAAGGACTGCATGGGCTGGTGGACTGCGTGTGGAAGAGGTTGGGCTTGATCTGCCGATGGGTTGTTGGGCTGGAAGGTGGGTCGGGCCTGCAGGTTGGCTGGTGGATCAAGTGGGGGAGGGCTGGCACAGGCCCTCAGACTCGGCAGGGACTGTGGGCTTGCGCGGGCCAATGAACTGGGCCCAGGCCGGGGCAGGTGCGGGATGGCCTAAACTCGCAGGTGGGAGGGCAAGCTGGCGCTGATTAGGGCTGTCGGGCCGGGGAAGTCGGGGGCTGAGGCTGGGCTGAACCGACGGAGCATGCAAGCCGAGATTTCCCCCGGCGCGAGCGACCTCACGATGGGTCATGACGACTCGCCGTACGATCTCCCATGGATTCGTTTGTCGGGCGCTCACGCCTTTGAACTATAATTCAATCCGTATCATCCGAAGCTCCCCTGGTTGTCCCCAATGGGCGTTGCAAGGCTACATTGCTCGTAGTAGTCGTGAAGTAGCTCTAATGTGAGGTTGACACGAGCAATCTTTGTGATCAACCCTACCACAGTGGTTGCAAAACAACAAGAACCCTTCATACTTCACTTGTTGATAGATTGTGGCATCAATGTTTTGAATTTGAACAGAAGAGACAAGAGTGTCCCGAAGGTTAACCTCAACGCAGATGCGAGCAAATGCACACCTTTCCCCACTTGCCGTATGGGTGTCGATACAAATAGGTTTGTTGATCTTTGAAGCAATTCGATTGAGGCTCCTAATGCTCCAAAAATTCAGGGGGAGACCCAGGAGGCAAATCCGCAGCTTTTGCTGCCATGACTTGCAGCAAAGCTCCCGCTATTCTTGCAATTTCTGGGGATGAAGAAGAAGATCCACTTGTAGGTAGGTCTGTCGCCAAAACACCAGCCGCCAACGGGGTCTCCCTCTCCTCCGATGGATCTTACGAGCATCTAGTCTTAGGAGAGGCCGCAGGATCAGCTGAAATCCCTTTTGCCCGAGTGGGGATGTGCTCACGCACGGGAAACCCGACGCCTCCAAGCTGGCCGTCGGCCCAGCTCCAAGGCCGCTCGATGTTGCGGGACCCAGCATGCACCGATCCGTCGTGGATTGCTCGACCGGACTACTCGCTCTTTCGACCTTTTCTAAAATACATTTATGCCGTTCAGAGGGATTCTTCAAGCAACTAATGTGTGAAGGATTCGAAGTGGAGAAGATGGGATACTTTATAATGTTTAGCATGTCAAAATTCGGTCCAACTCCTCATAATTTTTATTGACGGACTATGAGCCGTGTTTATAATCCCTCAAATCCAAGCCCAAAATTTGCTTGAGAATTTAGAAATGTTGTAACCTATGGTCGTTATTTGGAATCTCTGGATGTTACGGGTAAATTTTCTTCTAACGTTATGAGATTGGACCACACTGGGATGACAAAATCGTGAAATCTTGATCGGGTTTACTTTCATCTATCCCTTCATTTCAATGGTTGCTTAAGAATAATACTCTTTAATTAAAAGTTTTGTCATACGAGTAAGAGGGGTGATTAATTATAGGGACATGCACCTATAAGAAATTTTTGTTCCTAAATGTAAGCTAACTCAAACGTGTTTATGGGGGATGTTTGGTTAAAATTCCAATATACTCTATAAGAGATCTATACCTAATACCTAATTCAAAGGTGAAAACTTTACACTTTTTGGGGCTATCAGATCATCATAGAAGTGTTGATCATCCCTGGGAAGCGATTTTTCTTTTGTTAAGGTAGATGTGCTTCCCGTGAGGTTCTTAGACCTCATCGTTGAGGACACCGTGTAGTTTAATCTCAGTTGATGATGTACTGATGCTTTTATTATGCTTAGGCTACAACCATCTTTCATGTAAAAGTGCTGACACTCTCCATTTATCTTAGAATGCATTTTGATTTTAAAAAAAACCATGAAATTTTATTTAATTTTTTTTTTCAGTGATCTATTCTTTACATATCTATGACATAACCTAACCTAGAGCTCTACTATAAATCTAATGTATGATATATTAGAGTTCAATTTTTTTTATAGGGGATGGATGCCAAATGTTAAATGCACAAGTTGTTAAAGAAAAGACATGCAATAAAGATGTAGTTCCAACAAAGCTCTGATTTTTCAAGGATCCTGACATAAATTTTCTTGAAATTGAATTAAAAGAGCTATAAATTTAATTTAAAAATAAGTTCTGGTGTTTGTAACTGGTGAAATCATGTAAGAAAATTGGAATGATTTAGAAACTTTTGACATGTGCTGAAAAATGAAATGATTTAGAACTAAAAATTAAACTGCCACATGTTGTGTGCCATGTTAAACGAACAATGCATTCATGTAGTGAAAAAGATCTATTTCCAAAAAAGCTTTGATTTTAAATTGATGTCAAAATAAATTTTCCTGAAACTAATTTTAAAATTAAGTTTTAGCATTTTTAACTTGTATAAAATAATTGAAACGATTTAGAAATAATCTTGACACAACGTTGTAGTCAAAATATCAACCAGTCAGCATTTTTTATTAATAATCAAGTCCTAACTGAAACCAATAACTAATGTACTATTAGAAATAAAGTAAATAAGGGTATCAAAGTAACACAATCCTGCCTCATATCAGAAATATTCTGAGAAACTAATTTCATTAACTCATTCAAAGAGTTGTAATTCAAAATTATTGAATTCTGTTCATAGTTCATAGGGTCTAACTTAATTTAATATGTTAATGTAGGTTATTATAGTTGTTGGACTTAATCATCATGGTATGAAATAGAGTTGCAACTAGCAATACTGGTGTCGATCCTTCTTAAATGTTAGCCACATGATGGCTTAGAAAATGAGGGGCTTGAACAACACGGTGGCTACTTATTCTCATTAACAGATTTGTGTGAACTGCAAGATTGCTGAACTATCCACAAATCTTGTTGCTGATAGAGATCTTCTGCATGCACTTTCATTTGTGTACTAGTCTCTAGCGGGCATGGGGATAACAGGTAAGGTTGCATGTTTGCATCCCTTGGTTCAAATTACGAGAGCTTGAAGGTTTGGGTGGATGTGCCTGGGAGAATGCGGCGCATGCATTAAAGGGATTGGGTGGCAGCTATAATGGAACTTATATATGAGGTGCTTGTGATGGGTTTGGATTGATTGCCGTGTTTGTGTTCATTAGTAGATATTCACACTAATCGGTGAATTTTTTTTCTTTCATGTTTTCATTTTATTTTAATTGTAATAAGATCTTTAAATTAGTTTTAGCCTTGCACTTATATTTTAATTTTATCCTAGGCATGAAAGTGCGGATCTATTAGTTGCCTCCCCTACTTCTTTATTTGAGATTTCATTGCACTTGAGTTAACTGGAAAAAATGAATAATTCAGATAAATTTCTTTTCTATATTTCTCTAAAAATGTTCTTAATATTTTAAACTTCCTTTTGTTGACACTTTTAGTCTATTTTTAGTTCAATCAGGTAAGCACTAGACTGAAAATGGCATCCAAATTTTGCCAGACGTTGGCTTGACTTTTAGTGAGGTCAAACGGACTGCCCAGCCATTATTAAAAGATAGATGAAGCTCCATTCTGATTTATTCTTTTTATTTTCAATTTCATTACAGAAGATTTTAGAGAATTACAGAGTAATATAACAACAGAATCAACACTTTATTATCCATAAAAATTGAACGGAGAAAGAAAGTCTCCAATGCTGTCATATGAGTAGTATTGGTGATATGTGATGTATGTCAGACCGAATAACGTACTTTGGAAGTGATTCTCTCTTCCTTGGAGAAGCAAAAGTTCAGCTCAGCTTATACATATGCGGTTACATGGGCACCCATACCATATGTGCACACAGTTAACCTTACCTGTGTAGGAATTAATGAAGAGCTGCTAACACTTCATCTCATGTGTTTTCTGTAAGTTTGATAGCATATATAATAACTCCGTCACAAATTTTTTGGTAATTGGCTAAGACAGTATTTGTAATAATTTTTTTTATTTTTCTCCCATTATAAGCAAGATATGTTTTTACTATTGCGAGAAATCATATTTGCATGCGTTGGACTATTTTATATAATTTTCTTTTTATTGTGAGTCTGTTACGTAGTGATAAATATTTTTTAACATGTTAAAATTTTGAGTCCTTTGTGGCGTTTAATATGCTACGCAGAAAACTAGTGTTTTTTTGTTCAATATGAGTTATGCATTCTTTTCTTATAGTTGATACTGTTTTAGGCGATTTTCAAGGATCCGCTCTTACAGTCATGTTTGAAGGAGCAACTTTGAGTGCTGATGAAGTTTGCAGCCTTCAGCTTTCTCCACCGTGGAAGATACGTGGAAACAATCTAAATTATGGTTTAGGATTAATTGGTAGTTATTTCATTTGTGATATTATTACAATTGTTTCCGGTGGCTACTACTTTATTTTTGACCCACTTGGGTTAGTTCTTACTGCATCTTCAGAAGGTGGTCCTTCGGCAAAGGCTTTCACCTTGATAGGTTTGTTCACTTGCTTTCCCTTGATCAATTTGTGAACACAGCTGTTTACTGTATTTTATTTAATACTTGTTCACCTTTATAGGTTTGTTCACTTGCTTTCCCTTGATCAATTTGTGAACACAGCTGTTTACTGTATTTTATTTAATACTTGATCTATATTCTATTATAGAAGCTGCTATGGTTCCCAATCAAGTGTCTAATTCATTTTCGCATCATTAGCATTACTTAAATTTATATCAAGTGCATACTTGATGTGGTACTTTAGTCAAATCATATTTTTCTGTTTCTAACGCTTATCCTATTATAGTCGAGCAATGTATTGGCATGAAGTTGCATGTGCAAGCATTTTCAGTCTTTATCCACAGTTAAAATTTTTAGTATGATATTGCAAGCGGATAGACTGTTCTAACAAGCATGGCATCCTTGGTGTTTACAAGTGGAAACAATATATCATCAAAAGATACATTTTAGAATAAATTTGTGCGCTTCAATGATTAAAACATTTAAATGCGATTAAAACAAGTAAGGTGCTTAAAATGTTCTATTTTATTTTAAAGATTTTAAGTTATATAGAAATTATATTTGTATTCTATTACTAATAAAGCCTGTGCATGATATTATTTGGTTTATGTTGCAATGTAGGAATTTTGTAAATTTCAATAATAATGATGTTACTATGGATGTGTCTATGTATTTATATCTAGATATAGTACTGTTTGGGGTCATGGATGACCAAGTCTTTTATTTTTAACATTTGAATCAATACAAACAAAGAAAAGTTTCATGAAAACATATAAGGGCTTTTTCGGCTACATCATTAATAAGAAGATACAAAGAACGGAAAAATTCAAATAGAAAATTTACATATATGAAAATTTCTTAGTTGGAAAGCAGAAATAAATGAACTTGCATAAGCCCACATGTGAAAAACATCTGTGCTTTCAAATTTAATCTCATGATTATTTCATGAATTTTAAATTAAGAATTTTGTTTGATAGCATTTTGGCCAGTAACTTGCTAAGCATGCCCTGCTCTAGGAAAGCCGACCCTAGTCCCTTAACTATAGCGGTTGATAGCTTACGCTTTAAGAACCACCCCTGACTTCCCATAAAAAGCTCAATCGATTATAGCAAACCAACCATCGAATCTCTTGAAAATAGAAACTGGCACTTGCATAATAAACTAGCTTCTGACCCTAATATTATTAGAAATTGGAGCATAGTTTTCTTATTAAAGCAGATAGCTATATTTTAAGAGTGTTTCAAATTTTCTTATTTTATATTGTCTTTAAATATTTACTGTTGCAATAGTATGACTTATGTAATTTAAGCTTTTGATTGATATTGAACTTCTGATAATTTATTGAGATTAATTTTAAATATCTTGTTCAGGCATTTATCTTTCCCTAATTTTATATGCTTTGTGTCAATCCAACTCAATTTTTTTTTTCTTCCTCTAAAATCTTGTATCTCTCTTTCAAACACCTTGTCAAGATTACCTCCAGTAAAGCCATAGGTTCCCTCTTGCAGATGCTGACAGCCAACCTACTCTTTCAGCTGGTTTTTTCTTGATTCGTGCCACCCTTTGTTTGCCCATGTTGGATTCAGGACCTTAGTATTTTTGTCACGATCTGACATAGTTAGCTAGGGAGTACTTGTATTGGTAATTTTTGAGCCAGTAACTATCTAATGGCAAGAAATATAATCTTCTCAAAATATGTAAAAGGTTCCTTCTTGTAGATGGTGACATCCAACCTGCTCTTTCAGCTGATTTTTCCTTGGTTCGTGCCACTCTTTGTTTGCCCATGTTTGTTAGATTCAGTACCTTAGTATTTTGTCACGACCTGAACTAGTTTGCTAGGGAGTACTTGTATTGTTAAGTTTTGAGCAGAATAATTATTTAATGGCAAGAAATATAAACTTTTCAAAATATGTAAAAGAACCACAAGCTAGTAGCCATCCTCCAAAAATAAATGAAGAACCACAAAATTCTAAATTTATTATTACTGAAAGAGTATTTAAATTGTTACAACTCTTAACTATAAGAGAAATCCCTTATACTAAAATAAACAAAAAATAAAATAAATATACCTCTAGAGGTATCCAATGACATCTCTAGATTAATTGTGTTACTGTATTTTTCCGTAATTTTTATTAATATAACCTGTAAAATATAAATAAAATGTAAGTCTGGATAAATGTTATTCTCATAATTATTGCAAAAAGAAAACAATATCATGCTGTATCATGGAGACAAAAGAAACTATGCTAAATGCTTTTACTTTCTTTTGTTTAGCTGAGCTGTAACATTTCTTAATGAAAATGCATAAAAATAGACAATTAACTTCTTTATCATACCAACAAATTCTTTTTCTTTTGCTTAAGAATTTGCACTTTTTAAACTTTCATGTAATCTTGCACCCGACAACTGACAAGACTACTCCTTTGGAGCTATACTAAAAAAAATTTCTTACATTGAATCTCAGGCCCTCTTTATTAAGGATGTTACTTCCGATGAAGCTTTTATTTAAAAGGGCTTTTCTTCTTATTTAAACCTCACACTGTTTTAAAAATTGTAGTTACTTCTTAAAAAGCCTTATTCAAAAGGGCTTTAAACTTAATTTTGCACTTTAGATTTATTCTAATTAGAAACTTTTCTTATTCAAGTTGTTTGAAATTCTTTGTTATTTTTATGATTCTTGATTAATTAATATTTTTATTGACATGGATCTCAATTGAGAGGTACATGCATTTAATTGAATAAAAGTTTTCATCAAAACTCTTACTGTCTTTTTTGTTAAAAAGCTATAGATACCTAATGAAAAATTTGTTCAAATAATTGCATTGAATGACAAACTAAAAGTTGCTTAAAACTTTTTTATTGAAAATACTGAAAACTAGAATTATACTAAATAAATATTATTAAGCAATATGTGAAAATTCTTACAAATGTTGCTATCAACTAAACTGCAAAAAGGAGAATCTTCAAGTGATTGTATTGCTTTTTTTTTACTAAGACAAGTTGATTTCTTGGCTAACATTTGGTCATCGGCAAGCAAGCATTAATTAACCTCTAAATATAGAAATACAAGAACAAAAATAAGCTTCCTAAGCCATTAGCCACTCTCAGCCTCCCAAACCCAATTTCAACCGCTCAGGGATACATTAACTCACCTTAAGAGTAAAACATGACTTGCTCTTTCCAAATAAAGTTATGGCTGGACCAAAATACCATATATCCCCATGTGGCCAACAGAATCACATTAACTGCAATACAAACACACTTGAGTGCATCACTGGCATTTCATACATTGTATACCTGACCTGAAAATGATCTGATACAAAACACTGACATTCAACATTAAAAAAATAAAAATACTAACATACAACATGAAGACAAAATATAAATAAACAAGAACCAATACATTATTCAAGTCTTTAGGCTTCTAGTATAAGCACGTGTCATTGTGTTGAATGATGGTCGACTGAAATATGAGAATAAAGAATTGTATAGGTTTTTTATAAATTGTAATTGCCAGTAGGGGTTAGTGAGAATGTCATCTGCTATCTATTTCTACTTTAGACACCTCTATAATTTGTTTTCCCTTTGCTTTCTGGGATGGATGGACGAATGGGTTTCTTTCCTCTCTTGATTTCTTTTTTCTCTTCCTTTTCTTGCCAGTAGGGGTTAGTGAGAATGTCATCTGCTATCTATTTCTACTTTAGACCCCTCTATAATTTGTTTCCCCTTTGCTTTCTAGGATGGATGGACGAATGGGTTTCTTTCCTCTCTTGATTTCCTTTTTCTCTTCCTTTTCTTCTTTGGCGTTTCTGATAGTTGGGAAACTGTCTTCCTTAGTTTGAATGAGCTAATAGCTTGAATCATGGCAGTTTTAGCTATCTTCATTGGTCTTTGAACCCTTGTCAATGAAGGCTAAAATGAGTTGCCTTTTTTTTTTCTTACATTTTTTGTTGATGAGCTCAGTGAGGCTGATGTTTTGAAAAAGGAGGGAATTTATATGAAGAGATTTTCCTAGTTTATAATATTTCTTAGCATTGTACTGAAAATTAAATAAATGTTTTTTATTACTATACTTGAAATAAACGTTTTACATTGAATTAAATGTATTTCTAAATTGGTGAATGGTCAAGTTTTGTTTTTTTTTTCAGCTGAAGTTTGTAGTAACTTTTATTTTGGGGTCATCATTGATTGAAGCTAAGTGCAGTTTGATTGCTTGGTTGTTTTTCCCTTTAGAGATTCATCATATACACTGACCATTTGACTCTTGTGGATCCATCCTTTGATATATATATATATATATATATATATATATGCATAGGGTACGGCCGTCTTTCATGGATCCATCCTTTGACGTACACCTTTATTTATTTCAAATTCATTTTGGCTAACCATTTAAGGATGCTTTGTCTTTCTACAGACATCTTATATATCAACAAGTAAATATTTAATTTACTTGGCATGTCTATAATATAAATGCTGATCCTTGTGCTAACTTGGAAACGAAAAGTTGGTGCTTAAGTCATGGGTTGGAGGATAGAAAGTAGCTTGACAAGGGAACTATAGGAAATTTTTTTCAAGTTATTTGAAGGAGGTACTGATCATCCATGTTTGTTCGGTACTGATCAAGTTATTTTTTATCAACTCTAAAGAAATTCAGGGTCATTCTTATATAGCTCAGGAATGAAAAATTGGTGTTATATTCAAAGATGACCATGTTGGAGACATTTTTTCTGATGAAATATTGAGGTTTGGCAAAAGTATTTTGATAATAGTTTAAAATTTTATTGTATAGAATCCTAGAGGTTCTAAGGGTTTCTTCAAACAAGGTATAAGCTAGGGATGCAATAAGAAATGAGATTAATCATAATATTTTTTTTGTTAGTGCAGTTTAAAGGAAAATTTTATAGATTAGCTAAACAAGAAGCTATGCTATATGGGCTGAATATTGGCCAACAAAGAAGAAACTTATTGTAAAGAAAGTGTTATAGAGATGAGAATGCTTTGGTGGATGAGTAGGTATACTCATAAGGATAGAATGAGAAATGTGTTTATCCATTGCGAAATTGGAGTCGCTCCAATAGTGGATAAGATTAGTGGATAAGATTAGAGAATGATGCTTTCGATAGTTCAGTCATATTAAGTGAAACCGTGTAATCCCCCTTTCAGCACATATAATTGGGTGATTGAGGAATTACTATTCAACAACTATCACATCTCTTTGCGAATCAAGTAGCTCCATAATTGAATCAATGAATATATGGTTTTCTAGTTATTGGGTGACATATTGTAACGACCCAAAGTCGTTTTGCAAATTAAGTCAGAATCCCGCCTTAGGAATCAGGATCCCGAGGAATTTCACTTTAGGGCAAACAAAACTACTAATAGGTAGAAACAACTTTAAAGATCAAAGAGCCCTAATTCGGGAAAAAATCCGAAAGACGGAAGCTCCCGTTCTACCTTTGAAATTTCTAAATTCTAAAAATCAAAAATATTGAAATATGTGTCCGAATTTGTCATTTTTAGTGTCAACGTGTTAAGTATATTATTTAAAAATTACTCGAGAAGTTTCATCAAAATTTGAGCGTCGATTTGATCGTGGCAAATTTTCGAAGTTTTAAACCCCTAAAATTAAAATAAAATAAAATTTTGCTCAGAATCGAAAATTTTTGGTGCGAGGGTGTTCATCATGTTGTAACACACCTCGGTGTCAAGTTTCGTTGTATTCGGATGGCGAATAACGGAAATTTGAGAAGATTTTTAATTTTAAGTTTTTTTTTATTTTTTATTATTTTTTTTTCCTCTGTTTCCCTTCCTTCCTTCGCATGCGGCCTTTCTCCCGCGCCAGGCGGGAGAAGTTTCCGCGCCAGGCGGAAGCCTGGCTCACATACGGCGCCTGCCTGCGCCGTTTTTGGCGCAGGCTGTCGGCCCATAGGGCTGACCACTTCCCCCCGACCCCACTCCCGCCTTCTGGCGGGAGAAGCTTCCGCGCCAGAGGTCCCTGGCGCGTGCCAGGCGCCATTTGGCGCACGTTGTGGCGCCCCCCTCTCGCGCCTATAAGACCCCCATCCCCTCCCCTCTTCTCCCCACAGCTTCCAGCAGCCTCTTCCCTCTCCTTTCCCCAATTCAGCCAACCGTTCCTCCTTCCCGCACCTTCCGGCAGCCCCCGACAGCCACTTCCCGCACCTTCCGGCAGCCCCCGACAGCCACTTCCCGCACCTTCCGGCAGCCCGGCAGCCCCCGACAGCCACTTCCCGCAGCTTCCAGCAGCCCCCGGCAGTACCTTCCGGCAGCCCCCGCAGCGGCTCCAGCAACCCTCGGCCATCATTCGGCCAACCCGTTCCAACTCTCTTCGTATTCCGACGATTCTAAATCTAAGGTAAGAGGAGGAAATTAAAAGAAAACATTTGTTTTCTCTAAAGCTTGTTACTCTCCTTATAACTATCAAGTTATAACTAGTCATTCACAATAGAATTATTCTCATTTATGAATAATGAGAACAATTCAAATTGTTATAAATGACTATTATTTCTTTTTGCCAATTCAGTCATTTTATTCGGACTTTTTTAATCATAATATTAAGACACTTTAATAATTATAACTGCTTTAATTCTAAACTTAAAATCAATCGAACTTCAAAAGCGGAAGAAGAACAGAATGAAAGAGGAAATTAAACTCCTAAATCATTTGATTAAAAAGCTAACTTAAAAATATCGGGGACTTAAAATGCAGTTTGAGCGAACTGTCACTCATACGAGCTTAAAGACTAAAGGTACCCGGTATATGACATGTATTATATTTTGCATTTTTTTACTGCTTTGCCTCGCATATTTGCTTTGAGCCAAATTTCGTTTTGAAGCTTGGTTGGTTGTCCGGAACCAACATAATATCATTCGGGATTGTTACCGAAAAATGACATCGGTATCATTCGGGGTTGTTACTGGAAAATGACATCAGTAACATTCGGGGTTGTTGCTGGAAAAATGACATCAGTAATATTCGGGGTTGTTATTGGAAAATGACGTCAATAACATTCGAGATTGTTACTGAAAAAATGACATCAGTAATATTCGGGGTTAGTTACTGAAAAATGACATCAGTAACCGTTATTTGTGATAACTACTTATTGCAGAATTTTGCTTGCTTATTTTGCGCAGTTGCCTTACCTATCCTGCATTTTTACTTCTGCTAAACGCGTTTTCGTAAATTAATTTGTTATTGTATATTGCTGTACTTAGAGTATTCTCTAATTACTGGGAATTCAAATTCTGGTATTGTTTTCTGTACAATACTAGGTCAGGTGCTCCTGGAAGAGGTTAAACAAGAACCTTAACTTTCAAAAGATCAACGACGGCGCTGAATTGCTTATTTTGTTTTTTTTTTTGTTTTGTACGATGATGGAACTTGTAATAAGAACTTTTGATAAATGAAAAATATCATTCACTTTTATATGCGCATCCTTTTTCTTTCAAATTGTTTGATATGATCTTGCGGTGAGCAGTTACTCAATGCCAGAACGGTTTCTACCGAACCGGCATCGGGCTCTCACACATATCAACAACTTAACTATTTAAGTGTCAAATCATAACTACAAATTTCGTTGTAGTGAGGGAAGGAGTTTTTTTTCTTTTCCCCAAGCATTTCTTACAATTTTACTTACATTCATTGTAGGAATACCCTCTAAGATCCAGTACTATTGTACTACATTCCTTAATGAAATACAACCGACTTAAAGCTAACCAGCTTGGAAATATTATATTTTTATTTACTTTTTGTCATATTATAAAAGGGATGACTATCAAATATTTGATAGCAAGATACAAACCTCTAATTTGGTTCAATGTCATATATTGAGTCTCTTTTTTTGGGTGGAAGGAGAAGAAGGAAAAACTATTTATCCTTAACTTAAAGGGATACTTATTTTGATAAACCACATCCTTGCTATCAAACAACTTGAATGTCTGTTTTTTGTGTAATTCTAATATGCTTTTATATTTTATTTCTTTAGGATCTTTCACTTACAACCCACCAAAATATCCCTGGTTTATTTACTAAGCCCTCAGTGAATCCACTTAACTTTTCTAATCAGTGAGTGCAGAGATTAGCTGCTAGATTGATAGCTAACGATGCTAAGGCGATGGATATGTGAGTACTAAATTCAGGCATGTGATGAATCACTTTTTATTAATTGACACTTTTGGTTTAATACGGGTTATCTATTTTCCCCAAATAAATTGTAACAAGTGCTTTCTACAAAATTTCCATGAATATATCTATTCAGTAGATGTGATCTATATCATCCTCTATCACTATGTTGTGTATAATATTCTCTTTCACTGCAAAATATGCCTAGCTATACATTTATTTGAGATTAATAAAATTTGTTAACTCTTAAAACTGCCCAGTGCTGTGTTAACTTCTTATTTGTCTTTTATAACAGCTTCATACATTTAACTAATTTTATTTTTACATTTTTTTCATTGTTGAACTTCTTAAATACATTGTTTTTAAATTTTCTATTATTCAGTTTATCTTTTTTTGCAGGAAATGACTTGACTGAACGTTTTCCTGATCAATTTTGCCCTTTGATTATGAACCAAGGATTTTGCTCATCAACATCTGATTTGACTTTTATTCGCATGCCATTGTCTACAAAAGCCTTGGAGGAGAACAGATTTGGCTGTAATAGACTAATGCAGATTTTTGATAAATTTAAGCAACATGGATCTTCTGCTCTTCTCTCATTGAAGTCTGTTTATCAGGTAACATCTATTTACCTCATTGAATTGGTGCTCATACAAATTGATCATAGTGATATCATCTGTTAACCTGTGACAGCATATGGCTATCAAATGGTTTCCCCTTAATTCAATCTTGTTTTCAACTTAATTTGATTGAATTATGAAAGGATACAAAATGCACATGTATGCCTATAATAGCATAAATATACTCAAATTAGATATAAAGAAAAATTATTTCATAAAGTTGATGAGATCAAAGGCTAAGTCAATCCATGTAGTACTTGAGGATCATAGTAAGATGCTTTGATTATTGCAGTTAGTCTTTATATGTTGAAGAGAATTGATAATTGCTCATTAGAGGAGAAAATGTATTTAGAAGATCTTTAATTTGGGAAGATGTGAATGATAAATTTACTACTGCCTTATTTGTCTTCCCGACAGTCTTCAAGATATTGCTTCACTAGGCATCCACATTGCTAATGAAGCGTCACATCTTCATTTGAGATCTATAAAAGTTCAAGTTGTCATTGTAATATTGCACTAGTGAACTCTCTAGATCCAAAGGCTAGAAACTATTAATCTTTGCTTTATGTTAATAATAAAGGGCACGTGCCAAAACATATTGTTTTACTATTGGAATTGAGAATAATAGCTATTTTAATTCTACTAATGATTTTTATTATACATTAATTAAAACATATATTCTTAAATTAAGATAAACATTTCGATAATTAGTTAATTACATGAATTAACTCCACTATTGTTGGATCCCATGTTTTGGATGTGAAAAGAGGGTTGCGTTAGGTAGTCGACAACCATCGTAAAAAATTGTTGAATCCTATTATGACATGACCTTTAAATGAGAACAAATGATTCATGTAGTTGACCTCACCTAGTGGGATTAAGGCTTGATGTTTTTGTTGTTGTTGTTGTCATTATTGTTGTAATTTATTATATGAATCATACTTTTAATTATAATGATTAATAGTAATAACATTATTAATTTTTTCTTAAAAGATTGAGGAAAATTTATAAAGCTTTTTGTGCATTGAGCTAAAAGTCAAATAATTTTTTTGAAAAAATTAGAAATATAACAATACTTTATTATTTTTTTAAATTATATTTGCAAACTTATATATCTCTTGAATTGTACAAAATATTCTAAAGTCAAGGAAAGATTTATAATTTATTAAAGCCATTGTCTAAAAGCATATTGTGACCAACTGGTTAGTGTCAATGCCATCAATTGGCTCTAACTTGCAAACAAGCTACAAAATTATACTAAATGCAATAGTGAATGAATAATATGAACACTACAGAAAAATATATTTAAAATACTAAAATTAGACTGCACATAAATGTGAAACACATTTTTAACATAGTAGATCAAGCAACTGGACCTAGAACCTTTGCATTACTTGTGTTTTAGTATGTGGTCAATCTATAAACCTTAATGAATTATATTTACACTAAAATTACATGATTGGTTCAATCCTAGTAAATTTAATGGTTCTAGTGGGATATATTCTTTTTAATTTAAAATATTTTAGTATTCTTAGATGAGTAATTTAATTTATTACTTCAATTTAAAATAAATTACCTGCATGTATTGAACGATCTCATCTCAGAGAGAATGATCATTAGATCTGTCAATTGAACTTCTTAAAGGATGTACCTATGAAGTTTCTTATTATTGTGGCAATATTCTACTAGATATACACCTCATTCTAAATAACACCGTGACATTCTAATTGCTTTAATTCAATCATAAATTAAACATGAACCTACTTAATAATAAAACATTTAAATAATTTTCACCCCTTGACTTTTTAATAGATATAAGCTTCAATCCATACAGTTACTACTAGGACTCTCCCTGACCTTTAAAGTACCTGATCTGATCCTCCTTGTAACCCACTATCGTTTATTGTAGCCCTGTATTGGTTCTACGTCGGATGCACCTATGTCTAATGTTGGTATTAAGGCAACCCCCACACAGGGGAATGCCCCTCTCTATCTTACAAATGAAGAAATTAATACACTTGCAAAATCTTTTGATTTTACATTTGTTGACAAATTTTCTAATGGTAAACCCCACAGGTTTCTAAGGCTCTTGATATTGCTGAAGATTTGGATAATACTACAAATGATCCCCCTTTTAGAAGGATACCTTGGGCTTAACCCTATCCATTATTGGTGTGGCCATGATTACTAGAGAAGCTAGTCAAGTTCTGCTACCTTTTAATATATCTCCTCCTTTGAGAACAACGACTCTGAATGTTGATTCCTATAGGAATTTTGAACTCAATTGTGCTTTTAACGCACTTTGTAATAATGATGTTGATTATAAAGAAATTGATAATGATTTTGCATCAGATCCCTATGCTTTAGTCAGAAGGAATTCTCGTGAAGACTTTATCAAGAGTTGTGATGGCGATTTTACTTTGGTCGTTTACAAAAAAAGAGGCAAAAAATACTCCAGAAGGAAAACTATAGCCATGACTTATCAATTTCCTTTTTTTCTCAATGAAAAGGTGGCAAATAATCTGGAAACCATATTCCTTGAATCTGGTCTTTTGGAGGATCACATGGAATGGAAAAAAGCTTCTGCCATTTGGAAACAAAAAGCCTCTTTAAAAAACTTTGTGGAAGGAGAAAGAAATACTAAATATTTTATGACAAAGTCAATCAAAAAAGAAACAAGAAATTGATAAATAACTTTAACGATGATAACAATTGGCTTTCTAGTTCTGAACAAAATCAAAATTCTGCCATTCATTACTTTAGCAGCATTTATGGTAATGATATTACTATCCAGGAAGATTTTGGCAATGACATCATTCCTACCCTTGTCACTGAAGATAAAAATATTGCCTTAACAATTCCTGATATAAATGATGTCGAGGAGGCTGTTTTCTCTTTGAACGGGAACAAATGCTCTTGTCCTGGAAGTTTCTTGGCCCTTTTTTTCAAAAGTGCTGGGATTTTATTAAAATGGATGTTTGTAATGCTATAAGCAATTTTTTTAAAGGACTCTTTCTTCAACGATTTCTTTCTGCTACTTCCATTGTTTTGATCCCAAAGGGAAATACATTAATAGTTGGAAAGATTTTTGTCCCAGTAGCTTCTGTAAAACTCTTAGCAAAATCATATCCAAAATTTTAAGCAATAGAATAGCCCATATTTTATCTAATATTATATCTATAAATTAATTTGGGTTTGTTAAAGAGAGATTCATTAGTGATAATATACTTCTTGCCCATGAACTTTGCCATGATCTTGATAGAAAAGTAGGTGATGGAAATTTACTCATCAAACTTGATATATCCAGAGCTTACGATATGATAAATTGGAGCTTCATTTTTAGGTTCCTTAGGGCATTTGGTTTTTTTATGGATTTTAAAAAAATTTCATAAATTGTAATTGTAACTGTTGGTATTCTGTCCTTATTAAAGGGGCTAAAACAGGCTTTTTTAATTGTAGTAAATTGTAATTGTAACTTTTTTAAGGTAAGGGGATTCTCTCTTCCTTGCCTTATGCATCTTGGGGGAGGAGAAAATCAATCTTCTTTACTCTAGGTACCATTCCCTGTACTACCATTCTAAGGCTTCCCTGGGCATTATCTATTTAGCTCTTGCGGATGGCCTTATTTTTGTTAAAGGATCTTTCTCCTTAAGAAAATTATTGAAAAGCATGCAACACATCTATGATTGGATTGTGTTTGCTTTGAAATATTTGCCTACTAAGTATCTAGGTATCCCCTTTTAAGGGGTGTCAATAACGTTATTTGTTATGATAGCATTATTGCAAAATTAAAAAATTAGTTTGTAGGATGGGAGCAAAAAATTCTGGGCCTAATAGGCTTACTTTATTCAAGGGCACTATTCCCCTTATCTTCTTCAGGTTTTGAAACCACCTGTTGTGTGGTGAATAGATTAGAAAAGATGTTTAATAATTTTCTTTGGGATTTAGGGTTTAGGATCATAAAAGATAACATTGGTGTAAATGGGAGGACGTTTATCTCCCCTTCTCTGAGGGAGGCCTGGGCTTTAGGAAGTTTAAAGATATTAGCAAAACTTGCAATATGAAATATTGGTGGAATTTCAGACTTAACACTAGTCCTTCGGCCAATTTAATGAAAGATAAGTATTGCAAAGGTTCTCTTCTTACTTGTTCCTAGAAATAATGATTCTCTTTTATTGAAAAGGATTATGAAGTTCAAATTCATTATTGAAAACAACATGGATTGGATTATTGGAGAGGTTTAAGTCTTCTTCTGGCATGATTGTTAGTTAGATGAAAGCCTTTTTCTCTGTTTTCCCAATCTTAATCATACCTCCTGAAAGGTTTGTGAATTCTGCTTAAGTGGCAAGTGGAATCTTACTAAACTTAATGGATACTAATATTATTAATGAAATTGTTTCCATCCATTTTGACTTTGTTCAGAATGATTTACTTATTTGGAAAGGTAATGTTCTGTCCCATTTTGTATTTAAACGTGCTTTCAATCACATAAGAGGTGGAGCTAACCACTTCAGTCTAGGTGATTATTTCTTGCATAAAGCCATTCGCTCTACTTTATCTCTTTTTTGCTGGAGAAGCTTGCACAAATTTTTACCTATTGATGACATTCTCAAAGCTCAAGGTATTTTTACTATGTCTAGGTGCCATTGCTGCTTAGCTGAAAGTGAAAGCATCGAGCATCTTTTCATTTGGAGTAGTAAATCTACCCAGATTTGGGCTCACTTTGCTAAATGATTCAGTTTCAAACCTAATTTTCATTTGAATTTTGTTGCCTTCTTAAATCACTTGGAAACTTTCAAGCAATTATGATAACTGTGATCATATCAGAATGATTTTAATATCTCTTATTATTTATCATATTTGGGTAGAAAAGAAAATAATTGTAAGCATAGAAACTTTAATTTCAATACCAATCGAGTTATTTGGAAAATTACAAGTTATATTGGTAATGTTGTTAATGTGAAGTTAGCAAAGGTGAGAAGAAATAAGAGGAAAGATTTTCTCATATATCATATTACACGGATGGGTACACATATATATAGGTGTATGTGATTACAATGGATAACATGCGATTACTTAAGATAGGCGGTTATTACTTATGATAGGTGATTACAAGTGGATTACGTTGACTAGGTAGTTATATTATAATATCCCTCCGTAAGATGATGGTTGGGATTTTGAACCGTTATCTTATGGCTTTGATAATTGAATTTTAGAATAGTAAGTGGTTTGGTAAGCATATCCATTGTTTGTTCGTTTGATGGTATGTAGTTGATTGCAACTTTATTGTTCTTGATGTTGTCATGGATGAAATAACAATATACTTCTACATGCTTTGTACGAGCATGGAATAGTGGATTGCTTGCTATGGAGATTGCAGATTGTTTGCACAGTAGATGGTGGATGCACGTGGTTGGGGATGTTGGAGTTCTTGAAGTAGTCGTCTAAGCCATAGAATTTTTGTGACTGCTGAGGCGAGTGCTCGTTATTCAGCTTCTATAGATGATCTTGCTATTGCATGTTGTTTCTTTGCACTAGCTGATGAGGGTGGTTCCGAGGAATATGCAAAATCTGGTGGTGGATTCGATGAGTCTCCTATTCAGTTTGCATTAGAGTATGCTTGAAGTTCCATTGATGTAGGAGTGATGGGTATCCCAAGTTGGAAGGTGCCTTGGATGTAGCAGAGAATGTGTTTTAGTTGAATGAAATGATGTTGTAGGGTCGGTGCATATGTTGACATATGCAGTTGACGACTAAGCTGATGTCTGGACGGGTGATGGTAAGGAATTGAAGGCATCCAACTAGTTGTCTGTATGTATGTGGATTGGATAATGGTTCGGAGGTGGTGGTCTATCTATCGGCTGTAGTCGCAGGTATGGGAGCTGGTTTGCAATTGGGCATGTCGACATCTTGGAAGTATTTGTTCTGCATATTGCTTTTGGGAAAGAAGTATTTCGTGGTTGGTTGGGGTAATTGTAATTCCGATGAATTGAGAAGGGGAGCCCATGTTTTTCATCTTGAATTGATGTCCATTGTTTTGATGGTTTGTTGGAGGAATGTGGGGTTGGTGTTGGTTAGGAGTAGGTCGTCAACGTATATTGATAGGCATGCTCAAATGTTGAAGCTGTCATAAATGAAAAATGATGGATCAACTTTGCTTTGGGTGAAGATGTTTGTTATTAGGAATTTGGTAAGAATAGAGAACTTTTGACGAGGAGATTGCTCTAGGCCGTAAAGAGCTTTCTTAAGGTGACAAATATGGGAGGTTGGTTTATGTATATTGTTTCAGTTAGGAAGCCATTGAGAAATCTTGAATCGAATTGTTTTGATGGTTTGTTGGATACGTCAAGTTGTAGTATGGACCATTTGTGGTGGGTGGCTATGGCTAAGAGTGAATGGTGGTCATTTTGGTTTACGGGTTGTATGTTTCCATATAACCTAGCCTGTATGTTTGGTTGAAGCCTTGAGCTACGAGAGAAGTTTTGTGGCGGGCGATGGAACCGTTAATATTATATTTGCTTCAATGTGTCCATTTGCACCTGAGGGGTGGATGATTCAGGTTTGGAGGAACTAGAATCCAAGTTTCATGTTCTTAAGGGCTGTAATTTCAGCGGCCAATGCTTTTCTCTATTGATCATGCTTATTGGCTTGGGCGTAGGTGGTGGGATTAGTTTGTGGTGTGATTTGGGTGGTGAGATCAAGAATGGGACGACGTACTAGGGCGCCCGTTTTGGTTCGGGTGAGCATTGGATGTGAAGGGTGTATGGGGGAGGGAGGAGATTGAATGGTAGTGTCGGTTGTTGGAAAGTGGAGGAGATGTCGGATGGGCTATTAGTTCGATTAGTGGTGGAACTATAAGAATTTGTTAGGGTAGAGGAAGAGGGTGATATATATGTTTGTTGTAGTTGTGTGAGATCGAGAAGGGAGGGTTATTGGGTGAAGTTGTTGGTTGATGTTGTATGGAGAACAAAGGACTGTGGTATGAGAGTAGGAGGAATAAGTAATTGAGGAGAGGTGTTGGTTGGTGGGCAAGGTTGGGAGGTAGGAGGGATGATTGTATGATTGTTGGATTTGAAAATGATGTTCGAGAAAGTGCACATTGTGAGAAATGATAACTTGGTTTGTTAAAGGGTTGTAACATCGGTATCCTTTGTGGTTAAGTGAGTAGTCGATGAATATGCAGGGTATGATTTTGGAAGAGAGTTTGTATTCTTTTGATAGGGAGTAGTAGATGGTAGCAAGTGCAACCAAAGACTCAAAGATGAGTGTAGGCTGGTTTGTCATTGTGGAGGAATTCGTAGGGGCATTTGTTGTTGTTGTTGTGTTGATAGAGCATCAAGCCAAATTTTGGGTAAGAGGTCGGCGGCTTGGAGAAGTGTTCAAGTTGTTTCGATGAGATGATGGTGTTTTTGTTCAGCTACACCGTTTTGTTGAGATGTATAGGTGCAACATAATTGATAATGAATTCTAGTTTGTTTTTGAAAAGTTGTGAATGTGGTGTTGCAATATTCACCCCACCATAGGTGCGTAGAATCTTTATTTTGCAGTTGAATTGTCATTCGAGGAAGTTGGTTAATTGAATGAAAAGGTTGCTGGTCTCATATTTATATTTCATTGGGAATACCCATACAAACAAAACAAAAATCATCAATAAAAGAAACATAATATTGAAAACCTTCATTAGAAATATTTGGGGCGGGACTCCATACATCGGAATGAATTAAAGCTAGCAATTTGTAGTGGTGATTAGCAGAAGTAGAGAAAGGTGATTTGTAGTGTTTGCTCATGATATAGTGGGTACATTCTTTGGGATTGTTGCTGTGTGGAATTTGTGAGGTTTGAGTTGCAAGAAATTGTTGAATTGCTGCTGTTGAGTAACCGAGGCATGGGTGCCAGAGAATTGATGTTGTTGGTTCTGTGGAGGAGGTAAGGATGAGCTGCTAGGATGGTGATAGTGACTTTGGTGGGATGACGTAGAGTCCATTACGGCTGCGACCTTGGAAATGAACATTGTTGGAATGGAGATCCTTGATATAGAAACCAGTGGGGTCAAATGAGATAGAGCAATTATTGTTAGTTGCGAGTTTATGGACAGAAAGTAAATTGAATTTTGATTGTGGGATTTGTAATATTTGATATAGAGATAGCTTACAGGATGGAGTAGGTAATATACCATTGCCGATGTTGGATATGTGTAAGGATCGGCATGATGGTTATTTTGTCTTGTCCGTTGTATGAGTCGGAGATGGAGAAGTTGCTCATATCACGTGGGCAGATGCGCCAAAATCAAGAACCCAGTTTGTGTCCGGGTATCCATCGGAGATGAGTGTTGTCGGTTGGGATTGCTTTGTGAGGATGAATCATGACGGTGCCAACAAAGCTGTATACTCTCTTTTTCCACAAATTTGACATGTGGGAGGGTAAGGACGAGGGAGATGTTCACGGTTGCTGATTGGTTGTGGGCTGAATTGAAGCGGTTTCTTCCTCTCTATGGCTGGCCACGCCCTCTTCTACATGTGTGATGTGTGATATCGTTAGTTATCGAGCTTTGTTTATTGAAGTTTGTTATTAACACATTTTAGGTTGGTTGTGTCTATAGTTTACTAGAACTTTGTTTCTGACCAATCAAACCCTATTAAGTGAACCTTTTATGAAAATGAATATAAATTTCCTTTTTGCCAAAAGAGACCATACTAATCCCATTTTAAATCAATTCCAGCAAGCCCACCAGGTTAAAACAAATTCACCAAATTCTAGCTATGTATATTACTAACTCTATAGGCTATTGACACACCTCCACAAATTTAGCCTGGACTTTTCATTTCTTTAAGTCATGACAATTCATTACTAAAATCTTTGATCATAAGTGGCAATATTTAGTGTCTCTAAACTATTTTGTTAGAATGATACAACTTGCTCTCTAGCAGTTAGTGAGTTGATGCTAAATTCAAAAAATATTTAACAAATTCAACTTAATTTGCTTGTGATATTTTTGATGAGGCTACCCACAACTGCGAAATAGACTTATTAAGTATTTCAATTTAAACCGCAACTAGGGTTGACAATGTGACTTGAAACTTGAACTCAAAATATTTTGAGTCAAGTTCAAGTCAAACGACTACACTCATACCTTATTTGACTCAAGTCGAAATGACTCGAACTTGACTCGAGCATAGTCAAGTCGAGTTCAAGTCAAACTCAACTCAAAAATTTTGAGTTCGAGTCTAGGCTGACTTGACTCGAACTCGAATCGATGTCAACCCTACCAGCAACTATGAGACTTGGTCTGTAATGTAATTTATTTTGAATTATTACTTGAAAACTCTCAATCCCGGTCTTCGGGTCATTACATATAAAACCCAACTTAAGTAGTATTAAGCAAAAATTTAGACAATAAGGTGCCTTTTCAAAATACGGTGGAGTTCCTGATAAGAACTTCAAAGTTAAGTATGCTTAAGTAGGAGCACTCCTATGATGGGTGACCTGCTGGAAAGTTATCTTCTGAGGGCAAAACCGTCAAGCCTATCTGACCAAAGCCGATAATACCTTGGTGCTTTAGATTTTGGGCTGTTATGATATATAAGCAGGCCATAGGGTGTTTGATAGGAGTTAAGTGCTATACAGGGTAAAGTACCACTTCATGTGAGCAGTCTCTATAACTCATGATTATTAAGATGTTACAAAGTTGTGGTACCTCTTGAGCCTGAGGGGCCACCTCTAGTCCTATCTACCCAATGGATGAATCTTAAATCTGTGTGTGTATACTAATGAGGACAATTAAGTTGGGAAGATTGTAAAGACCCACTAATGAGGATGTCAATTAATTAAGTTGGGAAGATTGTAAAGATCCACTTAAGTAATATTAAACAAAACTCTTAAACATCGAGACATATTTTCAGATAATGGTGGAGTTATTGATTAGAACTCTAAAGTTAAGCGTTCTCAGTGAGGTCACTCCTAGGATGAGTGACCTGCTGGGAAGTTATCTTCTGAGGGAAAAATCATGAGGTCTATCAGGCCAAAACTAATAATAACTTGGTCCTTAAGAATTTCGGTTGTTATATGATCGGGCTTACTTCTATCCACTCAGCCATGCACGTCATCAAGCTTGCTTAATCCTTAAACTTTTAACATTTTGCATGATATATTTTGAGTTTAGCAATCTCTTTAAATGAGAGTGCTTTCACTCTAAACCGAGAGTAATTAACTATGGGAGCCTGCGCTTATAAGAAGTCTTCCATGCTAGACCTTTGCAAATTTTGATATTTATATCGGGGGAAATATAGTTAACACTATCCAATATATCTAAAAATTATACTCCCAATTCGTATCTACAATGAGGGTTGTTTCTGCACTTTTCTATGTGATCTGATTTCATTTTGAAAGACTTTTGTCTCTATCTTTGAAGCATTACTTAAAGGTTTATGTTATAGTAAATTGGTAGGCAAAATTGTTTGTACTATAGCGTAGTTGGACACTCCATAGAGAACATTTTTAGTTGTAAAATTTGTAGAATATATCGTTATCACAAAAATTTAAGAGTTTGGTGCCTAGATTTTGTTGGTAATTACAAGTTTCGTTGGAGCAGCCCTCATGCCTGACACATTTTCCTATGTAATTAGCTTATTTTTCATTTCAAAAAAGAATAGCTGACATTCCAACATCTAGGAGTATTACAGTTGAAAGGGACGCTATGTAAAATATATAAAATAATATAAAAATTTTGAAAAACAATTTAAAGCCCAGATTTTGGCTGTAGCAGCCAACAAAACTGAGGTGAGAGCCGATCATGGACAATCAACTAAGGCGATATCCCGTGAAGCTTGGTGACTTTTGATCAAGTGCTGAGATGGTCAGCAAAGAGAATGATTTTCTTGAGAAGCAGGCTACAGCATGACCAGGGGAGCCGGTCCTAGGCTGGAGAAGCAGGCGTATCTGCACACAGCGGCATGGGTCGTGCTGTAAAATGTTTGTGTCTGATTTTGGGCAGAAAAACTTTACCTTATTTCATGCGTTTTGTGGGCCCTTGATTAAATAAATATTTTAAAAACTTTTCTTCAAGCCAAACACATTACAACTAACTTTTCATGAAAAGTTTTTAACCTCCCAACCAAAATGCATCTGTCCAAACAGTCGCTACGTCGCCCATGAGGTATCTTTTACCCCACAAACTACATCTCATCTGTAATGTATTGTGCTTTTACTGTACAACTGTAGTTCTTTGTCTAAGCTATTTTTGTGCTAATGATTAAATAGAAGATAGTTGTTTACAGAGTTGCTCATATGTTTGTGCTTTGTTATTCTTATATTGGACTTTTTTCTAAGTTGAATATGCTATTTTTATTGCATTAATCTGATAACTGTTTTGTGAGGTAATGCATCCACTTTCATTAAAATGTCGTATGCTATTTTTTCACTGTTGTCATATCAACGACAATTATGAAAGTGATTTTCTTAGGTATCCTTAGCTAATTTCAATTTTCATTTCAGGTTTCTATATCAACCTGGGAAGAGGGAAAATCAATTCCTTTGTTAGATTATTCTGTTTCCATTGACCCAGCTGCTTCTATTGGTAGAAATCCTTTTTTAGAAAAGAGATGGAAAAAGTTTCAGCTATCAAGGATTTTTAGCGCTTCACCTGATGCCATTAAGATGCGTGAATTAGATGCTCATATAATTCACGGGGACAAAAGTTTTGTTGATAAGTGGTTAGTTGTGCTTAGCTTGGGATCTGGAAAAACACGAAATATGGCACTTGATAGGTATGCTTAGAATTGAAGCTTGGCTTTTTTGATATTATAATTATGTGTTTTTGTTGATTCGTTGTTGATCTCAGCTTATTGACAAGATGAAATGTTAATATGAGGCAATAATAGAAGAAAAGTGTATTTTTCTAGAGGATTTAACTGATTTTATTTGCCTTAAAAAAGCTCTCAATCATCAGTTGCTTTTCCATTCTCCAAATGGCCCGGAATTGTTGAAACGTTGTTACAGGAGTTGAGGGCAAAATTTTATTGTTCGTGGCTACATGCAAAAGTGAATGGTGGGAGTGTATTTATCAAAATATTTTTGAAATCTGTAGGCTTTTGCCATTAATAGAAAACAATTTAATTGCATTTTTATTTTCTTATGTTGCCTCATATTCACTAACCCTAAATGTTATTATGCATGCTTTCAAGTTTTTATTCACTCATGTTCAGTCCATTTACATTTCTTAAATTTCACTTAGAATAGTTTAATGGCACTCATTTACAGACAATTTTTATTAAAAACGAGTTAATATTTGCAATGATTTCCTAACTCTTGTATTTTTCTCCGACATTGTAAATTATTATTTTTAATATCTCAATTCAAAATGAAATGCAATTTTTAATCTCACCATTAACCTTTTTGTTACTTGTAGATGGAAAAAATAAATAGAAGTGTAATATATATAAATTAAAATGTTTTATTTATTGAAAGTTATCTCTTCATTTATGATATTTTTTAGTTAAATTTTCTCTCTCATTACAAATCATATGAACCAATTCACAGATGAAGGCAGTTATTTAGAAGAAATGTTAAATATAATTGGGGTAATAAAATAGATATTTATGTATCAATTATGTATATAGAGATAATTGTCAAAAATGATGAAGGCAGTTATTTAGAAGAAATGTTAAATCTAATTTGGGTAATAAAATAGATGTTTATGTGTCAATTATATATAGAAATAATTGTTAAAATTACCCTTTTTGGTTCTTGCGATTTGTTCATTTTAGTCTTGGATTCTTGTTCATATATAAGAGCCTAGAACTAATATGAACAAATTGCAAGAGTCAATGACTATTTTGATAATTATCTAATTATATATATGATGAGTCATATTTTTCCTTCATTTATAACTTCAATATATTATTGTTATTTCTTTTGGAGCATTTGTTGGATTTTATATATTTTATGGAAAAGATTACAACATATAAGATTGATGACCTCCAACCAAATAAAAATAAACTAAACTAAAAGGAAATAAAAGAAAAATTGAATGGTCACCAAACCAAAGAGGTTCACACAAAAAAAATCTCAGCAAGATACAGAAAAAGTATGAAAGGCATCGGCCTCCGAGCTTGTGAAAACAATCTGACATAAAAATATCAACGGTTGCTTCTTTTTCTGAGATTGTATCTTGTCATTTTTTGTGAAGATTTAGATCATTTCTTTCTCTTATTTTTTCGTTTTATCTTTGTGAAGGTTTCAATAACATTAAAGGCATTCTCTGATATTGTTGTATCTTCATATTAATTCAAGTCCATGTCTCTTCAGAATTATGCAATTCCATAGGCAAGGTACTACAGAGGAAGTTTGAGGCCCTCCATAATCGACTGGAATAAACTCCTTGGCAAACGGATTGTGATTCTCGAATAAGTTTGCACCAAAAACTATTACACATATACAAACATAGTATTGTAAAAATAAACATTAATCTTTATGTAATATACTTAGCTTTTATAACTATAATTTTATACATGATCAGATATATTGCATTAAATTAAAGCAAAATATTTTTATTAACAATCACTATTAAATGTATTTAATAATGCTTTCAATGATACATATTTATTGTGATTTATCAATATGAGAAATTTCTATAAAAATAATTAATCTATATGCACGCATATATTTTATTTATTCATCACATTAACTTTTCGATGCATAATTAACTTTAATGTGAAATGGATTTCAAAAAAAGGCTGGGAAAAGTCAAAACCTAGAGGCTACTCATTCTCTTTCGTTGTGTCTCCTTCGACCAATTCTTGCATCAACAAAGTGGAAGTGTTCGACTAGGATTTTCGCGTGAGGGAGGGGAGGCTGATCGACTGGGAATGTGTGTGAAATAAATGGAATATGGTTAGCTGGCTATAAAGAAAAGAGGATGGGTAATTTAGGAATGTAGAAAATTAGAAATTCTTCCAAAATTCATTAAAAATTTGCTTTAGATCTCCCATGCGAATGAAATTTGCATCAAAATTTTCTAATTTTGTTCTGTATGTGTTGCAATTTTTTGAAAAATTATACAAGTTTTTAAATAGAAAAATAATTAGAATGTTTCTCCCAAATGATCTCAAGTCTTTTAATTATGAATTAACATCATTGTGTGATTCTTGCACAAGTACGGCATGCTGAACCATTGCTACTAATTTGCTAGGGTAAGTAATCGTTCATGCATGACAATGTGGGTAAGCACATCTTTGACAAAGAATGGTTGTTGGAGGTTTTTTTGTAGAAAATATTGACAAACTTGGATCCAGTCACATTGTAATGGGAGGAAACGATATAAAATTAAATCAGTAAAATTTAATTACTTAGCTATGCTCATTTTGAGATAACTAATGGAGTTTTTGTTAATAACTCTAATGTTAAATGTGCTCTGAGTGGAGCACTCTTAGGATACGTGATTGTTTGGAAGTCATCATCTAAGGATAAAATTGTGAGATCTGACCTTGAATAACATGAGTTGTTTTAAAGAGGATGATATTTTGCTTTTTATAGCTTGGGGTATTACAATTGGTAACAGAATTGGACCTTTTTTAGTATAGTGTATGGTTTGAGGATGAACTAATAGGAAACTAGTAGGCCTGTGACGACCTAGATTTGATTTGGCGAGGGGTGATCATTGGGGAAAGATAAGGTGTAGCTCGGATGAGTGACACCGACCAAAATTTTAGAGGAAAATATTGGTGGAATGAACCGAATCCTCACTAGAGGGAAATATTTATGAGTGCAAGTAAAAATTAGAAAATAATAAGGTTAAACGTGCTCTTAATGTATGACTATACAAGAAATTTGTTTTATTTGATATTAGGTATCGGATGGATCGAGTCAAAGAAGGTAATACATGCTTAGTATAATCTGGGATGTTACACTAAGGTTTTACCAATTTTATTCCAAATTTAAGATTATTTAAACAACATAATATTTCTTGATTTTAGTTCTACCAAATGCATTAAATTCAAGAAGAATTCAGGATGTGCTAAGAACAATTCAAGGTATATTGATGTGCGTGCTGGCCATATTGTTACTAATTTGCGTGTATGAACCATTTTGCTAGGCTAATATTTTCCAATTTTTTTCCAAATACCAGAATCATCTAATCCTCATATTTAAATTTCCATTAAATCTCTTATAGTTAAGAATAATTAAATGATTTTGATCCTGAACAAATTTCTTTTATTTTCATTCTTAATATATAATGGAAATTCTTTAGCAAGGATATATCACTAATTTTAAACACTAATTTCACATTCGAAATGGACAGGGAAGAATGGAGCAATCCTTTTATTCTACCCCCGATAATTTTTTTTTGACATAGGGCATGATGAAATTTTATCTTTAGATTTAGAAATTACCTGTAGACATTCTGTTCTCATTGAACTCCTAAGAAGGCTCTATTGGAGTCAACGATTTTTTGTCAAAGTCATTGCTATGTCATTCTCCTTTTTTTATTCTCTCCATTAGTATGTCCTATACGACAAGAGTAACTGCTCACAGTAGGTTGCACTAGAATTTCATCCGTTGTCCATGCTCCACTTGTTCACATGGTGCCTTGCTACTGTCATAGTTTCACGTGACTACTCTTTATTTTAACTAAGCCAATCACCAGGCACATTTAGCAATTAACTAAAATGCTTACTAGATTAAATTGAAATATTAAATTTTTGTGACTTTTTAAGTACAATATATCTAAATATGGAACCTAAAATTTAATTAAATAAACATTATTTAATTTCAGTCATTGCACAAGCTATGATGAGCTATGTTTTACGCCATTGTACATATCTCTTAACAAATGTTGCTCAAAATTAAATTTCAGACATTTTTCTAAATTTTGTGTCTGTTTTGATGACCATTAAAATTAACAATTTTACTCTTGAGTTATGCATTGAAAATATAAATTAATATTTTTAACTTGTGAACAAAGAAATTAGAAGAATTTTGACATAAATTTAGTTCAAATCATAGTTAGAATAAAATTTTGATGAATAATTGAATAATCACAAAATTCTTTTTGAAAATCATTGCATATTAAATATCATAAGCAAAGAAAAGCTAACATGTTAGTTAAATGATGAATCTATATATTAAAAAAATATATATTAGTAAATACCCGTAAGTGATGCCAAATGCTTCTTATATTAATATCATATATGAAGGTATAATTATACACACACACACACACACATATATATATATATATATATCATATATAGAAGTAAACTTGCTTTTATCTTGTCCAAGAAAGAGATTGGCATTTGTTTAAGACATTTGAGCTCACATTAGTAGGGAAGTTTCACAATGGTAAGCCCCCTATACTTGCCATTAGAAAAATTTTCAATGAAATTTGTTTGTCGGCATCGTTTAGCATTGGCTTGATTGATCACCGACATGTCCTCATAAAACTTTCATGTGAGCAAGACTACACGAGACTATTCTCGAGGGGATCTTATTTCATCACAAACTTCCATATGAAGATTCTGAAGTGGACAACCTCTTTTGATATGAGTGGAGAAATCCCTATAGCCCTGTGTGGATAAATGTTTCACTTCTTAAAGTGTATTTGATCAATCATGATATTGTATACTCCTTGGGATCATATTTCGGAAAGCCTCTTAAGGTAGACTCTGCTATGAAAAATCTACTTAGGCTGTTAGTAGCTTATGTCCTTGTTGAAATTAATCTTGTAGAGCATTTTAAAAACATAATTTGGATAGGAGATAGAATCGAATTATTATAACCTAAAGGTAAGATTTGAAGATTTGCTATCCATTGTTTGAGGAGTATGAAAATATGGAGTCTATGTTTTTGTTGCTCAACCTCCATTGTTTGATGATTATCAGGCTTGGTTGTGATAGTACTTCCATTGACTAGTCAATTTTTGTGTTATTAACTTTTAGTAACTTTTAGTGTTGCATTTTCTTACATTGTTTTTGCACCATTTCTATTGGTAATGTTCTTTCTTCATAGTACTTTACCTTCTTTTCAGGCGCTATATTTCTTACAATTTGACACCATTTGCTGGAGTAGCAGCTCATATATGTCAAAACGGTCAACCTATAAGCCCACCAGCGTCCAGTTTTATATTGTCTCATTTGCCCTTGTCTGAAGCAATAAATATGCCGGTAACTATTCTTGGATGCTTTCTCATATCTCACATTAGTGGGCGGTATCTTTTCAGCCAGTCACAAGGAGATGTTAAAATAGGGCAAGCTAATGCTAAAGATCTCTTATTTGAAGCTTGGAACAAAGAATTGTTACACTGTGTTCGGGATTCTTATGTTGAATTGGTTTTGGAGCTTCAAAAGATCAAAAAAGACTACCGCTCTTCGGCTATCACATCAAATTCTGCACGAGCATTAAGCTATATTCTACAGGCATATGGTGATAGAATTTACTCCTTCTGGCCTAGGTCTAAAATAAGTTCAATATTATTTGACGATGATGCTGATAGTGCCACAGAAAAAATAGCTAGTAAATCAAGTGAGGAAGATTGGGCATCACTAATTGATCAAGTGATTAGGCCTTTCTATGCTCGCCTTGTTGATATGCCGGTTTGGCAATTGTACAATGGAAATGTCGTGAAAGCTGATGAAGGTATGTTCTTGTCTCAATTAAACGGTAAAAACAGTGATAACCTTCCACCTGCAAGGGTTTTCAGTTTCATCAAAGAGCATTACCCTGTTTTTTCTATGCCATTTGAATTAGTGAAGGAAATTCAAGCAATCGGTGTTAAGGTCAAGGAGATTACGCCTAAGATGGTTCGAAATCTGCTCAAAACATCTGTTTCAGTTCTACCTGACTCTGTTGAAATGTATATAGAAGTGCTAGATTACTGTTTGTCAGATATTCATTTGCCAGATTTGTCAGCAGGTGAATTACCAGTGTTTAATGCAAGAACAAATTCTGCTGGTGCTTTGACAACAAGTGATGATTTGCCTTCAAGTGCGGCAGCGCTTATTTCCTCTATGAATGTACAGAGAAGTCACCAAGATGTGTTTCCAAGTACAAGTAGTTCTGGAGGAGATGCCCTTGAGATTGTAACGCATTTTGGCATGGCTTTGTATGACTTTGGCCGCGGAGTTGTTGAAGATATGGGCAAAGCTGCTGGTCCTCGATCCAGCGTTGATACTTCTGATGTACATATTTATCACTATGAATCATTAGCATCTATTATTGCAGAACTAAAAGGGTTGCCCTTTCCAACTGCTACAACAAAGTGCCTAGTGAGGCTAGGTGTTGTTGAGTTGTTTATTGGAAGCGTGGAGCAGCAGTTACTTATGCATCCATTAGCAAATAAATTTGTTCATGCTCTTTGCTTAGAAAAATCATTCTTGGCTAAGATTCTTTTTGCACAAAGCATGCACGGAGTCTTAAAATTAAGGAACTTTACCCCTCAGCTGGTTTCAGATCATCTAAGGTTTCTGCTTACCGAATCTTGGGCAACTCATGTATTGTCTGTTAAGCAAGCTCCTTGGGTACCATGGGATAAAACCAAAAGCTCTGTGTCTGATGGACCACATCCTGACTGGATAAGGCTCTTTTGGAAAGTTTTTAGGGACATCAAGGGTGGCCTTTCACTAATTTCTGACTGGCCATTATTTCCAGCAGTTTTGGATGTACCAATATTATGCCGTGTGAAAGAGAGCAAACTGATATTTATTCCACCCATTATGGATCCATCTTCTATCACATTTGATGGAAATGACATGATATGTTCATTGGAAAATATGACCGAAGAACCAAACAAGGCATATCTTGCTGCATTTGAAATGTTATCTTCAAGATACCCATGGCTAATGTCTCTGCTATGTCAGTTAAACATACCAGTTTATGATAAATGTTTTTTGGACTCTGGTGCATCAGGCTACATCTTTCCTACACCTGGTCAATCACTGGGGCATGCTATTGCCTCAAAGCTACTTGCTGCAAAATATGCTGGTACTTTAACTGTTCCACTTTTTTTTCCAGATGAAGATCGAGACAGATTGTTCTCCTTGTTTGTATCAGATTACAATTCAACTGGTGACTGTTTGTATGAAAGAGAGGAGCTGAATGTATTGAAAGAACTTCCTATATACAAGACTGTAACAGGTTCTTATACAATGATATATGGCAGCAGTCAGTGCTTAGTTTCTCCAACAGCTTTCTTTCAGCCTAAAGATGAAAATTGCCTTTCTCATTCAGTAGATGCAAATATATTTCTCCATGCTCTAGGTGTTAATGAATTGACAGATAAAGAAGTATTTACAAGATTTGCTTTACCTGATTTTGAAACAAAGGCATCAGAGGAAATTGAAGATATATTATTGTATTTATATGTAAATTGGAAAGATCTGCAATTAGATTCCACACTAGTGCATAGTTTGAAAGAGACAAACTTTGTGCGGTCTGCCAATGAACTTTGTACCAAACTTTTTAAACCTAGGGAGTTGTTGGATCCTCATGATCCATTGCTGTCTTCTGTGTTCAGTGGGGAGAGGAGCAAATTTGCTGGTGAGAGGTTTGCTACTGACGGGTGGCTTCGTATTTTGAGGATGGCAGGTCTCTGCACATCCTTACATGGTGACGTGATAATAGAATGCGCAAGAAAGATTGAATTACTTGGACGTCAGGCCATGGAAGAGTCAGATCTTGACAATTTTGAGAATGATTTGCCATTAAGGAAAAAGGATATTTCATTGGAGATTTGTTCCTTGGCTGAATCTGTTGTAGTAACAATATTTTCAAACCTTTCAAGTCTTTTTGGCAATGATTTCTGTGAAAAAATCAGTAATATTGCTTTTGTGCCTGCTGAAAAGGGTCTCCCCATGATTGGTGGTAAGAAAGGTGGTAACAGAGTTCTTTGCAGATTCAGGGAAGCAATCTTACCCAGAGATTGGCCTTTGGCTTGGAGTACTGCTCCAATACTTACCAAATTGAATGTGGTTCCTCCTGAATATTCTTGGGGAGCGTTTCATCTTCGGAGCCCTCCACCCTTTTCTACTGTTTTAAAGCATTTGCAGGTGAGTACTATAAAGTCAACCAAAATATTTACTAAATTCTTCTATTTGCTTAATTTCAGTAAATAATCCAGGTTGTTGGAAATAATAATGGAGAAGACACGCTTTCTCACTGGCTACATTCTCCAGGAATGATGACAGTGGAAGAAGCTTCTTTTGAAATTTTGAAGTATTTGGATATGAATTGGAGCACATTATCTACCTCAGGTCAGTTTGTGGGTCTTATTAAGCATTGCTCTTTGTTTTGGGGGTTATAAGCTCTTTGTTATGACATTTTATTTATTACATAAGTTTTTTTTTTTAAGTTTGGCCCAGCTGGTCAAATCTAATTAAGCTTAGGGGCTGTTTGATTTGATGAAAAAGAAGTTTTGGAGTAAATGAATTATAGTGTAAATCAAAATCAGATAAAATAAATATTTTATGATCTAAATTTCAATTTTTTGAACCTTTGTAGTGTAATTAAATTTGTTGTTTATTTTGGTGAATAGTAAAACATTTGTCAAAAAATAAAAAATGTGGAGAAAGTTGAAGTGCCCAACAAGGGCGGACCAACAACTAGTGAGACCTAACCAGGGCTGGCGAGGGTTTGATAAGGACTTGCAATGATTATGCAAGCGACCTGTAACGACCAATGTCGTTACTTCGCAAAAACAGGTCAGATCCCGCCTCATAAATCAGGATCCTGGGAACTTCAAATTAGGGCAAACCAAAATACCTTTAAATAGAAATAATTTTTAGATCAAAATATCCTAGTTTGGGAGAAATTTGGATAATGGCCCTACTTTATTTTTTTGAATTTATTAAATTCAATAAATATAGAAATTAAATACTTATCTGAATTCATCGATTTCAGTGTCGTATGATTAAGTATATTATTTATAGGCTGCTCTTAAAGTTTCATCAAATTCAGAGCTCCGGTTCGTTCTAAATTAATTTTTGAAATTTAAAACTTCATAAGTTAATTTAAAATAAAATATTGCTCCGAATCAAAAAAAATTGGCGCAAGGGTGTTCCTCATCGTAATACACCTCAGTATCAAGTTTCGTTATTTTTTGGAAGTCAAACGGTAGAAAAATGCGAAAAATTTAATTTTAAATAATTATTTTAGTTTTCCCTTCAGAATTTTCTCTGCTTTTATTCCCCACCCCCAATCGAGCGGCAGGCTTTGTCGCTCGACGGAGCCTGCAGACGAAGTCGCTCCGACGCACGCTTGCAGACGGAGACCTGTACCGTTTTGGCGCAGGTTGATCGGCCCACCTGGCCGACCCCAACACCCTCCCTCCCTCTATATATTCTCCCTCAGCCCTCCCTTCTCCTTCCCCAAACAGCAGCAGCCCTCCTCCCTCTCCCCATACCCCAGCCAGCCCTCCTCCAACCGACCAACCACCTGCCATCCTTCGATCTCCCCCTCCGGTCCCTTCAGCCACGTCCAGCTCCCGACAGCCCTAACCCTAGGTTAGAGGAGAAGAAAAAGGGGAAGAAATGAGGATAAATTTTGCTATTATTTATTTATTTATTTATTTATTATATTTCTTTATTATTACTACATATGCATAATAATTATTATTATGAAAATAATAATGATAAAATTACATCATTTATATTATTATTGTTCTCATTAATTAATAATGAAAATAGTACAAATCATACATTATTATTTCCATAATGAAAGAAAGACAATGAAAAAAAAGAAAATAAAAATTCCTAAAAATATCATTATAATACTGGTTAAAAGGCTACTTTAAAATATCAAAAATCTAAATGCAGATTCGATCAAACTGTTGAACTTTTGAACTTAAAGAAAAAGGTATCAAATGTATTTTATTACTATTGTTTAAATATGTTTTTCTGCTCGGTATCGTACAAATTGATAAAAGTGCTCTTAAAAGTCACATAAAATGATATATGAAAAAGTTTGGATAACTGAGTAACAAGTGCTTCATGTTGATATATTTTTAGTCTGATAAAACAATTGCTCGGACGGGGTTGTCCGACATCGGGAGTCATAAGGAGCCTATATTGATAAGCCTTTGAAGGGGCAGGTATAGAGGGAAGTTGGGATATGTAACACAAAATGAACCTCCATTTTTCTCGATTTTGTACTTACCCAACAAAATCATGTTTTGCATCAGATATCAAACGCTAAATTTTTATATTTATTTTTGTAACTGTAATTATTTTTATGATAAAGTTTCAAGTACAATTGAAGAAGGTTTGCAGGGTTTTTATTTCTTGTCAAATTATTGATTATTTTACTTATTATTTAACATTTGTAAAAATGACATCTATCAATACTTAGTTTCACAACTAACTGGTATTCAAATGCCCGCACTTTTGAAAGTGTGCTAAGAACCAAGCAGTGCTAATACTGCTTCTTGCTGATTTATCGCTCTTTTTGACTCTTTTTGAAAAAATTTGTAATTTTTGTTTTATTTTGATCCTTGTAATCAAAACTTGTGATTTAATGAATAAATGAGTTATGTTTGATGTTTATATATTTGTCTTTTAAACTACTCAATATGATCCTGCGGCTAGTGAACTTACCCCAAGAACCGGTGTTGGATTAGCTCATGCTGACCCTGCATCGGGTCCTCACATGACCTACGTCAAGTCTAGTGTAGTGCAATTATGTGTGGTGTTGTTAAGTTAGGTCCATCGAGGGTCTTAGTAGAGGCCAAAAAGGCTTAGCTAGAGGCTGAACTAGTGATTGATGAAGTGTATGTGGTCAATGAGGAATGACCAAGACTGGTGGGCTGTAAGTATTGATTTTTTCTTTTAATACACATTTTAAATGTATTTAGCTCTATTTGAGCATGTCATTTTTACCATTTTTGGGGGTTTGGGGAAAAATCAAATGTCCTAAAATTGTACAATGCAACTCAATTACTTCAATCCAAGCACCTGAAATTATAGAGTACCTGAATTTTAATGTAGCTTTGATTTAAAAGAGGCAAATGTGTACATTATTGTAAATGAACTTAGTGAAAACTTATATGTACTATGCTTAACCTATTTAATTTTACATTTTTGTCTAATTTAGTATCGACTATTTAATTTATCCATATTTAGTCTCATGCTGAGATCAAATTATACAATTGGAAATAAATTGAGACCAATTTGAATAATTTGGGAGTAAATTAGACATTTTAAATAGGATTTTACTAAATTGATTGAATTGAAAAGCTTATAAATTATTTTGGCAAGTTTCTTGTTTTAAAGATGTGAGCATGAATAGTTTTTACTTATTTATTGTATAATTAATTTTCATTTCCTGTGGTCTTCAAAATGAATAATTATTTTAAGTTAAATATGTGTGCTTGTTATAGTTTTTGTTTCATGAAAACACATAATTTTAATCTGTTGAAATATATAATGGGTAAAATACACAAATAACATATCTTTTTGTTTAACGTCAATTTTCTAAATTCAAAAGGAGTAAAAAATGGGATAGAGATCAACAAGCTCACTCTTCAGGGCTGAGCTCTTAGCTCTTGATCTGCTCTTCAACTCTCGACAATACCACTTTAATGTTCTCTATGAATTTCTAAGCCTATTGGTATATAACACTAGGCAAGCAGCTACATATCAAACTAGCTTATCGACAAGTAGCCTAAACAAGTCTTAAATGAACTTATTAATGTGAATATGAACTGAATGTATGCAAGACACTTGTCTCATGCCTTGGGCTTAGCAAAAGGTTGATATTGTTCAGTTCACAACCTGTGTTTTAGAATGGTCTTGGTAAGTTAAGTGAGACTCTTGAATAAACTATCTAGTAATTATTTGATTCTTATTGATCATGTATTGCACCTTTGAACCATAAATGGTCAAGATTCATGTCTGTAAACTATTCAATTATATTAGTGTTAAAATTCTTTTTAACATCAAATCAAGTTCGTCCATGTGGCACCTTGAGACCATCTGCCAATCCTTAATCTTGTTAATTTTTCTTAATCTATATCTTTGTTGTTTGGCTTTATTTGTTGTAGGGCTTCACAGGTCTCCTCAAGGCTAAGTTATCTATGTTTTCTCCAAGTGATTCCGCTTGCTGGTTATGATACTGATCAATTTCTCTTTAAGCCAAACTTGAGTTATATTGATCGGGGAAACTTCACCAGTACCTCTGTATCAAATGCATGTGTCCACTTTTCGTGGTGTCATAAGCCATTATGTATGATTCAATTTGAATGCGACGCTCCTTGCTGTAAATCAATTAGAGCACCACATCACCGCCTATAATCGAAAGATTTCCCCTCCAACAATAACTACCCCATTGCTTTATAGTAATGGGACTAGATTCCTCCATACTGGCCAAAACTCTATTCGAGTGAATCCCCTACTAGTTTCTAATTTTTAGGTCTGCATAATAATTATTCTTTTTTATGTGTGTATGTGTGTAAAATATTTTATCTTATCAGTTTGAATGTATTAATTTTATATAAAAAGAATAAAAGTCACTATAAATTAGACATGAAAATTACCCATTTTATATTATCTAAAAGGTGTTAGTTTCACAGGTACTTGATGTTAACTAAGATTTAATTGAAGAGAAAATAATTAGAGTTTAGGTAATCATGCAACCAAATTATTAAAATAATAAATTTACAAATTTGTCACCATATGGTTTCCATAGGAAGACTTGGGGAGAATTTGAGTTGAATGAAAAAGCAATGCAATCTAATTAGAGGAATTAAAATTAAGTTTTAATAAGTAGCATATTCAATCTTTGCATAATTAATACTTTGGAGAATATCGACAGAACGTCGGGAGGTGTTGAGCACATTGTCGGCATCGTATTTGGTGTGGATCATGAAATTTGGGAGAATACCGGCTCTGATTGGAGAGGATTATTTTTAGATTCTTAGGTTAAAACATGTATAAAAAATTTGAGAAATGAATGAGAAGGATGAATAAAAAGAAGGAGAAAAAAGATGGGGAAGAAATGGGTTTATGTTTGGGGAAAGGAGGAAGAAGAAGACATGGAACGGCTGCTGGGACAATGGTGGAGTGGCTAGGGGCGGCTAGGATTGGGTTGGCCTTGACTAGACTTTAGGAAGAGGAGTCGACTATGGTGTGTATAAGGGGAAGCTATGGAAAGGAATATGGCGGCTAAGGTGAGGATGTAGTGGTCATTTTTTGAAGGGAAAGTTGACGATTGTGGCTTGTTTAGCCAAACTTAAGTGACCATGAGGAGAAGAGTAGGAAGGCAGGATTGAGAGAGAGAGAGAGAGAGAGAGAGAGAGAGAGAGAGAGGCAAAAAGTCTTTTGGCAACAAACTAAGCTATTTTTGGAGTATTTTTTATTTGAGTGGTCTTTTGTGCGAATCCTTTCTGCTCATGGGATAGAAAGTCGTGAATAAAAGGGGGATTGACCGATTAAAAAATAGTGCTAAAGGCTATTTAGTGACAAATAAAATGGGATATATTCGAAAATTTGTTAAAAATTCAAATCAACTTTTAACTAGACAAAGCTTGATTCAAATTTTTCATAATTTTGTTTCTCGTGTTAAAAAATAAACGCTCATGTTTCTGACGCCTAATGTTTAATTTGACAAAATAGCCCAGTATAGGTAAAGTTGTTGGCATAAAATTTAAGGGAAAGCCTAAAACTAAATTTTGGGCAACTTTTGTTGAAGAATGATGCACCTCTATTAATTACCAAATATGATGCTAGAACAACTTGTGATTTTGAGGGACACACTCATCATAAGACATCCAATATGTAGTGGCCATCTTGTGGGGAACAACCTAACAAGTTGTAGTTATCCTTGCTCTTCGTAACCCCTTGGATTGAGAAGGAAGACAATTGTAATCAAACAAGGAGGCATAGATCCTTTTATTTGCTTTAGCACACTCAATTGTGTTAACTGCACATGAAGTCACCTCAATTGTGTTAACTGCACATGAAGTCGCTTCTAATTATAGTCACATCAAGCACAACTCCTCTAGCTTCAAATGGGCCCTCTAACAGCATTGCACGAGCTCAACCAACGTTGTTTGGCCCCATACCAACTAGTCTCTAGTGCCTCAAATCCCATCTCATGTGTGCGAAGTCCTTTTCCTTAGTTCTTGAGTGTGTGAAAATTGCCATCCTCATTTTGCATGCTGCCAAAATCTACAAGATTTGTCGACTCCATTTCCACGTGTTGCCTACGTTCAAAACTTATCGCCCGTAATTAGCTCTCACTTCCCCTGTAATTATTGAATTCTCTCTCTCATTCTAGATATCGAAGTTAAAATCTTCTAAAGAAGCTTTGCTAGAAACGTACGTGAAGTTTCTGTGTTCCAATGCTCTTCAAGATGGTATTGAGAAAATTATGTTATGATCCCACATTTGATGCTCTATTTGAGCCATTCGGAAAAATTAAACTCACTTCGCCGATCTTCAATTTGTGGTAGAAAGATTTCCAACATAATTTCGAGTACTGTTATGTCGCCGAAATTGCATCAAAATTTTGGGAAAATCTAAAAATGGTTAAAAAAGTAAAATTATTATCTAAATTTATATTTTATTAATTGAATATTATATATTTGATTAATTAAATAATTTGATAAATAAAAAAAAATCTAAATCAATCAAAGTAATAAGCATTCAATGCTTATGAAAAACACAAAAGAATATCATTACATTAAAAAGAACTTGAAGATATAATATTTATGATGGAATTAATAATTGTGATATTATTCTTGTTATTATTTAACAAAAAAATGATTAGAGATAATTCTCACAATTTGAATATTTATTAAACTAACACATTTCTCTGTTATGAGGGTGATTCGACAAAATTTCTAGGATCGGGATTTGACCTCTAAGAGTCATCAAAGCAAATGCGAAAAATAAATCAACACAAGAAAGGATAATCACAGCACAAATATTCAATCACAATAGCATACGAACACAAAAAATTTTATGTGAAAAACTCAAGAATGGGAAAAATCACAGTCACGCCACCACAAGAAAATTCACTTTCAAAGAGATGATTACATAGTTACAGAGAACGTATTAATCACTTAGAAGAAGAAAGGATTCACTGCCTTTGAGTTTCTTCTTCTTCTCCCCTAAATTTCTTCTTGTTCTCATTCTAGGGTTTCAAGCTTCTTAGCCTCCACAAGCTCTCCCACATAAATGGCACACACTTAACATTAACGTCAAATGTTGGCTTTTATATGAAACAACAAATTAGCCCCAAAGTGTCATAAATAGCTTAGGACACGTCACATCCCTAAATGGGATTTCCTCAAGCGCCTCCCTGGCCATCTCTAGGGCAGTTGGGCGCCAGGCACACTGCCTTTTGAGCTTCTGGCTAGCTGTTGGTTGCTGTAGATTCTTCCCAGAATCCACCGAAACACCATTTGCTCTTCCCTTGTTCCCTTGATCCAATTGGTCTCCACACCATCATAATTTTTCACTTGGAGACTAATTGAAATCATCTACCTTCAAACTTGAATTTTCTTCAACTTGACTTCCATCTTTGCAAAGGACGTGGTGTGGCTCACCCTGCCTTTTCTGTATCCTTCGAGGCCAACTGAAACTAAGCAGAGCTTCATTTTTTTCTCTATCACTGATTTCATGGGCTGGTCAGCTAGATTCTTTGATGTGCGAATTTTCTCTAATCCCAACTGACGATCTTCTAATAAATATGAATAAAATAGTACCGTAACTGAATGTGCTTCATCTTTGCATGAAATGTCATGTTCTTAGCTAGATGGATGAAACTCATACTGTCAATATGCAGTCTTCCATCCTTTTGCTCCTTGCCCAATTCAGCCAAAAAAACTCTTCAACCAAATCATTTTCTTGCTCGCTTCAGTGATGGCAACACACTTTGCCTCTATTGTAGATAGGGCTACTACTTTCTGAAACTTGGAGATCTAGCTCACCACAGCACTACCCAATATAAACACATATCCGGTTGTGCTTCTCCTACTGTCGATGTCGTCGACTAAGTCAGAGTACGTATCTTTATAGCTCTATCTTTGACTTCCCAAAACATAAGGCTTTGTCCGCATTGCCTCTTATATATCTAAGTATCCACTTGACCGCTTCCCAGTAGTGCTTCCTGGGATTGCTCATGAACCTGCTAACCACTCCCACTAAATGGGCTATGTCCGGTCTTGTGCATATCATGGCGTACATCAAGCTCTCAACTGCTGAGGCATAGGGAACTTTCTTCATATGCTCTCGATCTGCTTCAGTCTTTGGCAACTGCTTCTTCGACGGACTAAAGTGACTTGCTAATAGGGTGCAAACTAGCTTTGTCTCATTCGTGTGTAATCATTTGAGCACCTTTTCGATATACTTTACCTAAGATTGTAAGTATCTCTGCACTCCACACCCTGCCAATCCTCATCCCAAGTATCTATTTTGCAGACCCCAAGTCTTTCATGTCAAAACTCCTTTGACAATTATGTCTTCAATCTCTTTTTCTCTCTATATTTGATCTCGTTATCAACATATCATCTACATACTAGAGTAGAATGATACAGCATGTGTCAAATTTCTATATGTAACAACAATGATCCGTTTGGCATCTCTTGTGCCCCGTGTTTGACATAAATTTGTCAAATCTTGTGTATCACTGCCTCGGCGCTTGCTTTAAGCATACATGCTCTTCTTGAACTTGTAGACTAGCTCATTCTTTCCTTGGGTTTTATTACCTAGTAGTTGCGTCATGTACAGTTCCTCCTCTAGATCGTCGTGAAGAAATGCAGTCTTCACATTCATCTGCTCGAGATGCATATTTTCGACTACCACAATGTTCAGTACTTTGATAGTAGTCATCTTCACCACCGAAGCAAAGATCTCATTGTAATCCATGATAAACTCAATATTTATTTATATTTTTATAGTAAAAATTAGTGTTATTAGATTAGATATTTGTTACTATTTTCGTATATTTTATTATTTTTTCTGCACAAAAGACAAATCTACCCAAAGAATGTTAAACCGCGAACGATGTGACATAAGTTCACAGAGCTTCATTTCTCATCTCTAGGTTGAAGTCAGGAATTCGATGCATTTCGATGCATGTGAGCCGAGAATAACTGTTTTACTTATCTCCACTGCTGACTCATGACAAGCGAGGAAACACGACGCACGTTAAGCCGTGAGTGATGTGACATAAAATCACAAAATTTCGTTGCACGTTTCCTTAGCTAAGTCAAGAGTGGATGCATGTGAGCCGTGAACGGATTAGGATTTCGTGATCACAACTAATTTTATAAAACTATATCATTTAGACATAAGGATAATTTTTATTATTAAATGATCACGAAAATTACTTATGTGCTTAATGAGAACCCTAGTGAGTTCCATAGAGCACTAGAGCAAAAATCACGAGTAACATAACAATAGCCTTTTGATGTATGAAATAATTAATGAAAGAAGGGATAATTGACAAAATATTGGATTGAAGAAAATTCATGCATATGACTCTTACAAATTATATGTTCAAAACCTAATTCTCCCCAATTTAGTCCACTTATCAAAATAAACATGTTAATGTAAATTAGTTTAATCATTAGCATAAATCAACTATTTTGTTAGTTTAAACATTAGAAAGGAAGAAAATACTTGGTAACTATACACATTGTTCCCCGTGGACATTAAACTCAAGAACTTATCATTTATGTATTACTTGACAACTGCGTGCACTTGCGTGGGAGTACAGGCAAAAATATTTATTATAAAAATTGTCCGTCAATTCACGCCTTGTTTTTGTTGGAATCCCTTTACTACAATTGCCTTGCCTTGTAGCATTTGCTTCTATCTGGCTCTTCTTTCAATATGTAAACACATTTGTTCTGAAAAGTTTTCTTTCCCCCGGTAGTCTATCCAATTCTCTTGTCTCATTTGACATAAGTGATTTCATCTCATCATCTATGGCTGACTCCCACTTGATTGAGTCATCAACCTAAAGTACTTCATAGCATTCTGGTTCAGCATGATCTTTTAGTAATAAATAATACAACGAAGGAGAGTACCTTTGTGTAGGTCGTGAAATTCTTGTAGATCTTCTCAGCCAATAACAGGTGTCTGGGGAACTGTCTGCTCTCTACCATCATGAGCACTTGGTTGTTCTGAAGTCTATTTCTCTCCTTGTATCACATTCTCATTGAATGTGGTGTCCCGACTTCTGATGCTTTTTTTATTCTGATAGTCCTAGAATTTGTAGCCAAATTTTATTGTTCCATAGCCTATGAATGTGCACTTGATTGCCTTTGAATCAAGCTTGCTACTGGAACTTGCATTTATGTGCACATAAGATGAACAACCAAACACTTTTAGTGATTTAATTTCACCCCTTTTTTGCTCCATGCCTCAAGTATTCATTCTTTCAGTGGAATTGAAGAACCCTTATTGATCAGATGTGTTGTTGTATGCACATCTTTTGCCCAAAACTATTTTAACAACCCAGCCTGTAGCCTCATGCTCTTGGCACGCTCTGTAAGAGTCATATTCATGCGCTCTGCTACACCATTCTATTGAAGTGTTCCTGGAACAATGAACTCTCACTTGATCCCATTCAAAGTGCATTACTCCTTTAACTCCTTGTCATAGTATTACCCGGCATTGTCTTATACAAGGCATTTGAGCTTTAATCCTATTTCATTTTCAACCAAGGTTAATCACTTCTTAAACACTTCAGACACATCAGATTGTACTTTAAGAAGTACACTCATATCTTCCTAGTATGAAGTACACTCATATCTTCCTAGTATGATCATCAGTGAAAGTAACGAAGTATGTGGCTCAACCAAGAGAGAATGTGGGAGTTGGTCCCCACACAATAGTGTGCACAAGCTCTAGCTTCTGGAACTTCAAATCTCTCTCACTCCTTGAGGAACTGACCTTCTTATGTTTGACATATACACAATCTTCACAAAACTCTAAGTTCACGAATTTCAGCCTTGGAATCTCTCATCTAGATAACATCAACTTCAATTTTTTTCTCACTCATATGACTGAGCCTTTGGTGCCATTGACATGCATTAATTTGTTCTGCTACTACGATAAAGTTAGACATTTTATTGATCAGGTAAAGTGTCACATCCACACTGTCTTGAGCTACTATCAATGCACCTTTTGTCATCTTCCATGAATTTCCTGTGAAACTCGTACTATAGCTTTCGCGGGCTAACTAGATGACAGGGATCAAATTTCTTCTCGGACAAGGAACATATCTAACATTTTTCAACTTTCACATTGACCCATACAGGAACTGGATATCCACATCTCCTTTTCCAACGATGTTGCAAGCTTTGTCATCTCCTAAGTTAACTTAACCTAGATCACTTTTAGCGTAGTTCTTGAAAGCTTCTTTGCTTGGAATTGCATTAAAGGAGGCACTTGAGTCCACCGTCTAGGACTCAATGTTAGCAGGGGACAAGATCAACGCATCTTGTTCTTCTTTTGCTGAAACAATTCACGGAGGGGTTTTTGTCTTTACCTCCTCCTAACTTCTTCAAGGCATAGCAGTCCTTTTTGAAGTGTTCAGACTTCTCGTGATTCTAGCATTATGCTTTGCCCTTTCTTGGCTTTGATTTTCCTTGCTTGACTTAGATCTATCTCTGTTAAATTTATTGTCTGCACTCCTTCCTCTAATCTCAATATTAAGCACTGAAGTCGATGCCTGACCATTAGATCGCTTCTACACTTCTTAATTCAATACCAGCTCAACAATGTCATCAAACTTTAAGGTTTCATCTCTTGATGAATTGTTGGCTGTAGTAGCCAATCCATCCCAGCTATCCAACAATGAAGATAGAAGCAACAAAGCTCTCACCTCATCATCAAACTTGATGTCAACTGAGCTTAACTGGCTTGTCACAACATTGAACTTATTCAGGTGTTCCGTCACTAAACTACCATCTACCCTCTTCATATTGAATAACATCTTTATCAAGAAAACCTTATTGGAAGTTGAGGGTTTCTCATATATTCTCGTTATGGCTGCTATGAGATCCACTATTGTCTTCTCAATCACAATGTTGAACGCCACGGATGAGGATAAAGAGAGGCAAATCAAGTTTAGTGTCGTTCTATCGAGAATTGTCCACTCTTCATTTGACATGTTATTAGGTTTCTTGCTAACTCCTTCCAATTGTTAGTATAGCTTCTTTTGCTAAATCAAATCCTTCATTTGCATCTTCCAAAATCACTGAACTTCTCAATCTTGTGTCTCTTTTCATCGGCCATCGCTCCCACTCAAGTTAACAAACCCTAAAATCAAGCAACTCTTTGATACCACCTGTTAGGAAGGGAAATTTGACGAAATCCCTAGGATCTGGGTTTGATCGCTAAGAGTCACCAAAGCAAACACGAATTTATAAACTAACAAAAGCAAGGATAATCACAGCACAAACATTCAATCACACGAGCATACAAACACAAGATTTTAAGTGAAAAACTTAAGAATGGGATAAACCACGGAGTCACACCACCACTAGAAAATCTACTATCAAAGAGATGATTACTGAGTTATTGAGAACTTATCAATCACTAAGAGAAAAAAAGGATCCACCGCCTTTGAGTGTCTTTTTATCTCTCTCAGATTTCTCCTTGTTCTTACTTTAAGGTTTTAAGCTTCTTAGCTATCACAAGCTCTTCTATAGAAATGGCACACACTTAACCCTAACATAACATGTTGTCTTTTTTGAAACTCGTGCCCTAAACAGCTTAGGACATCACATCCTGAACTGGGATTTCTGCAGGCACTTGGGTGCTAGGCACATTTCCATTCTAGGCACCTTGGTGCCAAGCACGCTGCCTTCAGGGCTCTTGCCTTCTGGGCTTTTGCTTTCTTGGGCGCCTGGGCATCATGTACGCTGCCTTCTGGGTGCATAACTCACGGTTGGCTATTATAGATCTATCCCGGAATCTACTGGAACATCATTTGTTCATCCCAAAAATGATCCAATTGTTCTCTACACCATAACATTCTCAAACCTCTCAAATTCTACAAGGCTCATATCACTGTGAGTACAAATGCCTTCCGAATGCTCACATCACCTTTTAGTATAAATGTGCTGCCGTCGGTGCCCTCATCACTGAGCTCATAAGTTTTCAACAAAGTTCACAGTGCTGCCCCATGCATTACTTCCAAAACACAAGTCTCTCAGTGCTCTCATTTGAGATATCATCTCTCTAATTGCAAACCATGGGCCTTATTGAGGCATGATTCTCCCAGATTTTATCATGCCTATGAGAATGCTTTTATAAAGGTTTTTTTTGTTTTAAAATTATTATGATGTAAAACCTCAGTTTGGCGTTACTTTTTGCTATTTGTTGTGCTTTTCAATGCACCATCCAAGTATGTTTCATTTCAGAGTTCTCCATAAATGTATAGGGAAAGACCCTTATTTTTAAATTCAGTGTGATTGATATTTTTTGTCTCCCTGGAGTTTTGATGTCAAGCTATTTACTTTGTATTTTGTTGCTTGTGAGATTTTTATTATTTTTACAACTATTCCTCTAATATAAAAATTATAAAGCTTATCTTTTGAAATTTGCTTATTTGTTGCAATATTTTTGCATTGTGCAAGTTCTAGAAAAGTAAAAAGAACCTCTCAAATCCCTAGCCACTAATCACTTTATTTTTTTTAATTTTTATAAAGGTTTGGTGTTGGTGTTGTATCTTGCTAATGGTTCTCAGAGGTTTATTTTATGATTTCTGAACATGTCATGATTTGCTCCTTATATGTCTAGCGCATATACAGAATTATACACGTTTGATTATGCAAGTGATATTCTTTTACAGACAAAAAGGAGTTGCAGAAAGTATCATTCATCCCAGTTGCAAATGGTACACGCTTTGTTACGGTGACATCTTTATTTGTTCGATTAACTGTTAGACTATCACCGTTTGCATTTGAGCTTCCTAGTGTTTACTTACCATTTGTGAAGATTTTAAGTGAAATTGGGGTACAAAAAGATCTTATAGTTGATTATGCAAAAGACCTTATCTTGAACATTCAAAAAACTTGTGGATATCGACGTCTTAATCCTAATGAATTTCGTGCTGTCATGGAAATTTTGCACTTTATTTGCAGCAACTCAAATAAATCAAGTACCAATAGTTCTGAAGCTAGGTTTGATCACATTGTGCCTGATGATGGCTGCAAGCTTGTCTCAGCAACCTCATGTGTGTATGTTGATTCCTATGGCTCTCAGTTTCTTTCTGAAATAGATACTTCTAGAATTAGATTTTGTCACCCAGAGCTTCCTGAAAATATGTGCCTGACTTTAGGCATCAAAAAGGTTTCTGATGTTGTCATTGAGGTATGCCACATCCTTCACTAGGTTTCTCATTTTCATTTACGTTTTATGCATTTGAATAAATCCCAAAATGAAATTGAATAATACATTGTGCCCAATTTGATCTTACTAGACTTTCCAAGGCATTTGAAAATGACTTTTGAATATTAAATTCCATTTTGGTCCATTTTTATTTTATGCGGGGACCAAAATTGAAATGAATTTTTGAAAGCTTAGTAACGGTTTTGAGTGCCTTGGAAAAATTTGTAACCAAATCGGCATTGAAAATGCTGGAGTTGAGGGATCCATTTTAATTTAAAACTCGTTCCTTTACACAAGTTTTACTTGATGGCATGCATTCTTTTTACTCTCAGGAACTAGATGAACAACAATTGCAAGTTGTGGGTCAGATTGGTTCTATTCCTTTGAACAAATTGAAGAATAAACTTCTAAGCAAGCAACTTCAGCATGCACTGTGGCAATTAATTGATGGAATGAAAGTTCACTCCCCCTCATTTGAGATGAATTCAGAACTGTTGGAAAGGACACTAAATCAGGTGGCCTACAATTTACAGTTTGTTAAATTACTATATACTGGGTTTCTTCTACTTCCAAAGAACATAAATATTACACGTGCAGTGAAACATTCTGCTGTTATACCAGATTGGGATTGTAGTCAGAGGCATCGTAGTATTTATTTCATAAGTAAATCAAGGGATAAAATCTTAGTTGCAGAGCCTCCAAGCTTCATTTCAATATACGATGTTGTTTCCATAATTGTAAGCCGGATTTTAGAGGTACCAATCATATTACCAATTGGGTCTCTTCTAGCTTGCCCGGATGGCTCTGAGAATGTGGTGTTGACTGCAATGAAACTAGGATCTGTAGCTGGATTCTTTAGTGAAGGCAAAAGCAATATGCTTGTAGGGATGGAGCTGCTTTCTCAGGATGCTCTCCTGGTGCAGTTCTTGCCTTTGAGACCATTTTACAAGGGTGAAATAGTCGCGTGGAAGCCTGGAAACATTGGGGATAAATTAAGGTATGGTATTGTTTCAGAAGATGTACGGCCATCTGCTGATCAAGCAATTCACAAAATTCCTCTAGAAACAGCTCCTGGAAAGCATCAAGCACTTCTTTCAACTCAAGTTCTTTCATTCAAAAGCATTTCTATGGGAAATGTTGCTTCTATGTTGCCAGAAAGCAGTGAGGCCACCTCTGAAAATGTGCTGCTCAATGTAAAGGAAAATATAGACACTGACAACGGCAAGATAAAGCAGCAGGTTAGAGTTTACTGTTTGAATAGATTTTTTTTGCTTGCATTTTGAAATGTAATGAGGCAATTTCTGTTCCAGACCGCACGAGAGCTGCTGCATGGTAAAGTATCTGCAGAAGAAACAGTTCGGGCTGTCCATGACATGCTATTGATAGCAGGAATAAATATGGACACTGAGCAGCAAACGCTTCTACAGACGACTCTTACCCTTCAAGAACAAATCAGAGAGCTTCAAGTGGACCTTTTAGCTGAGCAGGTTTGTTTTTTTCTTGTTTCTTTTATATTTTTTATTGGAATTTTGAGTACATAGCACCCTAAAGTTTATAATTTTCAAATTTAACACCCAAATGTATTTACAAGAAAGCGCTTTTTATCTCATATTAAAGTGCATGACTCATCATATATATCTGTAATTAGAAGTAATGTTAGTTCTTTATTGTGTATGTAAAAAGCCTTGTTTTTAATTCTTAGTGTAAAAAGAGGGTGTGGTTTTACTATTAGAAACATAGGCACACACTGTTTAATATAAATCTCTTACGGGTCCATACTAGTCAATAGCACTTCACAAAATAGAGTCAAGTGGAGCCATAGCAAATGCTACAATAGCGCACATTGTTTCTTAAAACAGCGCCAATAATAAATCTTATTAACATTTGAATAATATAAAAGATCCCGCCAAATGATCAAAAATGATTATTATGGAACCAAATAACTATACTTACAAATTTAATATTCTTTGGCCATATCTTAGTTGGACTTGCATTAAATAACTTGGGTCTAACAAATTTTTTAATTAAAATTGTTGAACTTTTGCTAGAGAGATTTATTTCATTGAAAATCGGCCAATGAAAATCTTAAAATGGACAACATCATTTGATCCAACAAGTGAACCACCTATTGCGCCAATTTGGATTAGTTTTCCACTCCCAAAGGTGTAGTTGGCTACTCATTTGATTCTCTTAACTCTGGGTCCTACTTTGGGAAACTGTTAAAAATCAATTATGCAACGGCGAATTTGACAAGGCCATCAGTAGTGTGGGTATTGGTTGAATTGAATTTAACTAAAGAATTAAATCCAAAATATGGTTTGGAAACGAAAGGAAGGGATATACTTCCAAGAATGTGCTATTGAAAACTAACCATTATATTGTTCGAATTGCTTGATTATTGGTCACGTGGAGTTGCAGTGCTTCAAACTTTATCCTCATTTGAGGGAAACTTCCTTGCCAGAGGAGACAAATGCTCCTAAAGGTTTGAAAAAGAAACCAATGTTAATTTTTGTCAAAAAAAGGAAAAAGACGCATTGTAGTTGGGCTAATTAGAGAAGCTAATACATGTGGGGTTAGTGGCTTGACTCTAGGTCTGGTGAACTCAATGTCGAGCCCATCTCGATTAATGAAGTGATGTCGGTCATGGAGAACATGGAGACTCTTCCATTGTTGGAAAGGGGCTTTCCATATAGAATTATTATTGATCAGAATGCAGGTGATTAACTTCTGCTTGAGTGTGTCGAGACCGATGAAATCATAAAAAATCAGTCGAATGAAGCCATCATAGCGGAATAGGCATGTGAGCTTGCAAACGTGGCAGTAGAGCAAACTCCTAGGGCCGCCGAGGAGGCATTGAGTTATGATATGTTCTTCTCCTGCAATCTGGGGTAGATATATGTAAATCCTGACGGTAGAGGTTTGATGGGTGTTGTATCTGAATGTCTTTAACAATTTATCGAGGAAATTCTTTTAGTCCTTGCAAGTTGGGGCAAAATTTATCCTAGTGGTGAGGCGCATTTGACCGTCGATCATTTTGCAAAGGAATAGTTTTCGGCTGATATTTCATAACTAATTGAAGGAAGTGAAGGGAATTCAAAGTTGGATGAAGTCATGAATTCGGGGGACTGGATTAATAATTTTGAATATCGCGGCATATTCAAAAGTAAGAAAAAGAAGAAAAATCATAGGTTCACACTCAAACAATAAATCTAGGTACAACCTCAGACAGAGACAAGGTCGTTAATCGGCTGGTTGAACTTTTTTGTATGGAGGTAACGTTCTTCACGGTGTCGTTCTTAAAAGTATAGTGATAGTTTTACTTTTTTTGTTTATTACTTTGTTGTATTTGATTTTATTGAAAGTCCTCATCCACTTCGTCTGTTGTATTTAATTAAACTCTTTATATATAATACACAAGGCTTATCAAAAAAATTATATACTTAATGTATATACATATATATATATATATATATATATATATATATATATATAAGTGATTCTAAACATTTCTAAATATTTATAGTTTACATTATATAAAATGTTAAAAGTATTGAAATATATCAAACTTAGTCAACCCGGACTCGTTGAACTGGTAGACCGAACAAAAATATTGAGCCCAATTCAATGTCCAAGTCGAGAGAGTCCTAATAAAAGGAGATTGGGGTGCAACTAAACCAACTTTTAAAATAAAATTGCAGCTAAATTTATAATATGATATGATGCAGAAGCTGACTTTGTAGTTTGGACTATAAGTGCTGTAAATTGATGAATAATGAAATAGCATCAACTGATGAATAATTAATGAAAAAAGTATTTTGATCACACAACAATTGAAAAAGACGGTGCAGTAAATTGTTATCTCACATTTTATATCCCGTTTTCCGCTTGCGGTTGCCAAAATGGCGATCTAGGGTTCCTTTGGTAGGCTGCTCCGCCGCAGGCCGTTTCGTTCGCTGTTGTCACCGCCACCATTATCGTCGCCGTCAGCTTGGTGGTCCGGGTGGGGTCCTAGGCGGCTCTGCCGCTTTTGGGCCTTCGGTCTCAGGCTGCGGGAGACTTTTGTCATGGACGATGGGGGTCAATCCGCTTCTATTGGCATCATCTCTACGGCTGTCATGGTAACACTGTCATGGCTGATCGTAGAGGTGGGCAGCTCTCTGTTGGCGGTGTCCCTGCCGATGGCCAAGGAGCGATGGCAGTTTCAGCCGGCGGACAAGGTGGCTTGGAATGCCTTCCAAACGTGCACTCTAAGAAGAACAATGGATCATTTGCACGACTGCGTCGATATCCTTTCTTGAAGCACTCACAAATGCTCCTCCAGCGGGAAGGTTGGTTGGTATCAAACCCATTGCCTCTCGTAGAGGTAAACCTGCTCTTCTTCTTTCTAAAGAAGAAATGGGATTATTGGCAACCTTTGAGTTTTTTTTTGTTGGGAAATTCTCTAATAGCAAGCCTTCCATGATTGTCATTCAAAAAAATTTCAAATGTTTGAGATTGTTGGGTTCTTACAATGCCAGAATAATTGATGTCCGGCACATATTAATAAAACTCTCTAATGAGCTATAGATTATACAAGGCTATTTGCCCGAGGTTCATATTATAGTGGAAATCTTCACATGAAAATGTTAAAATGAACTACTTCATTCGACCTGGAACACAAATCTCTTATAGTTTCATGTTTGGATAAATTTTCCATTGCTCAAGGTTTTTTTGATAGCTTCATTTTTTTTTCATTGGGATCCTATTTTGAAAAGCCTCTTAAGGTTAATTATGGGACAGCTAATCTCCTTCGATCATTTGTGGCCCAAGTTTTGGTTGAAATCAATCTTACAGAAATGAAAATGAGGGTATTTTAAGAAATTTTCTATGAAAATTTATTTTCTTACTGTCCTAACTGTAAAATAATTGATTACAAGAATTCTTCATGCTTCAAATTGCATCATATGCTAAAAGAGCAGATTATTACAAAGGAATGTACAGTACAGAAAACCAAGCCGAGCAAACAAATGTATGTTCCTAAACGCCATCAGAGAAAAGATGAACCAACTTTATTGGGAATAGATTCAAATGCAGAAGTTTGTAATGATTTGATCATTGACTTGGAAAATAATGAGGCAAGGAACAATGAGATTGCATGTGCAACTAGCTGCATTGGTATGCAGAAAGCCAAGTCGAATGATGGCGCTACTATTGTTGTTGTGGATAGCACTGCTGGTGTTGATGACCCATCAGATCTGCCAGATAATGGCAATGTAGGGGATGGCACTTCAAACGAGGAGGGTAAGCAGGTCACACCAGTGATGGTACAACTTTTCTTCTTTCCAATTGTTATCGATAGCCTCATGACAGGTGAAGATTGATGAATCCATACTCATGAATTTGATTATGTAATTTACTAAACTTAACACGAATGGACAGGAGAACATCCTAAATTAGTTGCATTTTGGGATCTACTTATAAAAAAGGATGAGCAAGCGATGGCCGAGGCCGCTCTGCCGTCTGAGGAAGAGGAGGTTCGTGAAGATATTGACCCTCAGAGTGACGTCGTCGATAAATTGAACAACAATTGACAAGAAAAATCGGTGCTCAACCCTTTGGTTAAAGAATTCAATCCGAATGGATCTAATGAAGGCACTATGATTATGCCTTCTATGTTGGAGGTGATACTGATTCGGATGAGGATCAAATCTTTTCAGATAATGGATTTGATGATCATGAGCAGACCTTCATCAATAAAGGAAAACATTGTTATATTTATTCTCTCTAGAAAAAAAGAAATAAAAGAGAATGCTCATCTGGACGCTAATGGTCCTTCCTCCATTTATGTATTCATCTATTTACTTCAATGGATTCTCATTTTTTGTGTGAATTATGGGGACAGTTCGGTAACCTTTTTATATGTTTTTGTATTTTACTTATTTTAAATTTTATTTTGTTAGTTTATTTGTTTGTTTTGAGGCTATCAACCTTTGCTATTGTACTCAATTTTTTCATGACTAAAATCCTATATTAGCATTAAAATTAATGTCTTACGATAACATAAAGGCCCAAAGAAGAATAGAAATTTTAAAAATTAGAACTAAGAGCTAAAGTAAACAAAAATGGATCAAACAATTAAAATCAGCCTAATATTAGACACCAAATGAGATCAACAATGCACAAAAAGAAGTCTAACAAAACAACAACAACACTAATAACTGAGGGGTTACTAGAGAAGCCCGAGATGAAAGCATCAAAATATAACAGCATGAACCCAAAGACCCAAAATAATGAACAATACGGGCACTAATCGAAACACAGGGACATTGGTCGTTGGTAACAAGACACTGAATCACGATGCCAATCAGAGGAGAGGCAACCACCAGTCATCAAGCAGCAACACTGTATTGGATCAAAACCAAGCAACCTAAACATTATGCACACTGCCACTGAATAAAAGAAAGGGAACCTGAAACACAATTAAAAAAAGAATATTTAGGAAATGCCAAATCAAAATAGCATAAAGAGAGGAAATTTACTCCAAGAATCATCAGGATTGAGCCATCCAAACGCAAAGAGTTGCTATTCGACTGGATGAATCCCACCCTTGTCAGTCAAACTTGTGGCAACCAATGGTGAAGGATGGAAAAACAAGCCCAGCCAACGAGAGTGCAAAATAGGAATCAAACCCAGTGTTGAGTCAAAACATACAGGCAAACCCAAATAAGCCCAGAGAACCTTCATGCAAGCCAGAAAATTTCAGCCAACCAACCAGAGTTCAAACAAAAACCAAACCTAGCATCAAACTGAAGATGGCCAGAAATTGAATTGAAAGGCAATAGTTCACCGAGATCCAGCAACCAGACAGCCCCAATGAGGACCAAACGAACAGCAACGACTATGAAAGCACACTGACGAAAACACCACAGAATTTTCTGTCTGTGTATGTTTACATATTCAAGTCTTTCCATACTATAGGCTATCCTTTCTATTGATTAGTAGAACATTTTTTATGTATCTCTGAACAACCAAAAGTGTTATAAATCTGTGCATTACCGAAGCAAAGCCAGCTTCCTGAGGTTGCACCTTGGTATCTGCTGAATAATACTGTGATTCCTTATGTTTCTTGCAAAAGTTATATAAAAAACAGATGATTAAAAATAAATTAAACATTAATGTGCACCACAATAACAAGTGCATGGAACCAATCTTTGTATTACATTTTGGTCTGAGTTTTAGTTTTGTATACCTTTTCTTAAGGAAATTTACTCATTGTAGCAGAATTCATATCTGATGCCGCTGTTTGTCTTATTGCCTTTGTTAAAACTGCAGGTGAAGGCGGAAACTGCAAGCAAAGAAGCTGAGACAGCAAAAGCAGCATGGTCATGTCGGGTTTGTCTCGGTTTCGAAGTTGACACCTCCATTGTTCCTTGCGGTCATGTGCTATGCTTTAAATGCTGCGCCTCAGTTTCCCGTTGCCCTTTCTGTCGTGGCACCGTCAAAAAATTGCAGAAGATTTATCGCCCTTGAGTGATCAGTTCTACTGCTTCTGTTTTTGTTGGCTTCATAAATAGTATAATGAGTTGAATGATTATAAAATGGTCTGCTAACAATCCCATTTTGAACAATATCAGCATCCAGAATCCCACCTGTGAAGATTATTTTGCCCTATAATATTTATATTCAGATTTTTGTAGCACAAGAGAGATTTATTAACGGAAGACGCAAGAAATTTCGACTTCAGTTCTTTAAGGAATATCAGGACTTAGTTATGATGTCAAGGATTGATATCTTTGAGAAAGGGTAAGCTTTATATGTTTGCTTAATAATATAAATATGTATAATGTAATTCAATTGGGCTGTAGGATTGGGATGTAGGATTTAGGGTTGATTCATTTGGATTTTTATGTATATAACATCTTTTCTATTGTAAGAATCACTTTTTATATTTGTTATGAAAGCGATTGAAATTTAGGCCCACATCACCATTTGAGACAACATATTTCTTCACTTAACCCTACCTATTTATGGAGCTTGATTGGATCAGGTCGGTGGTATTTTTATTATTTTATGTCCTAGTTTTGTGGATATATATATATATATATATGTTAAAACTAGAGTTGAATCTATGATGGGCGGTCCTCATCTTCTTTCATAGGAGGAGAAATATTTGTTATTCTTCTATTATGCTTTCATTGTTGATTCATGTGGTATATATAGACTATGATTTTTCTTAATTTTGTGTTTTTTATATAAATTGTTTGCTCTTATTTTTGTAGGATCTATTTTTTATTTTATATTCTCTTATAAATTTCTCTATACACTCCATATATAGATTGTGGATACTTACTACATTTGATCCATCTCTATTAAGTACAGAGGAAGACTTGAGCAAAATCAGTTGGTATGTCACTCATCCTGAGTTCTATTGATCATAAATATTTTTTTTTGTGACACATTGAATCTCACCGAAAAAAAGTATTTTTTTTTCCAACAAAAAAAAATAAGAAAAATAAATTTTATATCAATTTAATATTACAGAACTGAATATAAAGTTTTTTTTGTTAGAAGTGAACATAAAAAATAATTAAATAAAAGAATAAAAAACCCTAAACCTAATCAAATTGAGCAAAAATCCTCGTGAGAAGCGGAAGACGAAGGTGAAAAAGACGAAATCATCTCGACCAAATCCACATCCTTTTTCCAGAAATAGTGCCGATCATCATCGAGCATCCGATCTCCCTCCATCAATCTCTGCTCGTAGAATAGCGTTCCCTCCAGCAGGGGCTCCATGGCCGCGCCGTCGAGCAGATAGGTCAGGCACATATCGTCGAACTTGGGAGGGAACCCTAAATCCAACGGCTCGGATGGCTCGTCGGCGACCGGCGGCGCTCTGTCGCCGCCGGCGAAGAGTCCCCTGGTGGTTATGTAAGATTGGAGGAGCGAGGGGGGCTTCGCCCTGCTCCTCCTGTTGAGCTTCCTTGTGGAGGAGGTCAATCTCCTCTGAGTGGCATTCCAGTAATTTTTTATGGAGTTCTCGCTCCGGCCAGGGACCAGCTTCGCGATCTCCGCCCATTTGTTCCCGTGCCTCTCGTGCGCTTCGATCAGAAGCCTCTCTTCTTCTTCGGTCCACGCGTCCTTCTGCCATAATCACAGTTTCTTAATCCAAATAATTAATACAATAAATATTTCTTAAATAAAAAAATACTACATATAAATCACAAGATTGTACACAACCAATAAAAAATTACATTTTAAAAATTATATATATATATATGTATTATAAAGGCTAATAGTAGATTTAATTGAAATAAAAAAAAAAAAAATTTGTAAATCAAAGTTGAGAAATTTCAAATAAATAAAAATAAAATTAACCTTAATATCAGGCCTCAAGTGATTGTGCCACCTTTCTCTGCATTGCTTTCCAATCCTCCCAACAAACTTCTTTGCAATAAGAGACCATTTTCTAAGTCCATACTCTTTTACTAACTCTACAAGCAAACTGCAATAAAATGAATAAATAATTAAATAACTCAAATAATATAATAATAATAAATATTTATATAATATTTAATGCAAACCATATGTTTTTGTTGGGATAATTAGTTTCAATAATGCATGCTAATAATTTTCTAAGACTGTTTTTATTTTTTAATGCAATATTTACAAAAAATACATATATCTCACATATATGCAATATTTTGTAGTCAAAACAATAAGAAATAGTTAGTCAAATCTCAAAATGGTTAGTTTTACTAAACTCAAAGATCAAGTTCATGCCAATTATAAAAAATTTAATATTATTTAAGAATAAATTTCAAAAATTTGTTACATTAATAAATAGTATATTATTAATTAAGTTAAATTGTAATTAAACACAATCCAATTATTTTCTATAAATTTCATTCCAAAATAATATTTTAAGCACACACACAACAATACTAAACCCTAAAACCCTAAACCCTATATGTGTATGTATGTATGTTAGTACCCTTAAAACTCATTTCATATAGTAAATAATAATAGCATCATGCATTACTTTGTGTTGATTCAACTTTACATGTATTTAAATATCTCTAATCAAGAACAATACATCAATAAAAGATAGCTTGTAAAATCTTCAAATTATAAGAATTTCAATAAAAAGTAAGTATCATGCATGCATACCATAATTTTAATTTTTATTATTCTTAATTAATTTTCAAATCAAAACATTATCTTACATGCATATATCAATACTTACTTTAGTATGCACTTAAAAAATAATTTGTGGAAATATGTAAGAAAAAATTAATATTCACATTGCATAATTTTCACACAAATTTCAAAAAATTCAAAATAATAAAACTTGTATAAAATAATATTCACCATACATAAACTTTGTAATTTGATATCCTTGTCATGTATCTAATTATTATTTATTAAATAAAAATACATATAACATTGAATTATCAGATGCTAAAAGAGTTGATTTGTTATTATAGATATTAGGTTAAAATCTCGTCGGACACATATTTGCATCATATTTAAGAGAAAAAAAGGAGATGAGTAGGTACCTGTCTTCCTCGTCAGTCCACTGCCCTCTGGAGTTGCTGGAGCGAGCCAACCCGCCGAACAAAGAAGCCGAAGAAGAAGAAGACGACGAAGAAGAAGAAGACAGCAATGTCCTCTTCCTCTTTCTTCTGCAGAAACCTCCATTAAAATTCAAATCTGAAGCTTCTTCTCCTTTGTTAGTCATAAGAATCTTCTCTGGAAAAATATTCTAAAATTTGAATCTAACGGTACTCTGCTCCTCCTACGTAAGTATTGAGCTTCTTTCCTTCAGAAGAAGAAGAGGAAAGGATTTAAAGATAGAATTTATTTTAGGGAATGATTAGATGAGATAATTGAGCCCTTAAACTCGCCTAATTAATCCCATTTATACCATGTTTAATTATTTGAATTCCCGCCCTTTTTATATGTTTATTTTCTATTATTTTTATTATCAAACACACATATTAAATTTTGAATTTAAAATATATATTTTTAAATTGTGGAGATAAAAAAAAATTATTTGACTCTCAAATAACTCTTAAAACATTTTATAAAATTAGAATTAAAAAAAATATTAAAATAAAAATTTTAATCATTAAATATTATTATTATGAGTCATATACTAACATTATATATTTTAATGAAATAATACATTTTTTTTCAACAATGTTGAGAAAAATTATTTAAGAAATTAAATAAGCGTATGCATAAAAATTAATTTTAAACTTGTATTAAGAAACTTGTTAGTAACAAAGCGACATTAGTCATATAAAATTTGTCAAGAATTAGATAATTTAGAACTTTAAAATAAATAAAATTACCCTAAATATTAACTAATTGTGTCATCTTTTTTATTTTTATTTATGCAGCCAATAAAATAAAATCAAAAGGATAAAGTAATTAGATAACATCTAATTATAGTATGATATTATTTGATATATAGACTTTCTTTATTTTTTCATATTCTTTTCATTTTAAAAAAAAATTGTAATTTTTCATTTTGATTCACAAAATATTTTATTTTAATGTTTTTTGCGTTAATATACATAGGAGGGGTAAGAGAATTATGCCCAAATCAGACGTATTTACAGAACGAACGATTCGGCTCGTCCATCTTCTCCGACGAAGAAACAATTATGTTTGTCGATCTCCTCCGGTGAACTGACGATTCATTCGAACGATACTTTCATTCATTCCGTTCGAACGAAACCCAAAAAAAATATCAAAATGATTTTATTTTACACTAAAAATTCTCATATTTTCTTGTATCAAATAATTAATTAATATATATGTTTAGTAGAATGATAGTTTTAAGAAAACAAATGAAAATTTATTAATTAAAATGCATCAAATAAAATTTGTATATTATTTTAATAAAACTTTAAAAATAATATTTGTATTATTTTAATATAAATAAATAAATAAATACTAATCCAAATCCTACGCATTTCTATTTTAAAAAATAGAATTTTATAAATTTTTCAACACTTTAAGAAAATATATGGAAGATGTATTTAAATTGAGGGAGTGATTAAATGAGATAACCTAATTAAGTAGAAAAATCACTCAATTAATAATTACATATTAAAATATTTATCAAATTAATTAAACATTTATGAATACTCAAATATTAAATATTTAATTTAAATTTATGCCTAATTTTCTACTTTTTATTTTATGAATATTTTAGTACAAAAAAAAAACAAACAAGAGTCATTTAATTTGAAATCTTCTTCCTTATTTGCTGAATCTTAAGAATAGTAAGCTTCATAAAACCATAATTAATTTAATTGCATGTAATTAAAATGTAATTAATTTAAAATTAATTATTAATAATACTATATATATAAATATTAAATATAAATTTAATTTACAAATAAAAACCGGCTCTTGTCCGTTCTAAAAGGCAAAATGTTTTTCTCTCTCACAAACCCTCGTCTATATATAGAGTAGAGAAGGAAAAATAGAGGGAACTTTCTGCGATTGCAGGCAGCTGATTGAGGCGAAGAGGCGCTGAGAAAGATAAAGCCTTTCTCCAGCAACGATCGAATCATCCTCTTCTTCTTCTGCGAGCACGATCGAGAGATATCAGCACGATCTTCCACGAATCTCGATCGAGGGGGCTTTCCGGTGCTTTACACTTTCGATCTTTGCCTTTCCCTCTTGGATTTTATCTTTTGGGCCATAGAAAGCAATCAAACTGCGGCGTCCAGGATCGGCTGTCCGGGCTCTCGGGGGGCAAGTTTGGGGTCTCTTTGCCCGAGGCCACGAGCCGCTTGCTATTTCCGGCAATGCTTCTTCTATCTGCTCCTCTCGGCTTTCCTTTTCTGTGATTCATTCCCCCCGAGTGGCCTGGCTCGATCAGATCCGGTCGATTTTTCTCTCTGTTCCATTGTTTTTTCGATGCCCGAGAACCTCTCTCTCTCTCTCTCTCTCTCTCTCTCTCTCTATATATATATATATATATATATATATATATATTAACCATCTTTTATGCTTGATTGTAGCGATTTATCTTTTGACAAAACTTGAACCCATTTCTCTTCCTGCAGATATCTGTTGAATTCGGTTCGATTCCCAACTTTTGGTGCTTGCGGAAATAGTCAATTGAAGGAGCGCTGTAGAGCAGATGATCATGATTTTTGCTATAAGGAAAATCCAAGGCTTTGCTTATGCAGCAGAGTTTTCATCCATCTTTTTTGTACTTCTCATATTAAACTGCGGTGGGTACACAATGTCACGGCCATCAGCGTCATTTGATTTTAGTTTGTTTGATTTGATTGATACTTTTTTTACGAAGAATCTGAACAAAATTTGGCTCATACAGACTTTGTATTAACCAGAGGCGCTGAAATTTCTACTGGTCTCAGAGAAGCGTCAATGGTGTCGTCCATTGATAAACTGCAATTCGTCCTCTCCCGCAGGCTTCTGGATGAGTTGCCTGGTAAGCAGTAACCGTTTTTTCTTCCTGTTTTCTTTTTAATTCCTTTTATTATTATTATTATTTTTTCTGATGGCGAAGCATCGGAGCCAGGTGGTTCTGCCCGCAGGCCACCAACAAAACTTTCTCTAAACTTTTCAGATGAGGACAAAAACGTCGTATAATATTTTTTAAAATTTCCAGAAAAAAATTATTAACTTTTTTCTAAAGAATTAAGCGTATCGTAAGTTGGAGTGGTCGATTATATGTTCTAGCGAAAATCTCAGTAAATAAAAAAAAAGATCATAAATGCTTTGACCCTAATAAATGTGCGGAATGTCTCTTAGCCATTGCTATGTATGGATTTCTCCCCGCCTTGATTCATGCGAAGCCCGCCAGAAAGCGGCGTGTCATTTAATGAGAATTGATAGAATTTAGAAACTCCTTGATTGTTCTGATGTTTGATCCAGTAGCCAGTTTAAATTCGAATCTTAATTTGTTTTGATAATCGGCTGCAGGGCGGAGCAGCAGCGGCGCGGTCGTGGCGGAGCCGGAGAGAGCGGGGGAGGGGGGGTGTACGAAGGACGACATTCTGGTGCACCAGGAGGCGACGGATCCGATGCCGGACGGGATCCCGACGTACACGGTGAACGTGCTGAGCACGTGCGGGGAGAGGAGCGGGTGCTGGATGGGCCAGGTTCACATGGCCTGCGGCTGGTTCAGCACGGCCCGGGAGATCAACCCGTCGGTTCTCCGCCGCCTACGGTTCAACGACTGCCTCCTCAACGGCGGCCGCTCTCTTCCCCCAGGTTCCATTCTATCATTCCAGTACGCCAATACCTTCCCCTACCCCTTCGCCGTCTCCGCCGCCCAATGCCTCCCCGTTCACCGCTGAGCCGAATAATTTCTTTTTGTTTTCTTGAAGAAAAAATGAATATGAGGATGATTTAATAATTAAAAAAAGGACAGAAAATGGCTGCAGATCGGCAGTGGGGGTCTGCTGAGGTGCACGTGCTGATCGCTCGCATTCCCTCTGGTTTTGACAGCACCTTTTTTTTTCTTTTTTTTTTGGTAGTTTTCAAATAACTCCTGCAAAAAAAAAGTTTTATAAAAAAAATTATTCTATTAGTCTGAATATTTATTTATTTATTTATCAATAAATACAGCTAAAGTTTCTCTTCTTATATTGCACTAACTAAGTGCACCGTTGTAAAATATTTTTGAGAGTAAATTCGGAGAAATAAATTTGTTTTGCGGGGAAACGAAGCGACGGCGCATCTACGCCCTTCGTTTGCTCTCAGGTAGTCGATCTGGCACCCATCCCGCCCTACGAATTAATTGAATGCGCGTGCCGTCGTTTTAATTTAATTTCTGGAAAGGAGGGGGAGGTGGTGGGGCCCACATGCTGACGTAGCGGTGCTGTTTCCCGGCGAGGCGCGCCGTCCGTCCGTCTCGTGTTTCCTTGCCCTTTTGTCGCGGGAAGGCGGCGGATTGAACTCTGTGTGTACGGCCCCCGCCGCTCCTATTTTCTTTTACTTTTTATTTTAAATGTAATTTTTATTTATTAAATATTTTTTATCTTTAAAATATATAAAATATTGTGTAAAATTAAAGAAAATTCCTTTTTGGCACTAAATAATTTTTTTATTTTAATTATATATTTTGATTATAATCGAAAAAGAGCTCGAAACTGAATATTTTAAGTCGAATTTTGGCTCGAACTCAAATAATTTGGAGTTGTCTCATTTGATTTGATTTAAAATCAACTCAAAGTCGGCAATAAATATATATTTAATGAAATTAAATTTAAATCATGTCTCAAATCGATGAGATTTAAATTTAACTGTATATATTTCAATATATATATAGAATTCTTTATAAGAATTGTAATAATAATAATTATTTTAAAAAATGATATGTTTATATAAAAATATATATCAAAAAAATTTTATGATTAATATCAATTTTTTTTTAGTATTTATATCTGAAAAAAAATGTTTTTAACTAATAATTTATTTTAAATATTTATTTATTTTGATATATATTAATGTGTAATTGTAGTAATACTTATTATTTAATTATTTACTTAGAGTAATATTGCTATATTTATACATTAGGATATATTAAAAAAATGAAAATGCGAGTATCAATTATAAATTTTTTTTTTGTAATTTTTGTATATTGGTCTTATCAAAATGTGCATTTAATCAATAATATAATTACACATTTGATTAATATATTATTTATATATTTTAGTGTATATTAATGTGTAAGTATAGCAGTACTCTTAAAAAAATATAAAGGATGCATAAATTTAATATATAAGTAGATAATTGATTAAATAATAAGCCTATGATTAAAAAAAAGGAAATTTTTTTATGTAACATCAACATTTATAACTAATCATAATCTATAAATGCGTGGCACCAACTTATACTTTATTTTACAACAATAATCAAAATTTAAATAAAGGATAAAGTTTTTTTTTTGTTTTTTGAAATATTTGATGGCTTACGCCCGGATAGATACTTTATATAAAAATAATGATACAATGTTCCATCAACTATAGAATTGAAAATAAAGAGAAAGAAAATGATATACTTATACAATATTTACATATTTAATTGACATATCATTTATATATTTTAGTGTATACTAATGTGTAAGTATAACAATACTCTAAAAATAAAAAAAAGAGCAGATCCTTCACTTTAAGGTATTCAAATCCTTCACTAGAAGTGTTAAAAGCAGCTCTAAATAAAAACGAATGAGGAAAAGTCAAAAGTCTAAGTACTCAGATCCTTCACTTTAAGGTCGACTTAATATCAAAAATTTATTGGGCAACAATTTAAAAAGATCAGTGTAGTATCAAAATAATATCTGTAAGTAAAGAAATTGTCGCCAGCAAGCAAATGGGGTCTCAAATTGCATCATGACTATCCAGATCCAAAAACCGAGCCACATCCTCAAAGAAAACCATTTTCAAAAAAAAACTTGGCAAGAACTTAAGCAGACGTAGGAAAACCGAGCGGAGGGACACAAGGAAGCTTCATAAATACTGATAAAATGCTGACGCGGAAATGCACAAGGTCTAAAAATAAATCCGATGAGACAGCAAGCCAAGTCCATAAGAAAAGACTCACTGCCCAAGCCAAGAAGTCCGGAGCGACAAGTATCAAAAAAAGCCATCCGAAGTAGAACATAGAGCACAAAATCGGTATCTAAGCTTATAATAAGTCTACCGGAACAAGAAAATCCTTCGACAGTGGGATAAGAAAGACCATCTTGCGAACCCATCATAAAGAATAAGAAAGACCTCAGAAGCCCAGCAGAAATTCAGAGCAGAACATCTCCCGAGAGGCATAACAGATAAATTCTAAACCTTCTATGCAGCAGCACATAAAGTAAGCCCCATTACAAGAAGTGACAGCGAGAATACCAAGCCAAAGGCAGCAATAATAAGAAAGTGAGGGAGAAATAAGAAAGAACCGCCCCGATAAATCCAGCAGGGTCAGAGCATGGAGCTGAGCTCATTTCTCCATTGCAGAAGAACATCAAGAGTCAAGCCTAAGAACTCAATTAAGGGTCATGATAATATCACCTCTTCTTCTCTCTATGCTTCAGTTGATACTGCTCTACATAATATTATTTGCAGGCCTTTTGCTTTCGAGAACATCAAAAATGCTATGTTCTCTATTAAAGATAAACACTATGAATATAGAAAATGTAACAGAAAACAGAAAAATATAATTTTGTATATTTTAGAATTATATAAAATTAATATTTATCATCCAATCTAATTAAGAATAATTTAAATTTTTTAGATTTATTTTTGAAAAATGCTATACTCCTATACAGCAAAAATTATTTAGAACCAATAAATAATTTTTTTATTTAGCAAAAATTATTCTCTATTTATATTAATATATTTTGATGTATATTATTATATAAATATAGAAATACTTTTTATTTCTATGCGAAGTCAAAAGCGCCATAACTTTGACCCGATTTTATCGAGAATTACGGGTCAAAGAATCATTGCATATATTCTTTTATTTTTTTTGAAAAAATTATTATAATATATATATTCCGAAATGAAAATCTAAGAGAGACCAAACCATCAAATAGGCGGAGGAAAAGGGGTGATTGACCAGACGGACTTTCCTGATATTCTTACCCCCAAAAATCTCCATTCTACCTCAACCGCTCACCCATGGGCGTATACTTTAACGACATTCGTTCCTTGCTCGGCGAGATCATCCCTTCGACCCGACTGAAGACCACTGATATTCGCACCCCCTAAACTTGGGTCCATTTTTCGCCAGGAAAAGCCGCGAACACAGAAGGCGAAGGAGCCGTTCCTTTCTTCTTCACTCTCTTCGAAGGAGTCGTAATCCTTTTCTTCTCTTTTGGGGGGAATGAGATCGTCTCTGAGGAAGCTGCGGGGTTTGGGGATTCAACGCTGCGAGGCGAGGGAGAAGCGGGAGCATCGGCCGCGGGCGAAGCTTGATGAGCTCGTCCAGGCCGTTCAGGTACTGACCGCATTAGCTCCTTCTCTGTGTCTGATTTACTTCTGCTGATTCTAGGATTTTGAGCTGCTAATTTTCTGTTATTTCTTGCTGTGTCCGGCTGAATTTTGAAGAATAGGTTAGATGACCCGCTGTTGCAGATTGGGGGATACTTCGTATTAGATTTTTGCATTTAGGAAAAACTTGGGAAATTTTTTTGCTGTTTGTGTATTCGATGGAATAGGCTTTCAGATTTAGGCTGATCGATTCCAAAAATTAATCACCGTTGTTTGTTCGATTAGCATGTTTGTATAAGAAGCATATGCTGATAGTCGATTCATTTATATTTTTTGTTTACAAACGAGAATTTGTCTTTGTGTGAATCAAATAGCTTACATTAGTTCTGCTGATGATTTCATTCATCCTAGTTTCCTTGGTTGGATTCATACTCTCTTTACTCTTAGTATTGTAATCTCTTTGCAAAAACTAAAAGCTGTGGCCATGAGAATATCTCTATTTCTTTTTTCTGTTCTTATCTTCCTTCGCCCAGCTCTTCTTCGACAAGTTGTGGTATTCAGCTGTTTATTACCCAATTTCTTCTCTTTGATCATTCCCAGCCAATACTGTAACTTCATTTTTAGTGCTTTTTTGGGCTAGAGTAAAGATGATTGAAAAAAATGGGTTTTATAATTTGCATATGAAATATCCAAATCTCAATATTTACACTTAACAGTCTGTCATTCTACTTATTTCTTACTTTCTTAATTATAAGTAAATACGACATTCCATACACCTTAAAAAAGTTATATCTAAATAAAAAAGTAATCAAGATGTGGCAAAAGAACCCTTACTATACTATACATTGAATATGATAACACATATCTATCTCAGACAGGTGAGTTCTAAACTTGATAACTTTAGCAAAGTTTGTAATAGTGCTTGAAGTTTATAAACTTAATGGGATGGCAGTTGCCAACCTTCTATTGTGCTTAGCATTAGTGGGTATCATTGCAGTGGGTGTTTATGTCACCTCCCATCTGGAGCTAGGAATCCTTACTGCATATCTGGCCAAAAATAAAAAGTGACGCTAATTAAAATATATGGAAAGAATTTGTTGTTTCAGTTCTGATAACTTTTGTTTTTTATCATCTACACTTGACAAAACTTTCTTTTATAGGACATGCAAGACATGAAAAGCTGTTATGATGGTTTACTGTCAACAGCTGCTGCCACTGCAAATAGTGCATTTGGTAAGCTCGCTGTTGTTTACGACATAAGCGTCGTTTAATTTATGAGCTTTTGCGTGCCTTTTCTGTTTGACCGGTTGTTTTAATGCTATCCTACTGCAGAATTCTCTGAAGCTCTACGTGAGATGGGCACATGCCTGCTTGAAAAGACTGCACTGCATGATGATGAAGATAGCGGTAAATGGCCTAGATTATTTTTTTCTTATATTAAATATTTCACACAGCTGTTTCTTATTCTTGTTTTTCGCTGTTTTTGTTCACAATTTGTAATTTTAAAACTGTATTCAATCAGTGACATCGTAAGATTAGCTTGAGCCTATATAGCTTTTCGATTGGGTTGATATTTTTATATTGTCACTTCCTATGAATCAGCCAGTTAATTAATCTTTGTATCTGCCATCTAAGTATTAACATGCTGTAAGTTCTGATTAATTAAAAGGTATAATGATGGCGCACCAATCATCTAATTAAAGATCTAGTAGTTCTTGATTTCTTGCGGCACCTGTTCATTAAATTGCTTATATGATAGTTGAAATTTGAATGTCTTTACTATTCTCTTATAATAAAAAACTTGTTAACCGTGAAGGTCGGGTTTTATTGATGCTCGGGAAAGCACAATTTGATCTTCAGAAGCTTGTTGATACGTATGTAAGTATTTTTGCCAGACTTTATATTAAAAAACACTATTGTACAGTGTGCCAATGCATCTTATTGTGTACCAAAACTTATATGTGCAGCGTACTCATATTATTCAGACCATCACAACGCCATCGGAGTGCCTTCTTGGGGAACTTCAGATTGTAGAGGTGTGCTCTTCTTGGTGTGTTCCACATGAAACAAATAGTGGCCTGTTTGTTTTATTGGAAAAAAAAGAGAGGAAGATCTCTGCACTGATTTCTTTGTTACCATATTACACATTGAACAGATGTGGAACATTGAAACCAATGCTATCATTGTTCTTCTTCTTACTTGAACTACTTTCATTTTGGAAAGACTCACTTTAGTAGTAATAAGTGAAACTCTTAAACCTAAAGGCTCATTTTCAGATAACGGTGGAGTTCCTTATAAGAACTTTAAAGTTAAACGTGCTCATGTGGGAGCACTCCCAGGATGAGTGACTTGCTGGGAAGTTATCTTATGAAGACAAATCCATGAGATATATGATCAAAGCGGACAATACATCGATGCTTAAGAGTTTGAGCTGTTACAAATGGTGTCAGAGCATGTCATAGGGTGATATGAGCTAAGTGTCATACAGGATAAAGTACCACTTTATGTGAGCAATCTCTTGAACCCATGATGGTTAAGATGCTACATGATTGTGAGTACCTCTTGAGCTTGTAGGGGCCATCTCTAGTCCTATCTATCCAATGGATGGTTATTGAATTTGTGTGTGGATACTAATGAGGACGTTGTTACTTAAGTTGGGGAGATTGTAAAGTTTCACTTAAGTAGTAATAAGTGAAACTCTTAAATATCAAGGCATTTTCAGATAACGGTAAAATTTCTGATAATAACTCCAAAGCTATGCGTGCTCATCTGGGAGCACCTCCATAATGGGTGACCTGCTGAGAAGTTATCTTATGAGGATAAATTCGTGAGACATATATGATCAAAATTGACAGTATCTTGGTGCTTAAGAGTTTGGGCTTTTACACATTTTTTAGTTGAATGTACCTTTGATCTACTTCTTTTCTAAATCTACAGTAGATATGTTTAGAAGCTTCAGTCTACTCCTCCTAATGTGTTTATTATAATTGTTTCGATGTATTAGGATGTGCATATTATCCATTGAAGAATCATTTTGATTTTGAATATAATTTGCATTTACTTTTTATCATACAGGAGATGAAACAACAATGTGATGATAAACGGTATTATTATACCTATTGTTTAGGTTAAATTTCTTTCATAATTTACATTTGATGTTAACTTTGGCACATTTGTGCAGTGAATTCTATAAATTGATGTTAACTGCACCTAGAGTAAAAGGAAAATCAAGGAATACTAAAGGGGAGGCAGTTACTCTCCAGCAGCTGCAAGCAGCCCGAGAAGATTATGAGGAGGATACAAATCTTTTTATCTTCCGCCTTAAATCATTGAAGCAGGGTCAATCAAGAAGCCTTCTCACACAGGCTGCTCGACATCATGCTGCACAGGTGCTTTTGGCTTGCTTTGTATAGCAGATATTTATTTTTATCTAGCAAAGCATGAACTTTTGAGAATTGTTTATTCATTTTATTCCTGGAAATCAGTTGAATTTCTTTAGGAAAGGACTCAAGTCATTGGAACTGATTGAACCACATGTTAAAGCTATCACAGAACAGAATCATATTGACTATCATTTCCGTGGGCTTGAAGATGATCACACAGATTTTGATGATGATGGTGGTTCCTTTATTTCTGATAGTAGCGAAGATGGTGAACTTTGTTTTGATTACGGACTGAACGAGCATGCTTACAGTTCTCTTGCTACAAATTCAATGGAGGTAGACAAATGTATATTTTCTTAGCCAGCGTATAATAATTTTTGATGCTCTTTGTTTGTTATACCAGTTTTTATTTATTTTCCTTAGCACTAGTACAAGCTATGCTGTGGTCTTTCAACACGCATTTATATCGAGGGAAAAGTTTCCCATTTTAAATGATGTCATGAATGGTCTAAATTTTTTATGCGGCATACCTGAAAAAATTAGCTTTATATGACATATCAAGCATGCTGCATTTGAAGTATATTACCATAAATATTATCGTTACTTCAGTTTATGCTTTCTTTTGCTGAGATGCTAGACATTACATTAATTCTTCTTTCGCATGCAGCTAGATCAAGTTGACAGTATACCAGCAAAGACTTCTTTGGAATTCTTACAGGTAAAATCACTTCAGGTTATAATGATGCCATTTCTGGTAGAGAAGTGTTCCTTTTGTAAACTTCAAATCAATTACATGGGAAACAAACTATTTAGAAAATTTAAGATGATTTTTGAATTTCAAACTCCCAAAACACGAGGAAATGTAATCCCAAAACACAAAGAGGTGTTGTGGCTAGAGATGCAGTGTAAACTTTCTCATTTTCATCGAGTTAGAGTTTTCTTCTTAAAGTTTGTACCGTGAATTTTGCCCTCGAGGAATGTTTTTATTGTGCTATGTCATATGTGGAAAGGATCTGAGGATGTCAAATCTTGTTGAATCAACAACAACAAATAGAAACCCACCCCTCCCTAAATTCCAAATAGAGAAGATCCTTTTTAATAATTCCTTCTCTTTTTTCTTGGGTCATCTTCTATCTTTTTTTAATATAGGGGAAATTCTTAAACTCATGGGCATTGCACGGTCTACATTTAATATTCCCAAATCATATAAGACGGAATTCTCTAATATTGTCCACTATTGGAGACACTCCAACCTTGCTATGAATAAACTCATTTCTCAATCTATCCTTCAAGTATACCCACTCATCCACTTAAGCATCCTCATCTCTGTAGCACTTAATTTATAAATAAGTTTTTCTTTGTTGGCCAACATTCAGGCCCATATAATATAGTTGGTCGTAAAATTCTTTAAAATTTTCTTTAATTTTGAGTGAATATTTGGATCACACAACACTTCAAAATTTCTCCTTCATTTCATCCAACCAACTTGAATCCTGTTAATAATATCGCTATTTCTCTGTATTTTTAAAATTTTTAAACCCGAGTACTTAAACCCTCTCACTCTTTTTTATAACACAGTCCTCATTAGTTATGTCAATAGTTATACTCTTAACCATTCAAATGTTTATGCCTCTACTCCATTGTATAAACAAAATGAAAAACTTTATTAAAAAAAATCATTTCTATCTTTATACATTCTAAAAAATGTATATAAAATGAAAAACTGAATAAAAATTCAGTCATTTACATAGATTTAAAATAATTTAGAAATTGACTTTGCTTTGTGTCTTAACAGGAAGTGGTATCGAAAAAGCCGGCGGAGCTTCTATTTCGCAACGAAAAGCCCAATCTAAGCAGCCAATCTGCGCCAATTTTCGCAGATATGAAGTTTGATATATCTGACAGGATAAAGGAGACACCTCCTCAGTCTACTAGAAAGTATCACACTTATGCCCTGCCTACACCAGTGGAAGTGAGGAACTCTTTAAAAATTTCATTTTCTTCAGGCCTCCCTAAAACAAATACCTTTGATCAAAAGCCCATTTCTCCAATGGAGCCACATAAAGCCTTCTCTGGTCCCGCAATATTGCCACAAGCACACACATCTTCTGTTCCTGATCCCAAGCAGCTGAAATGGCAAGCCTTCTCAGGTCCAATTATTGGAAAATCTGGAGCCACCAGCATCATTCTGAAAGCTGAGGATTCCCCAGTGCTTTGGGCACTTCATGAGCTTCCCAGACCTCCGACCTCTCTGGCGCAGCTTCCAGGGATTGGCCATTCAGCACCCTTAGTTTCTCGGGGTCAGGAGGTTCAAACTGGTAAAGCATTCCCGGCAGCTTCGCAGACGGCCTCGCCACTCCCGGTGCCGCCGCCCTTTATTCCGAGGAGCTTTTCCATACCTTACAGAGGTGAAAGGACCCCGTCAGGAACGGTTAACAAGCCACTGGAGCTGCATCGAAATTTGAATCTCATCGGAGAGGTTGATTCTCCTCCTCTAACTCCCTTATCGCTCAAAAACTTTGGAGCGGCATCTTCGCTTAAGGGGCCCGTATGACCGAGAAGCCTTTCGAAGATGCATTCTCCTGAATATTGTTAGATTTGCTTCTCGTGAAATGCTGATTTTGTGGATGGTATTGTGGCTCAGCAGTTGAGGGTTTGAACCTTGACAGGTCAAAGTTTTAAATTCCGTCGGCTACATATTTGTCTTATATGATTAACTTCTTCAAAAAAACAAAAGCTGGTCTCGCAGTTTTGTTCGGTCAAAAAACTCGCCGAGAAAGGTGATTTTTCAGCAGACCGGTGATCGGGGTGCGGCTCTTGCTCTATTTCTCTTCTTTTCCCTTTCTTTGATTGATAGGCTTTCTATGTATATATATATATATATATAGTTCATTCTTTTGTTGCTCAACTGCAACATCTAGATATAATACAATTTTGTTATTCAATGATTTTGATATTAGTTGATGCCTGAATGTCTATGATTGCCTTTTCTATTTATTTCAAGGGCATTTGATTTTCTTGTCTTCCAAAATTAGTAAGATTCTGAAGATTAAAGGCAATGACTAAACAATTTTTAAGATTCTTAAACAATGGCAGAAGAATTTCATATAAACATACTAAAGAGTCAATCATTTTATCATCATAATTAAAATGTATGAGAGAAGTTACATTAAATCTTTGTTAGGATACAATTGCTTCATATAGTCTTTAAATCAGTTCAAATTCCAGCAAAATTATGGTTGCATCATCTTAAGCATGTATGTTTGCTTATCTTCTGCTTAAATCTGGATATTTTTTGTACTTGAAGGGGTTGTTTGGTTGCGTAATTAGATAGGATTTTGGAATTTATCATGTTAATAAATGGTTCATTTTGAGATAATAAATGGATCATTTTGATTCTAAATATTCGAGTTTACTGCAATTAGAATTTCTTCTACAAATGTTAAGGAAACTTGAATTTTTATTTTTTACATTACATAGAAATGCATAGCTATAGGATAAAACCTTCAATTTTTGTGTTGTAGGCATTGTTGTAAATAGACTTATCAATGGGGACATTGTTGTTTGCTTGAGGTTTTACTAATATAAGAATTATGGCACAATCCAAGAGTGATGGAATTAATTACTTTTAAGAAATTATGAAAATTCAAAATTCTAGCTTAGTTAACTTCGGAGTAATTTTGAGATGCGCTAAATAAAACTATGCTTCAATCCGCTAATTTAAATTTAGACTCGAATTGCAGTAAACAATGCCATCATCTTCCTCTTAACATCCTTGCATTCTCCCTAATTTGAGCAATGGACAAACCATAGCTAAATAGGTTTAAATTAATTACAATTTTTTTTTTTCGCTTAAGGAATACCATAAGGGCTTAATTAAGAATTAATTTTACATATTTATGCTTCTTTTATCCCACCTGAGAACTTGCAATTATGATTCCATGCCTTGATTGAATGATAGTAAGCTTGTTCTGAACTTTAATAGGAGTTTTTAGTCATTGTGAGAGACCCCCTTTTTAACTATTACCTCAAACTTTTCCTCTATTTGAATTCTCCAAAGCTTTCACTCAACCCTAGAAACGGAGCATTGTGCCACATTCAATTGAAAGCCTATACCAATCTAGATGGTTAAAAGCAACACATGCTGAGTTGAATTTGGATAACATTTAAGTAAATTTTAACTATTAAAATTTAAGGCACTATAATGATGAAAGTAAATCATGGATAAATCTATATTATCTTGAAACATATACTTCATAAAGAAAGCTCAATAATCAACTAAGTGTAATATGATTAAATGAGTTTAATCAAACATCTATGTATGATACACTTAGGATGAAAAATTAGTTTAAGCTACAAACTTTAAAATCAAGATCAAAAAAAATCATTTACTCCAAACTTGCCCAAAGTTTCTTTAGAGTAAGCATGTGCTTTAAGAAATTTAATTAATCAATGATTAAGCCCCTGACCCCCTGCTTCGCAGCCTTTGAGCTTCGCTTCGATCCCCGAGTTCATGAAACACGTACGGTAGAGAATCTTGAGGCTCATCTCACTATATTATATTACTCTCTTTGCCAAATTAAGAAGTAAAATATATGTATAAGTGGGACACCCACATGGTCATATTAATAAATTTTAAGCAAAATAAAAACAACATTCATTCTAGTGTAATAAAAAAGTTCCATATTCATACTAAAATGACACATTGAGACTCATAATTAAATGTTTTAATATATTACAGTTTAGTAAAAATAAAAGCTAATGAAATGAAATAAAAATGAAAATTAATGGTAACAATTCATGCCTCGCAACAAGCACAACATCTAGCTCCTCGAATGAAATCCAAGCAACGCTCTAAACTTCTAGTGTTATAACACAAGAAAGGTGCCATAGAATTGAATTTCATTAATTGTGAGCTAAGTACACTAAATATTATAAAATTCAATAAGCATGTTAAGAATGTAAGTGTGATTTGAATACCAAAAATGCAAAAAAACACAAAATTACCATTCTACTAAATTTAAAGAGCTCGAAAGCACCAAAAATATCTTAAATAAGCAAAGCAAAATGACATTAATTGATTAATGTTGTATGTCATCATGTTCATGTCAAAGTGTGGCAAACAAAAGCTTGTAACAAATTTATGTATCAAAATAATATATATGCTACAAAGTTTGTCTTACTTTCACTACTTTTAAGGAGAATTAATATTGAGGATAATCAAATATGTTTACTTGCATATGAATTTTGACATAATCACACAAACATGTGTACCTTTTCTTCTTGTTGGCTCAACACAGGTCACCTTATGTAACAACTCAAATATTGTTAACCAGTATTTATCAATCAAATCAGCTCGTAATCATCTTTATTAATCTTCGTAAGGTGTTTAGATCAAACCCTGCAAATTTGGAGCTTAATCGAATATTATGATTATTTTAATATATTTAATTAATTAGAAAATTGAGATAATTAATTTGACCTCAAATCAAAAATTCGACTTGGCCATTGCGCTCCTCACCTCCAAATTAGTTATGGATGATATTTTGGAAAAATTTGGAAGTCTTCAAATTTTCTCGAATATTATAATATATTTAAAATACTTCAAAAAATAGAATAATTAAATAATCATCGAAATCAAAATCTGACTTTGCCGTTGAGTTCCTCACCCCCAAATTAACTAAAGAGAATTTTTGGAATTTTTCGGAGCTTATTTATCAGTCTAATTTTAATTTATAAAATGTGTTAATCAAAATTAAAAAAATAATTACTTAAATTAGTTAAAAAAAAATCCTTTATTTTCCCTCTACGCCTAGAACCCACCTCTCCTTCTTTCTCGCGTACGAGCCTTACGAACTTCTTGATTTGCTTTGCTGAATTCCACCTTGTTAATTAGATGCTAAGTACTTATGATTGGATTAGTAATAATTAGTCTTGATTGTTATTCGATATTGTCAACTTGGTACTCATTGATTTACATGAACTTGGTTAACATTTGCTAATTTTTGGCATTTTACCCTATATTAGTAAGATAAAGGATTAGGTTATAATGTGATTCATGTGATTAGTTATTTTGATCGAACCTTAAGAACTTCTTGATTTTCTCCCAAGTAAGATAATTAGCATAAATTAATTTTAATAAAACATGATTGTGGCGACCGGGGATCGAAGTTCGAGAGTCTTTAAAGAACAATTCATCTCAAATGAAAATATTTACATCTTTATGATTCAAAAAGGACATAATAAAATAAAATAATAATTCACAGTCCTTTTATACATAGAGCTAAAACATATATAAAAAGTTACAACAGCTTGAATTTTTACAAAATAAGAAATAAAATATCTACATTCTTTTTGCTTCTTTAAATTCTTCTTCTTTTAATTTGGCAGATCTTCTAAGTTCTTTATTTATCAAAACCTGAAAAAATTTTAGTTTACCAATCAAGTAGGAGTACGCAAATTATTCTTATAAGAATAAAATCTAGCATCCTATAATAGGTATGAATCAAATATGAAATTAACTGAAAGACTGCAAATAAAGTAAATACTTTCCAAAATCAATTTATGCCCTGCAAAATAGCTGTGAAAATCAACATATATGAAATAAATTTTATCAAAAGCATATGTAACAATAAGTCGAGTCCGGAGACTCCTGAGCCCAAATGGGTAAACCCATAGGCATAAACCTGTAGGAAGCTTATCTCGCCACCCGTCGGTAGCTTACTCAAAATAGGAACTGATGGTGTGTCTTTCCTCTGGATTTGCCTACTTCCTACAAGAGGCTAAATCCCTCCATATAACTCCCAGGGGTTGCTAGCTGGCCCAATCTGTACAGATTCTCAGTGTTGCATTCCACCCTCCAAAGACATACACCACAAAATATAAATAATTTCTTTTTGTTACATACTTTTTGATATAATTCTTTTGCAGATTTAACATGCGGTAAGCCGTGCAAATAATACTCAAATGGAAAATGGCTCAAATAAGAATACTGAAATAAGACTTATAAGTAAATTTGTGTACCTTATTGTTTTGATAAAATCAACCAATTTAATTTGTTTGATCTGCCAAAAGTAGTTTAAGTTATTAATTTAATACTTTATGATTTGTAATAATAGATTTTTTTATGATATTTGATTTGGATTCATTGAAGTAATTATTTTTATGACTAATATTTTCAAATGAAGTGATAATTTATATGAAACTTTTTAGAAATATGTGAAAACATCTATATTTCATATAATTTTTCTAAGTCCTAAAATTCTTAAAAATTTTGGCAGAGTCTCCTTTGTTTTTGTTCAAATTTTTCAATTTACACAAATAATCTCCAATTCTAAATATAGAGTTCAGTCCTTTTTTCAGGACTACTCATTTCCAGTTCTAAAAATAGAGTTTAATTCCTCAAAAAAAAATACATAGAATGAGCAAGTAACAAGTTTCATTAAACCTCTCATATGATGCTTTGAAAGGCAGAACTTATGCTTCTCCACAACAATTCCACAGATTTTAATAACATTGAAAAAGAAACTTGTTTAAGTACACAAAAATAAGCTCCATAAAAATGCATATATATATATATATATATATATATTGTTTATTGTGTGATTCACATTCAACTTATTACTGTTTATTAACAAAACTGCTGGATAAGTCCCGGATGGGCAAAAAAAAAAAAAAAAAAAAAAAAAACTTTAAGTACATATACTTTTCCATGAAAACCAGATCCAAAGAAGAGAACATAATGAAGCTAAATGCTGAATTAATTCATATGGCATAAAAAAAATAGAACAGCCAATAGAAAATGATCCAAACAAATGGTGGCAGCAAATATTCATAGCAGTAATATCTAGCCACATTCAAATATAAGATATACCTATCCTCATCTGCATTCTCTTTAAGAAAAAGAATATAATTACTTCACAAGTCAAACTACAGTTTTATTGAAGAAAATAATCATAAATAATTTCAGCTTCGAATTCCAAAATCAATCGCTGCCAATTCTCATTATTGAAATGACATGTTATCAATTCCACCATTAATATCCAAATCATTTCTTTATCATGCTATAAAGAAACAAGAGAAGGGCACTCAATTGCCCCTAAATTCTAAGAATACAAGAATAAAGAGGTTCATTGCTATATTTTTCAAAGAAACTAGTAATTATGTAACGGCGGTTGATTACATGTTGAAGATAGCTAAAAGAAATCAGAAATTAAATAATAAATGTACTCAAATTCAGCAGATATAAAAATTTGTTAAATCCTTCAATTTGAAACCAAAGTTAAGTGTATCGGAAATGATAATGGTTGAAAGTTTACATAATAAATATTTATCAAAGTAACAAAATGAAATAATGAAATGTAAGCGATAACACATACTTGTGGCATGAGTTTATAATTTTAGCCATCATTACTTATGAACTTCTAGGGGGAATGTGTATTTCATACAATTTATCTAATAAATAGAATGATTATGCCATTGTTAGATGGACTACCACCATATCAAGTATTATATAATGAAGCTTCAGATTATGATTATGTTTGGCATAATCCCCTGCAAATTTCAAATTTCTGAAGCACATTTGAAGCAAGATCAATCTCATATGCTTTTTTCTTGGATGCCACCATAATACAATTATTGGATTTATAACATAACACAAACTCTCATATTTTGAAATATAAAACATAAATAAACTTAAATATGAGGAGTATATTATAATTCTTTTTCAAGAAAATTAAGCAACTACTCATATGTGATGTATACCATAAATAAAGATCTTCATTTTCATATTTGGCACTTAGCATGGGCATCACAGATTTTAAATATAAAAATAAAATGTTATATTCTTCCTTATTCTAAATGTTGTTCTCTTTACTAAAACAAAAGTAAGATCAACTGAATTGTAATAAACAAGATCACCATTCAAAGTAGAGTATCAACATTTCTTTTGACTTCATATTTGAAATTATTTCAATTAAAGCTTTCTCAAGAAAGTTATATATTTAAACTCTTTGTACAAATAATACTAGAGGATAAAATAATATATGAATCATCTAAGACGACTATCTTTAAGATTCACTTGGCTAAAATTAGTTCAACAACGTCATGGATATACTCATTCTTTATCACATATGTTCATGAGTACTAAAACATATACTTTTCATTGAATATTCGCAGTTGCAAAATATAAGGAAAAGTTAATATGCATCAAAACCTAATTTATATACATAAATAATCTTAGATTAAGTGTATGCCAAACGAGTAACCATCAGCTTGTGAATATTTTCTCAACATCTAAACAGAATCATTGATGAAATACTTTCGCATATAAAACAAAATATCCAATATAAAATTATCTATGATTCCTATGAATCCTTCAAGATGATTTCATATAAACTATATTAGGATAAGAAATCGAGTGGAGTACCTTTGTTTCTTTGAAACTCGAAATAGAGAGAGCTTGACAAGTGGAGAGGTTTCGGCTAAATGGAAAGGAAGGCGTCGGTGATCGGAGGTGTCGACGAGAGGAGGCCCGGCTAGGAAGGCTCTCGGCTAGGTGGAGGCTCGGCGAGAGGAAGCTCGGCAAGTGGATGACTTGGCTTGATGAAAATGAGGACATAGCGCATCTGCCGATCTCCCATAATAAAGAGTGATAGCTGAAGGATATGGATGGAGGAGGAGCCTACCGTCTCGGCTTGACAGATGGAGGATTGAAGAGGAGATAAGGAGAATGGGAGGTGCTGTCGTGCGATGGAGAGGGCAAGTGTCACGTGCGTGAAGGAGTCGGCTTGTGTAGGAAAGGAAGTTTCGGCTGAGGGCATTAGGATTTAGGTAAGGAAGAAATTATGTTAGGTTTATAAGTAAATCTAAGATCGTATATTAGTCGTTGGATTAAAACAAACTGTTAGAATTTCTGAGTCAAGATCTGGAGTCATTTGAGCTCCAAAAATTACAAACTTAGTATCCAAACGACCGTCTCGACGAGACGAATGCATACGTCTAAAAATTATTAAATTTGGACAAGTAATTTATTTTATATTGATTTTTAAGTGAAAAACTTAGAAAATTAATTAAGATAAATCAAAAACTTAAAAATTAACGAAACTTGAAACATAGTATCCTCATATGATGTTTAACTTAGATATACAAAAATTTTCAAATTCTGATTTATATTTTTCATATTATTAGCCTTTAAAGTTTATACTTCATGAATTTATTCAGGACAATCCAGGATTCCATATGCGCTCAAATTTTTGCAGTAGGATCCTTTCAATAGGTATTATAAGATGATATTTTTATTATATTTTTATTTGATTTAAATTGGATTCCTATTTTGACGAAAATTTCTGAGTGATCGAAAATATTTGGGAAAATTAATGATTTTCAATAATTCCCAGAATAACACTCTAAGTTAATTTAGAGTTACTGAGTCCAATGATAGACTCCATTTTTTATTCTGAGTTCTAAATTATTTAAATATTAATAAATAATTTTGAAAAGAATTTCTGGTATTTTACAATGATTAATTTATAAACAATCAATTCTTATGAGTTTTATGATTTTACCTCATAATCGGAGTTTTGGGTTGAATTCGAATATAAAATATTTGCATAATTAACTTTTGCATCTGAATCATATGATTGAGCTTTTAAACCTACATGGGGTTTCATCATCTTGATTTCTTAGAATTTAGCTTATGATTCAAATGTGATGATTAGCAGCTTTAGATATTTAAAGTACAAATATAGTTCCAAGCTTAAGTAAATACTATACCTCTAATAGGGTTACTTTTGAGGTAGAAAATATCTTAATGTCTTATTTTGAAATAGGCCTTTAAATAAATCCCTTAAATATTAGATAAATTATCTTATATCATTGTGGTAACATAACCTAAGAGATATTTGTTTGAAATATCTAATTGTGGTAGAACACCTATATTAAGTGACTTCTATGTCACAGCCTTGGAACCCCATTGCTTAGTACTCACAATGGAGAAATGATTAATTAGCTTATAAATTCTTGTTCATTAAATAGATTGTCAGAATGAAAACTTTAGTTTCATCATATGGAAATTGTAACATATCCATAGAACTGATCTAAACAGTAGAAGATGGAATTGATTGATTTATCTAAGATAAAACTGTAGAGTCTTGGTCTTATCTTAGGTAATTAAATAAGTACAATTCAATTCAGGATAAACATCCCAGGTCCAAAGTATGTTATAGATTGGGAGTTTAACAACTTAATTTGAGAGAATAAACTATAAAGGAATTATGTCCCTTATCTATGTGCGCATTGATAAGTGCAATTAAATAAACTAAATGTTAAAGTCCCTCTTTCCTATGACATACTAATTGTGCATATGCACTCTTCGCATGTGATTAAATTAATAGACTTCAATGGAATTAGAACAAAATTAGGCAGCTTATTTAGTCAAATTCTGAATTAAGGAGACAAATGGATTACTTACTTGGTTTTAATCATTTTCTAGTTTTTGATGATTTATAAGCATTCAGTTATTAAACCTTAGCATATCATAAATTGCACAAGACATATAAAAGCATTAGAGGAGCATTGTGCTCACCTAGGATAAGTTAGTATAGCATTGTGCTCACATAGGATTTGTAAGCAGAGCATCTGCTCACCTAAGATCTGTTAGCAGAGCGTCTGGTCACCTAGGATTCTGTGGGATATTGTGTGACATCAAGTTATGCATATTTGAGGCATAAAATTCTATGGCATATTTAGATATATATACATATATTCAGTGACATACAACACAATTTTATCTCGACATTTTATTTAGCTTTAGTTTCTTTACAGCTTTCTATTTTCAGTACTTAGTCTTTCAGCTACTGTGTTACTTTCCTTTTTGTTTGCTCAGTACAATTTTATATGTTTCAACTATTTTAATTCTTTTCTACAATATTATTTTGTTACTTAAATATCAATCTTTTAAGACTATAAATGTATATGGTAGTTTTAGATGTGTTAGACTTACTGCTAAACACGTGGTACATTTTGGGATCTGATAATTTGTCAGATCCAAAGCAGTTTGCAGAGCATGTTTAGGAGGCTTCTTAGGAGATCAAGGAGGAGTTTGTGGAGCATTAGTCGACTCAGCATTTACTTTTGCTTAGTTTACTTCTGTCGTGAGTGAGACATTTTCTATCTTTCTATTTAAAGCGAACGGCCTGTAATAATTTAATTCTATATGTATTTTCTCTTTTTTTTTTAGACTAATACTTTTACTTAGCTTATGTAATGAATAATCTAGATGAATACTTTAGCTTTGTACTCTATTACTATTACTATTAATACTTAGTATTGTGATGTGATCAGCATGTAAGATATGTTAATACTCATATATATTGATTTCCTATTAAACTCACCAAACATAATTTAATGTTTGTAAGTACTATACCTAATACTTAAGATAAATATTTTACACTTATTTTAAGGATTAGTCATTAGTTCTACCTTGAGTAGAGCTTCGGCAGCCAGTCTTAGTATACAGGGAGGTTCAGCAGTGTAACAACTCATGTTGTTACTTAGGTCAATTATGACTAATTCAAGTCCTAATAATAGTTCTATTATCTTAATTAAGTCATTAAAAGTTCACCTTTAAGACCTAGTCCAAATTAAGAATCAAATGAATTAAATCTTAATTTTGGAAATTCAGGAACTCTAGAAATTGACCTATTCAATTTGACCTCAAATCAAAAATCCGACTTCGCCATTGCGCTCATCACCCCCAAATTAGCTATGGGTGATATTTTGGATGCATTTGGAAGTCGTTGGATTTCCGGTGAACATTTTTATATTATTTAAATACACCAAAAAGTTGAATAATTAAATACTCATTAGAATTGAAATCCGACTTTGCCATTGTATTCCTCACCCCTCAATTAGCTATAGGTGAATATTGGGTAGTTTTTGAAAATCATTAATTAATTAAAAGTAATTAATAAAATGAGGGAATTAAATATTAAAGTTAATAAAATTAAATTTAATATTTATATTCCTTTATCATAACTTTTCCTCCGCATCCTCCTGCCCTAAATCCCCAACTCTTCGCACGCAAGCAAGGACCGGCTGACACCTCCCCTCTCGAGCGCTCGAACCCCCTCGACGCGTGGCTCTCGTCGCTTATCCTTTAAAGAAGCGTAAGCCAAGTTGGAAGGGGGGAGAGCTGATGTCGTTTCGCAAGGAAGCCGAGCCCCTCAACCTTGATTCTCTTCTTTTCGGCGTTTGGCAGCGGGACTCGCCGACTCTTCTTCAACGGTTGAGCTTCTACAAGAGCCGACCTCTCCTCCATTCGGTGCCATCAAGGTTGCATAATATATTTCTATCATTTACAAATGCTGGACTTATATTACTACACCATACATATTGAATCAATTACTGTCCTTACAATAATTAATCAAATGTAAATAATTGTTGTCCTTTATAAATGTTGAGCTAAATGTTACTATTATTTGCAAGATGAATCATATATTGATGTTCCTTACAATGTTATTGTAAATTCCAGCTGTCTTTTACAATTGCTGAAATATAAACCACTACATTCTGCATAATAAGTTATAAAATGAGGTACTCTATAGCTGCTGAACTACATACTAATATTCCTTTGCAAATGTTAAACCAGGTAACATTACTTCTTCCATGTTAAATTATATATTGATACCCTTGCAACATTGAATTAATATTTTAATTTTTGAAATGTTGTATTATTATTTCTGCATTCTATATTTGATGAATTAAATGATTGTAATGTTTCACAATGATGAATGAATATTGCTATCCTTTGTGATGATACTTCAAGATTGCTGTTGTACTTTAGAAATGCTGACTTAAATATAGATATCATTTGCATATTAAGTCATATAATGCTATCTTTTTCATTGTTAATTTAAATTTTTGTTGTCTCTTATAATTCCAAATTTAATGCTGTTGTTTCATAAAATACTAAGTTAATGTTATTTTTAAATGAAATGTATTTAATGTTTGAGATCCTTAAAATTAGGTTTAATCTAAGTTAATCTTAATATAACTTTCAAGTTGAATAATATCCTTCCTTTTTTCGCAAAACATATAAGTTTTAAGCGTCATGATGTGAGGTCAATCTCACATCATACCTTCTCTAAATCCTCTAATATTTCTCTTAAGCTTTCTAATTCATTTTTAATCTTCCTAATAACATAAGTTAGGATTTGTGTTTAAGTGTTAATTTTAGTAATTAAGATCTATTCTCATTTAGATTAGGAGTAGATCTTAGATTAAAATTCATCTATTGAGTAAATTATATTACTCAATAGGTGAAGCATTTAGTTTAATAATTTATAGATTTTTTTAGTTTATTAATGATTAATTTGATTTTTCAATCTTAGAATTAAGACTAAAGATCCATCCTATTGAGTTGATTACTCATTAGGATTTAGCCTAAGTCTTAATCTGTGAGATTAGGTGGTAAAACTTTAGTCCTATAGGTTCACGATTACTCATTAGGATTTAGCCTAAGTCTTAATTTGTGAGATTAGGTGGTAAAACTTTAGTCCTGTAGGTTCACCTTTGGATTAAGATATTGAACCCCAATATTTGGAGTTTGATTTTTAATCCTTTCATCTTGATTTGGCTAATTAAGATGATTTGGGATTCTTAAAATTATCAAAATAGGTCAATTGATTTATTATTTAACTAGTCAACATTGATTTAATAAGATTAGAACCTGATCAGTTCTAATTATTTTCAATCTATAAGGGCGTGAATCTGAGTTACACTCGATAGTATGACTTGGAAATCCTAAATTTGTGTAACTTGGAGTAGATAGAATGAATAAATTAGACAATAATGGGTATCACATGTGTCATAGTAGAGTCTCTTGCTCACTTTGATATTAATGCTTTGCTTACCTTGTAATTGAGCTTTATACCTTGGACATATGTTGTGTACATAGGATATTTGATGAGTATCTTGTGTCAATTTTGAACCTGCATAAATATTATTTTCAGTTTCATTGGTGCTTTGTGAATTAATTAGTCCGCCTCTTTGGAATTGGTTTGGCCTAGTAATGGAAACACTAGTTTGTTGGTGAAGCCACCTAGTGTTTCACTTATTAGTTTGTCCGAAAGGTATAGTAGTGTTGGTTCGGTCTAGTAATGGGAACACTAGTTTATCAGTGAAGCCACCTTGTGTTGTACTTACTAGCTGTCGGAAAGAGGACGGGCTCGGCTCGTACGACAACACAAGGAGGAAGACAAGAGCTACCTAAATATGGTTGAAGCACGGTCGGAGGAGGTCTAGATCATCTGCAATGACAAACCCTAGATGGCCTCGATGGAGACTACGCGGTGAAACTATAGTCTACTGTGGATAAAAAGCTAATTCCGTCCAATCGAGCTCAATCGGACCGCACAAATACTAATCCAAACTATGAAATAGGATTCAAAAAATAATTGAAAGCATTGGATAAATATAGTGGGAGATCGAAACATAATTGATTGAATGGTACATGATTGGAGTTCGATCGAGAGAAGACGAGCGGAACGACGACTTCAGATTTAGATCCAGGAAGGTGCAACTGAGACTAGAGTGGAATTTGTGCTCTTAATAAGGACTTTAGAGCGGCAGATCGACACTTGCTTGGCCGCGGAGGTGCCGCGTGCGTGCATGCAGACACGCGAAAGGTCCCGCGGTCTGGACGAGGGAGACGGTCTTCGAACCGTCCGATCCTTCAATCGGGTGGATCGGATGATCCGTCCTATTAAACGACAGACGCAGGAAATGGAACGACGTCAACAGGTGGATTGACGACGAACGTTAAGTGCTTTTAAATAATATTAATATTATATTAATTTATTTCAATTTTATTAACTAAAATTAAATAATTAAACGCATTCCAAAATTTTCCAATAAATCACCCATAGCTAATTGAGGGGCGAGAAATGCAACGGTAAAATCGAATTTTGGTAAAATGCAACAGTAAAATGAGTATTTAATTATTCAAATTTTTGGAGTTTTTAAAATATAATAAAATAATCGCCAAAAATCTAACGACTTCCAAATGCTTCCAAAATACCCATAGCTAATTTTGGGGGTGATGACGTAATGACGAAGTCCTATTTTTTATTTGAGGTCAATTTAAAATGTCAAATTCCAGGGTTCTTGAAATTTCCCAAAATCAAGATTTGACCCATTTGATTTTTGATTTGGACTAAATCTTTGTGGTGAACTCCTAATGACTTAATTAGAGCATTAGAATCACAATCAGAACTTGGTTTAGTCCTAATTGATCTAAGTAATAACCTAAATTGTTATATTATATATATTACTTTTTTTTCTTATTGTATTAATTTTGTTTATTATATATATATATATATATATATATATATATATAAATGAGATGTATCACATACATTACACGAATGCACTATCACATAGAAAATAAAAAATAAATATAAGTAAATATGACAAAGAGAGATATGAGCAAAGATAAAGAGGATCATCAAAATTAGACAATAGTTTCCAATTGCTTAGATAAAATTAAAATTCATGAAAAATAAGGAAAAGAATATATTGAGTTTTAATACAAAAAAATGAACAATAATTTCAATTTCTTAGAGAAAGGTTTGAAGACTAGCAAAAATAACACAATACATGATGATTTGTTGGTGTAACGAAGAGGAATCGGCTCATTTGATCTAAGAAGACAATCTTAATAATGCTCAAATACAAATTAGTGTGCTTTGAGACTTGTAAAACAAAAAATTTCATTATAAAATTTGAATGAAAGCTTATTGAAACTTACTCATGGAGTCCAATAGTATAAGGAACATCACTTAGCACACTTGCAGTTCTAAACAAAACAAATCCAATTCTTTGAATACTAAGCATTGTAACAAACAATATTCTAAAAATAAAATCTCTAATAGCATCATTTAGAATAATACAATCATTATAAATAAATGTTCCTTATAGCACCAATGAGAATAGCACTTTATTTTAGAAAATAAGAATAAACATTAATTACTACGTTTTGCTTTGAAAAAAACAACACTTAAAATTATCCACTATTAGCTAAGTCACATAAGCAACAATACTTTAGAGACTTATAATCACGAAGAAATCCTTTCAATCCTTGAAGTTAAGCATGCGTGATCATTTCACTGATACTATTGGAACCCACAATCGTAAAATTCTAACAAAATTAGAATTTTTACTTGCAAAAACTAGATAATACATAGTTGGGTGCGCTTGTCATTTTGAGTGATACAAAAGTGTTTTAAAGCTTAACATTGGAAATAACGCATGTCATAACAATAGAATTCAACAAAGGTTTACACTTGATGTCGGCTACCTACTGTAACCCTCATTTCATATTCAGGACTTGGGACCTATCAATGATAGAATTGTTGTTATTAATCATGCACAACAATGTAAACAAATGATTCAAATTATTGACATACTTAGTGAGATTAATGTTTGATGTGCTGCTGTTGCTAAACTAAAAAAATAAACAAGAGTGCTGCTAGGAATTTAGATTTGATAATATGACGTCGTTTATACGTAAATAATATAATTGACAATACATCTTTGCTCGTGCATCCTAAATAATTCTTTTTTATTTCTTAATAAATTTACTTTTTGCAAATATTAATTTTTTAATATCCACTATTTCTCTAAAAATAAAAAAATATAATTTTTGTTATAAATATATGAAAATTTTTACAGCTGAGACAGCCCGGACACAAAATTTTAATTATTTATTTTTTCTTAATTTATTTAGGGTTCTTTTTAACAAGATGCGATTTTACCCAAATCCTCCCTTCTCACCGACGCCCTTCAAAATCCCTAAACCTCTCCTCTGCGATTTTGACATATCGAGCTTCTCTTTGTCCATGCTCTTCTCTACCGGAGCAACCTACCATCGGTGAGAATCTTTCCACCATAAACCCTACTCTTAAACTTCATTTTTTGTTTTAAGGTTTAAGCGTCTTCGATTTTCGTTCACGGCTTTATGCAGGTTGCCGGCTTAAGAAACAGTGACATGTCTTTGCTTGCTGCTGATAGCATTTTTGTGTTTGTATGGATTCTGCTAACAGCTGCGCTATAAAAGGTTACTACCCCTATTCCTCCTCCTCGCCTTATCACAGCATCGAATTATTGTGCAAATCTTCTTAAAAACTTATAATTGACATGAGATTACCTGAAACAAGAAAAAAAAATGGAGTTTGTTTGAGCGGTGGCTGTTTGCATTGTATTAAATGTTGGTATTAATTGAATACTAGAGCATGATTAATTGTCAGTGCTAGAGTATAATTAAATGAATTCCTTGCTGTTGATCATATTTTTGAGTTTTATATTGCTGCTCTGATGCTGTGGATTCAGCTATTTAAATATAGCCTTTTGTTTGATCGTGAAAAATGATATTGTCTTATCTAGGTTTTTGCTTTGTTGTGCGGTTCTTTTTTGTTGCTTGGTAGGAGTGATGGGGCTGTTTTTGGGAATGAGTAGCCTATTGGTTTGTTGACAATCCTACTAACTAGGTTTTTTATTTTTCTATTGCTTATTGGAGTTGCAATACAAGAAATGAAGAGCAAGTAGTCTGATAATGAGGTATTTTGTTGCTTATTTGTTCTATTTACATTTTCAATTCATGTTATAAATTTATTTTACTGGCTTTAAAGGTGGCACTATAATTGCTCTTTCATTTTTTGGATGAGTGAAAATAAAGTTTAGGGTGCCTTAAAGAAAATGAATAGTGAAAAACTCATAAGGACTAATGATATCTCAATTGATGTTTAAAAATGTTTGGATGATGAAGAGGGTTATTGGTTTGCAAAGATATTTAATACATTTTGAAGACAAAATATTCGGTTACTTTTGAAATTATCTATTGACAAGGTAAGAAAAATATCAAGTAGATGATATTTTTGACGATCGTGTGAGTAATCAAGTTTTAATTGAAATGTAATCAACAATTAATTAGTTTGTTGCAAGTTCATAGCCCTATACCCTTCACAAAGAAAAACATTTATAAGCAATCAAACCATATTTCTTGTGATGTACTTATTTCATGGCTCCCATGTATAGGATGAGCATTGGGATGTGATGGTTCATGTAAGCCTATGAGGAAGGAAGCATTAATTGGCAATACCAACAGCCCCCACAATGTTGCGTGCTACGAGCAAGGCTTGCTTCTTTTCTTCTGATAGTTTTTTTTTTTGGTGACCACCTGTCACAACATATTCTTTTCTTTTCCTTCCTGCTCCATTTTCATCAGGTTTTCCCTCTTACAATCATACTTTTTTCTTAGTGGTAGGCCTGTGTCTTCATCTTTCGTTTCTCCTAAGCTTCAATTGAAACAGTTTTTTTATTAGTATTGCAAGTTTGTTGTGAGTAGATAAACCAAAGCATTTTTTAGCTAAATATTTTGCTAGCATAGGGATGAGTTTATCTCTGTTAAAATTTTTTGTCTACCATAGAATCTAGATATCTATTATTACATGTGAAATTATAAATGTATATCTATATATTTTTTATTTGTCAGCCTTTTTTTCTGTATTATCATTTTAAGTCTTGATGCAAGAGATGGATAATGGACGAAATTTAGGAAAAGGTAAGTGGGCTCATTCTGCACTAATTTTTGCTATTACATTACTGATTTTAGAATTTTGTGCTAATAATTTAGTGGGGAACTACATACATAACATCTTAAAATTTGATAGTTACCACATTTGTTTGACAAAACACCCTCATTTTCAAAGATAGTGAAAAGAATCTATTTTTATAAAATTTGGTCTTATTACAATTTGTGCAAATGCATTGAATTATTAATTCATTTTAAAGAAACATGTGCTGATTTCCTAAATATATCTATGTTTGGATGTGTAAATGCATTGGATTATTAGTCCAAAGAACTGACATGTTTTAATTTTATATCCACCAAAGGATTTGATTCTATGGAATAGGTATATAGTGTGTTTTTCATTATTGTTGATAGTGCTGGTTGGCTAGCCCACGAGATCAAAAAGATCAACGTTAATGGGTTTGGCTTAGGTTCATCAAAAGCTTGGTCTGCTTATCAATTACACTATCCTATCCGTACATCACATGAAATGTCATTTGATTGCTTATAAATGCTTTTCTTTGGAAGGCTGCAAGGCTATGAACTTGTGAAAAACTGATTGCCTATTTATTACAGTTAAATAACAACTTGATTACTTACATGATCATCAAAAAGAACGTCTACTTATTATTTTTCTTATCTTGTTTACAAATAGCCTCAAAGTACCCTGTTGTATTTTGTTCTCATACTTGGTTGAATTCATGTAGTGGACGTTGGTTTAACAAAAGGTCAAGCCATTATAAATTCTTATGTTCATTCTTGTATGAACTGCTTCTCTTTTACTTTCTTTTTTTATTTTAGTTACTATTTCTTTATGTGAGAATTCATAAGATAAACAATGACAAGTATCATATAACTCTTTCACTCATCCAATATATTGTCTTCAAAATGTATTAAATATCATTGTGAGCCAATGAACTTCTTTATCATCTAAATATTTCTTACACATCAGTTGAGATATCATCAGTCCTTTTGACTTGTTCGTTATTAATATTCTTTAAAGCATCCCAAACTTTAGGTTTAAGCATTTGGTAAATGAAAGAGCAATTATTATTATCTTTAAAGCAGAATTTAATACATATTAAATCACATTATTATAATTTTTTATTGAAAAGGTTATGAAAATAATCATCCTCTTATTTTGAATTTATTCGCTTTCAAAAATTATTTTTGGTCAAAAAGTTTTATTTGGGTCAAATTTTTATCTTTTTTTGTTTTTTAAAATGGCTAATTTATATTTGCATCTCTCAATTGTATTTATTTTCTTATTTAAATCCCTTAATGTGACGATCTTAGCATTCCTAATAGGTTTCTTGTCATAATATGCTAATTTATTTCTCTTCCATATTTCATTATTCTTAAACTATTTTTTATATAATGAATCTTCTTTTTAATTTTCTTTAAATTATTGTTTCCTTCACTGAGCATCTTTATTGTTATGGGCTTTCACTTCAGATTTTTTTAAAGTTATCTTATATACTTTATGGATACGATTAGCCCTTATATGCCATATAAGATCAGCTTTCCCTTTATATTTTAGTTTTATTTTTAAAACTCTTCTTTTTGAAAATATCTCTATTTACTTTCTTAAGATATTACAATATAGTCTTAAGATATAATTTAGGTAGATTGATATTTCTCTAGCTTAATAGTTGATGCGGGTTATCAAACTTTCTCTAGAATTACTTTATAATCTTTACAATATAATCAATCTCTTTTTTTTTGTTAACATAATCAACTTGGGTTGTAAAAGGCATATTTTTATAAGTGATAATATACTCTTTTCTTGACTAATGAATTGACAATTATAAAATTATAAGCAAATGTAGACTCCAATAGGTTTTTTACATCTTTGTCAGTATTGCCAAAACCGAGTCACCATGATCAATGAATTCTTTGTTGCTTTTAGCATGTTCTTTTAAATTTCGTTTGATGACCATGCATTCAATGCTTAGGTATTCCTTAAATTAATTTTTGCCAAAGCATATAAATTTTTTAATTACATCTATTTTCATTTTAGGGTGTAAACATTTAATATATTAATAGTTGATTATTATAATTTAAAACCCAATATTCTATGGCACATTTTTTAAAGTGATAATATACTGTTTTTTTGAGTAATGAATTGACAATTATAAAATTATGAGCAAATGTAGACTCCAATATTTTTCTTACATCTTTATCAGTATTGCCAAAACAGAGTCACCATGATCAATAAATTCTTTTGCTGCCTTTAGTATGTTCTTTTAAATTTCATTTGATGACTGCATTCAATGCTGAGTCATTCCTTAAATTAAATTTTTCCAAAGCATATCAATTGTTTTTTAATTACATCTAATCTCATTTTAGGGTTTAAACATTTAATTTATTAATAGATACTTGATTATTATAATTTAAAACCCATTATTCTATGCCCTATGCTTTTGACTTCTAACACATCATCATCTAAATTTTCTTCCAAGATAATATTCATGCAATTTATGTCTTTTTATCCAAGTATCTAAGTTTGAAGTCTATACCATTGATTTTATATGCTTTTTCTTCTACATATTTCATTTTTCCAAGTCACAAATTTACCTTTTATTAATTAAATATACATTAACTTTATAAACTTATCAAATAGAGTACCAATGCTAAAAAATTTTGTTCTCGTTTCGGTTCTTTCAGTTAACTACTTTTGTTGCATCTATTTGTAATGTGTGAATATAGCATATTGCTTCTAGGGCTCCCTAGATTTCTAGCACAAATTCTTAAAGAGCTGATATCATATTAATTGATAAGTTTTTGGTTTGTTTAGAGGTTGAGAGATATGATTATATTTTTAAAATTTATATTTAATAGAATAATTTTTAATATTAAAAGTGTTTATCTCTCAAAAATGATTATATATGAGTATAAAAGAGAAACTTTGGCATGATTTGGAGGAGTTGGCTTAAGAGGTGTTCTAAGAGGAGATGCTATTTATAAGAAAAGATTTAAGTAGACATGCTAGAAGGGGACTAAAGACATTTATAATATTTATCATGGTTTTGTCTTTGAAGAGATTAATGCAAAAAGAAGAATAATTATGAAGTTTGTTTTATAATTTATAATCTTATGATTACTAATACTTAAAAAAGTGCAACTTGATTACTTGTAAAAATTGGGCTTTCAAATTAAGGGATAAAAGAAACAAAAATTTGATTCGAAAAGTAGAATATTTCAAAAATGATAAATCAATTTTAGGGATAAATATATTCAATATAAATGATGTCTGTATCACTATTTTTTTTAATAAAGTTTGTACAATTCAATTAATATGATGAATTTAATAGTTATAATAATAATATCAATTGAACTTTCATTCAATGGGCTAGTAAAATTGAAATTTAGAATGCTTTAAAGATGATGAGTAGAAAAATTATAGGATTAGTTGATATTCTTATCGATGTATGAAAATATTTGGGTGAGGAAGGAACCTCTTAGCTAAGTTATTCATTATTATTTGAAGAATAGATATTGTCAGATGAGTAAAAAGTAGTATTGTACCTATTCACTGTAATAAAGTGGTGCTCAAGATTGTGCAAATTATAAGAGAGTTAAGTTATGAGCCATATATTAAAACTTTGGGAGAGAATGATTGAATGTAGATTAGGATGTAATACTCATTTCACAAAATCTATTTAGTTTTATCGTAAGTTTATCTATCATGGTAGCCATATATTTATTAAGAGGTTTGATGAAAAATTTAGAGAATTAAAATATATTCATTTAATCTATATTGATCTTAAAAAGGCAGAGTACCAAGAGAAGTTTTGGTGAGTTTTGGGGAGAAAGAGAAATATTAGGCATATTTTGGTGTTATTATATATGTTTAATGAGCAAATAATGTGTGTTCAATCGGAATGTGATTTGTCTGATTTTTCCATTGCTATTTGATTTACATTAAGGCTCTTCTCTGTCTCCATTTTTTTTTCTTAATTATGGATATTCTTACTGAGCTCATTCAAAGAGTGGTTCATGTTATATGTAGATGACACAGTCTTAGTTGATGCGACTAAGGATTTAGTTAAAGTATAACTCGAGTTGTGGTGGACTGCTTCCAAATATAATGGGTTGTCTTAGTTGATCTCAAGTATAATATTTGAAGTGTTTAAATTTAATAGTAACCATAATCTCAAGGACAACAATTGAGGGCCATGTGATCAAGAAGAGCGAGAGTTTTAAATATCTTGGTTTAATTATTTAAAATAATGACAAAATAGAGAGTGATGTGATCAAGAAGAGCGAGAGTTTTAAATACCTTGGTTCAATTATTCAAATTAATGACGAAATAGAGAGTGATGTGATAGGATTTAAGTTTGTTGGATAAAAAGGAGGAGCGCTTTTGGAGTGTTGTGCGGTCAAAAAATCTCACACAAAATCAAAAAAGTTTTTATTAAGATGTTTTACGATAAACTATGTTATATGGTTGAATGTTTGCCAATAAAGAAGAGATTGACACAATAAGGGTTGCAAAGATGAGGATACTATGGTAGTTAGCTTACTTGAAAGGATAAAATGAGAAATGATTTTATTTGTAGCAAGGTTGAAGTGGCTCCAATAGAGGATAATATTAGAGTATGATGCAATAGATGTTTCATTATTAAGTACTACAATGGCATACTGTACTGAGATTTAAGAATCCCCATGACCATTATATATACTGATTCATTATTAAGTACTACAGTGGCATACCGCGCTGAGACTTGAGAATTCCCATGATGTTGCATATTTGATGAAATTAGATATTTTTTTCAATTATGTCATTGTTATATATTTCATAATATGAAACTTCTTATTGAGGTATGACCATTTTTTCTTCATGAGCAAGATGCATTGAACATTTTTTTTAATGTACATAAATTTCTTGAACATGGAAAAAATATTAAAAAACCTTAAAGAAACTTGTTGGGTTTCAAAAGTTGGTTCAACACGGGAGGATTTTTACTCATCTGCACAAATTTTACAAAGTTGGAGGATTTAGGAGATTTGTGCCGCATCTGGAGGGGGATGGTTTATAAGTTTATCTGATTTCAGGAACTAATTATGCAAGCAGACATCTTGAATTTTCTCATAACATGAAAGCTTTAGCTAATTAAAGATATGAATTATGTCAATGATTAAATGCTTCATTTAAATTCTTATGATAGCATTAATTTTTTTAGCATATGTGATGTCTTATGTATCATATTCTCTTTTAATAGTTTCAAGCATCAATATTCTTAGTCATGTTAATTTCCATAATTCATGCATGCTAGTAGTTCCTTTTAATTGCAATTTTATAATGTTTTGTATACTTAGTTTATGCTAATTTGGATTCAAACTTTGGCATATTTATGTGCCAGTTGTAGGAGTTTTTAGATTGCCACCTAGGAGCTGTTTGTGAGATGTTTTGAGCACTTTCAGAGGAGGCACAAAGAATTTATATTACATTTTTTATTTTTTGTTTATTAAATTAAATCTTGTAATAATTAAAGAAATACTTTATTATTTTTTTTGAAATGTCATTTGAATAAATATAATAGTTCTATTATCATTTGAATGCAAATTTTCTTTTTACTTTGTTTAAATACATTAATATGATTTTGCAGTTATCACAATATGAATTATGTTTTCTGCCCATGCATTAGGAGATTTACAGTGTTGTATTATAAAGTCGACTTGATTTATGACAATATTAGAAAATAATTTTTGATGCATTTTGGAGAGTATTTGAGGCCCTTAAAATAGAGAAAATATATCCAACTCTTAAAAGGTGTAGTTTAATACTCCATTTGTGATATTCCTAGGAGATTATTAGTCTTGCAAAAAAATTACTTGTATATACAAATACGGTGAAGGTGACTTAAGAGTGACATATACTTACCATAATCGATGGTATTAGTAGCTTTCAATAAAGAGCTGTTTGGCATGAGGTAAAATTGGAGTAAAGTAATTTTTTTTTATAATTCTAAATTACAGGTGTTTGGCATGCTGAAATTATAAGGTAAAGTAAAATAGTCATTAAAAAACTTTACTGGATTATAAATAAGGTGTGAAATGTTTTACGGTTGATTAGGCTGGAATTTGAGATTATGCGGAGAAAGCATTGTTTGACACCGTTGTTCGTTCATAGAAACTCATCGTTCGACACCTTTAACGTTGAAGGACTTTGTTCGGCGCATCGAGTGCGATTATGATTGACGTCGAGTTCGCCTCGTCCGTTCGCCGTTTTTTTGTTCTCCTTGTTCACTCACTGTTCGGGTTCGCAATCTGAATAAAATTTCTTAATCTTCGTACGACGCCTTGTTCGTTTGTTTGCTGAGCTAACAAAATTCATTCGTTCGTTTTGTAGATTTCACAAATTTGATTTATATCGATTCATCCACAGTCGATTCGAGTAAATCCTAATTTTCTTACAAATTGCAAAAAAAACATTTGAGGGTAATCTTACCCTATAATTACTCGAAATACAATGCTCTGTAGATTATTTTTATTTCAAATAAAAAAATTAATTTTTCTAAAAAAGTATTATGACAATCAAATAGAAGTAAAGTAATTAGATTACTTTACCTCTACTTTTCTGCATTCCAAATGACCCCTAACTTGACTACTTTTCATTGGAAAATTTAAAACAAGGATTTAATGCATTGATGACATTTATTAATAATTTAAAATAAGGAGAATTGCACTGTCCAAAAGGTACTGAGATTATCCAGAGAAATTAGGGATAAGCTAACTAAAGCACTCATTTTAAAATATCTTATTTTAGTAAATTATTTGATATTTAATATGATGCATTGGATTAGACATAGGTGTACTTCTAAGTTAAGATTGCATTTTATAGCATGATTTAGTAAAATAATTAAAAGATGCAAAATAATAGTGTTTTAACTATGATAAGAAACATTGAAGGCATTATCTATTGCCAAAAAAGTTGTATCTAATTTTAATCATCAGGCCTTGTGATATCTTAATTCAATAAAGAAATTAGCATGTTGACATGTAAAGTGGGTAGAATTCTCCTTAGGAATATATTTCTTTTAAAGTATTATGATGAATCATATAATAAAGCTGCATAACCTTGAGTCACTTAAAAATGACTACTTAAAATTTTTGAAAAGTTAATTAATGATTTAAATGATATGTACTGATAATGGGGATTACAATCTTAAATATCGCTTTGTGTTTTGACATATCAGGTTATATATTCTTGCATCATTCTCTTAGAGATATTTGATTCATAAATTAAAGAGAAAATTGTTACCCTTAACTTTTGTAATTTATTCATTTTAGTCATTTTGATTCTTATATTTGAACAAGAGTCAAGCACTAACATGAATAAATTGCAAGAGCCAAGGGACCTTTTTGACAATTATTTCATGAATTAAATGTTGGTGCAACATGCTGTTTTGAATGAGACAATAAAATAACAATAGTCAAAGGTAGGTGTTATTGGCCGACAATATGAGAGATGTCATTAGGATAGAAGCATATTGCAGGATTTGCAAGCCACCAAAGGTAGAAAGCAGAATGTGAGATTATACCCACCTTCACCCTTTTCATTTAAGCCTTGAGAAGTTGCTAGCTTGGACTTTATGTTAGGACTTTTTGTACTCTTAGGAAGCAGCATTCTATTTTCGTACTGATTGCTAAATTTTTAAAGAGGACTCATTTAATTTCATGCTATAAAGCTTCTAAGCATCACATATTGTCAAGTTATATTTTCAGAATTTATGAAAGTGCATGATCTAATCAGATTTATAGACTTAGTTAGGATGCCAAATTTGTTAGTAGCTTTTCAAAGGCCCTGGAAGAAAATCTGGATGAATGTAAATTTTCTATTACTTTTTTTCTACAAACTAATAGATAAACTAGAGCAGTATGTGGGAATTAAGAATACTTCATTGCATTATTTAGTCAAATATTAAATTGTGATGACCCGATATTGGGTTAGTAAAACTAATCCAACATTAGGTTCATTCCCGCAGAATCCTATTGGACGGCTAAGTAAACAACATTTAATAAGTAAACATCTAGAGCCATACAAGATGCAAATTTATAATTCCATTCATTTAAAATGAAATCATCCAGAATATTACGATAATAGTTAAATGTTTTCAACATATATGAATCATCAATTGTTCCTTGTAAGCATAAAATAATCTTAGAAGTTTATTCTTCTATTCCACGCCTTAATTCCTTAAATGTCATTAAGCTAGCTCAACACTTTCCAACTGTACCTGGTCTGGCATTGTAATAACAATGTCTTATAGCACATTCTAAGTACAAATGATAGTAAATGCTACACTTATACAAATGCGAAAAATGAAAGTAAGGATATTATAAAATTGCAGGAAAACATGGGTTTAGTGCAATGTAATAATTGAAATTCCTGCAAACAAATTTTTTTTTGCCATAATTATGTCACATACTATTTTCATAAAGTAAATCAACATATGAGAACATTCATAAATATGTGTTGATGTCATGAAGCAATATTAGCATTTATGTTGGACAAATTCAAAACATTGAGGTTGAGTTCAATAAAGCATATTCATCACCCTGGCTTCCTTCAAAGGCTCCAGATGACACTCTTATAACTCTCGATGGACTAGCCTCGTCCATAAACTAATTCAACCATTGTTTTAGAACCCTTGCAAATATTCACAAGACATAATAAATACATTTCAGTTCAGCGACTTTATTCTGGTAATAAATAAGCATTTCATTTAACATCAACATGGATGAAGCTTAAAGCAAACTTAAGGGGCAATAAAAACAATTAAGTGCAAAAAGTAATATTTGAGTTCCTTTGTTTTGATTGTGACTGAGAAGTACTCACAAAGCTGATGCATCTGCAAAATTGTATTTGTAAATTTTTATTAGGTTTTGAAAGTGGCGATTTGCATTATAAAACATCTTTACCGTTCCCTAAACTTAAATATTATCATCCATCTATATAAGTTCTATTGCATACACTATTTACAAATGATAAGAAAGAAAAATTTCACTCATACCTTCAAATCCTACCATTATAGTTTAATTAGAGTTAGTGATCATCTTTTGTAATTGATCCATTTGATTAACTCTGTCTCTAGCAAAGTCTCGTTCTAAACCAATCTTCAAAAGCTCTCTTGAGATAATAAAGTATATCTGTCAATACATTGTTTCTTCCTTCCAAATTATAGACTTAAGGACAACTCCATGAACAATCTTAGATTCAGTTCCTATTTCAACAAATAAATAACCCCATTTTACTTTAAAATAGAGAAGTTCAAACCCAGAAATGGCCAATAAACCTACTAAGATTAGAGGGCATTCCCAGCACAAATTCAGCCTCTAAACAGCCACCAATTTGGAATTAATATAACCTATGGTTGTTCAGCACAGCCTTGCATACAACTCCCCAAATGGTTGCTTAGAACAGCCCCTGTTCAATGGTTAATAACACTACACAGCAGCTATTACATTCACTCATACAGCCACCCAGAATAACCCTTGGACAGCTGCTCAAATAAACCAAAATTTGGTCATTGTACCTTCCAAACAGATTCTCCCAAAGCTTTGAAATGCAATCACTACAATACCCATTGCTTACCTTCAACTACCGTAAATAACTAGCCCCATTCTACTATCAAAATAAAGAGATTTGAGCCCAGAAATAGCCATTAAATTTGCTTATTTGCTCAAACAGAGGCATTCTCAGCTCAGGGTCAACTTTTGAACAATCAACCAAATTGGAATTCCTACTACCCTCGGCTACCCAACAGTTCCATTTTATGTCTACTCCAAATGGCTACTTGGTGCAACCACCAATCAACGGCTTTGATGACAGCCATTGTAACCCTCATACATATTACCAACGACTTGAATAGCAGCTTATACTAACAGTAAGTAGTTTAAATAGACTATAACTTGATCACTACCAGATTCATTCAGACTGACCAGAATAATAAACTTCTTAATGATTGGTCTAAGCTCGATTGATAGACCTAAAATTGGACCTGATCTACCTTCAGGACTGATTTCCAATGACTAATATCAGGTTATGACTGTTATCAAATCAGTTAAGTTTAAACTCTATTTCGCATACAACAACTTGTAAGGATGAACAACAAGAAAGCACCATCTCACTGTTACCTGAGTTAGGAAATCACCAGCTAATCTATTGCAGAATCTTAAGCTCATGCTGATTATCCTATGAACTCTCAGTGCTGAATACATCAAATCTAAGGCTACTGAAACTTTCATTTGTCCTAAAACATTAAATTACTAATTTTCTCAGCTCAAAATTTGATGCACCTAACTGTAAGTTCAACACCTTAGTAGTATTTCATCAACATCATCTAAATCCATTCAGGTTTCATCTAATTTGAATTGCAAATTTCAATCTAAGCATCACAATCAGTCTTCTAAAGATTTAATCGCAATCACAACAATTCAGAAATTCTAATATAGATTGATGTCAATAAATCATTATGTGCAGAAAACTATAAGAATTTGATTATTGATTGCATTCAATTCTATCAAAGGTTACTAGATTGTGGGAGACACAATAGAAATGTCTAAGGAAAGTTAGAATCCACATGCTTGCATTTAAACTTTGCAAGTGTAGGAATCTTATAATGTTGGTAAAAGAACTGCTGAGGGATCACTATCTTATCATGAAATGGACCCTCATTAGTATTAAAATTTGTAGATCATATCACTCCATCATCATGAGGAGTAGAAATCTAATTCATGAAAGTTTAGGACTCGATGCTATTAATCTACAGCTACCTATTAAAATTGAAGTTCCAGATTAGTACCTTGATGAAGGTTTAATACTAGGAATGGATGAAGATTTGATTCCGAAATCTGCCTTGAGTTCATATGTAGACTAAAATCCCTCAACAGCTCCAGAAGTCGACGGAAGAAGCTGGCAAGGAGACTGGAATGCGTCGATGTTATCGACGTGGATGAGGAATGACGGATAGGTTGGCGAAGGATCGAAGAGCGTCGGAATTGCCGTGACTCATCTTTACCTTTATTGCAGACTTCCGAGGGTTGCGGTTAGTTCCGTCAGCTATGGTGAAAGTTTACATGAATGGTAAAGGCTTCTTTGGATACAAGATATTGTTTGCTGCTCAAATGCCGTAGGATTCGAATGCCTTAAAATGCTCCATCAGGCTTTGTTGAAGCACCGCATCTTTTCCACAGGAGACGTCACACCTTATGGAGGCGTCTCTCTTTCAATGAGGCGGCAGGGAATGAAATGACGGTTATTTGCAATGGATCTTCTCTCACCGTATTAAACATACATAAATATTACCGTTATAATTTTGTATAAATTTAATTATATATAATGTATATATACATATAACTGAAGCTAATCATTAAAAATTTGTTATAGTGTGAAACAAAATCGGCGAGACGTTAACATAAAATAGAATTCGGCGGGGAAATCAATGGAATAAACAGAAATTTTGTTATAATAAACACAAAACAAACTTTAGCTAATATTTGACTAATGCACAGGATTGAGTGGGGATGTTAATGTTTTGCTTAGTAACGACCAAGAGTCGTTACATAAACTTTTGGGAGTATTTGATTCTACTAATGATTATGCATATACTTCATTTGTTAGTAGGGTTATAAGCATGAGTTTATTTGAATTAGTAACAGATTGTCAACCTAGAAACTCTTTGGATTAGTGGAGCTATTTGTTGAATTTAAGTCTCTAGTGAACTAGGTTAATCTTTTGCACAATATGTGTGACTTGCATCAGGAGATTGGTAAAAACTTAAGTTTAGCATATGTTGAATGCAATTTTTATTGATTTAGATTAATGACAAATGGAATTTAATATTAGGGATAATGTAAAGGTTTGCATAATTTTGAAGGCTTCCATTTGGGACATTAATGAAGTTAAATGCAAAAAGAGGTGGCCATTTTAATTTAACACAATGTAATGGTGTTAATGCTTCTTACATGCTTGAGATTTTGAAGATTGCTGAATGAAAATCTAACTATTTACCAAGAATTAGCCGCCATTACTATGCATTATCCTATAATTTTGCCCATTGCTAATCTACATTTAACCCCATTTTAGTTACTAATGTACAAATAATTCCAAAGCAATAATTGATGATGAAATAATGTCCACTGTTGATGATGAGTTTCAAATATACTTAGTTTATTGGAATTTGGAAACATAAATATGATATTTACAACTTTTGGTTCATTTTACAAGGAGACGTAATTAGAATCGTCTGTAATGCATTGTATGTATGTCCGGCTCCTATCCACGTCAATTACTATTCATAGCTAACTTGACAAAAGAAAATCTCCAAGATTGAAGATATTCTAAAATCTTCTCATTCGACTCTCGTCTCACAAAGCCTACCGTTTGGACTAGCGTCTCACTCTTTACCTACCCGGAGGGACCGCTTACCCTACATTTGACTAGCGTCTCATCTCCAAGAGCCTTTCTTGCTATTTATTCTAGTAAGCTCAGAATTACATTGACTAGACTTCGTTGACTTCTTCGACATTCTCCCCAGAATACTCGATTTATTTACGTCGACTACTTGAATGAATGAATTATGAAATCGTTATAGGTAATTTTTCTATGCCGTGAACTGGTGGTGGTATTTACATCTACACTCAAAACATATATTGTATGGATTGTTGCCATAAATATTAAGATATTTTTCTATTTTCTATTATTAATTGTTTTGTTTTTTAGTATTGTATTTATGGGATATCTTCTTTTCTTTGGTTTCTTCTTTCAATCATTATTTTAAGTTTCTCCTATCATTGGCTATAGGACCATATTTCATCCCACGATTCGCAAGCTAGAACTGTCAAATTATATCAAATGGCTAGTTATACGTTTACGATAACAACATATGAACCAATAGCTATTGTAGGCCTGGGATTGGGTCTCTCTCAACTCGATATTATTTGGATGAATGAATTAGGTTGAGGTCAACTTAGATCCTGTTTGTGAGCCTTTTCAGGTCAAAATATTTAGGTTAGTCGAAGTATTCAGGTTGATTCAAGTTTTGAAAACAAGATCACTTTTAGAGAGTAAGATAGGCTTGACAACTCTATACTTCTGCAAACATTGCTTACTAGCATGTAATAATATAGTTGCAGCTTTTTTTTTGATAGAAATCATTTAGATTTAATATATATAATACATTAGTTTAATCCTAACATTTTCTTTTTCATTTACATCTTTATTATTCTTGAAACGTTGAACATGCTTTCATTTTTATGGGTTAATGCCAAGTACTTGAACATCAAATTCAAATAACTAGACCATCAAATCAAGTAGTCAAATATCCTTTATGATTCGGTTGGGTCAGACATCCTACAAGTAAAAAACTGCCATCTATAGCTTTAGGATAAAATCAATTTTATGCCAAACTTAACAAGATAAATCTTTGTTATTTTCAAATTAAGTCTTTATTTCGTAACCCAAGCAACTGAATGAATTGGCAAATCCATGCTAAATTTTGTGCCAGCAAAGCAATTAAACTAGAGTAATAATCATAATGATATGCTCTTCACAACCACATAATGATATGTGAGCCACAATTTATTGCAAAAATCATATAAATTGCAGGATTATGACCCAAGAGGTAAGTGTCTTAATAATAAGTTATGCGGTGCCCTATGTGCAACTATTCTATTATGTTAACACTACCAAATCAAATAGTCTATTGCATTGCTAAGATTGAACAATACAATTTTTCTTTGATTAATTATGATTTCATTTTTGAACGATATATTATGTTTTCTTGCACCATTGGATTTTACATAAATTTCTTTTGCTGGTCTTCTGGCTTTATATTTCCTTAAAGTGTCAGTTTTGGATGGCTAAGTCTATTGTTTGTGTTAACCGGATAAGTTGCGCATGCTTTCCTATTTATAAACAGGTAAATTTATGTGCTACTCACATAAAAAGGACTACTTCAAGTTAGAATTATAATGATGGAAGGGACCTTAAATGATGAGTATAACTTATTAAGGGACGGTTCCATGGATCTTAATGACAACTCAAGTGTTCCTCCAATGGCCTTGGCTCTTGTCGCTTTAGGAGCTGAACTGAATGCCCCAGTCCCAGCTCCGCTGCTCCACATGGACTCCAACAATATTGGGGAGCCAGCCATAGGAATGGAATTTGACAGCGATGAGGCAGCAAAGGAATACTACATAGCTTATGCAAATCATGTGGGGTTTGGTGTTCGAATGAATAAGTCACGGCGATCGAGAAAAGATGACACAGTTATCATGCGTCGTTTTGTGTGTACTCGGGAAGGATTTCATTCTAAGAGGGTGATCTACGATGACGGAAAAAAGAAGAGAAAGCGGGGAACTACAAGAGAAGGATGCTTGGCCATGATTGAAGTCATTCGGAAGGATCATGGTAAATGGTTAGTTACTAAACTTGAGACTGAACATACTCATATGGTTGCTTTACCCGATAAAGTCCGCCCACGTGCTGATAATTCTATGATCTCCCCTAATTTGGCGCCAACATTTAGCGAGCCGGGTGGGTTCAATAACTTGAAGAACTTCAACAGGGGGATAAGGGTCAATCCCTTTGGGGAAGGAGGTGAGGCACAGGGCCTTCTAGAGTATTTGAAGAGGATGCAAGCCGAGAACCCGGCATTTTTTTATGCAATCCAAGTCGATAATAACAATTGCCTGACCAATGTTTTCTGGGCTGATGCCAAATCTAGGGTGGCTTATCAGCACTTTGGTGATGCCGTGACTTTTGACACAACGTACAAAAAAACAAAGTACATGCTGCCCTTTGCCACCTTCAGAGGGGTGAATCATCATTTGCAGTCTGTTACATTTGGCTGTGCCTTGCTAATGGATGAAACAAAGGGCTCATATGTTTGGCTTTTTGAAACCTGGCTTGCTGCAATGGGCGGCTGTCATCCTCTCTCATTATTCACCGACAGGGACAAGGCCATGGAAGGTGCTATTTCAAAGGTGCTCCCTAGAACCCGCCATTGTTTCTGCAAGTGGCATATATTTAGCCGGTGTAAGCAGAAGCTGTTCGATGCCTATATGAAATACCCTGCTTTGAAAAGAGAGCTGAAGGACTGCATCAACGTCTCCGAAACACCCGACGAGTTCGAAGCTCGTTGGGATTGCATTCTCGATAAATACAGCTTACGGGAGAATTCGTGGCTGCAATCTCTGTACAAGATTCGCCCGCAGTGGGCTTCAGTGTATCAGAAGAACTTGTTCTTTCCCGAGCTGTCTGCATCCCAAAGACCTGAAAGCCTGAATAAATTCTTCAAGAGAAACTTCAGCACTAAAACCTCTTTGCTGCTGTTCATCTCAAAATTTGACCAAGCCACGGCATGTCAGTACGAAAGGGAAGCACAAGAAGACCTTGTCGCTATGTATTCCAAGCCTCTCCTGAAGACGCCGTCGCCCATCGAACGGCAGGCGGCGGATACGTACACGAATGCGGTATTCGAGAAGTTTCAGGAAGAATTTGTAGAATCGCTGGGGTTTTACGTTGATGAAATCGACAACGGCTCTGTCAGCAAGTATAGTGTGACGAATGAAGCGAACGGCCATAGGAGTTACATTGTCTGTTTCGATGAATCCGCCAAAAAGGCGAGCTGCAGCTGCTGCAAGTTCGAACGCTGCGGCATACTGTGCAGGCATGTTCTGAGAGTCTTTTTTATAGTTGGAGTCCGAACCCTCTCCGAGGCATATATACTTAGGAGATGGACGAGGAATGTATTGAGCGATGTAGTCCTCGAAGAAGGCGTTGCGGAAACCGGGCTCAGTTTCCCGGAGTATCTGATGGCCTGGCACAATGATCTTTGTCTTGATGCTGTTAGATTTAGCGTGGAAGGTGCTGCGTCCTCTGAGGCATATAGAGTGGCTAAAATGGCACTGCAGAAAGCTTTTGCTGAAGTTATATCTGCTAAATGCATTCAGAAGAAAGGGCAGCAGAATCTGCAGAGGTTGGCAAGGCTACAGAAGATGCAGTTTAAGGTTCCTTTGCCTAAGCTGGAGCCCAAGAAATGCCGGCAACCCGACAGAGGCAACAGCGACACGACCCAAAGAAATCCCGGCGATAATGCGTTGTGAGAAGGGATATCTGCATTCTGAACCACTCAAAACGTTGGTGGTAGTAATCATCGAAGGAGAATGCTTTGCTGAGTCACAAATAGTCCAATACATGAGGAGGTAGTCAAAGATAAAATATACGATGTTTCTCCTCTCTTTCTATCCAAACAACCTACGTTTATTTTTTTCACGAATTTTGAACTCAACTCTGGGCAGTGTAGCAGCAAGGCTCATTTTCAAATAAGCACACAGCTCTTTTCGAAACGGGGTTCACTATTGAGGGTGGCTCTTTGTAAATATTCAAGTGTTGGGTGGTATTTCTGTAATTCTCCCTTTTAGAAAATGTAAAATTTTGTATAGTTCATCATTGACTTCATTATCTTCTTGTTTCATGTAAATAATTATTTAATTATTTTATATTTTTGAGGTACTAAATGAGTTATTATTTGAAATTTTGGATTACAACCAGAAAACATAAGGGTTGGTGATATCCCCAAATGCCAGACAGAACGAAACATTCAGAGGTAATACAGCATATTGGAGCAAGGCTTGGATCTTATTGTGGGATGTGAGTGCTGGGGTATATATGTGAATGTGTTAGGGTTTGTGTGTGCATGAAAATGTTACATTGAGTTCTTGAGGGGTTTTGTGTTTGGAGGAGAAGAAAAGAAGCCATCTTCTTTGAAGCTAAAAGCTCTTTTTTGCTTATAGAGTCGTGAGTTTGTAATCCATTCTTCTGCATAATGAATTTTTTTATAGTATTGGCTCCATAAGTTTGTGGTTTTCCATATAAGCTTTCTGAATTTGGATGTGATTGATCTTTATTTTGGATATACTTGTTTTTTGAACAATGTGTGGCAATTTGGTTTGCTTATTTTTGCTTTGCCTGTAATTGAGTTATGGATTCTCTTTGAAGTTAGTAATAATTCCAAGGTTCTGATGTAATTCACTTGAAAACAAAGAATAAATATCCCAACAGCTAGTATCAAAGCATTGTGCATTGGGGTTAAGTTTTAGTAGGAGCAATGATGAATGAAGTAAGATACAAGATTGATAAGTTCAGTAGAATAAACTTTGCATTGTAATGAATGTAGATAGAGTGAAGACAAGTTTAAAATGCTCGATAGAACAATTTTGGGTCTTATCTAACTTTCATTGGTATCTTTAGTTGCGTTTCGTTGAAATATCACAATTAATCTTATGAATGCAATGTCAAGGATGCCTTAGGGTATAGTAGAGACAACCTCCCCATTCAGAGGTCTTACAGTTCCCATATATGTCAATCACAACAAAAACATTCTTGAAACTATCCCTATGTATATTAGTTTGACATCAGAATTTGATCCATTCTTGACACTGTTTTGTGCTTGCATAATGGAGGCTCTAAAATTATTTGGGTTTCTTGGGAGGGCTAGGCATTAATGTAACATTTAGGGATCTTTGTTTGGGGATATAAATAGTAATTAAATAAATATGGATATATTACATCAATTATATGAAACAAAATGTCTAGAGTCAATAAAGTAAGCTATAAAAAAAGTAGCCAAACCACTCATGTGTATCAGCATATTTGTAATTAAACTATATGTGCTAGGAAGGTATTCCCTACCATTAGTAGGGCTCAGGGTGTAGCGAGTCTTGAACAATTGGTTGCCGACCCATTTTTAATGAACACGGTTATCACCTTATTCCTTCATTGTGCGCTAGTAATATTACATGTACATGTTCCAATAAAAATATCTCTAAATAGGTCTAGTATCACTAAAGATTCAATCACTAGAAAATATAATAGAAATTGTACAAAGTTGCAGCAAAGTGCTACAAAACAAAATAGTTTTCTGCATATGCCAATTTTCATAAAAATCCAAGTGCTTGATGCACATTAAAGTAGAAATAACTTGTATTGTAGTGCAAGGCTTTAATCAAAAAAATAATTTTTTTTTGGAAAATTTCATAATCTTTCTTGCTGAATTACAAGTTTTTAAATTATGTTTGTTATTAGATAATTTAGGTATATGTTTATCAATTTTTTTATAAAGTATTTTATTAATATATTAATATAATCAAAATAATATTTTGTGATCAAATATTTCTTTTCTAATTAAATTTATAAGAGATTCTATATTAATTTAATGGAGGTTAGGTTCTAATTTTCCTTGAAGTTTTTAGGCATAAATTGAAATTCACCCTCTTTCTATTCTCTTATAGTATGCTTCTTTAAACGCACTTTCATCTCAAATTACATAAAATGCATTTGACGTCTCCCCTAACCTGATTGATTTGCTTCGCCGCCCCCTTTTCTTCTTGGCACTGAAGTTACTGAAAGCTCGCGTCTCACCCATTCATGTGTTGGCCCTCTGGCAGAGGGCTCCTGCCACGAGGATTGCTTAAGGGAACAAAGGTTCTTCCTAGGTAACACAAGCACAAGGGGTGGTTCATGTAATATCTTCTATCTAGTTGTTTCGGCTATAAGAAATTGCCCGCAGCCAAAAGGAATTGAGTTATACGTGCGCGTTTAGGCATAGGCAACGACGAACATAACGGTAGGCAACGTAGCTGGTGGCCTCGGACCTAATGTTCGAAGGCGTAGAAGCCGGTAGGGGCAGTTCGGATCTAGTGAGCCAACCTAAGACTAAGAAAGAGAAAGAATGTCAGACGTGTGCTATGCCAATTGAGAAAGAAGTTTTGCTCAGGTTAGACGTGCGCTAACGGATCCCATTGATTTTGGATCATCAGATATTAAATAAATCACTGGACTTGATTTCAGGCCGTTGGATCAAAATATTATAGCTCTTGCTCTAGGAAGACCTTACTATCTTAAAATATTTTATCTTGTGGATACTGGAGAGTAATTATTATAGATTATTGATTTAATAATTTTTTGTTGTATATTATCGTAACATTTTTCTTATTATATTCGTGAGGATAATAATTATTTATATATATAATTTGTGATGATAGCATTTATTATATTTGTTAAAATTATATAATATGTTTGGCATCTCGACAAATATTATTTAATCTAATTTTTATGAATAAGATTCAGTATATATCAAAATATATAGATAAAGTGTTAATTTAATGAGTAAGTGATTATTAATTAAATAAAATTTTTTTGTGAGGCTATATACAAAAATAAAAAAAAAATTTAATTATTGTGATTTAAAAATAAGAGGAAGTAAATTATTGTAAATAATAGGAGGAAGTAAATTATTGTCACTAAGAGAGCTAATCTCAAAAATTTTAATATTGTGATTAGGGCTGAGAATTTGATGTGAAACTTGAACTCAAAGAAGTTCCGAGTCTAGCTGACTCGACTCGAAACCAGCCTACTGATCAATGACTCGACTCAAAATGACTTAATGATTCGAACTCGGAAATTTTCGGTTTGAGGGCGAGCCACACTCAGAAAGATCTAACATTAGTTTTCTAAATATTTTTGGAGAAATATATTTTTTTTTTTCACAAAAATTTTCATTAAGTTCACTTTATTTTATTATGCTCATAAAAATATACATTAAAAAATATTTAAGATCAATATAATTTTTTTGTAAAATTTTTTTGGATATATCAAAAATTATTGAAGACTAATAAAATTTTTTTTCTTTTTTTAATTTTTATATATAAACCCGTACAAAAATATATATTTAACCAATAATTTAATTATGACATATTATATATATATTTTGATATATACTATGTAAATATAACAATTCTATTTATAAAAAACAAATATAGTACGAAAGTTCCAGGTGGCCAGCTTCAAGTTGGTAGATTCTTGCTGTCTTAAGTAGCTATGTATGTATGCCTTTTGTCCTTTGAAGGCCAAAGTCTAAAAGGCTTAGTGAGAGATCGCCGGAAATGAAGGTGGCGGTGGTCGGAGGGGGGATCGCCGGACTGGCGGCGGCCTTCGAGCTGTCGAAAGCCGGAGTGGAGGTCGTCATCTACGAGAAGGAGGATCGCGTCGGCGGCCACGCTCGCACAGTCACCGTCGACGGCATCGACGTCGATATTGGCGTCATGGTCTTCAATGGGGTCCGCCACTCTCTCTCTCATCTCTCTAATATTCTTTGAATTGAATTGCTATACCTAATAAATTATTGGTTAAGTACTTTTATTTTTTTATTTTTATTTTTTATTAATTTTGAATATATTTTTTTTAATTTTAAGGATTTAATGATGAGTCTTTATTTTGTTTCCTCAGAGTAGCTAAAATATATTTTTATAATTATTGAAGTTCTTAAAATTAAATTTATAATAATTGACATCAAAATTTTGATTAAAAATTTATTAAAAATTAATAATTATTTAAAAAAAACTATTTATTAAGACATTAAAATATTTTTAATCATAGTGCTAAAATCTTATTATCTAAGAATAGTACTAATTCAAATTTTTTTAGTAGATTTGCACGAGTAAAAATGCATTTTTAGAAATGATTCAAAAAAATTTATCAAATAAGATATTAACATTTCAAATGAATTTTTAAAAATAATATTTTTATTATTTTAATGAGTAATATTATTTGAATTTGTTGATATAATATCTAAAAAAGTCTAACCCAATAAAATTTGAGCATATTTCATTAGTTTTTATTTATTTATATTAAAATAATATAAATATTATTTTTAATATTTATATTGAAATTATGTGCAAATATTATTAGATAGTTTTTTTAGATCAAAATTCTTAAGATGAATTTTCTTAGATATATAAATAACATTTATGGAACATCAACTGTTTCAAAAATAATTGAACAATTGGGCCCGTTTTGCTCTAATTTTCGCAAGCGCTTTCACGTGATTTTGGGGCCATCTGCTCTCTTCATTAGTTCGTCCTTGAAGTCGGTCTCCTGAAGCCTCCGCTGTTCGCCTTCATTAGATGGAGCTTCCATGGTTAGATTTTTTTTTCTTTTTTTGAAATATTGTGATCGGTAGTTCTTCTAATGCTCCTCAGAAGAGCACATGCAGTTAATAATTCTCATGCAGTAGAAGGAAAATCGAGATTGATACTGCCATAATAGAACCCACTTAGGCTTAATGCCCCTCCTTTCTGGCTAAACTGTTTTTCCAACCGTAAAAACCATTTAAATTACTTTTCAAGCCAATAATAGGAGCAATTGATTGCATCAATTGATCAATATATTCAAACTCCTAAATGAAGAACTTAGATTACGCTCATTCTAGATGTGACTTGAGCGACCACACTCACAGACTACAAGTATGCGCGTTTGCACCATTTATATCAGTTTACATCGAAACTAGAGAAATATTTGGGGGAAAAAAGAATTATATTTGAATTTAACAAAGGCTTCCTCAGCAATCTAAATACCTCAGGGCATATGAAAAATAAATTGTTTTGAGATTCAACCTCGCATTGGAAAAAGCAACAAAGTGTGTCACAATGCACTCCTCTCTCAACAAGCAAACTGGTTTTGAAGCCTGTTCTTATAGTTTTTCATATACATGCAAATTTCAATTTATTGCCTTCAAATCATATGAATGTCTTCTGCCAAACTATAACAAGTCCATTACTAGAAACTTATAAGCATCAGCTAAACGTAAACTGGTTTTCTTACAAATCCTAAGATCCATATTTGGGGAGTGTTAGGTCAAAACATTGACACAAATGAATTAGTGCATGCAATTTCTTATCTAGTTTGATGCGACAGATTGATTTTATATTTCCTCTTCATGGAGTTGCAGTTATGTAGATCCACTGGCGATGTCTCACGCACATGGATCTCTCATCACATTCAATCATAAGATCGTCTTTAGTCGATCTTCTACGAGCCCTCTTGACTTCAGACCTCAACAGTGATTGTGATGGGGTGATGTGTTTACTGCAATGCACTACCTAGTTATGTTCTGAACTCGATGTGGTTCAAGAATATCACATAAGTATTTTCGTGATCATGAATAGTTGTGCAGATGAGTTTGCTACAAATCTTCTTAAAAAAGCTATTCATATGTCTAAGCAATAGAGTACTTCTTAATTTAGATTACGAAAACATGAGTCTTTCACGGCTAATCATGCATCGAATTTTTGACTGAAGTTTAGAAATCAAGAAATGAAGCTATGTGATTGTTTCCTTGCTAAATATTTTTTTGTTAAAAATATATCATAATAATTCATCCAAATAGATATATCTTTTGAGTATAAATTCACTTTAACTTTACCAAATAAAGACTACGTTTACATTGCATAATAAAAAATTACAAATCTATATAACTGAGTCTAACTCTCTCCAACAGGAGGATTTAGGCTGCCATTACAAATGATAAATACAAATAAATAAAATTAAAGCACAGGAGAGAGATTCTTTGTTACAATAAATAGAATAAACTAAAAGAAGAGATATAATACATTAGGAACTGCTATTCGCATTCTCTAAGTTGTTTTTTCTTTCTTCACTTTACTTTGAAGCTCCTTCCTTTTGTTTTTAGACTTTTTCTCTTTTTTTGTGGCTTCCGTCTTTTTGAGAAAACTCCCAAGAATATTGCTTTGGTGGCTAGGGTTTTCTCCTTCTTTGAGAAAAAGATCCCCCTTTTCTTTTCTTCTCTTAAATATCTTCTTTCTAATCTTCAACCTTGGGGGTTGAATCACTTAAATCTCTCTGATTCCTTACTTTTTTTCTTCTTTTAATCAGTCTTAGAAGTTGAAGGGGTTAATTAATTAATTCTTTGAATACTCCTCCCTTTAATCAATCTTGGGAGCTAAAGAGGTTAATTAATTAGGTCCCTTAAATATTTTCATCTTTTGACCATTCTGGATTACTGTGCTTTCTGGACAGCGGGCGCCAGGGCACGCCTGTCATTTGTGGTTTTGTCTGTATTGAATGCTCTAGGTCTCATTCTGTAAATCAGCGCCAGGGCGTACTGTAGCACATGTACACCGGGAACGAGGCGTTGTGCGCATGCCCAGTGTCCGGCTTCTGGGTGCCTGGTTTCGGGGCTGAAAGACAGGGCGTGCCGTTGCGCCTAGCCCTCTGTTCCTTGGAATAACAATTTTGTCTTTTTTGCTAAATTTTCTCTCCAGTGTTGCAAAAATATAAAACATGTAAAAAGAATTTAAAATTGTAATGACCCACTTAAGTGATTATAAGTGAAATTCTTAAACATCGAGACACCTTTTCAGATAACAGTGGAGTTCCTGATAAGAGCTTCAAAGTTAAGCGTGCTCATGTGGGAGAACTCTCAGGATAGGTTAAAGTGCTACATGGTTGTGGGTACCTCTTGAGCCTGTAGGGGTCACCTCTAGTACTATCTATCCATTGGATGGTTATTGGATGTGTGTGAGGACCCAGTGCTGGGTCAGCGGAAGCTAATCTAGTACCGGTTGTTGTGGGTGTGATAAAATAACAGCAACAAGTCCTCTAGCCGCAGGATCATATTGAGTGATTTAAGAGATAAATATATAGACATTAAACATAACTCATTTATTCATAAGTTCTGATTACAAAAGTTAAAATAGAAGAAAAATTACAAACTTTATAAAAGAAATAGATAGAGTCAAAAAGAAAGCGGTGGATCAGCAGGTAGCAGTATCAGCACTGCTCAGTTCTTAGCACCTTTTCTCAAGAATAAACTTCTGATCTGGGCACGTTTCAAAAGTGCAGGCATTCGAATACCAGTTAGTTGTGAAACTAAGTACTGATAGATGTCATCTTTACAAATGTTAAATAATAAGCAAAATAATCAATATTTGATAGAAAATAAAAGTTGTACAAACGTATCCTTGCAAACCTGTTTCAATTGCACTTGAAACTTAGCATAAAAATAATTGCAGTCACAAAAATAAATACAGAATTTTTAGCGCTTGATATCTGAGGCAAAATATGATTTTGTTGGGCAAGTACAAAATCGAGGAAAAGGGGGTTCATTTTTGTGTTACGTATCTCAACTTCCCTCTATACCTGCCCCCTCAAAGGCTTATCAGTATAGGCTCCTTATGACTCCCGATGTCGGACAGCCCCATCCTAGCGGTTGTCTGATCAGACAAAAAGTATAAAGCAACATGGAACCCTTGCTTTTCACTTATCCAAATTTATTCATATATCATTTTATGTGACTTTAAAAAGTACTTTTATCAAATTTGTGCGATGCTAAGCAAAAAAAGCATATTTAAACAGAAATAATAAAAGACATTTGGTACCTTGTTCTATAAGTTCAAAATTTCAACAGTACGACAGTTCGATAGTTCGACAATTCGGATGAGTGACAGTTCGCTCAATCTGCATTTAAGTTTTTGATATTTTAAATTAGCCTTTTTTTAGCCAATATTATTATCTTTGTTTCTATTCTATTTTTTTTTCATTTTCTCAACTTGATAGAAGTCTGTATTTTTAAGTTATTGATATGGCAATAATATTTATAATAGCATTATTATTATCATTTTAATAATAATGATAATGATAATAATAATGTATGAAAGACTGAATGGAAACGACTGCATAAATTGCAGAACGTAATAATAATAATAATAGTAATAATAAGAAAATGAAAATGACGGAATTAAAATGCTTGAATTGAAATAAACAGTATGGAAGTAATAGTCATTTTTTAGCATTTATACTGTTGTTCATTATTAATTAATGATATCAATAATAATGCAATGACATAATATAATAGTATATTTAGTAATAAGAAATGAAATAAAAGAAATAAAATATTAAAAATCTCATATTATTTTCTTACTCTTTTCCTTCTCCTGTTACCTAAAGCTGGGGTTGCCGAAAGCCGGAGGGAGGCCGGACGTGGCTGAAGGGAGCTGGCAGGAGGTTACCGGGGCAGCGGGGACTAGTTGACCGGATGGCTGGCTGGCTGGACGAGGGAGGGCTGCTGGCTAAGGAAGGGTTGCAGCAGGAGGGGCTGCTGCTTGCTGGACGGCAGGAAGGAGAGGCTGGGCTGCTAATGGTTGTGGGAGAGGGAGGAGAAGGCTGCTGCTGTGTGGGGAGAGGAGGAGAGGCTGCTGCTGTGTGGGGAGAGGAGGAGAGGCTGCTGCTGTGTGGGGAGAGGAGGAGAGGCTGCTGCTGTGTGGGGAGGGAAGGAGAGGGCTGCTGTTGTGTGGGGAGAGGAGGAAAGGTTGCTGCTGTGTGGGGAGAGGAGGAGAGGCTGCTGCTGTGTGGGTGGGGGAGGAGAGGGCTGCTGCTGTGTGGGGAGGGGAGGAGAAGGCTGCTGCTATGTGGGGAGGGGAGGAGGAGGGGCTGCTGTGGGCTGGCTGGGAGAGAAGGGAGAAGAGGGCTGGCTGTGGGGAGGAGAATGAGGGAAAGGAGGGAGTATTAATAGAGAAAAAGGAGAGGGAGGGAGAGGAATAAGGGGATAAGGGGTTAAGGGAAACTTAAAGTGTCATTAAGGTGCTAATTAATGCTTTATGGGTAGAGGAATATTCTGCCTTAATAAAGGGGTTAAAGCGGGGAAAGAAGGGTTTAGGAAAATTCTTAAAAAAAAGAATTTATATAATTACTTGAACTTAAATTATTCGTATTTTTCCTCCGTTTGACGTCCAAAGATAACGAAATCTGACACCGAGGTGTGTTACGATTTAACGAACACCCTCGCGCCAAAATTTTTTGATTCGGATAAATATTTTATTTTATATTAAATTTTGAGGTTTAAAAACTTCAAAAATTAACCACGATCAAACCGGCGCTCAGAATTTGATGAAACTTTTCGAGTTGTCTTTAAATAATGTACTTAACATGACGACACTGAAATCAATGAATTTTGACACATATTTCAATGTTCTTGATTTATTGGATTTAATTAATTCAGAAAAATAAAGCGGGAGTTTTCGTTATCCGAATTTTCTCAAACTATGGTACTTTGATCTAAAAATTATTTCTATCTAATGGAAATTTTGTTTGCCCTAATTTGAAATTCCCCGGGGTCCTGATATTTGAAGCGGGTTTTGACCTAATTTGAAAAAGTAACGATATTGGGTCGTTACACTGTGTGTGGTTACTGACGCGGGCAGCAGTTACTTAAGTTGGAGAGATTGTAATGACCAACTTTAGTAATAATAAGTGAAGTTCTTAAACATCGTATCGTTTTTTCTGATAATGGTGGAGTTCCTGTTAAGAACTCTAAAGTTAAGTGTGCTCAGGTGGGAGCACTCCCAGGATGGGTGACCTGTTGGGAAGTTATTTTTTGATGACAAAACCGTGAGGCCTTTCAAGCCAAAGCGGACAATTCCTTGGTGCTCAAGAGTTTGGGCTGTTATAAAAATAGGCTAATCAAAACACACATAAATTAATGTACAAAATACTATAAATATGGGTTCATCAGTAATTGCACTGAATAGGATTAATCATACCTAGTCAAACTTATCATTGAGTCAATGGGGATGATTTTTTCTTGAGTTAACTCTTGAAGCCAAGAAGAGTTATTCACAAAAAGGATCCAAATGAAACAATTGGTTATCTAGATATTTTCAACTTAAGGAGTCAAAAGAATGCTTTATTAGAGCAATTAGGCACAAGATTGGATCTAGTTACATTGCCACGTCATGTATTATGTCCAATTTGATGAATTATTAAGGAAGCTGAGATGATAGTTGATCGACGTCGCTGGCTGAATTTTGTTATAATGAATCAAAATATGAATGAGGTGATTTGTGATGTCCCATTAGATATTTGCTAGATAATCCTTGAAAGCCTTTACTTTCTACAAGAGGGTACAACTGTATACTTTGATACAAAAAAGCATAGCATGTGCATGGATTAGCCCGTCCTACTTGCTCATTTATCCACTTCTGGAGACAAAAGAGAAGAAAAAATGTCCAGAAAAGGTTAGGAAAAGTTGGGTTGAATTTTTTTGTTGTTTTTTAAAAATAAAGTAGTTTGACAATTGAAGGCTCATTTTAGAAGTTCTTTATGTAATTTTGTGGATTAAATGATGAAGTGGCTCCATTTCAAGAGCTCCTTTTCATTATATATATAATCAGTAATGCCTCTATTCATTATGATTGAAGCTGTTATACATGACTATAATTTCACTGTATTTGTTATAGCTTAATTATTTGATAGCCTTTTTATTCCAATCAACTTGCCAACATCACTTTTCTTTTGCAACACTTGAAAAAATAATGTTAGTGCAATTATTTCATTTTGCCATTTTCTAATTAGTTTATATACATATTTATAGATATATGTGTATAAAATTTTTGCATATTTGACAGGTCACATATCCAAATGCGATTGAAATGTTTGAAAAAGTCGGTGCTGAGATGGAGATCTCTGAAATGTCTTTCTCCGTAAGTTTAGATGGACGAAAAGGTTGTGAGTGGGGAAGCCGTAATGGATTGGCTAGTTTGTTTGCACAGAAAAGTAACTTGTTAAATCCTTACTTTTGGCTCATGCTTTATGAAATCAGAAAGTTCAAAGATGATACCCTTCGGTAAATGTGCTAATTTATTTTATATTTTTGATAAAATCATAAAATTCCAGATCTAATTTGTTTCCTTATAATATTTTATGTTCTTAAGGTATCTCGCAGAGCATGAGGAGAACCCTGATTTGGATCGAAGTGGAACATTAGGGCAGTTCATAAAGTCTCGTGGGTATTCCATGCTGTTTCAGAAAGCTTATCTTGTGAGAACGTTGGGCAGTTTTAAACAGAGCCTGGTTCAACTTTTCTTCCAATGCATTTTAGAACTACTGCTTTGTGTTGAAAGACTTTTTCTCATTTATGTATGCAGATTCCAGTATGTGCTTCAATATGGTCTTGTCCTTTTGAAGTGGCAATCGACTTTTCAGCTTACTCTATACTGTCCTTTTTCTGTAATCATCACCTTCTACAGGTTTGATATCTATGATCATCCTTTGTTTAATTTCTTTTAATGATACACATGTAATAAGATTTGGTATATGTGTTTGATTCTAAAAATTCTTAAAGCTGAATATACTATGCTATTAAACTAAATTATTTAGCTGTTTAGATGATTTTGAAGAAATTGCTTGGTTTATATTTATATTAAATTTTAATTATGTAATTAATTAATCAATCAGTTAAGTAATTAATTAATATAAGTATAGACATCTCATTGTAAGTGTTAATGCTTGAGAAGTTATTATTAAGTAAATAACACAATTGCGAATGAGTATAAATATTGTAATAAACAAAGATTTAATTAATATAAATAATTAATATGAATAATTGATTAATTAATATGAATAATTAATCAATTAATATACTTAAATTAATCTACAAAATTAATTATAATAAACATTACATGGTATTATGCTTGAATATTAAATATATTTAATATTATTATTTATAATTAGTGTAATTAGTAACATAATTAATATACTAAATTTATGGAATCAAAGTTAATTGTTACATTTAATAGATTATGATTTACATAATTAATAATAATATAATTATAATTAGTATAAATAATTAAAATTTGTTTATCTAATAATAATTATTAAAGTAATTTTGTTAAATTTAATATAATTAAATAATTAATTAACATCATTGTTTATACTTTGTAATTGATTACTATTATAATTAATTGATTTAATTTTTTTATTTTTATAGAAAACATAAGATTTAATTTGTTAGATAATGAATTAAACAATGTAATTGATTAGTTATTATTTATGTTATTAGTTAATTGTAATTAAAAGTTAATTAGAATATAATTATATATATATATTTAATTTATGTTATTTGTTAATATATATATATATATATATATATATATTAGTAAAACAGGAACTTTTATTAGTCTAAAAAACACGATTACAAAATCGGGTTGGCAGTTTAAAATAACAAACTACAGATGATAAAAAATTAAACCCTGCACCCAAAGAAAAAAGCACAGGGCATATACCCAAAATGTGGTCTTAGAAGAAATATAATGCATGCACAAACCAAAAAAGTAAACCACACCACGATCACACAACACAAACGCAACAAAGAAACAACCACAACTTAAAAACAACCAAGGTTCATAAGAAGGACGTAGCAAGGCTTCGCTGAATATGTTAACTTGCCAGTGTTCAGATAGTAAGTACACATAGCACCGACTAAAGGAGAGATTATTGTAGCTAGCATACCGACTGAGATAGCAATTTTTAAGGCAATATTCGATCGAATTTCTCACCGATTCTTCAAATAGTAATCAATCTTCTAGCAGATGAGGTAACAACAATGCTTGACACTTGGTAAACACAAACCGCTCACCGATGACAGATTCTGAGCCAGACTGACTAACACCTTCCAAAAAAGACTTGTCGGTAGACGGAATAAAATGAAAAAAAAGACTTAAGTAAGATGTGCATTTAAGCATTATGGGATGATTGTAAATATAAATTTTTTCTTCAAGCTTGAGTTAAACTTTCATCATTGTTACCTTCATAAAATGAAAAAAAAAAAGAGATTTATGCAAAAATGTTAGCAATTTATAGAATTGTTAATTTATTTAAAAATAATCTCCATAAAATTAAGTTTTCATATAATATAGATGAAAAAACTTACATGGTACTGTTTTGGTTTGAAAAGAATTGAAATACTATGTTGGGCTTTTTATTTAGTCTCTGGCTAAATCAGATAATTTTTAAGAGCTTTGGACTTTTAGGAATTAACTTATTCTCTTGAACTTTGAAGTTGCTACTTTTGATGACAATTTTATTTTATTTTTATTATTTCGAGTTATGAGCAGCAGTTTTAATGCTAGATTCTCAAACAACTTTACTAGTTTAGTTATAATAACTTTAAACAATGGGTTTTCATGCAATTGATTCTCGTCGGCTTTTAAAGTCGTTTCAGCAATTTCAAACAAGCCCTATTGCCATACCATAAAATTTCTACTCTAATAGTGAGACAATTAATAAAGCCGTTTCTTCAATATTTGTTGCAAGTTTGCAAGAAATGATAACTAGTCTTAGAAATATCTGAGATAAAGTATACAAATTATGAACTGTCAATGATATGTGACTTATTGACTCAGGTAATCTTCTCTTATGATAGATAATAGATGTGGCCTGTCGTATTTATTTCAACAATTTCTGTGAGGCATATATATTGGTTTAGTCTATTTTGCGATATCATGTTGTATTAAAGTTACTGCAGTGAAAGTAAGATGTGAATTGAGAATGATACATAGCATTAAAAGAACAAATTTGCTAGTCTTAATGCATAAACTTGGGCACTTTTTTCTTAGTTACAGATATTGTTTGTTAGGAACAAAAAATATAAACAATTACACTTTCTTTCATAAATGTTTGTTGGGAGTGAATTGATTATTTATCTAAGCATTGGAATAACTGATGTCATTTTTTATGCTTAAACTCAAACACTTTGTACACGAGTCTCATAAAATTGTTAAAGCAACAATGGTTAATTTTATTAAAACATTGCTCAATATTTGGCAGTGAGGTCAAATACGCAGCAACAAAGTTTATTGGTGGGGTGATAAAAGAGAGATCACTTCATGTTGGTGAAGGAGAGTGGATATGTTTCTTAGATGAGTTTAGGCTATTTCAACATTTTTGGTAGCATATACTGGTTTTCCAACTGAAAGTTTGTCATAAAGTAATTAAATACTGTAATAAGTGTTGAGTTTTTGATTGTTTTGTTTATAAACATGATTGTTTCCTCAAAGCATACAGTATAAATTTAGGTTTTGGTTAAAATTAGGTTATCAAGGAAAATAAATAAATATTAAATTTTTGTATTTAGGTGAAGATTTTTCATTTAAATCCTACATTAAATATTAAATGATCAATTACAAGTTGTTGCTCAAAACAATATATGTCTTGTAGAGAAAACTGCAGATTATACTCATTTTTGTAAGATCACTGCAGCAAGTATTATTGACTAAACAACTATTAATTTTTTTATGCATTTTCAATACAGCTCTTCGGTCGGCCTCAATGGCTCACATTTAAGCATCGTTCACAAGACTATGTCAATAAGGTTAGTTATTATTCTCTTGACAGCTAATACTTACTGTTACTATTTCTTTTCTAGGTTGATATCTTTTACTTAACATTCTTGCATAAGAAAAATATGAAACATTTAGTTTTTCAGTTAAGAGAAGAGTTAGAGGGTAGAGGTTGCCAAATTAAAGTGGGATGTGCAGTACAATTGGTATCTAGTACTGATTATGGTAAGCGATATTTCCACCAATATACTTATATATATATATATATATATATATATATATATATATATATATATATATATATATATATATACTTTTTGTGAGTGCTTATTCTTGCTATGGATGCTTCAAACTGGCTTGAATTTTGATATTTTTTATTTTGCAAGAGCTGACACAATTTGTAGATCATATTGACTGTTATTTATTTATTTTTTTCAATAATTTTAAAATTTATTTTTCACTTGAGTGCTTTAAGATTTAGAATTCTTATCAAAATTAAAGCTTGATTGTATAGGATTTTTATGATCCCCTCATATATCTCGTACCTTAAGATGCGCAGTTCAAAAATTTTGTAGACAAGATTATGAACTTCCTCTCATGGCCTTAAACTGGATATGCTTGCCATTAATTTTATTTGATATTTTTTTTTTTTGAAAATAATGGGTATCAAAGCACTAAAGAAATTTGTTCACATGAGTTTTATTTTTATTTAAAAAAATTAAGTTTTTTTTTTTAGTATTTTCATTTTTTATTTCGAATGGACCTTAGTGCCAAAGGTAAAAGTTGTTGCCATTTAACAAGAGGTCATTGTTGGAGTTGCTTAAACCTTATAATATAAAAGGATATCTTTTGTATAAGTGATTTCAATGCAAGAATAATGAGAGTTGAAGAGATATAATTTGATTTTAGTGAGTTTATGAAAGCAATTATTGATGCATAAAACTAGCATTTGAAGGGCTAAATGAGAAGTTCGATAAAATTGTTGTTTGAAGAGCTATACAAGAAATTGGGTACTATTGAGAGAGACATATGTAAGTCAAATTCAAATAATGAAACTAAAAACTTTGTGCATTTAAGAATAGTTGTTAGATATTACTTCTTACTTTTTTGGGTTGGGGACATTCAATAGATGGATCATCATTTTTAGAGTTTCTTCAATGGTGGTAAATATGATTAATAAGAGTGAATTGGGTAGCCTCAACATACTGTTTAATGCATTTTCATTTGACGGGCAAATAAACTGGGTTTAGAATGCTTTTAATAAAAGAAAGAGTAATAAGATTGTGGATTCAATAGCAGTGTGCATGAAATTTCTTGAGTGATGAATTTTTTCTTGACTCAACATGCTATTTAACATGATTTTGTGTAACGACCCAATGTTTTTACCTTGTAAATTAGGTCAAATCCCGCCATAGAAATTAGGATCCCGGGGAACTTCAAATTAGGGCAAAAAATCCTTTAGATAGAAATAAATTTTTAGAATAAAGTGCCTTAGTTTGGGAGAAATTCGGATGACGGAAACTCCCGCTTAAATTTTTGAATTTTCTTAAATTTATTAAATCAAGAACATCAAAATACTTGCCCGAATTCATCAATTTTCATATTGTTATGTTAAGAACATTATTTAATAGCTGTTCATGAAGTTTCATCAATTTTGGATCGTCGGTTTAACCTAAATTAATATAAAATAAAATATTTCTCCGAATAAAAAATTTTCGGCGTGAGGGTGTTCGTTAGGTTGTAACACACCTCGGTGTCAAGTTTTGTTGTATTCAGACGCCAAACGGCGGAAAAATATGAAAAATTTAGCTTTTAAATTTCTTTTATTTTCCTTTAAAAATATCTTCTCCCCATTTCCCTTCTCCTCCCAGGAAGAATCAGCACTTCTTCCGCGCCTAAAGCTTAAAATTTTAGAAATTAATAGAAAATAAAATATTTGTCCGAATCGAAAATTTTCAGCGCGAGGGTGTTCGTTACGTCGCAACACACATTGGTGTCAAGTTTCGTTGTATTCAGATGCCAAACGACAGAAAAATACGAAAAATTTAGCTTTAAGTAAATTTCTTTAATTTTCCTTTAAAAATCTCTTCCCCCCATTTCCCTTCACCTCCCAGGCAGAATCATCGCTTCTTCCGTGCTTGGGAGGGCCCCACTGCTCCGTCTCTCCCTCTTCCCCCCTTCTTCTATTTAAACCCCTCCCCTCCTTCTTCCCCCCCACAAAACCTCCTCCGAACACCAGCCAACCCCCTCTCCTTTGCTGCCAGCCTCTCTTCCAGGCAGCCGCCAGCCCTGACAGCCACCCCGGCAGCCATCCCGGCCACCTTTCAGACCCTCCAAACCAGCTAGCTCCTCTCTTCCCCTTCCTGCATCCCTCCCCTTCCAGTAGCAACCCTCCTCTTGCCGACCACCAGCCAGCCACCATTTCGGCCACCTCCTGCAGCCGTCCGGCCTTCCGGCAATACTATCTTAGGTAAGAGGAGAGGGAAATAAGGTAGAAACGAGGAGATTTTACTATTATGTATTCTTTTCATATATACTTAATAATCATTATTATGAAAATAAATATTGTAACCTTATGTCATCACATTAGCATTATTTTCATTAATCAATAATGATAAATAACTGCAGCATTTGTTATAAGATCAGGTACTTTTCATTCTAATGTTTTATCATTTCCATCATGTCTTTTACTTTTGTATATTATTATTATTATCATAATAATAACGCTAACCTAATGTAAAAGCAAAAGAAAAACAGAATGGAAAAGAAGATAATAATTACTCCTAAGAATATTGGCTAAAAAGCTAATTAAAAATATCCAATTTTGATTACAGATCCAAAAGTTAAATTATCAAACTTTGGATCTTAAAGAACAAATGTATCCAGTATATGATATATATTTTATTCGTGGTTGTCACTAGAAAAATGATGTCAAGTAACCAACATTATTTTATTCGTGGTTAGTTAATGGAAAAAAAATATCAAGTAACCAACATCTTTGTTATAACACTTGTTGCAGGAAATTTTTATCTCTTTCGCGCTATTTCCTTATTCTTTCTGCATTTTATGACATTCTTATATCTGCTAATCGCATTTTTGCTTTTATAAAATGTAATATTATTTTGTTTACTGTGGTACTTAGAGTATTCTCTAATTATTGGGAATTCTATTCTTGGTATTATTTTTTGTACAATACCAGGTCAGGTTCTTCTGGGAGATCCTGAACAAGAACTTTAAAATTTTAAATTATCAAACTGCCGATGGATCTACGATGACGCTACTTTAACTTTTATTTATCTTTTATTTTCTCTTTATTTCTAAAAAAGAAAGGTTGAACAATGTTCGTGATGTACGATGAAGATTTTTGTATTATGCAATTTTGAAAGAATGAAAAATATTTTTGGCTTTTGTATGTGTATGCTCTTTTCTCTCCAATTGCTCAATATGATACTACGATATATAACCACCTGAATGTTAGGACATCACATTTTGAAAACTAGAAAAGTTCATATGATTAAAGTGTTGCATTGTTGATTTATAAAGTAAAGTTTAATTGATTAGTCGTGCAAATTATAGAGATATTACATTAATGAGTTATACTTTGAGGCTTTGGGAGAGTGTCCAAAAATATATAATGATTGTATAACATAATTTCATATGGTTAATTTGGTATTATTGCATATATAGTGGCTATGATTGTTATACATTTAATATGATGTTTTATTGAGAATTTGAGTGGGAGAAAGATTTTTTATTTGATGTTCATTGATTAGAAAAGGTTTAAAGTAAATTGTTAAGAGAAGTTTTACTTGTAAAATAGTGGAAAGAAAAGGAGTTGAAGTTATTAAAAACATTAGTGTAGTCACATATGTTTGGATGAAGGTCAGTTGTCATTTCATTTCCTCATTTCAATTGGATTATTTTAAGGATCAGTTCCAAGTTTGTTTTTTTATGTTAAGATGCTCTAACTCTACGTAGTTAAGAGGAGGTATTTTGATGCATGCTATTTGCAAATGATATTTTTCTTATTCACAAGACTTGAGATAGGGTTAAATGAAAACTCTAATTATGGGGAATTACTCTAAAACTTAAGGGTTTCATTAGTAGATTCAAAATAAAGTATGTGTAATGCAAGTTTACTCTTTGAAGTTATATTATCAATAATATTAAAATTAACACTCATTTTATAAAGATAAGTGGGAGGTTCAAAAATCTTGGTTCTATTATATAAACTAGTGGTGCAATAGAGGGCAATGTGAATAACATGATCCATGTAGGATTGAAGAAATGGAGGGCGCTTCCATTGTGATGTGCAATTGAAAAACCTACTCAAACTTAGAAGGAAAGTCTTATAAGTCTGCTACAAGATGAACATTTTTGAATTATGCAAAATGTTGGCTTGTAAAGTAGAAGCATATATATATAATATGGTTGTGGAGATAGTTTCTAAAATGAATGAGTGGTTATACATGAAAAGATATATTCAGAAATTAGTGCACTTGTTGCATGGTCGGGGTTGCTCCAATTAAGATAAGCTCAGAGAAAGTTGTCCTTGATATTTTAGACATTTAATTCTTCATCCCAATACCTAGAAAATTTGAAATTACTGGTTGTCCAGTAGCACGTGACAGAATGATTAAGTAACTAGTAACTAAAACAAAATCATTCATCTCTTCTCTAAGAGCCTTCCTTTCTTCAATCAATTTTCTCATATTTAAGAATAAATGGGGTACATCGAAGGTACTCATAGGATCATTAAAGGGAAAATTAATGTGAAAATTATCAAAATAATCTTTTGACTCTTGCAAAATATTCAAATAGTTCTTAACTTGTAAATGTTCCTTTGGTCCCTTGACTCTTATTTAAGGGGCTGTTTAGCATGAGAAAATATGAGAAATTTGAGTTTAAAGTAATTTGATTACAGTGGAATCTGTTTATAATGTAATCATATTATTTTACTGTTGTTTGATTTTCTTATAAAAAATTTAACTTTTTCTATTTGAAATGAAGTAATTCGTGAGTGTGGTTTTTTGAGTAAATAGGAGGGACAAAATTACCCCACGATTTTCTTACAGTTAATTTGAGGAATTGATTTTTCGATTTCGAGCGAAATGGATTTTGAACGAAATGGATTTTGAATGAAATGGATTTCGAACGAAATGGATTTTGAATGAAATGGATTTCGTTCGAAATCAAGAAATTGATTTCATTCAAACATTCTCGAAATCGTGAATTTATTTGAAATCAAGAAAGGCTCGGGGAAGGCTTTGCACGACAAAGTCGTGTACGAACGACGAAACCGTGGACAGAGAAGATGAACTCGAACGACGAAGTCGTGAACGAACGACGCTCATTTAGGGTTTAGGCGTTTGTTCGTTGAAACAAGAGCTTCCGTTCGAACGAACAAACGAAACCTTCCATTCGAACGAATATAACCTTCCGCTCGAACTATAGAACGAAAGTTTTTGTTTGAACAATCCTTTTACTTTCGCTGCGTGCTTTCCTCTGCATATTCTCGGATTTCGCTCAATTTGAGCATAATCCATGTACTTCTCTCTTATATATACTAACGCAAAATCAAATTGCAGTATAAAAGTTTTTCACCGTTTTACTTCATCACAAATGCCGATAATTTCAAATTTTCCGAAAATATTTTAGCTCATAAGTGTTTTTTTTGTCCTCCCAATCGTCACCTTCCGTTAAGTTTGAGCTAAAATCGGCATTCCAACGACTGGCCGATTCCAGTGGGAATCAGTCGCTGGATTCAGTGGCCATTTCCAGTGGTATTTTTGGAGGGAATCGACTACTGAGTCCGACGATCGAATCCCATTAGTTTCAATGGTCGGGGAATCCAACGGCTGAAATTCCTGCTGAATCTTGCTGTAACGTATTCCGGCTCAAACTTAACGGAAGGGAACAATATGTTGTTAACGAGAGTCAAGGTGCCAAAAAGAATAGTTATAAGAGTCAAGGTGCCAAAAAGAATAGTTATAAGAGTTAAGAATTATTTTGAATATTTTGCAAGAGTCAATTGACCATTTGATAATTTTCTCAATCATTAATAATGATAAACTTGTTAATCATCATAAATTACATTATGAAATTTGCATCTAATAGCTTTATTTCTACAATACTCCTCATTGTTGGCACTTCAAAAAAATGGTTGAGAAATATATTTTGGTTAAATTTACATTTATTGCAGGTTGCTCTGTTCTCACATCAAATGGTTTGGAAGAATATGATGAATGTGTAATTTCGACTAATGCACCAGACGCTGTTAAAGTTCTTGGAGAACAGATATTGTTTGATGAGTTGAGAGTTCTTGGTTCTTTTCAGTATTTTTATAGGTATGCTTGGATATTCCTTACTTTGTTTTTGTTAACATTTGGTTACTATTCTAAAATATTTTTACCAATTACTGGGATTTTATTATAAAAAACGAATTACAACCAATATATCTTAGTCCCGTTTTTGTAAATAAGATATGTAAACCTTTTGTGCAACTTAATGTTGGTTTGTTTCTTCAATAGTTTTTGACAACTGATTTAGACAAGCAGTATAGATTGTACATATGTGAGGAATTATCTGCTTTCAACACTTATAATCTAACTTAATTTGGCTATTTTACTTCTAACCAAAAATGGGCAATTTAACACTTTCCTGTTTGAAAGACTTTCAGGTCTGAAGGAAAGGATATACTAAGGATGGCTCATTAACTGAGAATGAATAGAGCAAAACATGAAGGATTGTGACTTATTATAGATGAGATATTTAGGTAGAAAACCTATGAAACTTTTAAAATTGTGTGGGTTGGGCTTCTCAATAGCTTCGTTTCTTGAGGATACAAAAAATGCTAAATATTTTTATATTTTAGAACATAACCTAAACTGTTTATTTTCATTTCCACTTCGTATTAGTTTAAAAAATTCATTGTCTTCATTTTTGTTTTTGAGCATTTTTTCATTATTATTAAATAATTGCTTAGGTGATGTAATAGTAAAAATCTATGATGGGATTAACTTTGCCAGTTAATCAGTTAAGATGCCCTAGGAATTTTAGAAGTGTTCTATTAAAATTTATCTGTAGGTCTAAATACAATAGAAGAGGCGTTCATTTGTGCTCAGGGTAACAAATCTATCCAATCTTCAACATTAAATGAAACTCAACTTGCCCAAGCAAGGAATTTTAGCCACTCCAGGTTTAAACACTCCACTACAAGGGAGGTTAAAGTAACTATTCTCGACACCACTATGTTTCAATGATGTGCTAGCGTGAACCACAGTCTATTTAATATATATACTGAAGGAAGTAAGAAATGCTAATAATTGTGTATCATATATGACATCTAAATGTTCCCACCAAAAAGTTGATCGAAGCTTTTAATATATATATATGTATATGTATGTATGTATGCATGTATATGCATATATATTATGATGAGTAAAGATGTGTTTATGTTCACTATCAAAATGATATACACAAGTTGATCCCTCCAAGCAAGCTTTGCTGTGAAATTTGTAAATGATCTTCATTAAAGGAGGGGAAATCTCCAACCATAGAGTAAAAGAGGTGATCAATTATGTCAACTACATCTTCTGAAAAAGTCTCTCTGACTAGCCCGTAAACACAGAAGGCTTAAAATTTTAACTATATGGATTATCAAACTTTATTGGTAGATTTAAGTCGTGTTAGAGATCAAGCAGAAGCTGACCTGTAGCAAACCTAATGTTTCAGGGGTAAGAAGAAATGGTGATAGTTTTCATGCTCCCATCTATGGTGATGAGAGCCCCACTGTAACATCCGCTATTAGAATTGATGAAAACACAAGTTGTAACACTTGAGGAAGGCAATGCGAAATTATGTACAACAAGAAACAATAAAATTATATCCCGCCACAGCCACCGATTACACAAGCTTGGGCCTCAAAAGGATCGAAGCTGTACTTTCACCTTTGATGGAATAATATTGGGTTGACTAATTTCAATGATCTAAATGCTGCATTGGAGAGGCTAGATAGATTTTTTCAAAAGGGCGCTGCTTTGTTTTGGTTATAGAGTTTGAGGGTTAAGTGAAGGAAGAGTTCTTGGAGGAAGAATGATGGTCTGTTTGCAGATTTTTATAAGGGAGGATAGGTATTGGGTTTTTGGTTATGATTGGGGGAGTAGATGATTATCAGGATGTTCTTGTTTGGTTTGATTTTTAGGAATGAGTACTGCAAATGAAGCTGGAAGGATGCCTGGACCTATTTTGGTTATTTGGAGAGAAGGAAAAGATGAGGGCGTTTGAAGAAGTGGTTCCTTGAGCACAGAAAACAATGCTATGGACAGGACTGTTGTTTGGTAATATGTATAAGAAAGAGAAAAAGTTTTCTGGGCAGAAATATGAAGAATAGCCAGTAATTGATCATGCGAGTAATTCTGTAATAGCCGCATACTTAGTCTAGTAATGACTCTTTTGAATCATTAATGTTATTTTATTCTCTGCATTCCTATTATGTTTACAGTGATCTTACTTTTGTTTGCTTTTAACCTTCATCATATAGATTTATGAAACCGTTGTTAATTTGTTGTGCTTTTTTATTCAAGAAAACAATTGGAAACAAGAAAATTGAATGCTGTTGCACGGTCTAGCAGTAATGAGCTGATAGATGAATGCACTTAACGGATAGGGTGTCTCAAGATTACTAACAAGATTGCTGCAAAATGTGCAATGGTAAGTGCTAATAGGATTAGTGTAGGCTAACCAATCCACAAAGAGAAAGTACCATTTAGAGAATCAAAACAGCACAAAGCACATGATTTAATGTGGAAAACCATTGATAGGAAAAGCCAGGGGAAAAGAAGAGAAATGATTGTACTAGGAAGAAAAAATTAAAGGGGAAATACAACAATTGACCGCTCTAATCCCCTCAAGCAATCATATAGATGTGGAAAAACAAAAACAACTACACATATACCCCCATCTGTGTAGCACGGGTTGGGCTCAAACCGTATTTGAGGCATGCACTTAACAATTGACATGACAACATTGGAAGAAACTAGGAAAACTGATGGTAACACATGCCCATCTCCTCATAATTTGATATGCTACTTAATTTATTTTTATTATATAGGCATAATAACTTCTACCTTGTGCAAATTTCAATGGTTTTCAGTGACATATATCTTCATCGTGATATAAGTCTGATGCCCCAGAACCAATCAACATGGAGTGCTTGGAATTTTCTTGGTACTACAGAAAATGGTGTTTATCTGACGTATTGGTTAAATGTACTTCAGGTTTGTGGATTGATATTTTGCCTATCTACTGTTATTAAGTTTTATATCGGAAGGAAGTTGTTGTTGAATAAAATAGATAATATATTTGGCTTGCATGCAATGTACTTCAGGTTTGTATGTTGCTTAAATTCTATATGGAAGGTCTGCAGTGATCTGTATCTGCAGTTTAATAATTCCTTCTTCAACTTTTTTTTTCAGAATCTTGAGTTCACCTTCGAACCATTTCTTGTGACTCTCAACCCACCCTTTACTCCGAAGCATAAGGTGCTTAAGTGGAAGACGGGTCATCCTGTACCATCCGTTGCAGCCTCAAAAGCCTCTCTTGAACTTGGCAAAATCCAGGGTAAAAGGAAGATTTGGTTTTGTGGGGCATATCAAGGTACATTATTTTCTGTTTCACAGTGCTCAAGTTCGTGATAATTGTTTTTGTTATAAATTTCTTGTGTTTTTTATATGTTTATTAAAAATATATTCTTGGCATTCTAGGGTATGCTATTGTAGCTTCACATGCCTTTTGCTTGATAATTTTTCTTTCTTGCATTGTAGAAGTTAGCTAGCTTACAATTGCTAATTGATTACATTTTAATGTTGACTATTTTTTAAAATCTAACAAACTCTTCTAGGAATTTTTTGAATCATTATTCGAACGCTACCTCTCTGTTCGGTTAAAAAAATTTTCTCAAGCTCTTTTTAAATGAGATTTTTAATCTTGTTTCTAGCAGAAAACAGATTAACCTTCTAGAGAACTCTCCTGAACTCTACTTAAACCGTTAATTATTTTTTTACTTTTGTTTTTCAGTAAATATTTTTCTATTGTATTAATCCGTCTTCTCTTGAAAAATTCATTTTCTATTATATAGAAAAACTTTCCCACCTACTGTTCATTAAAAAAAAAAGTTTTGGGTGTGACTTCGGTTGCTCATCAATTTATATTAGAAGCTGGCAGGATGAGCTGCAATTAATCCTTTGGAAAACCAGTAGATGTTCCTGGTGTTGCAAGTATAACTATTATTTCACTACCAGTTATATGAATTGTTGTACCTTAGAATATGTTTGCAGAATTAATGATTGTGTGGTACAAGAGAATACAACTATAGTAACTCTTTATCAGCCTTCCATATTGAACAAAAATATGAAAATTAGAAAAAGAGGAACTAAAAATTTAAAAAAAATCTGTTAATTATAGATATCTTTATGCTCAGAACAATCTTTTATCCATCCTTTGTTCTAGTTGCTAATGATGACATTTTTGTACATAACCTATTCTCACAACGGCGAATATTAAGCGTAACGATGGTTGCAAAATTTCTTGCAATGATGTAGCATGCACTCCCTTCATAATTAATTAGCCTAATTTCAAGGCCTCACTATATTTTAATTGTAATTTAGGCTAAGATGTTCCATAATAGTAAAGCATTAGTGTAATGACCCTAGGTCATTATAAGGCAAAAAAATTGAAATCCCGATTCGTTAAATTTCCCGCAAATTTTAGTTTCCCGTTAAAACTCCCGCTAAAATTTGATTTTTCAGTTTCAATTCTTAATTTAGGAGGTTTTAAAGACCGTTTCAACTGAAATTGAGGTTTAAACATTCATTAAATGCGTATTTGAATTGATAAAACGTAACTCCTCATATTTAGATCATATTTAACAAGAAATTAAATAAGCCAAAACTGAAAACAAATAAATCCTCATTATTTTAGGAAGGATTGCTTATGGTAATTAAGGGTATACCCGTTGTTTTATGAAAAAAATAAAATAAAGTATCTCACCGTAACTTACGGCAATGCGCCGAATAAATCGGACGTGCGTTACATACGCACGTCCTATTTATTTTGAGAGGAGACGGGAGACCTCACCACGCTCAAATCCCACTCTCCTCTCTCTCTCTCTCGTCACGTAAGAAGCGTACCTGAGAGCCGCTCGATCCTCCTCCCGCTGCTGCGCCGAGAGTCAGACGGTCGACCTCTGTTCGCGTCGACGCAGTGCCGACCTGCTCAGCTCTACTCTGCGCCGATCTTCTTTCGCCTAAGCTCTGCGCCCGCTCGACTCGCCTGCTGGACCGTCCGCTCGACGCACCCAATCGGCTAAGGTAAGGCTCTGCTCGCTCGACCTCTGCCGATCTTCTTAAAAGATTAAAACGTAGATAGGTTTATATATATATATATGTAAATATATATGAATATATATATACATCTTCTAATAATATATATATGAATATATATATATATATATAAATATTTATACACATATATATATATATTGGTGTAGGTATATATATAATAAATAAATAATAATAATAATAATAATATTAATATTAATATTAATAACAAATAATTGTTGTAAATAGATTCAATAACTTATTTTGATAATTTTAATATTATAATCTGAACTTAAGAATTAGCAATAATCAGACATATTTAACCACTTAATCTAAGACTAGGTTTTCTATTTTACATTATGAAGAATTTAAATGAATAATAATAGTATTATAGTACTATGATTATGTCATACTAGCCAACATTAGGAAGACCTCAAATTGGTCCAAATCAATTATTTGATAAATTCTAATTTTTATTTGTTTTTTTTTTATATTGTCAACCTCCTACCCTAACTTATACTTTAATGAATATTAAGCCTTGAGTTCATACCAAATTATATCATAAATAAATAATTCAATATTTTTGAAATCTTGCTTGAATGAAGCCTGTGTTCTGCCCTATCATAATAGATGAGTTCGATGTGAATAAAAGAAGGGTTTAGTAGAAATATTAAATTCAATTAGACATTTTCATTATATAATCTACTCTTATAAGATTTAGATATAAGTAACCATCTAAAGGTAAACTAGGGAACACGAATACTAGTTCTAAATCTTGTAAATAGATAGTTTCATAGTTTAATAATGCCTCAATTATAATTTTTTGCGGACACCTCAATTTCTTGAAAACTACTTTTCGATGGTTTCTTTTTATAAAGCACTCGGAGTGCTGCTCCATCAAACAATAAAAATCGAACAAATAACAACTTTATATAAAGCACAACATCCCTTTCCTAAATGAATCCAGATTCTTAATGGAATTTTTTTTTCATGATAGCCAAGGGTAAATAACCACATGTGATTCTGCCTTTGGGAAATTTCAAAATTAAAATGTAAAGTCCTCTCAAGTGGAGAAAATCTCAAAGCAATGTTTTGTTAAGCGTTATATTTGCTTCTTGAGAAGGCAACCCAGGGTTGCTTGAATATTATGAGTCCATGGGAATTTTTTGATTTCACATGGGCAGAAACAAGATGATAGGCTATTGTAAGCAAGCACAATAAAGTCTTACATGATGTTTGATAGGTTTCCCTTCTTGGAATTTATTATTTAATTATGTTTAAAGTACTAGTATTAAACGTGACATTAGGATGAAGTTCTAGTAAAGTAAATTTGAAAGGGAAAAATGTAGAATAAATTTTATTTAGCGTGATGGGTTAGCATTGCACAGGATGCATTAGTTTGTATCTGGCGTATATATGCGTTCCATCCCTTAGCAGAAAAAGGTGTCATCAACATTAATATTTAGTTTTTTGTGATAATTGCTCATTAAAGTGTCTCGTGTGTGATGTAGCAATTGAATAAAGCTTTAAGTTAAAGGGTGCTTGTAACAATATAATCCTATTCTAACTTTAGCAAGTGAAATTTATTTAGTTCATTGCCATGAAATCTTGAGGCATGCGGCAGTGTTAATTTTCAATCATCACTGCAAATGAAATTGTTATTTATCATGGAAGCTAAAATATTGATCTTATATGATATTAATAACTTACCTGCTTTATTTTATCTAGGAATTTAAAGATACCAAACTATGCAATGCAAAATTGCAAAAATAATACGACAAAATATAAATTGAATTGTTAAGCAATTGAGTGACTGAATTGTTTGGGACGTTTTCATACATTTATATGGTTTGAGCATTTTAAGTGTAGATAGCTTGATGCCCCTATTAGAAAAGTTGAGTGTATGAATATTGCTTATGTTAAAAGATGAAGAGGATAACCAAAAAGTCATAGGGAGAAACCAGTTAAAAGGGCTTCTTTATGTACTTAGGGAGGGGTTTCAGGCAATCCTTCCTAGTCGGACTACGGCTTAGTATTGTTTTTTGTTATTCTTGTGTATTTATAAATATTTTAAACTTGACAATTTAAAGAAATAAAATTTAACTTATAGCTATTAGACTTTTTTCTATATTATTTTTTGCTTGATTGTTAATACATCTTATGATGCATTATAAACTATTTAATGTAATTCTTTTTAGGCTATGGCTTTCACGAAGATGGGCTAAAGGTAATTTACAATATGTTTTCTTGATCGTGACTAAAATTGATAAGAGTTATTTTTATCTTGAAATTTAACTACAGAGAAATTTCTAGCTTATGATCTTTTGTTACATTTTCCAGTCTGGATCCATCGTTGCTTATAATATACTAGGAAAGGAGTTAAAACTACTAAAAAATCCACGACGTATGATTCTTTCTTTGACGGAGGCTGGAGCAAGAATGGTGGTGGCTAGATTTCTGAAACGCTTTATCAAAATCGGTGCTTTGACGTAAGTCTAGAAATTTCTTTGTTTATTTAATGCCAACTAATTTTATTTTACAATTTAGAAAGCATGTATTTATACGACAATATCTTATGTAAATCTGAAATCTTTTTGAGTTATTATAGGATTAGTTGGTTAAATGTGATCGAAGTGTTCTTTTATGCATGCATAATGTTAGTATAGTATTCTGTTTCTCAGAAATAAACATCACTAGTTGTTGTCACCTGAATTGGTTTTATTTAAGTTTTTGCAAAGGTATTATTAGCTTGATGGTTATATGTTTTCTTATATGCTCAGTGATGAATTAAATAACTATTATGGGCAGACCCAGCTTAATAGATTCCAATATGGTGAAGGGATTTATTCTTACGTTTTTATTATTTATTACACTGAGTAAAGCAGCTAATAGATCATTCTTGCGTACTAAGTAATAAAGCATAGCGTAAGCTAATCCTAAACAACTATGCTAATTAAATATAATCATAATTGAGTCCATTATAACCAATATATATGTTATCTAACATAGCATCACTATCCAGACAGAACAAACATAGGTGTTCACATGGCAGGAAAGGAAATTTGCCCAAATAGTCCCTCGAATATTTCAATTTGATTAATTTAGTCTAAAACTATTTATGGATTGATGTAGTTCTCCAACTATTGAATCTTATCCACTTTAGTCCTAAATTGGGATGCAATAGGATTTATATAGAAAAGACAGGACAAAATTGGATTTAACTAAAAAAAAATTGTGGGATGAATCGGGTATTCTTAATTATGTGGATTAAGCTTCTCTAAGTGTGATAGATCCTAGATTGTTACAGCAAGTGTCAACTATGTACCTTTAATGCTGGACTATATTGGAAATTTTTCAGTACCTTTATTTATGTTTTGTTTAATAAAAAAAATTTGAGCTTGTAAAGCGTATCTCTTCTTCCAATGAATCATGAGGGTCCTATTGCTGTGATGCTTTTTTCTATGCTTATCTAACTTTTTCTAATAATAAGCATGAATCATGATATCCTGAGGTTTAATCTTTCCAAAGAATCTAATTGATTGTTACAGCGAATGCTATCTATGAATGAATGCATGTTACGTAAGAAATTGTATTCCATTTTCCACAGGTTTCATGAAGAAGGGGGTACAATTTTTGATTTTGAAGGAGTCAATAAAAGCACTCACGTGAGATCTGTCCTGAAAGTGCATGATCCTTTATTTTACTGGAAGGTTACCTGTTGTTTATATAGCAGTGTCAGTTTGATGAACCATAAGCTCTTTCTTGCAATAATATATATCAACTTCATCAACAGATTGCTACAGAAGCTGATATAGGCCTTGCAGATGCTTACATTAGTGGATATTTTTCTTTTGTTGATGAGAAATATGGTCTTCTTAAACTTTTTTTGGTAAAAATTGCTTCTGTAGTTTATTTACACCCCATCTCTTTTCTCATTTTCTGCATTTGGAAATAATTTATGAATTTCTTTTCAGCTTCTTATAGCTAACCGTGATCTGAAAAATTCTTTTAACAATAACCAAAATAATAGGTGTGTGGATTGTTTATTTCTAAAAAATTGAATAAAATTGCAAGCATCCTGATTGCTGTGCTCATAAGGATTTTCTGTTTTATATGTTGTAGGGGCTGGTGGACGCCTTTACTTTTAACTGCCGGAGTTGCATCTGTTAGGCATTTTATCCAGCATAGCTCAAGGAAAAATAACCTTTCTCAAGCCCGCCTCAACATATCTCGCCATTATGATCTGGTTTCTCACTACTGATTAAATTTTAGCACTTTTAACATGTATATTGTCGGAGTTTTTCTTATAATCAGATCACTAGTCTCGAATTCCACATTAGATTTAGCTAACACTGCGACTAGACTTAGAAAATGCTTGAAGTATGTGGCCCCTCTTATTAGTACATTATGCAGTTGATAAATCACAAACAGACAATGGCTTTTTTGTTCTAACTATTAGGTGGGAGTGAGAATTGGAGGGAACTACTTAAGAATGCATTTAATAGTTGGAAGCCCTTTCCAGCGTGACGTTGTGCATGAGCGAGAGTCGTCACCGACCTTGGCTGTCTCGCCGATCATGACTCCGGTCGCATGATCCTGCATCACACCGACGCCGATCATTGCCGCCGGATGGGCGAAGATTTCCATCTCTTTTGGAACTCTCCGCTGGGCGCTTGATCGAAAATATGCCCACCAAATTTCTCTACAAAGGGAGGGCGATTCTCTCTATATACATACGGCCGTTTTCTTTCTCTCTCTCTCTCTTTCCCGAGAACCAGGAGGAGAATGTGAGGAAGGAAAGGAAGATAAGAGCCATGGCAGACAAAGAAAATTGCTCTCGACTAATTCGCGCCGCTGCCAAAAGGGCATCCACCGCCATTTCCGCAGAGCTGCGTCCCAAAAAGATGAAGAGAGTTGCGCTCGACGAGCTTCCCACCCTTTCAAACGCCACACTTGATGTTTCCACTCCTGATCGCTCAGTCGGCAAACCTAAGCACATATCCAGGGCCGCTAAAAAATCATTGCCTGTAAATCCCGATCGCTCAATCGGCAAGCCCAAGCACATATCCATCGTCGGAGTGTTGCAGGATCATGCGACCAGAGTCGTGATTGGCCGAGGTCGGTGACGACATCTAAATGACAACGTGACGATGGAAAGGAGGTCGGGAAAGTTTTTTTAAAAGGTTTTTTAATCATTTAAATTTGATAGGGAATAAAATGATATATTTTTCAAATTTAGGAACTTATTGATATATATAAATTTGACGGATCAATTTGAGACAAACACTGTAGGGACTAAAAGAACCTTTCCCTATATTCTATATAATAAGAAAAATTCTCTTAAGTACTCCATCATATAAAAAACTAGCTAAACTTCTTAAATATATTTTAGTTATGATCTCCAAGATAAGTTTTATTGCTTGATTAATTTAATCTTTAGTATTATGCATTTTTTATCTAGGTTGAGTATTGGTTTAAATATGATATCTAAGAACATTCATGTAATTCAATGATTTTCTTAAGAAAGTTTAAACCTTTTGTTCATTGCCACTTAAAAACATATTAACTATGCAAAAGATCTTAAAAACTCTTTTCTCCGGCCAACAGTTTGGTTGACCAATACATGGGCATCAGCCACCATTGTGAGATCAGGAATCTCTCATGAAACAAGGGAAGTTCTATAAGTATGAGAATTAAGAACTCTCGCATGTAAGGGAAATTAATAATAAAAGAAGTGTGTTCATGGGGCACTGAATCTCATGAAGGAGAGACACTGCTAGGAATTTTTTTTGAAGAAAAACTTGAATTGTAGGAATGGAGAGATAAAATAAACCAATACCAAAGGAAATAACTAACCATTTGAGGGAAGAACCAACATTAGCCTCACTGATTTTATCTTCAACTGTATTTATGGTGTCTATAGGAACCAAGGAGAGAAGCAGTATGACAAAATTCAACCCTTATGGTAGCTACACCAAGGGCTATTTCATCAATATTCACCTTCCTAGATGGCAAAACCGTTGGGTTGGATACCATATTTCATTCTAGAGAGGGATCAAGTGAATGTAAGAGGTTTTTAGGTAGTTCAGCCTCTGTTTAAATCCATCTTCCAGGTCACCCCAATTAGGTTTCTCTTGCACCAAATCTACAAAACGCAAAAACAAAGATAATGTCTTACTTGACGATTTGGCTTTTTTGTTTATATTTGTCACTCTGATCTTTACTTCAATTCAAGAATTTTTAAACAATGAAACTAAGAAAGAAGGATTTATTGGCTTGTCAAAATGATAAAAAATTCAAACATTATATAGAAATAAAAATACCAACGAAAAGATCTTACAAACTATGCTCTTGAAATTAAGTAATTTGATGCAATAAAATGCTTGAAGCATCTAGTCTTATCCCTCTCTTTTAAATGCTTGAAAATTGGCTTTGGAGGGTTCAAGAATGTGGGAGTGATTTACTTAAGGAGCGATTAAAAAAACTTAAGTATTTTTAAACAAATGCAATTTATAAGCAAGCCTTACATTTTTTAGTTGGTGTGTGCATGGGATGCATGTCTAGCACATAGTTGAATATGGATAGGCCTCTATCTAGGTAGGTTCATTGCAATGTCACCTCCAACAACTACTTTTTAAGCAGTTACAAAGTCATATTTGGGCATATGGTTTTCACACATCTGAGTGTGGGCCTTTAGCTAATGTAATTAAAAAAATTATATATATAATTACCTATTAGTGGCCTAGAAAAATAGTACTTTTGATTCATTTTTGGGCATATGAAAGGCCGCATCTCTCTGACCGATAAATAACCTTGTCTGTGAGGCGTGTGCGGGGAACACAGCTTTTAAACATGTCTTGGGATTTTGCCAAAAGAGGTGCATCTGGACTTGTCTTGACGTAAGCCTTGGCTCTCCTAAGCATCAAGCAAAAAACTAGTTTCACACACGTAACTCTTACGGATCATAATCTTATTCTTAAAGTAGTTATATTTAAGATCAAGTTTATAAGGAAAAAGATAAAATTAAAATAAAATAGTCCTATTGAGACCCAAGTTCTTTATGTCAGCTCATGATTGTGTTGTCATCGTCTAGTGCTCTCGATTGAGTTTCATCTACTTCAGCTAACTTAGTTTCTTGAGATGAACTTTGCTTAGCTCTCTAATGTCGAGCTCTATTTTGTTGAGTAGAAATTTGTTTCTTAGTTTTTGGAGTATGTTTTAGTTGAGAATTTTTAGTCGTGTTAACTTAATTGAGCTAATTCTACCAAGTTAACTTTACTGAGTAAACCTTCTTGATCAACCGTTGCCCAAGCATCTTAAAAAGCATGTTTCATTCGTCCGACTTAATAATTTTTTTGAATAATGTGAAAATTTACACTATTTTAAAATACTTGAGTAAAATATGCTAAAACTATCAATAAGAGACTTTCAAAACTTAGCAATGCCCCATGTTAGACAACTCCTCTATCAACAAGATTATCAAAGGGAGAGACATCAAGTTATTGGGCTTGATTGGGAGATTATTACAAGAACCTTCCAAGATCAAAAGAGTATGCAAGATCAATATAGGTGTCATAAATGTTGTGGTGTCATCTAGATGCCAATTTGGTAGAGACCTCGATGGTGTGTAACTTCTTGCTTTGAACAAGCAACAGTGATGCTCCCATTGGAAGCACGATTAGTTCACATAGAACGATGCAATAAGGAGACCTACTAACACTACAAAAATATTGTGCACGCTTTGCATAAAATGTGAGTTATGGATAAGGGAATCATAGAGCTAGAAAAGAGCCACTTAGTAATTATTGAGAAGGGAATATCATTAGAAAGACCCACATAACATTGTCAAATAAGTTAATATTGCTGAGATGAGGGGTGAACAGAATTAGCCAGTTCATTTTGCATTGCTAATAAGAACAATCGACATTGTTGAGAAAAGAGGGGTTCTAGATAACTATCAAGAGACAAGGTATGTGGGTTTTTAACTAGGGGCCACTTCTAGATAACTTTGATACCAATGAGAAAAAAGGAAAATACAAGGGACCTACTACTTAAAAGAGCCCGAAATAGAGTGTTGTAATGAGAAAAGGTGTGGTGTACCGACCCAATGTCGTTACTTTGCAAATTAGGTCAGATCCCGCCTCAGAAATTAGTACCTGGGGAATTTCAAATTAGGACAAACAAAATTTCCTTTGGATATAAATAATTTTTAGATCAAAGTGTCCTAGTTTGGGAGAATTCGGATAATGAAAACTCCAGTTTTAATTTTCTAAATTATTTAAATCTAATAAATTGAAAAAATTAAATACGTGTCCGAATTCATTGATTTTTATGTCGTTGTGTTAAGTATATTATTTAAACGTTGCTTGAAAAGTTTCATCAATTTTTGAGCATCTGTTCGGCCTCAATTAATTTTTGAAGTTTCAAACTTCAGAAATTGATTAAAAATAAAATATTTATCTGAATCGAAAATTTTCGGCGCGAGGGTATTCATTATGTCATAACATACATCGGTGTTAAGTTTCGTTATTTTTGAACGCCAAACGGCGGAAAAATTCAAAAAAATTAATTTTAAATAAATATTTAATTTTCTATTCTTCTTTCGCCTATTTTTCCCTTGCTTTTCCCCTATTTCCTGCGTTCGCAAACCCCCCTGTCGCGCCTTACAGGCACAGAAGCTTCCGCGCCAGGGACCCTTCCTGTTGTATTTTGGCGCAGGAATGGTGGCCCAAATTGGCCGACCAGCACCCTCTCCCTCTTCACTTCTTCTCTATAAAACCCCCAACCCTTGTAACGACCCCCCCAACCCTTGTAACGACCCAATGTCATTACTTTACGAATTAGGTCAAAACCTGCTTCAGATATCAGGACCCCGGGGAATTTCAACTTAGGGCAAACAAAACTTTTTTTTAGATAGAAATAATTTTTAGATCAAAATGCCCTAGTTTGGGAGAATTCAGATAACAAAAATTTTCGCTTTATTTTTCTGAATTATTTAAATCTAATAAATCAAAAACATTGAAATACGTGTCTGAATTTATCGTATTTAGTGTTGTTGTGTGAAATATAATTTAAAGGCTGATCGTAAAGTTTCATTAAATTCCGAGTGCCGGTTTGATCGTGGTTAATTTTTGAAATTTTAAACCTTAAAAATTAATATAAAATAAAATAATTGTCCGAATCGAAAATTTTTAGCGCAAGGGTATTCGTTATGTCATAACACATTTCGGTGTCAAGTTTTGTTATTTTTGGATGTCAAACAGCGGAAAAATATGAAAATTTTAATTTTAAGTATTTTTATTTATATTCGTTAGAAAATTTCCATTTTTCCTTCTTCCCCTTTCTGCGATCCCCTCTCGTTTCCTTCCGCCCTAAGGCGCGGAACCTTCCGCGCCAGGGCCTTCCCTGCGCCATTTTGGCACATGAATGGTCGACCAAATGGTCGACCAGCCCTCCCCCTCTCTTCTCTATAAACCTCCCAACTCTCCTCCTCCCTCACAGCAGCCCTCTCTCTCCCCCTCTTGCAGCCCTCTCCCTTCGACCCTCCAGCCATCCACTGTGATGCCTCGATGCCAGTTCAGCAAAAACCGTTCCAACATCAGGTGTTCACTTACTGCAGGATCATATTGAGTAATGAAAGAAAATGGACACATAAAATATATGACATTTCTCATTTATTCAAAGTTCATATTACAAGATCTGTCATCGTACTCCTCGTACAAAAGTGAAAAATAAATATAAAAGATAAGCAAAACATCGCCATCGTAGATCCATTGACAGATTAAAAATTTAAGCACTAGGGTTCTTGTTTAAGCTTTTTCAGAAGTACCTGACTTGGTATTGTACAACAAACAATACCGGGATTGGACTTCTCAGTAATTAGAGATTACTCTAAGTGCCACAGTAATCAATGTAATATTACATTTTATAATAACAGAAATGCGATTTGCGAAAGAGATGCAGGGAAAATAATAAGGTAAAAAACACAAATGAAATAATGAATTCCCTGCAAAAGATATTAGCTCAAAGATGTAGGTTACTGATATCGTTTTTTTCAGTAACCCACCACAAATGTTGTTACTGATGTCATTTTTCTAGTAACAACCCATGAATGCTATTATCGATATCATTTTACCAGTAATTAGCCACGAATGCCGTTACTGATGTTATTTTTTCAGTAACTGGCCACGAATGCTATTACTGATGTCTTCTTTCCAGTAATTAGCCACGAATGCTGTTACTGATGTCATTTTTTCAGTAACTAGCCACGAATGTTGTCACGTTGGTTCCGAACAACCAACCAAGCTTCAAATTAAAATTTTGGCTCAAAACAATTAAAAGCTAAGCAGTAATAACAATACAAAATATAATACTTGTCATATACTGGGTACCTTTTGTCCTTTAAGTTTAGATGAGTGATAGTTCGCTCAATCTGCATTTTAAGTTTTCGATATTTTAGTATGTTAGCCAATGATTTTAGGAATATTATTTATTTTTAAGGATTTACATTTTCTTTCTTGTCTTTATTCTATCATATTCTTATAATGATATAAGTCCTTACTTTTTAAGTCATTTCATATTTTATTATTATGATCATGAATGTTATGAAGGAATAAAGACAAAAATGGAAATGAAAAGAAATACTTAAATAGAAATAGTAGTCATTTTATAACATTTGAATTATTCTCATTATTAATTAATGAGAATGATAAAAATGTGAATGACTAAATATAAATTTTCATAAAAATATATAGAGTTATAAGTTTTAGCAAAATGTTTTCCTTTCATTTTCTTCTTTCCAACACCTCTTACCTTAGGATTAGGATTGCTTGAAGGAAGTTGAAATGGATGACCGAATGGTTAACCGAGGTTGCTGCAACAAAAGGGCTGGCTGGCGGTGGTAAGAAAGGGTTGTTGGGTGGCTGGCAGCTTGTTGGCTGCTGTGGGCTGAAGGAAAAGCTGCTGTGGGGGCTGAGGAAGGAGCTGGCAGCTTGTTTGCTGCTGTGGGCTGAGGGAGGAGCTGTTGTGGGGGCTGGTAGGGGCTGAGGGGGGAGCTGGCAGCTTGTTGGCTGCTGTGGGATGAGGGAGGAGCTGTTGTGGGGGATGGTAGGGGCTGAGGGGGGAGCTAGCAGCTTGTTGGCTGCTATGGGATGAGGGAGGAGTTGCTGTGGGGGCTGGTAAAGAAGCTGGTTGGGGCTGGAATGGGAGCTGGCTGCTGCTGTGTGGGGAGAGGAGGAGAGGGCTGCTGTTGTGGGGCTGAGGAGAAGATGTCGGCTGCTGTGGGCTGAGGGCTGAAGGCTGGGAGAGCTGCTGTGGAAGTTGGAGAGGGCTGGAATGGCAGGAGGAGAGGCTGGGAGAGCTGCTAGGAGCTGGCTGGAATGGAGAAGGAGCTGCTGGTTGTTGGAGACTTAGCAGGGGGTTGCTGGCTGTGGTAGGGGAGCTGGTAGGGGTTTAGAGGCTGCTGTTTGGAGAGGAGAAGGAGGCTGGCTGTGGGGAGAAGAGGGCTGGAATGGCAGCAGTTTGGAGAGGAGAATGAGGCTTGGCTGCTGTGGGCTAAGGAGGAGTAGGGGCTGCTGTGGGCTGGCTGGCTGTGGGGAGAAGAGGGCTGGAATGGCAGCAGTTTGGAGAGGAGAAAGAGGCTGGCTGTGGGGAGAAGAGGGCTGGAATGGCAGCAGTTTGGAGAGGAGAAAGAAGCTGGCTGTGGGGAGAAGAGGGCTGGAATGGCAGCAGTTTGGAGAAGAAAAAGGAGGCTGGCTGTGGGGAGTAGAGGGCTGGAATGAAGGAGTTTAAGTAGGCAAGGAGGAGGGCTGGCATGGCAGGAGATAAGGGGATAATGGCATAACTGGCGACATTAGTTAGCGCCATTATGGCGCTAAAGGCCGTAATGACGCAAGTTTTGGCGGAAGTTTCTGCCAAAAATCGGAACTTGGATCGGAAGGGGGGAAGAGAAAAACTTAAGGAAATTTTAGAATTTTTACTTAAATTTAAATTAATCATTTTTTTCGCCATTTGACATCCAAATACAATCTTGACACCGAGGTGTGTTATGATATTACGAACACCCTATCGCCGAAAATTTTCGATTCAGAATAATATTTTATTTTATATTAATTTCGAAATTCCCCAGGATTCTGATTTCTAAGGCGGGTTTTGACCTAATTTGCAAAGTAATGACTTTGGGTCGTTACATCCACCCTCAGCCCTCAGCAGAAGCCTTTCTCCTCCCTCAGCCCTTCCCCTCCCCTCCTTCTCTCAAAGAGAAACAGCTCTCTCCTCCCTCAGCCCCTCCTCCCTCAGCCCTTCCCCTCCCCTCCTTCTCCCAAAGAGCAGCAGCTCTCTCCTCCCTCGGCCCCACCTCCCTCTCCCAATAGCCCGACCAGCCAGCCCCCGCTGCCCCGGCATCCTCCTGCCGGCTCCCTTCCGTTATGTTCGACCTCCCTCCATCTTTTCCGGCAACTCTAACCAAAGTAAGAGGAGAACGAAAAATAAGGAGGGAAAATGATATGAGATTTTGCTATTTCTTCATTTTTTATTTTATATATACTTAATAATGATAAAATTTTGTCATTCACATTAATATGGTTCTCATTAATTAATAATTAAAACTATACAAATGTTATAAAATACTATTATTTTAATTCAAGCATTTTTATTCCTTTATTATTATTACTTATGCAGATTTTTACAGTCATTTTTATTATTTGTCCTTTCTTTCATACATTATTATCATTATTATTATTACATAATGATAATAATAATATTATATTAAATATAATTACTACTCTTAAACACTTGAAATGTTATCTTCTATCAAGATAAAAGAATAAAAGAAAGGCAGAATAGAAAAGAAGAAAACTAAAAATTCATAAAGAAAATATATCATATCACTTTCATTTTAATTTAAAAATCAAAAACTTAAATGCAGATTGAGTGAACTGTCATTCATCCGAATTGTTGAACTTTTGAACTTAAAGAATAATGTACCATAAGTCTTTTTATTACTCTTGTTTAAATATATTTTTTTGCTCAGCAACGCACAAATTTGATAAAGTGCTTTTAAAATCACATAAAATGACATATGAATAAGTTTGGATAAGTGAGAAGCAAGGGTTTCATATTGATTTATTCTTTTTGTCTGATCAGACAACAGCTAGGACGGGAATGTCTGATATCGGGAGTCATAAGGAGTATATACTGATAAGCTTTTGATGGGGCAGGCATAGAGGGAGGTTGGGAAATGTAACACAAAAATGAACTCCCATTTTCCTCGATTTTGTACTTGCCAAACAAAATTATATTTTGCCTAGATATCAAACGTTAAAATTCTGTATTTATTTTTGTGACTGCAAGTTTTAAGTGCATTTGAAATAGGTTTGCAGGGATAAAAGTTCGTATAGCTTTTATTTTTTGTTAAATTATTGATTATTTTGCTTATTATTTAACATTTGTAAATATGATATCTATCAGTACTTAGTTTCGCAACTAACTGGTATCCGAATGCCCGCACTTTTGAAATGTGCCCAGATTAGATGTTCGTCCTTGAAAAAAGGTGCTAAGAACCAAGCGGTGCTGATACTGCTTCCTGCTGATCTTCCGTTTTCTTTTTGACTCTATATTTTTAAAAATATTGTAATTTTTATTTTATTTTAATCTTTGTAATCATGACTTGTAAATTATGAATAAATGAGTTATATTTGATATTTATATATTTGTCTCTTAAATCACTCAATATGATCCTGCGGCTAGAGGACTTGCTATTATCGCCCCCAACAACCGGTGCTGGATTAGCTTCCGCTGGCCCAACACCAGGTCCTCACAGGTGGAGATGTTGAATATCTCACGCAATAGAATCTTTCACCAGAGCAAGTACGAGCTTAAGGGCATAATCACAAGAAGATGCACAAAATACACAAGTATAGAAGAGAAAGATTTTATGTGGAAAACCCTGAACAGGGAAAAACTTGGAAGATAACCTCATACTTATAATTTCACTTACAATACACACAAGTATACAATCTTCAAACATCTTGCTATTTATTAAAAAAAATTAGGCGTGCTTGGGTGCATCAACACTTACCTAGATTGTTGTAAAGCACTGTGCACTAGTTGTGTCTTTTTTTTTAGTGTTTCATGATATCTATGGGCGTGAATCCATGCATGGAGATGTTTATGTCTCTTATGGTCTTAGTGTTGCGTTAGTTACACCTCTTTAGCATTTTAAGGCTCCCTACTTGCACCTAGGCCCGCTTAGGCATTATTCTCCTTTTACGTGATGTATCATGATGCGTTGGGGCACCTGCATATGCGTTTGGGCGCGCTTGTTCCATTACTACACCTAGGCGTGATGATTTGTTGTGCTTGAGCACACCCTGGCCTCTCATTTAGTGCTTAGTTCGGTTTAATTTATGATGTTTAGTTTGTTCAGGTCCACAATAATCGAAGTTCCACCACACAACATGTGCTCGACATAGTTGATCCAAAGACCCCTTAAAATTGTTAATTCAAACTCACTTCGCATTATCAGGCTAAAAGTGCATAGCCAGGAAAAGTTTAGTAAGGAAGCGTTCTCTCATAAATGGTCGTAGACTTTAAAGAGTTCATGTAGGACCCAGAAAGATCTTAATAGTTTATATGTATAGTATCATAGATTACAACAACACAACTAAGCCTCAGTCCCTTGAAGTGGGATTGACGACATGAATCGCTTATTTTCATTGTGTACAATCAAATGTTTGCTCCTCTCAAAGTTTCAATTGAGAAGATCCTCCCATTTCCTTTTGGTCTTTCCTCTTATTCTTTTAATATGACAAAAATGTATACACTCAATTTTTCCAACTAGGGCATCAATTTATCTATTTTAGAATGTCAAAATCATATAAGATGACTTCTTTAATTTTATCCACTATTGGAACTATTGCAACCTTGATACAGATGAACTCATTTTTCATCATATTCTTTCAAATATGCATACTTATCCACCTTGCCATCATTTCTACTATACTTATTTTATAAATTGCTTCTTTGTTGCTCATTATATTACCTCATATAAGAAAGATAGTTGTATAGTTGCTCTATAAATTTTTTCTTTAATTTTAAATGGAATTTTTCGATCACACAGTACTCCAAAAGTGCTCCCTCTTTTTGTTCCAGCTAGCTTGGATCCTATTAATCACATTACCATCAATTTCACCATTATTTTGTATAATTAAACCTATTTTTGAACCTCTCACTCTTCTTGATCACATGATTCTCAAAAGTTATGTTCACAAAATTAAATCTTTTACTATTATTAAAATTACACTCCATAGATTCTATTTTAAATCTATTAAGAGAAAATCCCTTAAATTTTAATATAGTTCTACACAACTTGAGTTTTTCTATAGCTCAATCTCTAATCTTATCAATTAAAAAAATATGATATGCAAAAATAACATGCATAAGTAATCTCTTCTTGAATGTGTTTTGTAATATTCCCATAATTTAAGTAAATGCACTAAGGCAAAACTTTGATGCAATCCAACAGTAATAATAAAATCATTAGATGGCTACCTTGCAATCAAGCATATGCTGCAACCCATTATATGTATATATATGTGTGTGTGTGAATGATGCTATATTCCAGTGATTAAGGCTTAGGATTTATTATCCTAAATCATTGGTTCGATTTTTATCGGCCACATATAAGGAAAAATATATATAAATATATATATATATATATATGTATATTTTAAATATCCCAAAAATAATCTTTTTTCTTGTTTATGGCTCAAAGGTGGTTACCACCAAAGCCATAGTTATGAATCCAATCCTAGACCTCACCAAGTGGTTACCACCGACTTTATTACATGATTTAAAATATATATAAGCCATGCAAACTATTTTTCTTTCCAAAATCCCTCCAAAAAACTTTTCTCAATACTTTATCATAAATCTTTTCAATATTAATAGAGATTTAATGAAGGCTCCTTTACTTTCTCTAAAATCTTCGTCTAACTATGAGCAAGTGTATAACCTCCATAGTAGATTGAAAAGAAAAAATTAAAGGATAAGATAAATTTGTAAAAAGAGTCCCTTGACTATCTCAATTTGGCAAATATAGTATTAAACTATTCAATATGTTTAAATTAGTTCCTAGTTATTTAATATGCCCAATTTTTTTCCCCAAATATTCATTTTAAGCTCAATTTAATTCTGATACATGAGTGGTTGAGGAGTATATTTAGCTCAGGGGACTATGTGGATATGCTGAATTGGTATGTGGCTATATTGAACAGATTGAATAGTTCTGGATTAAATATTTCAATCCGAAATAGTTGGATGGATTATTTTGGCAAATTAGCTGAATGCTAAGCTTATTTATTGATGTTGCTCTTGCTCCTGCTATGAAACTCCAAGTTATGATTTTTGGCATACTGAACTTTCAATTAATTTCAATTCTAGATCGACCGTAATTATGACTAGGCAATATATCTCTTTTAGTCAGAAGGTTCAGATATGTCCGTCATATTTCTGTTTTAATGCATAAAAGATCCAAAATTTAAAGTTGTATTCATGGACCTTTTTTTTACCAAAATTTGACACATTGTATATTTATTGTCTTGAATCCAGTTCTGTACCTGTAATGCTTAGCTGCTTTAATACAAATGTATAATATTATTTGTTTTGCTGTTAGTAATTATTATACTGCATCGCTGCTCTAAAACATTATTTGACAGTTAGTTTTCATTTTTTTACTGCAGAGCAATGATTTTTTCTCTTTATTTTTAGACGAGACGATGACTTACTCCTGTGCATATTTCAAGGTTGTCCATCTCTAGTATTCAAATTAATTTCAATACCGTTATGTGATTGCCTTAGTTGTGCTGACATCCATGGTGAACAATTTGTTAGAGTGAAAATGAAGACTTGCAGGTTGCACAACGGTGTAAACTCTCTCTTTTAATTGATAAGGTTTGCCCCAACATAGATCTGTCTGGTAGTAATCTAGCTTTTTCTTTTCTGTACTTTATGCTCAATTTTTATAACCTCTTAGGCTATGATTGAATCTAAGCATGAAGTTCTTGAGATTGGTTTCGGATGGGGTACCCTTGCAATAGAAACAGTGAAGCGAACAGGCTGCAAATATACTGGCATCACCTTATCACTGGAGCAATTAGATTATGCAAAAAGAAAAGTAAAGGAAGCTGGATTAGAGGTTTTTATTTCTTATTACTGTTCTCTTTTTCTGAGTTTCTATATATAACAAAATCTCCCTCGTATACCTATGTTTAGTTAGATTTTTTTCTTAATTTTGTTACATTGTCATTGAATTTTTTTAATGGAAAGCTGGAAGCAAATTCATGTCTCGTTAAAAGTGAAAAAATGAAACATTTATATACTGATTAGATTACAATAATATATACAAGAAGCTCTTGTCAAGGAAAGTAATCAATAATGTTCTTTCTACATAACAAGACAAGGGAGATCATGTGTTGACGATGATGGTAATGATGTTTATGAGTGGTGCACATTTCTGCTTGATTTCTCGACATGGATGTATTTGCTAGGTCGTGCCTAGGAGGATCTGGCTCTAGCAGTGGTTTGGGGAATGCTTCCTAGACTATTCCTCTGGTGCCCAAATAGTCTGGACCCAGAAGGCTGCAAATCTGCCAGCAGGGTCGAATCAGAAGATGGCCCTTGGAGAACTGACAATGACAGACCAAGTGATGAGGAGAAGCTTCACTGATTGGATGAGGCATTACAAAAGATTCTTGTTGTTGTCATCAACACAAATTAGAAAAGGTGAGATGATTCAGAGTATCATTGGATCTTTTACAACATGCTGAGCTTAGTGATTGTCAGAACCGGCTAGTCAGAAGGAATCTCAGTGCATTCTGAAAGAGAGCAGTTTTGGATCAGGAGAAAAAAGAGGCAGTATATATGGTGATTGGAATGGGAGTTTTGCAGCTATTTAGCTCCGATGAGATGTCTAGGTTGAGGCAACAAGTTAAGAGTATCATGGAAGCTTAGGAGCTTCATGATAAGGCCTTTGAAGATTTGAAAGGGGAAGTAGAGTTGAGATCGAACTGCCTACCTCCATCATCTTAGAAGAAAATGCTTGTGGCCAAGGAAGCAAAAATAGCTTAAATGAGGCTCATGCTCATTGAATAGGATGCTTGGATGAGCTTGATGACAACCGAAAATGTGATGACCCATGTTAGGTTGGTAAGAACCAAACTAACATCGGATGCATTTTTCCGCATGATCATATTGGCAGTTAGATAAAATAGTAGTTAACGAACATTCAAGCCATTCACATAAAAGAAACGACATTCATTCAATTTAAAATAAAATCAATATTCAGAATTTATTACATGAAATTCAATATACATCAAACTATTAATCCTAGAAGGGGCAGTTATTTTCCCGTACTACGCCTCTAGATTATATCAACCGCCTCCAACTGTATTTGATCTGGCATTATAAAAATAATGCCTTAATGCACATTCTAATTACAAAGGATATTAAAAATATACTTAAAGCATAGCGGAAGGCAAAGAAAAAAAAATGAGATAACATTTGCAGGTAAATATAGTGTATTTCAAATAAAAGATAATCAGATCACCTGCAACAAGTAATATTTTGTTCACATGCCAAGTGTCAAAAGGAAAAGCAATAATTACGTAAAAATCTATGTTTATGTTTATGTTTATGATATCATGAAGCAATAATAACAGTTCTGTTGGGCAAACCCAGAACCATGAGGCTGGGTTCATATGCATTTAAGCATAAACCTTCACTTGGACCCATTTAAGGGTCTCAGATGGCAACGTGCATTTAAGCAACCTTCACGTGTGCCTCCCTCAAAGGCTCCAGATGGCACCCTTATAGCTCCCGAGGACTAGCCCCCGTCCCTAACCTAATCATGCTCCGTTTCGGAACCCTTCTTGTAACATTCACAAGACACATAAACATCATTCAATTTTTTTACATCATTAGTAGTAAGAATAACATATCGAGTAGTAAGAAGCTCAAAGCGATGCATAAGTAGCAATTGAAAATAAAAGCATATAAAGTAATATCCAATGTACATTTTGTGTTCGTGTTCCCAAGTTTGCCTTTAGAAGGTTACATAGATCTAAATCTTATAAGAGTAGATTATACAATGAAAATGTTCATAATTCTAATTTATTATATTTTACTAAACCTTTCTTTTATCAATACTGAACCCATCTATTATGTTAGGATAGAACAACATGCTTCATTTAAGCAATATTTCAAACTCTCTTGAGCTATAATTTATGATCTATTTTGGTATGAACTCAATGCTATAAGCTAGGATATGGGGTTGATAATATTTGATTAAAATCATAACTGACTCTAAAATTTATCAAATAGCTGATTTGGACTAATTAGATGTCTTCCTAATGGTGGCTAGTAAAATCTAATCATAGTGCTGTAATACTATTATTAATCATTTAAATTCTTCATAATGTAAAATAGAAAACCTAGTCTTAGGTTAAGTGGTTAAATATGTCTAATTGTTGCTAATTCTTAAGTTCAGATTATTATAATATTAAAACTATCAAAATAAGTTATTTAATCTATTCATAACAATTATGTATTATTAATATTAATATTGATATTAATATTAATATTAATATTATTATTATTATTATTATGATTTATTATATATGTATATATATACACGTATTTCATTCTCTTCTACTCGACATGTCGAAGGGCTTACCTTACGGATGAGCCGAATGCTTCGAGCGAGAGAGCCGAGCGACACGTAGAGGGGAGTCGACGCAAAGGACCGAGCGGAGAGGGTTCGACGCTTCGTCAATTCGGCGAGGGCTACTGCAAGTGGTACGAACCGTTTCTCAGTGCCGCAGCGGGAGGAGAGTCGACGCAGAGGGCAGAGCGGCAAGGATCGACGCGCCTTTGCTTGCTCGCCTGCGGCACACTTTGGTCGGCTCAGGTACGCACGTCGAGAGAAAGAGAAAGAGAGGCGAGTGGGATTTGAGCGTGGTGAGGTCTCCCGTCTCCTCTCCGAATAAATAGGACGTGCGTATGTAACGCACATCCGATTTATTCGGCGCATTGACGTAAGTTACGGTGATATACTTTATTTTCTTCTTAAAACAACGGGTATACCCTTAATTACTATAAGCAATCCTTCCTAAAATAATGATGATTTATTTGTTTTCAGTTTTGGCTGATTTTATTTTTGTTGAATATGATCTTAAATGAATAGTTACATTTTACCAATTCAAATATGCGTTAATGAATGTTTAAATCTCAATTTCAATTTGAAACGGTCTTTAGAACTTTCTAAATTAGGTATTAAAACTGAAAAATCGAATTTTCAGCGGGAGTTTTAACGGGAAACTGATAATTGGCGAATCGGGAATTTCAGCGTTTTCCTTATAATGACCTAGGGTCATTACAGATAAGGATCGATAATTCACCAAGCTAAAATCTAGGTTGGTAAGCCTACATGTTGGTTCTTCTACCAAGTCAGCTGACATTCCTAAGATGATTAATAATAGGGCTATCAAGTAGTACAGGTGTGACGGCCCGATGCCGGTTCGGCAGTAACCGTTCTGGCATCGGGTGCCTACTTACCGCAGGATCATATCGAGCAATTTGAGAGAAAATAATACGCATATAAAAGTAAAAGATAATTTTCATTTATCGAAATTCATATTACAAGGCCATTCATCGTACAAAAAAAAACAAAATAAGCAAAACAACGCCGTCGTCGATCCATTGAAAATTAGGGTTCTTGCTTAACCTCTTCCAGGAGCACTTGACCTAGTATTGTACAGAAAATAATATTGGGATTAGAATTCACAGTAATTAGAAAATACTCTAAGTACAACAGTACACAATAACAAATTATTTTATAAAGATGCGTTTAGCGGAAGTAAGATGCAGGATGGGTAAGGCAACAACGCTTAAATAAGCAAGCAATTTCTTGCATACTGATCGAAGTTGCAAGTCTGATCGACATCCATTTTCTATGTCCTTTTTTAGCTTTGAATACATCGGGTCTTGTTCTTGAGCGATATAAATTTGTTGCAGAAGCGTATGTTCGGTGGTACTTATCTGAAGTAGATCGTTTAATTGCTGGCTGGAAGTGGGCCTTATCTCGAGCTTCTGAAATTCTTCTATCAAGGGGTTTTTTATGATTAATTCATTTAAAGATACTTTTCTGCTGAGGGCATCAGCAACAACGTTGGCTTTACCGGGGTGATATGAGATATTGAGATCATAGTCGCAAATTAATTCAAGCAATCTTCTTTGCCTACAGTTTAGTTGTTTCTGGGTAAAAATATACTTTAGGCTTTGGTGGTCGGTAAAGATTTCGCATTTTACCTCATACAAGTAGTGTCTCTAGATTTTTAAGTCAAAAATGACTGATGCTAACTCCAGATCGTGAACTGGGTAATTCTTTTCATGCTTCTTTAATTGCCTTGAGGCGTAGGCAATCACTTTTCCTTCTTGCATTAGGACGCATCCCAAGCCAATGTTGGACGCATCAATGAATACTTGAAAATTAATCCCTTCTTGAGGTAAGATCGGGATTGGTGTGGCGATCAATAATTCTTTCAACTTTTGGAATGCCTGTTCGCAATCTTGACTCCACACAAAAGGTACCGCCTTTTGAGTTTACCTTGAAAGAGGTGAGGCTAATAGCGAAAATCCCATAACAAATTTTCGATAATAGCGTGCTAGACCCAAAAAGCTACGAATCTCAGTTACAGAAGAGGGTTGCAGCCAATACTGAATGGCGCTTATCTTATTCTGATCAACTTGTATCTCTTCAGCACTAATCATATAGCCAAGAAAGGCAACAGATTTAAGCCAAAATTCACATTGTGTATTTTGCAAACAATTGATGCTCCCTTAATGTACCCAACACAAGTCTTAAGTGATTTTCGTGGTCTTCTTCACTTTTCGAGTAAATAAGAATGTCATCGATAAATACGATCACAAATTTGTCCAGGAACGGTCTGAGAACTCGCTGCATTAGGTCCATGAAAATTGATGGAGCATTGGTTAATCAAACGACATTACCAAAAACTCGAAATGCCTGTAATGAGTCCTGAAGGCAGTTTTCGGAATATCTTCCTCTCGTATTCGAACTTGATAATAATCTGATCGCAAATCTATTTTTGAGAATACTTCTGCCCCTGCGAGTTGATCGAATAGATCATCTATTCGAGGAAGCGGATACTTATTTTTAATGGTTACTTTGTTTAGCTCTTTATAATCGATGCACATACGCATCGATTTGTCTTTTTTTTTACAAAAAGTACAGGAGCTTCCCAAGGTGATATGCTAGGCTTTATTAGGCATTTCTCCATTAATTCTTGTAGTTGCTCATGAAGTTCTTGCAGGTCCTTTAGGGCTAAACGGTAAGGTGCTTTTGATAGAGGCTGAGATACTGGTATTAAATCTATAGCAAAATCTACTTCTCTAATTGGAGGCAGATCAGGAAGCTCGTCAAGGAAAACATCGGGGAATTCTCTGACTATTCTAATTTCTGATAGAGGGATGTCCTTTTCTGAATTACTTAATACGGAGACAAGATAAGCCTCACATCCTCTGCGAATCAGCTTCTTTGCTTTAAGCGCATTAATTAATGAAGCGTTAATACCAAATCTGCCTATGAATACACCTGATTTTCCTTTCTTTTTAAGGGTAACATTCTTCTTTTGACAATCAATGACTGCTTCATGCATACTCAGCCAATCAATCCCTAAAATGATATCAAAGTTCGTTAGGGAGGATTTGTAGAGTAGCTTCATAAACCATATCATTGATTGGGATGATGAAAATACAGAATTGCTGAGCGCTCATGGTGGCTCCGGAGGGAAATCCAATATTAAGGGGGCTGGTTAGATTGCAACAGGGAATATTTAGGGCCCTAACGCAAATTTCCGAAATAAAAGAGTGGCTCGCTCTAGTATCGAACAAAACGCTAAAAGGTTCATTATTAATTTGTATGGTGCCTAATTAAAAGAAAATAATTATCACATAAAGTTTAAACAAGCGTGTTTGACAAAATAATAAAAAAAAAAGTAGTGTACCTGACATCACGTTATTGTCGTCGGGTGCTATGAAAGGGGTAAAAGTGTATATCCTTGCTGGAACGGTGGCTCGAGGGGCCTGACCTTCTTTTGGGTAGGTGTTGCTGTTGAAGCGACTTGCCTAGGAGCAGCTCCCCTTCGACGATTGTTGGCGGGGGAGGTTGTTGGTGCTAAGTTCTGGCTCGGGGCAGATCTTGCCCCAGGGATAATATCACCATCTACCGTCCTTTTGGCTATACAGAAGCGGTAACCATGCCGGTGCGTCCGTAAATAAAGCAACAGTTCTGCCTGTGGTAGCATCTCCCACTAGGGTGAGGTCGATCACATGCTCCGCCTTCGGTGGCCTTGGGAGCTTCTGCAGACATTTAGTATGCTCTTGCTGGTGGGTGGGTAACGAGGACGCTTGAAAGTCTCCTGGTTCACATTAGAGGTGATTGGTCTTTTTCCTTGTCGTTCTGCAATCACCTGCTCATTGTGATCCAGCATTGTTACACAGTCCAAAAGATCAGCAAATTTTGTATGCCTTAGAGAAATCAAGTTAGTGCGAATGCTGTCTTTTAGACCTTCCAAAAATCTACTGCACCTCGAAGCTTCGCAGTCCACAAGCTTCGGTACATAACGAGAGAGTTTCGTGAACTCCGTCTCGTAGGCTGCCACCGATCGGTTACCCTGAGCTACCTTTATAAATTGACTCTCAAGTATCCTCTGGGCGGAATGGGGAATATAGCGACTTCTGAAAGCGGTTGTGAACTCTGCCCATGACACATCCTCTAAACTGAAGCCCTTAAAGGTTGTCTCGAACGTGATCCTCCACCATCTCTCGGCTTCACCCTCTAATAAATACTTTGCTAATCTAACCTCTTCGCTGAATGGACATTTTAAGCTGTCCAACTTACTTTCTACAGCTTGGATCCAGTCTTCAGCTTCCATGGGTCTGGCCGATCCGTTAAAGGTGGGAGGGTTGAGTTTGAAGAAGGCTTGCAAGGCGTTATCTACTCGTACTTTTTGCTCTTGAGGGGCTTCTGATGAGAGCAGGGAGGTGGAGGTCTTCCCTTGGTTAGAGAGAGCTTGCAAAACTGCTTCTAATAAACGGTCTGTCCTATTATCTGGTGCGGATGAGGAGATCGTGGTTTTAACTAGGGTTTCGGCGGGTACTGAGAGGAAGCCTTCATCGGAATCCATCTGTTTGGAGTGATAAAGTTTGAGATTTAGAAGCGGTTTGAAACTTGCCGAATACACAAACAATTAATAACGATTAATAATATTTCATCTTTTATAAAAAGGAGGTTGCATTAACAGTAGGACTTATTCCTTACTGGATGCATCAAAAAAATAAAAATCTAACTCATATTCTAATTTCTATGAACTGGAGGATTCGGAACTACATTTCCTCCTTTTTGAAGACTCTTCGGGGTCCTTGGCTATCCCCTTTCCCTTTGACGTAGAGGCAATCATGTTGCCCATCTTTATAAGCTTCCTAACATGATAAAGTTCATCCTGAAGCCGGATGATCTGACAATTTTTCACTTCGTCATTTCTCTTAACCTCCCATTCAAGAGCAGTCATCCTTCAATGTAGCGTCCCCTTTAGCTCTTGTACTTCCACTTCAAGATCCCTTATTTTGAGCCTGGATCTTGATAACCACCAGGCTAATGTGTTTTCTACATTAGTCAGCTTTTCTATCAAAATATCAATTTTGGATTCTTCGACGGGAGTATTCATGTTGATGCTAATATTTGTAATTTCAGAATCTGAGGGTTACGGCCAACCTCCCAGTCCTCATAGAACTCCTCCGTATTATCACGAGGGTCCATCTACAAAATATTAGCATAAACATGATGTTTTTTTAGCATATTCAAAATCAAATTTAAATAATACAAGAAAATCTATATTTCTCCTAATTTGCTTAGTATTAAATATACACTTACTTTTGTACGTACATCCTTTCTCCTCAAATGTGCTCAATTCTGCTATGATACCAACTGTGACGACCCAATGTCGGTTTGGCAGAAATGGTTCTGGCATCGGGTGCCTACATACCGCAGGATCATATAGAGCAATTTGAGAGAAAAAAATACGCATATAAAAATAAAAGATAATTTTCATTTATCGAAATTCATATTACAAGGCCATTCATCGTAAAAACAAAAAAAACAAAAAAAACAAAATAAGCAAAACAACGCCGTCGTCGATCCATTGAAAATTAGGGTTCTTGTTTAACCTCTTCCAGGAGCACCTGACCTGGTATTGTACAGAAAATAATATCGGGATTAGAATTCACAGTAATTAGAAAATACTCTAAGTACAACAGTACACAATAACAAATTATTTTATAAAGATGCGTTTAGCGGAAGTAAGATGCAGGATGGGTAAGGCAACAACGCTTAAATAAGCAAGCAATTTCCTGCAATAAGTAATTATCACAAGATAAAGGTTACTGATGTCATTTTTCAGTAACTAACCCCGAATGTTACTGATGTTATTTTTCCAGTAACAATTCCGAATGTTATTAATGTCATTTTCCAATAACAACCCCGAATGTTGCTGATGTCATTTTTCCAGCAACAACCCCGAATGTTACTGATGTTATTTTTCCAGTAACAATCCCGAATAATACCGATGTCATTTTCCAGTAACAACTCCGAATGATATTACGTTGTTCCGAACAACCAACCAAACTTCAAATGAATTTGGCTCAAAGCAAATATGCGAAGTATAGCAGTAATAAAAAAATGCATGATGTAATGCAAGTCACATACTGGGTACCTTTAGTCTTTTAAGTTCAGGAGTTCAAAAATTCGGATGAGTGACAGTTCGCTCAATCTGCATTTAAGTCCCCAATATTTCTTTAAATTAGTCTCTTTTAAAAGTGATGCGATATTTCGTGATTTTTACATTTATTCTTTATTTTATCGTTTTTCTTTATAATAATTTAAGTTTGTATTTCATAATAATGTTACTGTATTAAAAGAGTAACGATAGAAATGAAAAGAATACATAAAATAGAAATAGTAGTCATTTATAGCATTTTGAATTGTTCCTATTATTAATTAATGAGAATGATTAAAATGCGAATGACTAATAAAATTTGTATAACAATGCATATAAGGTTAGTAAGAAAGCGTTCTTTTCAATTTCTTCCATTTTCAACTTCTCATACCTTAGCTTTTAGGATTGCCGGAAAACAAAGGAGGATTGGAACGGGGTAGCCAGATGGCTGGCCGAGGTGGCAGCGGCAAGAGGCTGGCTAGCAGCGACTACTGAGTGGTTTGGCGGCTTGATAGCTGGCTGCCGGGGGCTGGCTGTTTGCTAGCTGTCGGAGGCTGCTGGTTCAGTTGGAGAGGGAGCCGGCTGGCTGGGCTGCTGGAGGGAGCTGGCTGGGGAGAGGGAGGTCTGGCTGGCGCTGCTTGTGAGGAGGAGAGGGGGAGGGGAGGGCCTCTATTTATAGAGGAGATGGGCTGGGGGGGTCGGATTGGGGAGCCGACCGACTCCTGCGCCAAAAACGGCGCAGGCGGAACCTTCCACCGTCAGGCTCTGTCGCAAGACAGAGCCTGCGAATCGCTGGGTGTCGGAGGAGGGTCGGGCGAATGGGGAAGGAAGAAGACGAGAAAAAAAAGGAAAATAAAAAAAATACTTAAAGTTAAAATTTTCGCATTTTTTCGTTGTTCGGCGTCCAAATACAACGAAACTTGGCACCGATGTGAGTTATGACATGACGAACACCATCGTGCCGAAAATTTTCAATTTGGAGTAATATTTTATTTTATTTTAATTTTTGAGGCTTAAAACTTCAAAAATTATCTACGATAAATCCGGCGCTCGGAATTTGATGAAACTTCTCGAGCAGCCTTTAAATAATATACTTAACACAATGACACTGAAAACGATGAATTCGGACACACATTTCAATGTTTTCGATTTTTAGAATTTAAAATTTTCAGAAAATAGAACGGGAGCTTCCGTTAATCGGATCTCTCCCAAACTATGGCATTTTGATCTAAAAATTATTTCTATCTATTGGTAATTTTGTTTGCCCTAAGTTGAAACTCATGGCATCCTGATTCCTAAGGCGGAATTTTGACCTAATTTGCAAAATAACGACTTTGGGTCGTTATAACAGGGCATCATATTGTTATCAGAAAACAATGAACCAATACATGTGGTATTGTGTCACACTACTCTAAGATGAGATTTTCCACACTAGAAAGGTGAATCGAGATGAGTTGCTAATGTTGTAATTTAATACATGATTTATCTGAAGTCAGCCATAATTGACCATGCTTGGGTGGTGGGTGAATAAATGAGCAAAGATTTGATACTTGGCTTGGTATATACGAGTTTTGGTCAGATACTTGGTTTTTTGGGATTTCCCTAAATCTTAGCAAAACATCTTGATGAATTTACTGAATAGTGTCAATTTAAAGTAAAGTCATAAAAGGATTTTTTATAAATAAAAATATACTTAGCACTAGTTAAACTTGGACGTCCACAATCAATAGAACAAATCTAGAAAAACCAATAAGTTTATGACTTCTGTGATGAGAAGTTGAGGCGGTCTATCTCACAGTCAGCACAAGGCTAGGGAGAAAATACAATTGATTTGATCGAGTTTGGCTTGGCATAGATAATATCATTTTCGAGCATGCGTTTCTGCATGAATCCATTCCCTTGAATTATGCCTTACCCCTTGAAACTCTTCAAAATTAAAGAAAACTTTAAGGGTTGGATGCATTAAAACTTCAAGGGAGTTCTCTGTTTGAAGTTTTAAGTTGATATGCATAGATACCAACAAAGTTATTTATTATTAAGGGTTTGTCTCAATTAGGTGTGAAGTTTTTTTGTGACAAGTGACTTGCGACTAGCTTTTTGAGAACGAGGTTGCTTACTTAGATATTGTATATATTACATATTTGTTGAAATGTTAAGTAATTCTAACGTTTTGCCTATTATTTGGATAAATATAGGTAGCTTGACTTTTTTCAAAAGATCGATCTTTACTTGTCTAAGGATGTTACCTTTTACCGCCTACTTGGTGAGGTCTAGCATTGGATTCATAACTATGGCTTCGGTGGTAATCACTTTTGAGCCATAAACAAGTAAAAAGATTATGGTGCCCATGTTTGCTTACAAGACTTAAAATTGTTAGCTAGCTTCCCCCAAGCATTAAGCCTTTCTTTAATAGCTAATTAATTGTCTTATTCGTCAATTTAGCTTGGCCATTTGTCTAGAGATGGAGTGTTGCAAACTTGAGTCGTTATGAAATTTTGGAACTTTTTGAAAGCAAATTGTAATGTTTTTTATTATTGTAGCCATGGGAAAATCGCATTAGGGGAACACTTGTTCTCAAATGTGTCCTTAAGCATGGCCGCTTCTCTCCGTTTAGTGAAATAATTTAATAATACTTTTTGAATTGAGATAGGTAAGAACGGTTAATTGAAGCTCATTCCCTATATCGCAAAGTGCCAGAAAAATTAGATCGGCTGAATTTGGTAGGTTGGTTGTCAAGTCATGTTTGCATATTTTGGTAGCTCTTAAAACAATGGGAAATTTTCTTGGTCTCTTTTGATAAAGCGTTAGAAATACCATTGTCAGATCACTTTCTGGGTTAGGTTTTCCTGGCTTAGTTATTTTCGCATTTTTTAGAGTGAAGTTCTTGGGATGCACTCGGCTCCTTCCTTGGTGATATAAGGCTAGCTCTTAGGTAGAACTGCTTGTATAGAGTTTCAATGTAGAGAAAGTATCAATTGGATCGGGTGAAGAGTGTCAGTACCTTGGCTTTATTTGTCATCGGGACACCAACCTTCAAGAAGTCAGATACTTTTGAATCATACCTCTCTACTTGGTTGGGTGTCTATTGTGATGACCTCTTAGTTAAGTATGGTGAGCTATAAATTATTCCAAGATATGTGTAAGGGTTCTTGTACTTGGCCATTAGGTCGAGAATCAAATGTTATTGTGCAGAACTGCCTCAACAAACAGTTTTAATGTTTTTTCCTTTGTGTTGTAGTAGCCAAGGACTAGATTGATGACCCAATGTGAGTCAGCAAAGACTTTAACTTAGTTATATTTATGCACATGGAGAGTATGAGCCAATCTAGCAAGGTTTCATCCTCAGTATGATTATTGATCATGTGAAATCCAAACTTGACCGATGACCGCGTGGTTATATTTTCCAGACTAACCAAAGATAGTGCAATCTACGATATTGTTTCGAAGGCCTCATCAATATCTATAAGTCATTGATTATTTGATTCAATTGGCTTTGTTGCCTCGGGATTTTCTCATGTTTGCAAGTAAAATAGCAACAATGTTGGTCAAAATGCTCGCCATTATGCGTTGCGGAGTAGGAACTTGAGGTCAAATGATGAGAGCTTGATACTCCACCAGGCTGGGTGAAGATTGTTTTAGGTGGTTGATCAATGATGATTATTATTTCGTGAGTGCCAAAGAATTAGGGCAGCCTCTTGGGTGATGTAATGAGTGTGCAGGAAAGCTTCTCAATGGATGAGTAGTTGCCTTTGCCCCTAGTTAGGAACAAACAATAAAAGTGAATTGAATCTGGTATCTTGTTTTTTTCTTACTAGTACCAAGCTCACAACAGCTTCTTCAGCTCCCATATATAGGTATAAGGTTTTTCTTAGCAATGACCTGTGAGAGTCAATAGTTCTTTACTAGGATATGGTCTGTACATAACCCTTCAGTCTCAAACATATTTTTCTTTTGATTTTGGTAAGTCGCCTTATCATTTTTCAACCGAAATGATATTACTCGATAACAATTTGTTATGTATGGCGTGATAAATGTCTTTTTCTTCTTATCAGCTAAGTCCATTTTTAGTTTTTTGGTACCCCAAGTAAGCATAGAGGACGCTGAATACTTTGACTCGACTGTCGAGTTGACTAGATCATCCATGCTAAGTGAAGGGTATGAGTATTTGAGGCTGACCTCGTTCACCCTTCTAAAGTTTACGCACATTCAGCGCATATTGCTGGTCTTAATTACTGTTTCATACCTAATGCTTATATCTAAAATCTGATTGCCTTACCTCAGTCTTCAAACCAATTGGCCTTTAATTTATTTTAATGAAAGATAAATGTTACTGGTGGCACAAAGTTGGAAAAGACGGTTATGTGTGTAAACGGTTGTTCAACTTCGGGAAAATGTTTGGTGGGTCAAGTGGAGTCGGAATGACTTGAAATTTTGAAATTTTGGGAGGAGGTTTATGGAGATATTAGGAATATATGAAATATTTATTTAGATTTTTTAGTGGCTGTTTAAAAAGTTTATGGATGGTGGAGTGAAAAGGTGTCAGGCCTTTAAATTATGATATTTTGGGATGTGTATGCCTTTGTGCTGCATCAGTTACATGCACCAAAAAACTCAATTAGTAAAATGTGGTGCGTGCATTAAAAAGTTATTAATACAACATGTGTATAATGTTAATTTTTATTTGAAATTTGGAATGAAAAATATTATGTTAATTAGTAAACTTAACTGTATAATTTAGGAAATATGAAATATGAATGTTTTCTTAAACAAATGTACCTACTGGTTTACCTAATACACGCATTTACTAATAGAAGTAAGAAGCCTCTAAAGGCAGCAAACTTCTGAGACTAGAAACTTCTAGTAGCTGCTTTAGGTCAAGGAAAATCATTGATGTTATCTCATACTTCAGAAGGTGAAATGCATGAATATTTTTCATCGTACTCGCTCACACTTTATTTTAATGTTAAACAATCTGGAAGATTCCCCATGGCTAAGTTTTATATGTGAATAAAAAATTTATCAGGTAATTAATTTCCATCAGAAATAGTAATTCCCCATGAATACTTTTAAAAGGCCAGAGATGTTCTTAAAAGGTCTTTTTAATTGGTGAAATGGTTCTGATGAAATGATCATCTGAGATTGAATGCTATCCATGGTGGAAAATCTAACGACATTATTGTAATTTTATCTGTTTCAGTGGGAAATTTATGAGCTTTCTTTTATATACAAATATATTCAAACATTAAAATTATCATCTCTTTGAATCTAAAGAAATGTTTTAATTAATTTGGGCAATGGATTGACTTCAAATGATTCCTGTTTACTAATTCTGACATGAAGATTTCTTTTTCCATTTCAGAACAAGATCAGATTATTGCTGTGCGATTATCGCCAACTTACAACCTCTCAAAAATATGACCGGATTATATCTTGGTATTATCAACAACTAAGTCTATTTATCGCCAACATATTTTTTCCGAGTGCTGCTATGCTATCCAATAACCTTCCAAAATATCCTAAAAGCTGAGAATGAATGCAACCTGTACTTTTTTTGAGGATTAGTTCATACACTTTTGCCTGTGAATCCATTGCCAAAAAAAGATTCTCTTTTCTACTTTTGGGAAAATTTTTGGGGTGTCGGGTAGCACTTACTTTGGTTTTATAAAAATTTTGAGCATGGTATTCTGGATTGTTTTTGTACTGTAGTGCATGCTCATAAAACTGCCTGGCATTTTATTATAGCATCAAATTTTGCATGCTAATTTGACGGTGCAATAATTTCCTTGCATGCAATTTACATTAGAATGTTAGCAGTCTTGAATTTTGAGTGGAGGTTTTGTAAAAACAATGAAGTTGATTTATTATAATAACTTTTAAATAACAACTGACATGTTGTGTGATGCAAACCTAGAAGCACTTTTTAATGATATGAAATTTTGTAGTATAACTGCTATATAAATTTGATTAGATTGCTAAATGAGAACAAAAAAACATAATAAAATTGTAAATTGTTCAAAGAGTTTTTTACTTTTAGGAATATAAATAATGCCCTTCTTTCAAGCTTTTGTCCACCACAATATTTATTGTCTTAGTGTTTTTTTTAAAAGTACATGAAATTTAAAAAAAAATATGAAGAGTTTGAAAATGTTTTGAGACCAAGTTGATTTAGTGCACTAGTTGAAGAGCATTTCAAAATTTACCCCAAAAAGTAATAAATCTAAACAATTTGCATGAAAATTAATTAACAATAAAACCAACAATTTTCACACCAATGAAAATTTTAATTATTTTATTGAAAATAATGAATTGGGAGTTTGGCTGTTGGATCCACCCCTCCCTTCACTAGGCTTGGGAACTTGGGAGTTTGGGAGCATCCAGTTGCCACCCAAAACTAGGTTGGCAAAGAGTTGGCAGTTAGGAGAGCCTCAGTGCTGACCTGAGCCAGCTTGCTAGAGAACTAGGCATGCCCAGGCACTTAAGAGCTGATGTTCCGATTGATTCCACCAGAAAGGTGGGTGCTCAGGCATCCCCAAGCGTCCCCAAGTGCTAGGTGAATGAGTACGCACGCTCAGGCACTAAACTAATCCTGATGCTAGTATAGCTTGAGCTTGAACCTAAGCGCTAGTTGCACATATAAGCGTGCATGAACTAGTTTTAGGTTAAACACTTTGTTTTTTTGGGTAAAATTTGAGACGGCCAAGGGCTAGAGGGGAAACTATAGGAACATAAGAAGTTAGACAACTATTTGAAGATCCTCTAGGTGCCGGTGAAGGGCAAGGTTAGAATTGTGGGGACCCAATGCCGAGTTAGCGGAGGCATAATCAAGCATCGATTTTAGGGTAAATCCCCTAGCCGCAGAATCATATTGAGTGATTTAAAAGACATAATATGTTGACATCGAACATAACACATTTATTCATAAATTCATAAGTTTTGATTATAAAGATCAAAATAAAACAGAAGTTATAAACTTTAAATAGAGTTAAAAAGCGGTAAATCGACAGATAACAATATCAGCACTGCTTGGTTCTTAGCACATTTCCTATAGAACGAGCTCATAATCTGAGCACGTTTCAAAAGTGCGGACATTTGAATAACAGTTAGTTGTGAAGCTAACTACTGATAGATGTCAACTTTACAATTGTTAAATAATAAGCAAAATAATTAATAATTTAATAGGAATAAAAAATTATATAAAATTTTCCCTGCAAATCCATTTCAATTGCACTGATACTTTAGCATAAAAATATTTGTTGTCACAAAAATAAATATACAATTTTAGCGTTTGATATCTGGCGCAAAATATGATTTTATTGGGCAAGTACAAAATCGAGAAACAGTGGGGTTCAATTTTGTATTACATCTCCCATCTTCCTTCTATACATGCCCCTCAAAGGCTTATCAGTATAGGCTTCTTATGCATCCCGATGTCGGGCAGCCCCGTCCTAGCAATTGTCTGACTAGACTAAAATAGATCAACAGTGAACTCTGCTACTCAGTTATCCAAACTTTTATATATATCATTTTATGTGACTTTTAAAAGCACTTTTATCAAAGTTGTGCGATACTGAGCGAAAAAGGATATTAAACAAGAGTAATAAAAGACATCTAGTACATTCCCTTAGTGCGCGAATCAGAAAGTCAAAAGTCAAGTATCTGCACAATTTTGTAATTGATAAACAATTACTCAAAAACTTAATAGTTAGTTTATTTAATAATGATAATAATTTATAATATAATGAATTATAATTACAAAAAAAAAAAATTTATGATAGTTATATAAGAAAAATAATCTTTCTTTTATTCATTCTCATTTTCCTTTTGAAATTATCATTTCTATTTCTTATATAATAATAATTATAATAATAATGCTATTAGTAATAATATATTTATTATTATTATTATATAGCGATAATACTAACTTTATAATATATATGTAGCAGAATAATAATAGCTTTATTATTATCATTATTATTATTAATAATGATAATATATATATATATATAGAGAAACAAAGAGACTGAAATGAAAATTGTAAAAGTTAGAAAATATACGTATATATACAAAGAAAGAAAATGATCGAAATAAATGTTGCAGAAATTAAGAAATATATATATATATATATATAGAAAAAAGAAAATAACTAAAATAAAAATTGTAGAAATTAGAATATATATATATATAGAAAGAAAATGATAGAAATAAAAATTGCAAAAATTAAGAAATATATATATATAGAAAGAAAAAAAATGACTGAAATGAAAGTTTCAAAAATTAAGAAATATATATATATATATATATATATGTATATAGAAAAAAAAAATGACAAATAAAAGTTGCAAAATTTAAGAAATATATATATATATATATATATATATATATATATAAAATGACAGAAATGAAAATAACATAAGTGGAAATAATAATAATAATAATAATAACACTATTATTAATAATAATAATAACATTATTATTATTAATAAAAGAAGAAGAAAGGAAATGAAAAGAATAGAAAAATTTTCATCTATTTCTCATTTCTTAATCATCTTACTGTTGATGAGTCTTTACTGGAGGTCAGCAGGGGGAATCAGTGGTGGCTGAGGAAGAAGATGAGGAAGTGGAGGAGAGAGAGGAGTGGGGAAGGAGTGTGAGGATGAGGGGGAGGTGTATTTATAAGTTTTTTTATTTTCTCTCTCTTCTTTATCTCTCCTCCATTATTCCAATGTTCGTCTTAAATGCTTAGAGTGTATAATTTGACTTTTTCTTCCTCCTCTCTCCTCTTTCTCTCTCTTCTTTCTCTCTCCTCCATTATTTGCAAAAAAAATAACAAAATTTGACACGGAGGTGTATCTTGATGAGACGAACATACTCGCATTAAAATTTCTCAATTTGAAGCAATAGTTTATTTTTTATTATATTCTGAAGATAAAAATTTCAAATATTAATTATGGTCAATCCGGAGCTCTAAATTCGATGAAATTTTTTGTGTAGTATTTTTATAATATTCTTTATCTAATAACGCCAAAATCGTTGAATTTGAACTTGTATTCAATTTTCACAATTTACTGAATTTAAATAATTCAAAAATTAATTCAGGAGTATTCGTTATTCAGATTGCTCCTAAACTTGGGCATTACGATCACAAAAATATACTCTATTTAACTGTATTTTTGGTTTGCCCTAATTTTAAAGTTGCCCGAGATCTTGATTTCTGAGTCGGGTTTAGCCCTAAATTGGATGGTAATAACTTGGGTCGTTACAAGAGTCGTCCCGAAGTGAGTGGATAACAACTTTTTACATTCAGTTTAGCTAGAGGTATTGTGTAAGCTTTCTCATCTTCTTTAAGTAGTGTCTGGTTAAAGAGTCAAGTACTAAGAGTTTTTATTCTTAAAGAAGGTATTTGTCATTGTATTTGAATTATTCGTAGAAAGGATTTGAGGGTGTCAAATCCTGTTGAACTATTGTGTATATTTTTCTTTTTCTATAGGGTTTGATTTTTTGTAATCCTTTCAAACTAGGGCTTGTTTGTTGGTGTGTGAGTCTTAGCTCATTTCATTTTTGACCAAGTGGTATCAAAGTGAGATTCACCAAAATATGATTTAAGGAGATTAGCTTTAGTTTCATGATAACCTTAAATGGATCTAACTATAATGCATGAAAGATATGATTTTTCTACTTAAAACACTATGATTTATCGGTGTTTGGGAATAATAAGCCTGAGAACAAACCTGACACAGACTAAGAGCTTTTTAATCGTTAAGTTTGCGAATACATCTGACAATGTGTAGATAATGTCTTGAACTATTTTAGTGAAGATCGAAATGCTAAGAATTGTAGAGAAAGCTTGAAGAGCTATATGCTACTATGACCAAAAACACTATGTTATACTGTAGTTGGTAGATGATGGGCTTAAAATTCATGGGGGAATCCCATGTTTGACCAATTGAACATATTTCAGGGGATTATCAACCGATAAGCTGGGATGAACATCTAGTTTGAAGATAAATTCTATGTCTTATGGTTGTTGGGTACATTGTCGGATTTTTGAGAAACTTTGCACATTACTTTCAAATTTTCCACCAAATGGGGAGATCACATGAAATTGGTGAAGAGCAGCATGCTGAATGAGCAAATGAAGAGGAAGTCTCAGGGAGCTTTTATATTGCAGCAAGATTTACTTGTCACGAAGTGGCGAGGACAAAGTAAGAGCAAGGGTCCTTCAAACCATGATAGGAGTAAAAACTAAGGGAAGAAGCACATTAATCTATAATATTTTAATAGCAACTCATTTAATTCTCAGCTGTTACTCTAATTAAACTCCTCAGAGTGTTATAGTACAATTATATAGCTCAATTAATCTCTAACCGTTACTTATGAATGGCACCTCAGAGCAATACAACACTACTCTACTATGTATATGAGATCTCTGTAAATGAATGGACATATATCAATAATACGCAACATTCTTTCTTTCTCACACCTTACATTCTCAACATGGTATCAGAGCGAGTCTTCCTCGATGAAATCGCTTTGATCTTGAAACATGTGATTTATGATTCGCCAAAAGACTCCCTCAACTCCTCGTTCTGCCTCCCTCAACTCCATCGGCTCAAGCATCACCCAGCCTCCCTCAGTTCCTCGCCAAACACCATTTCAAAACTGCCATCTATCAAGAGCCAACCGACGCACAACTCGTCGTCCTTCCGTCTGCGTCATTGACCTCTTGCCAATCTCTAGTGCCATTGACCTTGTTGACTTCTAATGCGACAAAAAATTCACCGCCGAAGAGCTCTGCCTTTTGCCGATCTCTCGCCAACTCTTCGTGATTCATCGCATCTTGCCAATCTCTTGCCAATTCTCGTGTCATCAACCTCGTCGACTATTGCTGCGACGAAAGATTCACCGCCATAAAGCTCTACCTCGTCGTGACCCTCTCCGAGCGTATCATTTTCGCTCTTCTTCCATGGATTCAACCAATGTGGACTTTCAATCAAGCGAGACAAGACCAAAAGATCTCAAGTTCTCGATGTCTAACATCAAGAACTTTATTCACAATTCCTTGACAATCGAGAGCTACCCAATGTGGACAGCCCAGATAACACAATTATTCAAAGCAAATAACTGTTGCGGTCACCTAGATGGAATCGACTCCAACTCCCATGCTGATAGTGAAACACACAATCATTGAATTCTACCGATCGAAATCTAATTGTCCCTTTCGACTCCACAATTTCTCCGTCCATTCTCCCATATATCATGGAAGCGGAATCATGTGCCAAAATGTGACTCCCGAAAAATGTCTTCAATCTTCCAACAGATCCAGAGCATTCAGCTAAAAAATGAACTCCACAATGTCTCTCTCAAAAATTTACCCATGAGTATAACTTGTCTAAAATTAAATCCTTGGTAGACTAAATTGCTGCCACATGCTAAAAAATTGATTCGAAGGATGTGATACTCTACACATTGAATGGACTTCCTTCCATTTATCAAGCCTTTAAAACTGCCATCCGAACCAAACTCACACCCATCAGCCTTGACGACCTCTTTTCTCTCCTATGCAGTGAAGAAATCAATGTACAATAAGATCTTCACAATGAAATCCAGATCTCCAACTCACCTACCAATAGTAGCAGCCCACATTTCTCTTTATTCTCCGGACGATCTCGTGGCAGAGACAGAGCTAGTTCGGGTCGCCGTTGGTTACCACCAATGACTCAAGGAGCACCACCCTCACAGCAACCCTACGATTCTCATATATCGAGTGTCAGATATGCAACAAATCTGGTCATTCAACAAGAGATTGTAGGCATAGAATGAATGTCAATTACCACAGCTGGTATTTGGATTCAGGAGCCTCTAATCATGCCACCAACGACTTTGGCAATCTATCCGTTACCGAAACGTATCAAAGAAACTACCGAGTAACTATCGGCAACGGACAATCTCTTCCAATTCCAGCATTGACACGGCATCCTTCCCACCCCTAATCGTAAGTTCTATCTAACTCAGTTTCTCCATGTTCCACATCGCCAAAACAATCTTCTTTCCATACATAAACTAACCACCAACAACTCTTGCTCAACGGTCTTTACATCAAATGAATACTCCACTTCTTAAAGATTGTTGCATCAACGGTCTTTACATCATTTGACTATCTCTAGAACCTCCTCCATCACCACCATCTTATGATCCACTACAACGTCCACCACTCTTCCCTAGCACATGCTGCTTGGACATCCCAGCCGAGAAGTCCATCAGCTTCTTTGCAAGTCTACTCCTAGTTTCAGCAACAACACTTCTTTTCCCTGCACTACTTGTATTACAACAAACATTTATAAATTATCATTCCTCAAATTTACCAATAGAAACTATGATTTTTTTGAATTTATGTATTCTGATGTATGGGGCCCAGCCCCTTCAATCTCTAATGAAGGCTACAAATTTTATGTTATTTTTGTGGATGATCGGTCTCTATTTACTTGGTTATTTCCAATCAAACAATAATACGAAGCCATACTCAAATTTATCCATCTTCAAATATTCATTGACTGACAATACAATAAATGTATCAAAATTCGCTAAACTAATGTTGGTGGTCAGTATAACTCCACATCCTTTCATAACCTAATCAACAATTTGAGCATCCATCACCAAATGTCATGCCCATACACTCCGCAACAAAATGGGGTGGCTGAACGCAAATATCGACATATACTTGAAACCACTTGTGCTCTCCCCCACACGACTCAACTATCCGAAGTCTTCTGGGCTCACACGCAGCTTTCACGTCTGCATATCTCATTAATCGTCTACCTTCTCCAAATACACATAATATCTCACCCTACCAACTTTTACATTAAGCCATCCCCGAATATCGCCATCTTGAACTGTTCGACTGCCTCTGTTTTCCCCTCCTACTGCTTTTTCCCCTCCTACCACTAACAAAAACTTCTAAACTTAGCCCCAAAACACTTTCCTGCATCTTCCTCAGATACTCCCCACACTATAAGGTTACATTTGCTTCAACCCCAAAACCTCCACCACTCTAATCTCGCATCACGTGCAATTTCCTAAAACTGAATTTCCCTATCCTATGCTTGCTCAGTCTTCTCCCACATCACCCACACACTCCCAATTTCTTCTTACTCCTCAGTATTGTACCAACATCACATTCTATTATACAAATACAAAATCTTTCCTCTAACAACCTAATCTCTCCTAGAAATCCAAATTTCTCATCAACTATCCTTCCTCAAACATCACCCACACCGCCTTCTCTTTTTCCCTCTACCACCCTATCAACCTCCCGTTCACCATATTTACTCGCACACTCTTCTTCCTCTACCTCCCTGTCATTCTCTCCCAACCAAATTCCAATTAACCCTAGGATAAAAGCACTAACTCTTTCCTCTCATGCCATGCACACCCGACTCAAAATCAGTGCCATTAAACCAAAACCCCTCTATAACTTCATACACAAAACTCAACCAAAACTACCTCTTACATTGCCACAGCTAAGATGGAACTTTGGAATGTTGCAATGGAAGACGAGTATCGTGCCTTGATAAATCAACACACCTGGACCCTCGTACCCCCTCTCCCACATCAAAACTCCCTTGGGTGTAAATGGGAATATTGTACAAAACTCAAAGCCGACGGCACAATGACTCGTTACAAAGCCATGTTGGTGGCTCAATGATTCAATCAACTCTATGGCACATATTACTTGGAAACATTCAGCCCACCGTTATAAAAATGTCAACCATTCGAATTCTATTCACCTTATCATCTTACAACTAAATGTCTCCAATGCATTTCTACGTGGAAAACTCAACGGGATATTCTATTTGAAGCAACCACAAGAGTTTGTGAATTTCAGCTATCCCAACCATGTTTGCAAGCTCAATAAAACTATCTACTGCCTCAAACAATCACCCCGCCAATAGTTCTCTACCCTTACAAATTTTCTACATACCACAGTTTCAAAACCAGAACTGCCAATCCCTTTCTCTTTATACACGATACTTTCTCCCATAGAATATACATCATCATCTATGTGGATGACATCTTATCGGTCCACACCAACCCACTCTCCACAAACTCATCCAAATCCTCACACAAAGGTTCTGCATGAAACACCTCGACACTCCAACCAATTTTCTCGGCAATCTGTAAACAGCCCATTCCTTAGTCAAGCAACCTACGCCTACACAATCTTGAAAATCTCAGAAATGGAGCAATGTAATCCAGCCTTTACCCTCATAACCAACCAACAGAACTCCAAACCCTCATCCCCATTTTCTCAACCCACACTATACAAACAGATTGCAGGTTCTCTTCAATACCTCACTATAACTCAACCTGTTCTAAGTCTTGCAGTCAATAAGATATGCTAACGCACCACCCCCACACAAGTTTTTGTAACTACAGCAAGTGAGATGAAATACAACATTTTATGTTTATGATAATCTATTCTTGTGATGACCCATGTTAGGTTGGTAAGAACCAAACTAACATCGGATACATCTTTTCGCGGGATCATATTGACAGTTAGATAAAATAGCAGTTAACGAACATTCAAGCCATTCACATAAAAGAAACGACATTCATTCAATTTAAAATAAAAATAACATCCATAATTTATTACATGAAATTTCATATACATCAAACTATTAATCCTGGAAGGGCAGTTATTTTCCCGTGCTACTCCTCTAGATTATATCAACCGCTTCCAACTGTATCTGATCTGGCATTATAAAAATAATGCCTTAGTGCACATTCTAAATACAAAGGATATTAAATATATACTTAAAGCATAGCGAAAGGCAAGAAGAAAAATGAGATAACAATTGCAGGTAAATACAGCGTGTTTCAAATAAAAGATAATCAGATCATCTGCAACAATAAATGTTTTGTTCACATGCCAAATGTCAAAAGGAAAAGCAATGATTGCATAAAAATCTATGTTTATGTTTATGTCTATGATATCATGAAGCAATAATAGCAATTCTGTTGGGCAAAGCCAGAACCATGAGGCTGGGTTCATATGCATTTAAGCATAAACCTTCACCTGGACCCACTTAAAGGTCTCAGATGGCAACGTGCATTTAAGCAACCTTCACGTGTGCCTTCCTCAAAGGCTCCAGATGGCACCCTTATAGCTCCCGAGGACTAGCCCCGTCCCTAATCTAATCATGCTCCGTTTCGGAACCCTTCTTGCAACATTCACAAGACACATAAACATCATTCAATTTCTCTTACATCATTAGTAGTAAGAATAACATATCAAGTAGTAATAAGCTCAAAGCGATGCATAAGTAGCAATTGAAAGTAAAAGTGATATCCAGTGTACCTTTTGTGTTTGACTTAACTAGATGAATCACTCACAACATATTGTGTCTGCAAAAATTATAATTGAGATCCTATTAAACTTTGAAAGTAAAGTTTGTGTTTCAACGAATCTTATTTATAAGATTTAAAACTTATATTTTGATTCTTTAATTTTTAAAATCTCAAAGTCGTAGGGAGGTAAGCTAAACAATGCTTTCCTAAAACTCTTAATTTTGTTTTCAATTGCAAATATTTATAGGTAAGGAAAATGTATCAATTTCCATTGAATAGAGGTTAACATATCGTATAGATTTTGAATTTTAGTTGTATGTAATATCTACAATAGCTAAGCATTTACTTAAGCATATACGAGTTTAACCTCATCAAATCCTATTTCTTGAATCTTCATAATTTGATACCTAAGCTAGATTTAGACATCTAGGATTTAATACTAAAGCATGCTAATAGATTAATTTATACTACTCGCAAAAAAATTGCAACCTAAAACTCGAAATCAAAACTATTCATTTTATTCTAATTCCATTATTAATATTGTTATTATTATTATTATTTTTTTTGTTTAAAATATATATATATATATATCTATAGTGTTATATATATATATATATATATACATTTATACATATATACATATATATATATATGTATATAAATATATAGTGTTATATATATATACATTTATACATATATATACATATATATACATATATATATATATACATATGTATATTTCTATATATATACACGTGCGTTTCCTTCTCCTAAAAGACTCGGCAGAACTTCGTACCTGCAGAAGATCGGACGCAAAGGAGAGATCGGCGCAGAGAAGGAAGTCGCTCGGAAGAAGAAGATCGAGCGGAGAGGAAACGAGTCGCGTCGCCTGGGACCGTGCGCACTGGGACGTCCGTCGGCCGCAAGGAATCGAGTCGCGTCGCCTGTTGTGCGCTCCCGCCTGCTCAGGTAAGTCTCTTACTGTCGAGCAGAAGAAGAGAGAGAGGCGAGCGTGGTGATGGTCGAGTGCCATACGTTCGATTTTATAGGGTCTGCGTGCGTAACGCACACCAGTTTGGACTTGGACAGTCATAATGCCATACGCTCGGCTTCTCCTTAAACACCCGTAGATTACGGATAATGGCTTAACAGTTGAAATTTGTTTTTTAATGGAGTAATTTTATTTAATTTTTGCAATTGCCAGTTTTTGAAAACTTTCTAATTTAGGTATTAAAACTGAAAAATCGAATTTTCAGCAGGAGTTTTAACGGGAAACTGATAATTACGGAATATTTAGCGAATCGGGAATTCAATGTATAACTTATAATGACCTAGGGTCATTACAATTCTTCTATTCCGCTTGCACTTGACTTTCTCCCAGGATTTCTACAGTCCTGTTACTAGCTAGGCAACTGCCTGTGCATTGTTTGGGAGGGTAGCTGTTTTTTGTTGGCTGGATAACTCTCAAACGATAGCTTTATAGGAATTTAAGACCAATGTATTTCTTACTACATTTTGTTGTTAACATAAAATATTATTATATTTAATCTTTACCCTTTACCATCAATGACCCTTGTTGCTTGTCAGTTGGTCATCCGCCCACTCACTGACAGTTCATCTGCTGGTCGTCCATCGACCACTTGGTTGTTACCTCCTGCCGCTATGTCTGCTGTCAACATTAGTGGCCCAACTTCTTTTCCAGCAGCTATCCAATAGTTTCTTTTCTAACAGCTATCCAATAGCTTCTTTTCCAACAACTCTCCAGCAATTTTTTTTCCGACAGTTCTTAATGGCTTTTTCAACCATCTCCAGTTATACCAAACAAGGTTAATGGTGTATAGCTGAAGTTTCACCATAACAATACAACAACAATGATATCAAGCCTTAATCCAATTGAAGGTGGCTACATTATTTCTCTATCTTCTCTGCTCTATCAACTGACGATCCCTGTGTAAGCTCCAAGCATGTGAGAAATATTGAAGTTACACCGTTAGAAATAATAGCTCAATATTAATGAAATAATATGCATTATATTTATAATCTTTATGAATGTTGAATATTTGAATGATCAGTTTTTACGAGTTTTACTAAAACCATTCTCATACTTGCTTTTACTACCATTTTGTAAATTTAATTGTAAACTTTCAATTTTTAGTTTCTATAAATTACTAGTTCACTAGATAATGGATAGTGCTTTGATTGTTACAAGTTCAATTGTTATATACGCAAGCTATTTTATAAATTAAATTTATTTTACAGTGAGATGATAGAAGCGGTTGGCCATGAATACATGGGACAGTTTTTTCATTGCTGTGATGAACTTCTGGCTGTGCACGGGGTAGTTGTTCTGCAGGTTGACACTAAACATTGTCAGTATTTTTTATTGCTAACTTGGATATTAAAAAGTCATTGTTTTCTAGCATCATGTTGAATTTCTGGTTTAAAATTGGAGTCAGATGACAACTGCAAGCAAGTTGTAAAATGTTACTTCATTCAGTGAAGTGATTCCTGACTTTATTGATAGTGCTTCTAGAATGATATATATAACAAATGTTCTAGCTTATAGAAACGCTGACCATATTAACTTCATGAGTCTTTTTATTTAAATTTTCACGATTTTTTTTTCCTTCAAGAATATGCTTGCTTAGTAATAGAAGAAATGTGAGGTGGAGTTAGATACTGTTTCAAATTAGCTTGTGGCAATCATCTATTATTGAATCTAGAAGCCATGTCACTAAATCTGAGATTTTTTTTTATTTCTTAAGCTTTTTTAATCTATTCTAATGACAGTCCTCTGCTGCACGGCCATTACTTTTCCTTAGAGCATCAGATCTCATTCATTAAAAGATGAGCTGCTTTTTTGCAATTTTATTACAACTTGCTCAAACTGGTGATCGGTAATTGCTTTCTCACTTGTTAGAACTTGAAATCTATATTACACTTTTTGGGACCTTGGGGCATGGAGCCAATGAACTTTAAGCTTGAAAAATCTAACACTAATGTTTGTCACAGCATAATCGTTAGTATCATACTAACATCTTATCAGTTTTCTGGATAATTACATGCACCGCCCCAAACTTGCAGTATATTATGGCCACGTACTTCAAAAAATGAGTAACCTAGTGCATTTGCAAGTACTGCAATCAACAAAATAGAAATGTTATGGGTTATAGGAATTTTCCTTGCTCTTTAAAATGAGAATAGTTTTGTTCAAAATGAACGTAGAGGGTGATTATTCTGTAAATCTACTAGATTCTAGTGGTGCTTATGAAATTTTCCGTTTTCATGCATTATTTTTCATTTTCTTGTTGTTGTAGATTTGTTCTCAAGGTATGTTTTATATTTGCTATGACTAAGGTCTATCATACTTTTACTGTGATAGTTCGTTGTTATCATTTAAACAGCTAGGTCTCTTTAACTAAATGATAATCAAATAATGAAGAACAAAAGTATTAAACTGAAGTACTATGCTTGACACTGGTGACGCAATCTTTTTTTTTCACACTAGAATGCCCTATTCAAATAATAATTTAAACTTTATATTACAACCAAGAATTTTATTGTGAGAGAAACCTTTTATTACAATTTGTTGACCCAAGAATCTATGAATATTTGAGAGATATTTTGGCTATCATGATGCTGCTTTATTTTCATCAAGGAGCTGTTGTTTTCATGGCATCCTTTTGGTTGTTGTTGCTGTTGCACTAAAGAGTCACTTTGAGGCAATATTCTTTAGATATGACACGCATAACTTCTCTCTGCCTTCTCTCTTCCTATATAGACGTTTTGTATGAACACTTTAATAAGTTATGGGGCATCATAATGTTTTTTTTACGTATGTATATTGTTCAAGTATACCCACTCATGGCTACACACAAATAAAGATTTGCATGAATGCACATACATTCATGTGATATTGTCCTTTTCCAACTTACCATCCATGCGAAGAACTTTGTGCATCCATGATAATGATCAAATTGGTTCTTTGAATTAAAAAATGACAAGTATGATGTTGCTTTAATTTTTTTATTCATTAAAATGCAAATAAAAGGTTCTCAATGGACAGCTGAATATATTATAGCCAGCATTGGTATATTTACATGTTCGATTTTTCTTAACAGTGTATTTCAATTCCTGATCAAAGATATCAGGAGTACAGAAGAAGCTCTGATTTTATAAAGGAGTATATTTTCCCCGGTGGATGTCTTCCTTCTTTGAATTCCATTACCTCTGCCATGACTGCTTCCTCTAAGCTCTGGTGTGCATGAATATGACCATTTATGTACTTTCTTACGAATAAATTTAACTAATTTTTAAACTCTTCATTATAGGAATAACAGTTCCTGAGCTTTCTCATTCTCTAATAAATGTCCCTTGTTTTAATAACGCAGCATTGAGCATGTGGAAAATATTGGCATACATTACTACCAGACACTTATATACTGGAGAAGAAATTTCATGGCTAACAAGAGGTAAGCATTCTTTTATAAATTAATAATTTCTAATAACTTGTTGTATCATTAAGAAACTTTTCCACCTGCAAACGTAACTTTTTTATTAAACTACAGTCGAATGATTTATTTTTATTTATGATGAATGCATTTGGATAACTTTCTACCATTATTTGTTTTGTTTTAATTGATAGTGATCTTGCATACATTATGCTTATGTTATGAAGAGTTTTTCTACACAAACTGATACAGAAATAAAAGTAAGGCTTCATGAGCTGATCTCTCTATGTACAAAATAGGGATGTGTGATCTGCACTTTCATTGTTGACCATGCGCCTCTCTATTTTCTTAGTAATTACTTAAATGGCTAATTTTTATTTTTCTGTTGGGGCATCTAGCGTTTCTTTAGTCTAATTTCTTATTTAGCATGTTTTATAATGAGAATATTAAACAATCCTTTCTTTGCAAGATGTCACCATGTTTTGCTGTTTTGTGCAGCAAGATTCTTGCACTCGGGTTCGATGATAGGTTCATACGAACGTGGGATTACTACTTCAATTATTGTGCTGCGGGTTTTAAATCTCTTACACTTGGAACTTATCAGGTATGTGCAGAATAATTTGTACCTGCCTTTTTTAACTCTTTTTTTTATCAAGAAATATATTGAGAAGTAGAAGTAGAATTGCTTCCATAACATTTGAGCTCCATGCAAATGAAATGATTCACTGTCAGATTTAGAATAACATAAAGTAAATATAAATGAAATATTATATTCTTGGGACTAAAATAATTACAATGAGAATTAAAAAAAAAGAATCTAAGATAGTTGAACAGCTTTTGTGAATTGCAGGCAAGAGTTTGCTATCTTATGTCATCTTCTAATAGCATGTATTTGATTTCTTGCTATGTTATGTGTTTCTTTTCATTCATGAAAGCGCTGCTCTTGCCTTCTCTTGGCAAAGAAATTTGGTTCTATCTCAATAAATTACGTTTTATTTCCTCTTCTTCTCCGGCGATTTCCAGGAGATTAGCTTTTACTTCTTCATAAGAAATTTTTTCCTTCATTTATGCTTGCGACTTCACCCATCACCTTCTTTACCTGTGGTTTCTCGATTTTGCGTAGTCCTAATAATAATAATAATAATAATAATAATAATTTTAGGCTTTTAGGTTATCTCTGTTCATTTATCATGTGAATTTTGAATCATCAGAACATTCTGTTTCAGTAAATTTTATCAATCTGACTTTAATAGCTTTTGTATTAACTTCCATATGAGTGCATTATAAATGTTCTGTGCAAAAGCCTATACCTATGTATAATGTCATTCGAACAAATAATACTCTGCATCAACTTTTCAGTAATTATATTTGCTATTTAATTTTTGCAGATTGTTCTTTCACGCCCCGGCAACACGAACGCATTTAGCAATCCATATGGCGTCCACGTCTCTCCCTCAAAGGTCCATTTGCCAGTGCTAACTTTTTTAGATAAATATAGACATAACTCTTTATGTTTACAAAATTACCACTTTAATTTAGGAATTCCATTGACTTGATGATTCGAAGAAAACTGGGAAATATGGTAGTTTTGTTGTAATGAACAGATATTTGGCTGATATTAAGTTTTGTAAATACTAGTCTGATTATTAAATAGATTATAAATAGAGGAGATAAAATCAGAAAATTACCCAAATAACGTAAATTTAAATTCAATTTACTTTGCAATCACAAGTAAATTGCCTTTCCTAGAAAATAAGAATGAATGCATTCAATTTCTTTGCACAGCTGAAAGTGGGAACTACCTTTGTTTAGGATAGCTTTAACTTGGTTAATCCCAAAAAGCATAGAGCCTCAGAGCCTTATTAGCTTACATTATCCAACTGTATCTGCTTATTCACTATGAAGTGACTAAAACATAGTTAAAATTCAAAAGTAAAACTAAATAATTTTTATTGCATTTAACCTCAAAAGTTGTCTGAATTAAACAATGAGAATATTTTGAAAATGGTCCCTTGACTATTACAATCTATTTATTTTAATCCTTTGTAGTTACTTTTTATTAGAGTTAAGGACTAAAATGAACAAATTGCAAGAATAAAACAATTTTATCATTAAACAGTTAAGAATTTTATTTTGCCATTAATAAACAAAAAAATTAAATTGTCTTCAAAATAACAAATTTGTGAATCTTAAAACTATACCTGTGTAATGTGACCATCCTTTTTTTATTTAATATTTAATCACTGTAATTTTTTTTTTGCAGGTGAGAGGACTTCTCAATCAATAAATCAAGAAACCCAAATCCCATTTTTTATTAGGTTCTTCAACATAATGGCCTTCTGCATATGAATAAACTGTTATGATTTTGTTAACTTCTGCAAAATAGTAAAACGTCTTTGGCTTCCATCTCTGCTATAAAAAAATTTGTTTGAAAATGTATTTTTTTTGTTTCTTCACTTTATCAGTTTGTCATGAAGTATGATATACTTAGTATGTTATTGGATAGTTGACAACTATTGGAAAGGGGGCCTTACTTTATAGGATTTGGGGGGGTGGGTGTTTTTTTTACTGGGTTTCATGCCCAATCAATTCATGTCTTTTATGATTCATAAGTGCACCCATAGCTAAGTCTTGGCACCGGCCTGTTGAGATGGGGAATGGATCAACCTTTAAATGTTATTTTTGGCATTTCAATATTTCAAATATAAAATAATTATTTTAGCATTTGCAAGATTATAAGCTTTGTTTTGAGATGTAATCCTCAAATCCTTGTATATCTTAACTTGCAGTAGAGTACTTCATTATCATCTGTTCTTAGATATGTTCTCTAGCTTGATTGCACTCCAGGGAAAAGTGTTTGTGCTCCATGTTCTCTTTTTTGAACAATCTTAATGCTATCAAATAAGGATAGTTTAGGTGTCAATTGATAAAGGGAAGCATTGATTGATCTTGATGTAATCACCTCTATTTCAAGATCTCATTACTTCCCAAATAAACATCTTCAAAGTCAAGCAAGAGAGATGATCATTTGTTGAAGATGATCATTTGACTTTTGAGTTAATGCATCTGTTGCATTTTAGTTATTTCAATATGATATTGAATGTGGAGATGTTAGTTCTTTAGTAACTCCAGTAGTTTTGTTGTTTTCTTTGTTAGAAATAAGTTAAATTTGAGTGAACATATTTAAGAATTCAGTAATTAGATGCAACGGACATCACTAAACAATCCTATCAAATCTTTAGACCAAGCAATGCCATCAACTATCAAATCTTTAGCACTCCCTTTTTAGATCAAATTACAAAACAATGTACTTTTATATGAATAATTGTGGAGCTTATAGTCTTTCCCTTGTGTTGATAGAATAAGAATAAGAGCACTAGTGAGATAATCTTTGGGAGTTTTTTAAAAGCAATTTCATGTCTTAAACCTCATACTATGGGAATTTTGTGTAAGTTTTATCAATGGCAATCCTAGTCGAGAGAAACCATTATGAATTTTTGTATAGCATGGGCTAATCTTAAGAAACTCGACACTTTTTTCATAAATTTAAGTTTGGTTAATCTAATATTGCACTCATTTCTTAGGGTCATTAGAGATTGTCTTTGCTCAGTGTGCCTAAAAAGGTGATAATTTTCAATTAGAATATGCATTTGGAGATTATCCTTGCATATAGTTGATTCATCATGAGCAAACCCAAATTAATTCTCAAGCATTTCTCAATTTCTTCCTCTACTCTATGTAAATTTGTTATCAATGATAATAATAACACATTTATTTAAAAGTAGTTTCAACACTCATTGCATTAAAATTGTGAATACCAAACGAGCGTTGGATGACTTGAACAATTTCACTATAAAATTGTAATGGCCATACTTTTTGCAGAAAGTTGTTTTTAGTATGTAGCTCTAATTAGTTTAGAGTTGATGGTATTCTGAGCATAGATTTTTTTTTAGACTATTGTAACACATCAGTTGATTAAACATATCATCAATGGGTGACATGTGATATTGTTCTTCATCGTAACCTTGTTTAAATGTGTAATTGATGTTAAGTTTCAACATTGTTTTTCATTCTTCACGGACAATATGGGAGCCTCTCATGGTGTTCTTAATTATATATGTAATTGGGTCTTATAAATTCTCGATCTAATAACTCCTACAAGTGTTCCATCTACTGTTCCTTAGGGGATATGGTGTGTTAGATATAGGTTATGTTCTTCACAATAGGTCAATGTAGACGTAACTTCTAACTATTGTGGTATTCCTTACAATATCTCTAGAAAAATATATAAAATTTCTTGGACTATTAGGGTTTCTTCAAGCGATATAGAATCCTTTCTCCAATATTGATGAGGTATGCTTAATGGCCCTTTCTTAATAGCTTCTTGGACTTGTACTTGGGTACAAGGGAAGTTAAGAGGCTTTTGATATTCACAGAGATTAACATCCCTATTTCTTAGGCTAATATGCACTTTCTTTTTTTAAGCAGTTTATGAGGGCTTTGTAAAATTCAACCGGATCCATATATGATTTATGAAAAATACTTGGCAGCCAAAATGATAGCAAATATGGGTTGGTTGGAGTTTTGGCAATTTTTTTGTAGATGTAGCGGAACTCGTGATGTATAATGTTGTAGGGTCATCAATTGTTGAACTAGGATTGGATCATGGGATCTTTGCAATAAATGTATGCAACTTATTAGAATTATTCTCTCATGAAATTGATAGATTCAAAGTTTAATAAATTATGCAATGATGGAATATAATGTTTAAATTTGGAGTTGTAGATATTTGAGTATATAAGAGAGTAATGGACTGTTTGATGGGTTTGATAAATTGGAAAGATGTTTCTTGGACTATACTAGAGAAGGGTTTCGAAAGTTAGCCCAATATCAATATTGTTTATTGATGAAAAACATGAAGGTAGTCTCAGCCTAGAAATTATATAAGCATGTAATAACCTCTTAAAATGAATAATAGTATACATAACTCATAAGAAAGAATATATGAGAAGTAAAACACCTCATATATTTTGGATGCTTTTGCCAAAACTTATATTTTTTTTTAATGTACTAGTTTCTAACTCCCCACTAAACTCTAAATGCATTTTCTAGGAGGTTAACAACACTTTTCGCTCACAACATTGATAAAATTTTGAAACATTACAATTTAAATGGGCTAAATGACCAAATTATCGAAATTCAAATATGGGAGCAATTATACAGCCAAACTCTTAACCAAATAATATTTAAATATCATACACTACCTTCAAATGATGAACTCAAATAATCATTTATTTAATTGTAATTTCTAAATGCTTAATTGTTTTGTTTGGGAACTTGTGAGGTTCTCTTGAAGCATTCACAAAGTATCTTATTTGAGGTTGTGGATGTGGCTTGCTTGATCTTACTTTAATGCCCAATATAGCAAGAAACACAATTATTGGCAAGTTGATAGGATCAACTTCAAATTAGTGGTTAATACCTATTTCACATGATTAATAATGTGGCTTCAAATGCACTCCCAAAAGGTACTTATACTCTAGAGAGCTTTAACAAATTTTATTGTTAAAATTTTAAGTTTTTAAGTCACTTTTTAAAAAATTAAAATTGAATAGAATGTGTTTTAGAAATCATGCTAATGCCTACATGAGTTTGTGTAAGATTGAGCACCCTAATAGTCATTGATGTTTTTAGGACACCATCCCTCCTTGGGGTTGATGTTTATTGCTTTATCTATCTCCATTTTTTATTATACTTGGTAGTTTTGCATTGTATGGCTCACTTGCCCACATATATAGCATAAATTAATTATAAATGAACAGTTACAATTTATTTGATCATTAACGATTACAACTCGATGACCCAACCTGTTCGTCCAATATAGGGTCATCATCCTCGACAACTTGAACGTGTTGCTCTAACTCAAGGGATTTTACGACTCTTACTTAGGGATGATTAATCTAGCCATTCCCATTTCATAATTAAGCAAACTTTCATGTTAAAGTAATTTAGGATTAAATTGGTGCCCTAATTTTCTCTAGGTTAGTCTAATTTTGGGATTAACTAAGAAGAAAATTTTCAAAAATTTGCATAATCTAATCGGCCACATGGGTTTCTCCATTTCGAACCGATTTTGAGACATAACTTGTGAGTTTTCTTCTCCCCCTCCATTTTTTGGTTGGTCAATAGTTCTCAAACAAGATGTTGGATCTAACCCTAAGAACCTTCTTAAGGCTCTGAAGTATCAAATAGAGTTGACCCTTGATGTATATTAAGTTATTTGGCTTTAATTTCCATTGTTGCTTAAGCTTGTATCATACCTTATTTAAGTGATGATTAAGACCTACCTAGTGCTCATTTATGATTAACCTAAGCTTAATAATGATCCTTTTATTGTTTGAGCCATATTTAGCTTAGATTTCACTTGGAAGAGATGTTTGCATGCTCATATTCTTGTGCAAATCCAACCTAAAATTGACCCACATGATTCTTCTAATAATAAATCTA